>JAWVGU010000186.1:1458471-2187707 GCA_037039885.1 Miamiensis avidus | reverse complement strand
TTTAACAGTTTGCAATAATAAAAAAAATTTACAGCCTGGCAATATGCAGGTAATAAATTTAAATTAAAAAAATTATTTATCTTAGAATTTTTGGGAAAATTTAAAAATCCATTCGCTTTAACAATAGCTGGGAGCATTTATTGTGAAAGATATATCATAAAAATGTGCAAAAGAAATAAAAAATGGAGAATTAAAAGTGTAAGAGGTAATTTTTATAAAAAATTTTTAAAATTTAAATAACTAAAGTGTTAGAATTTATTCAAATGTTACTTTCAAAAAACTAAGCAAAATTGATAATGTTGTTTTAAACTTATTAGGAATGCGATTTAAAAGATAAATTTAGAAAGAGAGCATAAAAGTTATTGACTGCTGAAGAACATGTAAGGAAAAATAAACTGGCTGAAGCCAAAAGGCAAAAGATGAACTAGAAAAAAAATTTATTAATTAACCATAATATAGAAGACTTAAAAACCCAGGATAAGTAACAATAGGATAATAGAAGAAAGCGTAATAAAAAAATAATATATAATCGATTTGTCAGTCACTTATAAAAATTAAAAAATTAAAAAAGCCTTTGAAATGAGTTAGGAAGAAATCGAATTAAGGTAACTTTAGTAAAAAAATTGATGAAAGAAAAAAGAAGAAATGGACAGAAAAAGAAAAGAAAGATAGCAGCAAGAGGAAGAAGGAAAAAAGAAAAAAATAGGAAGAAGCGGAAAGATTGCAAAGAGAGACAAGAGCGACATTTATAAAAAAAAATGAACTTTAAGAAAAATATAAAGAAATGCAAATTAAATAAAAAGAGCGAGAATTGAAAGAAAATAGTAGGAAATGAAATAAAAGACATTCTTTAAAGGAAGCCTCTTTACCAGCAGAATTAAGAAAAGTAAATAAATTTAAAATTTGCTAATTAAAAAAAATCACTCTAATTTTTAAAGATATTAAAAATAAGAAGAATAACTTTTGATTCAAAAAAACAATAGTTGCAAACATCAGAAATCTGCATAAACCCTGGATTCTGAAGATTTAAAAAAGCATGAAAGATAGTATTGGATTATAAAAAGGAGCATAATATGAGATATAAAGAAGAAATAATTTAATAAACTTGACCAAAGTAGATGTACTAATCAGAAAATTATAAAAAATTTCAAGAAGAGCTAAAAGTACTTAAAATTTATTTATAAATTTTATAAATAATTTAACTTTGTTATAAAATGAAAAAGTAAATAAAAATACAATGTGAAGAAAGTAAAAAAAGCTGAGCCTATAAGAAATAACAAAATGAAAGAATATTCTTAAAATATTAAGAGACTAGTATTAATCCAAAATTACTATAAGAAAGAGAGCAAATATAGAAAATACGAATCCTAAAGGTCTACATAACAATCCAGGATTCTATAAAATGGAGAGGTTAAGACAAGAGCCTCATCTTCAAAGGAAATAGGAAATGACTATTGAGGTATTGCAAATAATAAACGAAATTGAGATAAAAGAAAAAAGAAATCGGGTCGGAAACTGATATTACCGCAAGAGATGGTACTTTGAGTCTAATAAATATTAACTATATTCAACTAAATGATAATAATTAATTTTTTTTTTTTTTAAAGATATGAGTGTAAGCCAGCTTAGACAACTCTTTCTTTAATCCCTGACAAAGAAAAAATGAACAGAAAAGGAAATCTACATATAAGAGTTGAGGTTGAAAAGAATTGAAAATGAAAAGAAGAACCACGGCAAACCTAATTGGGATAAAATATTAAATAACAAAAATCTGAACACTGAAGATAAGGAAACATTATTTTGGAGCCGAAAGACTTCAAAAATTAGCAGAAAGAAGGAAAGACTTCTAAAAGTGTAGGGAACGAAGGCAATAGGAGGTGAAGAAGATTAACTATAGATGAATATTATATATAAAAGCAATAGGCTAAAATGGCTGTCTTGGAAATGGACAATAATAAGATGAGTAAAAAATGGAAATAGTGATGAAGAGTGAATGATTGACTCATATTTAATTATTTACTTGGTTTTTATTTTTTATTATATATACTATAAAAGAATATATATATATTTAAAAGTTGTATATCTTTATAAATATACTTTACTTTTTATGTCTTAGAAGAGAAAATGTATCATAATAACTGTGAAAGGAATAATTATGGATGAGGTGGTAAAATACCTAATCATATTAAATAACTACGGTTCGAAACCTAGTGATGACAATTGTTTATTTGTCAAAAAATTTCGCTCTCTGATTCCAGTAAGCAGGATAACAATATATGATATCTTAGGTGTATAGAGGGGGGGATCCTACCGTACGGTTCTTGGAGAAATAAAAATTGAAGTAGGACCAGGTAGTGTAGAGGTGACCCTTGCTACCCCTAGGATCTAATAAAATATCTGGGAGGCTATAGACATCAGGAAACCTGACAGATAAACCTTATAGATGGAAATAAAATGTAGTTCTGCTATCCCATAAAGGAGAGATCTTGCAGAAGCAGCCTTCAGGTGTAACTGGTTTACCTGCAGGAATTAAATATGCGATTCTGAACAAGATTGCATTAAATAACATAAGCTAATTCAGATTAGCCAAAGTTAATAAGATTTTAGTACACCTACATGTGTACTTGAAGCTTCATTAAACGGTACATCTAATCTAATCTAATAATGTGAAAAAATAACGCAAAAATAATGCTTTTTTTTTTTTTATAATTGGTCGAATATGAACTAACTACTGATGAGTTATATCATTATATTTAAATTTAGTTCGATTGTGTTGGGGTGATTTACCATAATAATAAAAAAAATATAACTCAAACAAATTATACAATAATTTCTGCGTTTTTTTTTTTATATATATAGAAATCCATTGATACATAAAACAATAAGTACCTCTTTATTAAATATTAAACGACGGACTCATATAATTCATAAATGATTATAATAAATTGTAAAATATAATAATATAAAGAAAGAAAAAAAAAAATATAAGAAACTTAAATAATAAAACTCAAAAAAATGAGTATTTTTCTTTTGATTTATTTTCATACCTTTCAAATTTCGTTTTTAAGGAAAAGATGCTGGTAATAAAACAAAAATGCTATATTCATTATTTTGTTATATTTATATAAAATTGCAAATAAAATATATTTTTTATTTTTTACTATTTAAAATATAGGTAGGAAAACTGTTTTAGGAACACTTTGTTCTGTCTTTGTTATATGATTTCTCTGGCATTTTATTTATTTAATGTATGTGTTTTTCAATGGAGATTTAGTTCCAAAAGTTATAGTATAGAGCAACACGATTACTAAACTAGAACATTCGTTTGATGTTTCCCCAATAATGATCTATTTCCATAAAGCGAATTAGGATATCAAGTTGGAAAACTATTCTAATATCATGCTTATTATAACAAGGGAGACAATACATAGGCAGAGAGATCAGTAATTAA
Source organism: Miamiensis avidus (assembly GCA_037039885.1). Classification (NCBI taxonomy): domain Eukaryota; phylum Ciliophora; class Oligohymenophorea; order Philasterida; family Glauconematidae; genus Miamiensis; species Miamiensis avidus. The sequence continues at coordinate 2,184,256 of JAWVGU010000186.1, read as the reverse complement.
CATAACATTTTTCACAAAAAAAAGCAATGATTTTTTAAACTTTATAGTAAATTAATATTTCCGAATGCGATACAATTTCTAAGTAATTTGGTGATTAAAATTCTCAGTAAAAATATTTATTTAGTTTTACAAATTTGTTATAATTTCTTTTCTCAATAAAAAAGAAAGGAGTATTTGTGCATAAAACCTGAAAATGATGATGGATCCAAATCTATGGAGCTTTATGTAGATGATACTGGTCAAAGTAACTATGTTCTTTGTAGTAAAAAGCTTGCACAAATGACCCAGCCGGAGCCACAGGATAATAAGGAGGAAAATAAAATTGTAAAGATCCATCTGTGATAGAAAGCCTAATGAAAGAAAGATTTTTTAAAATTGATGTATTTCTTGTATATTATGAATTCGACATCTCTAACTCGTATTTTTAATTATTTCTTTTCAACTAAAAAATATGTATTATTTATATTTATTAAACATAGCAAATTGTCTTAAAGAAATAAGTAAATAACTCTGTAGGGAGACTATAACACCGTAACATATTATAATTTTATGCGGAAGTTTCAAAATTATCTGAAGATAAAGGATGGCTCTGGTCATCAGTGTAAATTAATTATTTCTAATAATAATAATAAAACATTATAATGTTATTTATTATGTCATAAATTATAAAGCACAGAACATAATTATGTTTCTGGATATGATGTCGATGTGGCAGTATTGGACAGAGACTTTTTCCGTGAAAAAACTGGAGGATATTCTATAGATAAATATTTCTCTTATTTTTAATTCTAACTCCAACTCAAACAAACTGAAACCAAAGTTACTTATCCGAAAATTTCTGAAGTTTTTGCTTAGTTTGGCGCCATGGTCAGCATATTTTTATATATTGGGTTAATAGGTAATTTTGAAAAAAAATTAAATAGCATTATAATTATAAAATTTAAATAAAATATTTATATATAGCTAAATTCAACTCTGAAGCCCAGATATACCAAGAAATGGCAGAAACTATGATTCGAGAATATTATAAAACCACAGCGCAATAAATGATTTAGCAAGATTTGAAAGAAGAAATGCAAAAAAAGTAGGAATGTTAGAAAAAAGGCATTCAACATAAGAAATCAGTTTAAGAAATAATGCATGCAAAAAAAAGTAGGGAAAGAGAGCTGAAAACGTAATAAAATATTACTTTCTGTGTTTTCCTATTATTTATTTAATTAAATGCTTTATTTTTAAATTAGAATGTGGAGAGTTTACGTTCCCAGAAAAGCACAAAGAAATAACAAGTTTTAGACTCGCAGAACAATATTGATAGTGATGTGGTGTACGGATAAGTGCTTGATAGAGTTATCAGTAATATGAACTGCAGCCACTTATTTTAAGAAATGTATAAATTGAAAACTGCGGTATAAGTGTTATTAACTCCGAAGCAATATGCTGCTTTGAACTATGTAGGTAAAAATATATCACAAAAAAAAGAATAAATTCCTATACAATTTAATAATTTATCTAAAAAAATAATTAACAGGTAGAGCCATTCCAGAAGATTATAGCTAAAGAGAAGACAGAAACCAAATTGAGGATAATGATTATACTGAAGAAAATGTTTAATAAAGAGAAAGGTTGCTGGGCTGCTTTTTGAAAGATATGCAAAGTGGTGTTAAAGAAAATGAATTCAGTTAGGTCATATATGATTGTTTATTATAATAAGTAAAAGAAGGAGAATATCGTACAGGATTTTTATAAGGGCAGGGTAAAGGAATGAATCCTGGAAAAACTATTAATTAATAAGAGGATAATAATTAATTAAAATAATAAAACTTAGATAAATAAGATCAAGAAAACCCCATTGAAATATTAGATTAATTTGACCAAGATACTGGAAATGGCATAAATAAATGAATATTAAAATATAAAAACGATTGATTTATAATTTATTAAATTAATATTTTATTTATATTTATATATTGATTCATTATATAATTATAAATTAACTCTTAATTCATCCATATAAACATTTTTATTATTTTTTTATTGCGTTTGATCATATTTTTAATTGTATTTACATATTATGTAAAAGGCTAAATATAGTTAATAATTAAACGTCTTTTAGTATTTCTATTTCTTATTAATAAATTATATACCAAAGTAATTGATAAGATAAAAAAATGATACTATTGTTACATGGCAAATTAACATTAAATTTAAAAAAACTATTAAATAATGAAAAAATAAACTGTTTATATGGATAAATATCCATAATTTTTAATTTAACCTTATTTTATCTATAAAATTATTAAATTATGAATGGTACAATAGTTTTAAGATGAAATTCTAATATTCTTTACTATATTAATTTCTCAAAATAACTTTTGACTTTTACCTTATTAGTTAACACAATCATTTAAAATTTTAGGTTCACTATTTTAATTAGTGTTTGTTTTTACTTTCATATTTTACCATTACATAATTAAATAATAAACTATAAAAAAAATAAAAATAAAATTTAATTATTTGACAAAACATATAAATAAAAAATAAAAAAAAAAATCATAAATTTGCAAATAAAAACTAAACCAAAAACCAAATTTAAAAATAAATATAAATAAAATGGGAGCTTTATATCAATTTGATCTTTTTAGCCAGCCGTTTAAGTTTCATTTTACAGGACGAAATTCAGGTAAGTTGATTCATTAATTAATTTTGAAAAACTATAAATAGTAGGAAATTTACATTATTTTTTCAGGAAGAAATACTTCCATGGGGACTCTATGTTCCATATTTGTAATTTTGACGGGACTTGTATATTTAGTTTATTTGCTTGCGGTATGGTTTTCTGGGGAATTGAACCCGAAAATTATAGTCTAGAGCAATACTATTACTTCATTAGAATATATATTAAAAACCTCACCCATCATGTTAAAGTATTATACTGCTGGATAGGAAATTTAATTTAATTAATACTTTGCTTACTAAGCCTAGTTTACAGAGGGAAAGGAAAATGAAGACTCCTCTGAAGTAAATCTATAAAATGAATTTAAACTATGTTATATAAATTTATATTTCTAAAAAATTTTTTATAATTAAATAAAAAAAATAAACTCAATTCCTTTATTAGGATATAGATACAGGAAAATGTGAAGATATTACTGATTAGTTCGGAGACCAAGCCACAAAGTAATTATATTTTTAAGATTTCTAAAGAATTTCTTGCTGATTTAATTCCTGTTTATTTTACAGAAAGGGCTATATATGTATTAATCCCTAAAAAGAATCAGGGGATGATTCTATGAAGTTATTTGTAAATAGTTCCGGATAAAGCAACTACGTATTATTGCAGTAAAAAGCGTGCATTAATGATCCCTCTGGTGAAAGTGGAGAATAAGGAGGAAAGATCAATTGTTCCAATGTTACAGATATAGAAAAACTCATGAGAGAAAAGTTCTTCAAAGTAGAAATATTGTTGCCATATAATGAATTCGACATTAAAACTTCGTAACATTGATCTAAAACTTTAATTAATATTTATAGTCCAACATTATTTTTTATTAGAAAATTGACAAAAAGATATTAGAAAATCGTGTTGTAGGGGGACTATAACACAGTTTCTTATTACACTTTTTATGTTGAAGTTTCTAAACTAACGGAAGATAAGGGTTGGCTATGGTCATCCAAGTAATTAATTTAAAAACCAAAACAATATTTTAAAAAACTTTAATTTAGTAATACCATTTTTTTTATATTATTCTCTTTAGAACGGATCATTTGTATATATCGGGATATATTGTCGACCTTTAAGTCCTTGACAGAGATTATTTCGTGAAAAAAATTGGTGGATACTCTATAGATAGATATTTCTCTTATTTTAAATTCGAATTATAATTGAAATAAACCGAAACTATTGTAGAGCACACAAGAATTTCTGAAATTTTTGCCCAATTTGGTGCCATATTCAATATTCTGTTGTATATTGGAATTATCGGTATATCACAAATCATATTCATCTGTTTACTTGATGTTATTTTAATAATTTATAGCTAGACTCAATTCTGAAGCATAGATTTATGAAGAAATGACAGAAACTATGCTAAAAAATTATTACAAATCAACAGCTGAATAAATAGTGAAGCAAGACATAGAAAAAGAATTATAAAAACTGAAAACTGAATAACATAAGGGCATTAAAAAATCCCCTACCACAGAAGAATTAATAAAAAAAGCTAAAAAATAAAGATCCAGAGAAATAAACACGTAAATGATTCTATTTTTTTTTTTTATATAATATTTAGTTCGTTTGCATAATAAATACTTTTATTAGGTTACTAAGAGTATTTATTCCCAGAAATGCTAAAAAATAAACTATATAGGATGATACTGCAGTTAACAAAGAATAAGTGTATGGTATTATACTTGACAAGGTTATTGATAATATGAACTGTTCTAATTTGTTCTAAGAAGTTTATAAACTGAAAACTGGAATGCAAATTTTGTTTACTCCTAAACAATACGCCGCTTTAAATTATGTCGGTAATAAAATAATAAATTTTGTAAATTTCAAATAAAAATAAATTTCTCTATAGGGCGAAGAATCCCTGAACAATACTCTCAAAGAAAGGAAATAAATCAATTGGAATAAAATGATTTTATTGAGGAAGATATAATTTAAAGAGAAAAGCACCTTGAGCAATTTTTGAAAGATATGCAAGAAGGAAGGTAGGAAAATGAATTTAGTAAAACTATTTATGAGTGTCTTCTACAGTCTGTCTAGCAAGGAGAGTATCATAATGCCTTTTTGCAAAACCAATCTCGATAACTGGAAGGGAAAAAAACCATAAGTAAAGATGAATAAGACTATTTAAAAAGTAAGATCGGATAAAAGTCTTCTAGTAATAGACCATCGTTGTAAAATAATGACAGAGCTTACCAATAATCACTAATCATATAAGACATAGATGTAATTGAAGAAAATACAGAATAAGAAAATTAAGAAAAAACTAATAAAAATGCAGACATAAAATTAAAAATGAATAAAATTTTGGAGATAATTGAATTATATTTAAAATTTACTTTTGTTAGCATATTACATTAATAAGAATATAGAATTGTATACTTACATGTATAATATATAAAATATTAGATATTAGTTGCTCTATTAAATATTTTTACTATAAGAAATCGTAATATATTAATTTCAATGTTTTTCTACATTTATTGTGTACTGAAATAATATTATATATAAAATCTTAAATTATGATATTATTAAGAAATAATTTTTTATGGTAGTTTTATTATATAAAAAGTTGTTTAATTACAACATTTTCAAATTTTTTATAGTCCTAATAAATAAAGCATGCATTGTTTCTAAAAAATTTAGTAATAAAAATGTAGTTAAGTTTTCTTCTATCATATAAACAGCTAATAAAAAAAAAACATTATAAATTATTAATTTTTCATTAAAATATAATAAATACAACACATAATTACAAAATAAAAACCGAATAAAAAACTACCTTATAAATTTAATTTCATAATGGAAGATTAAAGTGATATTCCTAAAAAGCAAGGATAAAATTTGGAAACGGTCACAATTTCTGAATATTAAAATCGATTTGAAGTAAGAAATAGTTTTACTTAATAAATATAATTAACTATCATGAAAGAGAATATTACATCTTAGTATATAATATCATAAGAAACTATAAAAAATTGAATTATACTTTATTAAAATAGCTTGAATTAAATTATAAGAATTCCCTACATCACAAAAAACTAGTTATCTAAAAAAACGGATATATTTATGAAGCAGGTATATTTCAATAAAAAATTATAGTATAATGTTATATTCTATAAAATGATTTATTACAAATTTTTCTTTTAAATAATTTTTTATATTTTTAATCTCTTTTTTATACTAGAAAGGGAAGAAAAAATAGTTGATTATAAAAGCATGAGTGAACAAGGACTGGTCAAGACTCAGATGGAAAATAAATAGCTCGTTATAATTAGATAATACAAATTTTCTGCTTTTTAGGAATTTAACATATAATGAATCAAACATTTTTATTTGGATGTCAAACAGCCAAGCACATTTGTATATTGAATAGACACGATATTTTTGAAATGGAAGAATGCTTTTTAATCCCATTTGTATGTTTATTAATACTATACTTACTATGGATTAATTTTATTCACTTTTTCTTTTAATTTAAATAAGAATGACCTTTCTGAAAATTCATAAGCTACCCAACAAATTGGACCTCATATGAGAAACATAAGAGAGGTAAGCAAATTGAAATAAAAATATAACAATACTTATATTTACAAAAATATTTCATAATTTATTATTTGATATATATTTTGCAATAGCTTTTTAAAGAAGGATATTACTTTTCCTACACCTATGACTTGACTCTGTCTAAGATAAAAATTGCGCAAAATGAGAAAACTCAAATTGAGTTTTGCTGGAACAGACAAATGTATAAACAGCTGTGGGAATCAAAGGTATCGAAAATCTGGACCATCCCTTTAATATAGGGATACATTGGTTATTTTTTCAGTTTTTTCGAAGGAAAGAAACTTGACTACTTTTATTGGCCAGAAGATCCTCATATAAGGCAGGAACACGATTCAATGCCAGAGGTATGTACTTATTATATAAATATTCTATCTTACATCTTTAGTTATTTTCATTTTTTTTTTTATATTGCTTGATTAGGTTTAGATGACAATGGAAATGTGGCCAATTATGTAGAATTAGAGCAAATTGTTTATTATGCTAATTTTTGCAGTTCTTTTCTTTAAATAAGAGGAAGTGTTCCCCTATTTTGGTAGCAAAGAGGGGTAAGAAAATAATATAAAAGCAATGAAAATTAATAAAGATATAAATATTTAAATTTCTGGTTTATAGGTAACAACTCAAACCAAAATCACTAGAAGTGAAGGCTTAACAGTTCCAGCATTTTTGAAGCATATGGACTATTTAAGACAGCAATATCAACACGTAATTAGTGTGAATTTAATGAAGAAGAGAAAACCCGACGAATAAATAGTCACGTACAATTACGAAAAAATGCTGAAAAGACAAAATCTCAACTATATAAAATATTTTTATTTCGATTTGCATACTAAATGTAAAGGAGGAAGATATGAAAAAATTAACCCGGTCATTGAGGGACTGTCAAAACACATTCATAATTTTAAGTTTTACGTCGAAGATTTAAGAGAAAATACTGTGTTGCTAACGCAGAAGGGTGTTTTTAGAACCAATTGTTTAGATTGCTTAGATAGAACAAATGTGTTCTAAACCAAAATAGCTTTGGAGTCCTTTGACTAAATTATGAAGACATTCAATGTTGATCTTGCGAAAATATTTGATGAGGCCCCCCTCTTACACCAAGATAATTCTATATAAAATAATAATCATCCATTTATGTAATTGCTTTATTGTATTTGTTTCACATTTATTTATATTTATATATTTATATAGGCAAAATTTTAAATCCACTTGGGCCGATTGCGGAGATTTGATCAGCAAACACTACACAGGAACGGGTAGTACGCATACAGATTTAACCAAAAGGGAACAAGAGACTTCTTCGGGAGTATCCAGCACGGAATAAAGTCTTTGAGCAGATTCTATATCATGAATTTCGAAGATAATATAAAATAAGAAGCCATCGATATGGTTATCGGAGAATATACTGTAACAACTAATGAATTTGAAGAAAAACTGGAAAACGAATTGGACAAAAGAAAAGATGAATTCAACCAATAAAGCAAAATATCTATTTATGTAACAACTTGGAACTTAAATGGATTTGAATGTCCTAAGTAGGAGTCTACTGAAGTATTTAACTTTAAAGAAAATTTCGAAAAAAATGGAAATCCAGACATTGTTGTTATTGGATTTTAAGAAATAGGTAAATTTAAAATATTTTTAGATTTTAATTAACCACCCTTAAAAATGTTAGATAATTCATATTTTGGAGGAAATAATGTTAAAATAATAAGCAAATGGAGCGAATTCATTCATAAAGCCCTTAATAAGTTTGATACTTATGAAATTACAAAATAAAAGGATTACATTGGAAATTTGACTTTGGTTTACAATAAACAATCAATAGGAAAGAGAATCACAAAAGTAAACTATGACAGTTAGGCTGTTGGGGGAATGTTTAAATTATCTAATTATAAAGGGTAAAGCATAGTTTTTTTATTTAAAAAATAGCTAATTAAAAACAATTTAATTTGTTTGCTGTATAAATAGGTCAGTTTCCATAAAATTTGATATCGATAATACTTCATTCTGTTTCACAAATGTACACTTAGAAAGCAATTCCAATTCAAGAATTTCAAATATAAACGAAATTCATCAATAAGCCTTCTAAGTTGAAGGAGTGGGTAATACAAAATCATCGTTTTTATAAGTATGCAATCTAATACATGTTTCAATCTTAATATATTAAATATAGGAAAACAAAAGGATTTAAAAATTGATAAGTATGATTTTAAATTTTTGTTTGGAGACTTCTAATATGATATTAAACTGGATGCCAAGACAATTGAAACCTATATAGCCAGTTATGAGTAAGCCAAGAGAAATAAAAATTCTACTAAAGCAGAAGATACTTTAAAATAAATGACAGTTTCTGATGAATACAATATAGAAAAAGAAAAATCTATTTATTTGAGATAATACTAAGAACCCACCATTCACTTTTTACCCACCTATAAATATGCTTAGCATTCAGGAATTTATGATAAAAAGTCTACTCCCTCCTGGTAATAATTATTCAGATATTCTCTCTCTGTCTCTGTCAACTATTTATTTATTTAATTATTAAATTTTCTTTTAAAGGAGAGACAGAATATTTGTTTGGCCTAAAGAAGGATATGAAATTGAAAACCTTTATTATAAGAGAAATGAAATCAGATATTCTTAACATAGGTATAAATCACTATTTAACTGTTTATGATAATAAATAAAATCTATTAATATAAACTATTTTAGACCCATTAGCTCATATTATGTATGCACTATAAATAAATTTGACGAAGAAAAGAAAAAATAGATAACAGAAGAAATATATCATTAGTTAAATAACGATATGCAATAAATAGAAAATGAAATGGATGAATCTGAATAAAAATTGGTTCCCATTGCAGAAGATATTATTATGGATTGATTTTTTTTTTAAATATAATATTTGTAAAATAGACTCTCAGTATTTAAAACAAATAAACCAAAATATATAAATTTATAATAGATTATTTATTGTTTATACAAAACATTTCAAAATGACATTTTTATCAACAAAACACTAAAAATTTATTTATTTATATTTTATTTTTTTTTTTGTGTTGCGTCTATATAATTAAATACTATTGAGGATATTAGCTTTTAGCTTATACTTAATAATTTAATATTAAAAAAAGGTAATAAGAAAATATTAATATTATTAAATAATTATTTTCAAACCAATCACATAAATAAATATTTTCTAAATATTTCATAATATATAATAATTATAATGTCAATCGGAATTCCAATTAAATTATTACACGAATCTATACATTAAATAGTAACTGTAGAAATTAAAACAGGAGAATAATTTAAAGGATTTTTAGCAGAAGCTGAAGTAAAAATATAATCTATTTTATAATTTTAAAATAATATCATAATAAAAATAATTTTTTTGATTGGGCAAAAAAACAAATATATAATTAATTCAACCATTATTTTGGCATATGATATTTATTCTTATTGGCTATATAAATTTTTTTATCAGTGCTTTACTTATAAAAAAATAATGAAATCTAAACTAATATTTTGAATAGGATACTATGAATTTAAGATTAGATGAAGTTACTATGATAAACAGAAATGGAAAATAAGTATAAATGGAATAAGTAATTGCTAAATAAAATTTTATTCAAAATAAGGTTTTAAAAATGTTTAAATATAAATATAATTGGACATTAGGTATATATAAGAGGAGGATAAGTTAGATTTGTTGTAGTTCCTGAATTCTTTAAAACAGCTCCCATGTTTAAAAGAATGAAAGCTCAAGCTAAGGGAAAAACCAAAATCTAATAAAGAGAAAAAGCAAGAAAATTAAGAGATTAAGTATTAGCAAACAAAAAGAAATGAAAAGCTGGAGTTTGATAAATATATTAACCTATAATTTTAACTTATACAAGTACTTAATTAGTAGAATAGTTAAATATATAAGTGATAATTCTCATAGTTATATAAGTTTAATTTTTTGAGTGGTAATAATAATTTTTTATATTTTAAGTTAAAAACATTCACATTATAAACTTTGTTATTAATTATATTTATTTCATTATATAAATGTTGATCAATTAAATTCTTCATCAACATCCTCTTATTCTTCTTCGCCATCATTGTACGGGAAATAAGTGTCTATTATTTTATATACGTTTTCATAAACCTCCTAAACAGGATGTTATTACAACATATCTATTTTTTATAACATTCCTTTGTCTTCTATGGCTTTTAATAATTAATTATCTGATGGGCCGATTATTTTTTCTTTTCCTAAGCATCTTTAAAGTAAAATAAGTAGCATTCTACTTCCTTCTAATAGACATGCATTATCTAATAAATCTAAAGAAAAGTTTATTGTATTTAAAATGCCATTTTGAACTAAAAAACTCAATTAATCGAAATCAGCTTGTATCAATATATGCTTTAAAAGTTTAAGGGTTTCTAATTGCACCTAATTTGCATTATTGAAAGTTAATAATTTAAGGAAATTTATTTAATCTATTTTATATAAATACTTTGACGTTTTATTCACAAGCTATTTTTTTCATTAATGGCAAAAGCTCTTTGTAGTTTTTGCCTTGAAAATAATTCATTATATTTACTTCATTTCCTGCAGTTATATTGCTGATAACCCAGATAGCATTCATTTTAATACTTTTGTTTTGATCAAACATTTTATCTGAAATCAGGTCTATAAATTCAGTGACAATACGTTTAAAATTCGAGCCATCAAAATCACATACCAAATTTCCAATTATTACAATTATGTTTTCTTATATTTATTCACAATCTTTTCTACAAAGAAATATTTAAATTTTATAATTTATTTAATATAATTATATTTTACTTTATTAAAAAGTGTTTAAAAACCTCCAATATTCCAGTTTCTATAAAGTGATTTTGATCTCTCAGATTTGTAATAGAAGAGTATGATATTTTGTTTAGTGTCTTAATGGAAGTTTTAATATGTCCTTCAGAATCTGTTTTGTAATCTACATTCTGTAATATTTTTACAAGATATTCTACTATTTCCTTTATGTCCTTATATTTAGGATAAGGTTTCAACGAACAAATATTATGAAACAGCCAGTTGGTATTCGTAATAAGTGTATTCTAAGTATAAAATTATATGTTTTAAATGTCAATTTAGATCAGATATTTATATTAATTAATAAATTCATATTTTTACATCTGACTCATAAATTATGCTAATTATTTTACTGATGTGTCCTGATTTTAAAATATAATCCCTATTTTTTGATTCTTCTGCACATAAATTTCCTAAAGTCCAAATTATATTATTTCTGAAAAATTTTTCTTGAGATTTTTAGAATTCAATCATTAATTTTTCTAAGCCACCAGTATTAATTAAAGAATTGCAATTATAAGAATCCCCTAATTTTGGACAAAGTATTTAGAATAAAAAACAATTTTTAAATATAAGTATATGTATTAGAAGCATATTTACCTGTACATAAATTGCATAAAATGCTAGTAGTTTCTGCTTAAAGTCTGGGAAACGAATGCAAAGAAACAAATTGTAAAAATTTCGGGATCATATCTAGTTCACAATTATTTTTATCGACTATTTCTTTTTATAGCATTTTTCTTAACCCTATGATACTAAAAATAATTATTTTCCAATCTTCTGAATAAAGGATATTGTGTTCAATTGTTTCTAAATCCGAAGCCTTAAAAGAATACTTTGATGCTTCTTAAATACCTTTTAAATAGCAAATCATTTATTATTTATCCAGGTCTATATAAATATATTTCTTTATACATACCCGTAATCATCGGTTGAATATTTTAATTTTGACTCTGATCTACGCATATAGGTATTTACTCATATTAATCTTCACATTGTTTTTAAGCCTTTTGTCTTATGAAAGCCAGCATTTCTTATCTAAAGTATATATTTAATATTAAAATTGGAGAAATAGCCGGCAACTTATTTAAATTATATATATCTCAAATATACTAGAATAATACTAAATACCTTTATTTTTTGCTTGAATTTAAAGCAATACATTATCTTTTTTCTGATAAAGCTATTCTTTCATATGACTCGTTTTCTTAAATTTAAATATTATTATAACTTATGTATTTTTTACAAATTATTCTATTAATCAATTATAATATATTTACCATTTTTATTTTATGATTTATTGAAAATATCTTCATTTTTCTAGTCATTTCTTTATTATTGACTAAATAATAAGGATTTTTATGAGTCTACTTGTTGAAATAAATTTTTATTGTTTTCAATTTTTTCCTATTAGTTCTACATTTTTTATTGAAGTTAATTTTTTTTATACTATATTTGTTAAAATTTTAATATACAATATATATTTTATTGATTAGACTTTATTATTAATCTAAGCTATACTGATAAACTATTATTGATATATTTGAGCCAATAATAATATATTCAATTACTGCAAAATATCAAGCCTAATAAAATATAATAATATTAATATTTGCCTAAATATCTACTTTATATATTTTATATTTTTTTTTCTTAAAAATATTGGTCTATTAAATACTTTATATTTTTATTTAAAATAATTGAAAGTTTCTAATATTAAATAATAAACTTTTTTATGTATCTTCGTATAAGTTTATGATATATTATTTATATATAATAAATTTCCACAGTAAATATTCACATACAATAAAAATAAATAAATAAATAATTTTTTTAAATGGGTTGTTGTTAAGCAAGTTAAATAGCAGGAGAAGTTTTTGAATTATAATAATAAGTCTAAAAAATGGTCCAAGTAATAGAACCTGCTAAAGCCAAACTAGAAGAAGTATTATAAACATTTATAAAATAAAAAATTACAACTTATTATTATTAAAATTAAAATTAAATAATTTATTATTATACTTTTATTAGCTCGAAAAATAATAGGAAGAAGTAAAGAAATAAATAAATGAAAAAATTGGGAAATTTGGAGTTAAACTATGATTTTATATAAATTAATTATTTTTTCATAATAAATATATGTACTAAAGATTTTTTAAAACGATTATTAGTTATTGCTTTCCATAGATTTCTACATTAAAAAATTTTTTGGTTTCTAAAAGAAAACTTCAATTCTTGAATTATAAAAATATCATATAACATATTTATATAAAAAATGGTTAATCAAATATCTTAAAAATATTAACTTCTCTTTTAAAATTTTTGATAGTTTCCAAAGTTTCATAATTTTATATTTTATTATACGTAAGTTGTATTGTTGGTTGGTATCTATCAATAAAATTGAGTAATCACTCATGATACTTAGTAAAAATATCAAATAAAACAAATAAAATTTATTAAAAAAATATAATTTAATAAAACATAATTATAATTTACAAATATATTAATATGGGAAGCTGTTGTTCATTACCTGGGAATGTAGTAGAAGATCTAGAAACCATAAAAGCTGATTTAAAGAATACAACTGAGAAATTTTAGAAAATTGAATAAGCATTGTTAAATGTATTTTGATAGATATTAATATAAATATAATTATTATTGTAATATTCCATCATAATTAACTAATAAAATTGTTAATAGATAGAAACAAAGACAAGTGAAATGGAGGAATTCAGATAAAAAATAAATTAAGAAGTCTTAAAAAAGTGAATTTTTTTTATCATTTTGAATTTTTATTAATATTTTTTATACATTATTTTTCTATGAATCTATTCAAAAATAAAAAATAATTCATTATTAATTATATTATCATACTAGAATTCTTTATAATTTAAATAATAAATTATATAAAATAGAAAAAATTAAATTAATATTTTAGTATTTTATGAATTGTAAATTATTAGAAATAGTGAAAAATCTATAAAAGATTCATTCAATAATTTTTCTACATAATAATTATTATTAAGATAGTTTCTATGAACGATAGTAAAATAAAAATAATAATATAATAAATACTCAAAATATAATAATAATAAAAAAATAAAAAATTACTCAATCTGCACATAATATAATGGGAAATACTTGCAAAGCTTGTAGTGTTTTAGAAGAAATAGAAAATCTTAAAAGAGATATAACTATATTAAAAGAAAATATGGATCAATTGGAACCTGTAGTTAGTAAAGTAAATTTATTTTTCAAATAACATTTCAATAGAATTAATAATTATAACGTTACATAATATAATTTGATAATTTGAGAAATAGCTTACGTTTTTTAATTTATTTTTCTAAAATTTCTAGAATTTTATACTCGATATCTATATTTTCAATTTTGAAGTTAAATAAATTCATTTTTTTTAATGTAACTTTAAATAATAATAGGTAGAAAAGGCAACTAATTCAGTCCACAGTAAATTAGATTCCGCTAAATCTGCTTATGAAAAAGTGTCGAGCATGAAAAATAAATTCCCATTTTGAGTTTTGATTATTATTCATATACATTAATAAATTTTATATAATAATTAAATATATGATAAATTTAAGAATATTAAATTATAATTTTTTCTTTAATATGGTTGCAAAATAATATTATGATTATGGTTTTCATAAATATTTATTAAAAAATAACATTCTTTTATGGATTTAATAAGATTTAATAATACTGGTATAATCTACTCTTCAAAAATTTATTATTTATATAAATATCTGTATTACGTAAGCTGGGTCTTGATAAGAACACGATATAAACCCAGAAAATTTTTTTTGATAATTAATATTTTAAAAATTAGTTGATTATAAAATAATTAAATCAAAAGAATTCTTACATATTTTACAAAATAAAAATAGAATATTTATTTATTTATTTCAAAAAAATCATACATAAAATGTCCATCTTTGAAAAATTAGACCCTTTTGTTGAAAAACTTCATTTGGCAGAATTTAATGAAGTAAAACCATTATAATTAGTATCCAGCAAAGTTGGATAAGGATGTAAACCTGCCCACCTAGTTTTAGCTGGATCTGTTGTGTAAAAAATTATATAAAAGTTTAAATTTATCAGCAATTTTCTCTTTTTCTTATTTCATTTTAACGAAAAATTAATAAAACATTTGTTATTCTAGAGTTGTTGTCATGATGGCTTTATCTATTGCCAGTTTCGTTTTATGTTCCATGGTTGGGTTTTTATATCCTGCCTACAAATCATTCAAAGCTTTGACTTCTAAATAAGAAGATGACGACAAGTAATAATAATATCTTGAAAAATTAATTTATAAATAGCTTACTGATAATTTATAACCATATAATTAGATAATGGTTAACTTATTGGATTGTATTCAGTTTCTTCACTTGCTTTGATTCCCTTTTGAGCACTATATTATTCTTCCTCCCCATGTATTATTTCATTAAGCTTACTTTTTATGTTTACTTATTCCACCCTAAAACTCAAGGAGGTAAACTATAAATTTTATTACAGTTAAGATAAATTACAAATTTTTACAATTATTTTCTAAAATAGCCATGTTCTTATACCAACAATTCTTTAAACCTCTCTTTACTAAATACGAAGGAAAAATTGATTAATCTTTAAAAGAAGGATAATAAAAAGTTGAAGGATTCATAAATAAAGCTGCTTAAAATATTTCTCAATGAAATAATATATAAAACTTATATTTTAATATAAAGATTTTATTTTTAATTAGAAAGTAATATAAATTTATAACACAGTTTATAATGCATTTTAGATATTCACAGAATGAATTATGTATAAGGTGGGTTTTATTTTAACTGCTTATATACTTTATAATATTTTAAATTCTAATAGTATTATTTATTTATGTTAATAATGATAATTAAAGAAATTATCAACTATTTTCTAAATTAGCCAAATAGTCATCCATGTCATCATCATTATCTTCCAATTCATCATCTTGGTCCAATTAATTTAAAAACTTGTCAATTTTTTCATTCTTTTCTATCTTTTATTATGAATGTTCGGAATCCGCTTCTTTTTAGTCTGCTCCGCTATCAGACAGTTCCTCGCTAGTTTTTCTAGGCTCATCGACAATAGAGAATCTTATGAAAAAATAGAGAAAATGAATAATAGTTGCAAACTTTAAACAACCACCTGTTTATTTCTTACTTGTTTTTTTAGGGAGAATCTGTTTAAGCATCGCTTGTTGTGCTAGACTCTCTACTCATTTGCATGGTTACAGGGTTTTTAGACTAAAATTTTTGCGCTATGCTAGAGTGTTCTACTTAATCTTCCAACCCAAATTATCTTTTGACCTCTTTAACTATATAGTTTAAATTATTTACAGAACTTATTTCTGCATCTATTTCTCCTTGATGACAAATATTTTCCTAGTTATTTGACAGAGAATTATTGTTACCCTTTGCCTCTTCTTCTTGTTCTTTTTGGTCATTTCTTTTTTACTTTCTATTTCTTCTTCCTCTTCTTCCTAGTCTTCATCTTCATTTACTTTTCCTTTAATTTTTATAATTTCTCTTTCTCTAGCTGTTTTTATTGTTCTATCAATTGATTTTAGTCATAAAAAATTATATCAATGAAAAATTCATCTGACACTTTCACATTTGAAGTGAAATCAATATCTTTTTTTAGTAAACGCAATACATTATCATGTATGAAATTCGTGTGAATCATCATACGAAAAACGGGGTACCTTAGATCATTTGTCTAATAGTGTTTGCATCTAACTAAAATATCTTCTTCAATCTTAAGAAATTAAATTTATTTTAAAATTCCACTATTTATTAGGAAATATATTAAATTCAATGGAAGGTACTTCGATCCCATTCATATCAAACCAAATAGATATGTCACTTTCGTAGTAAGAAAGGATCTTATTATCATTGAGGGAGTTATAAATATTTTTGTTATTTTTAAATAATTATAAATAAGGTCTGAAAGAGTCCTCTTATTAACCTTTTTCATTTTTTCTGACTACAACCGGAACTTCACTAAATACAATCTTTTATATTTTTGCTGGCTTTGAATTTAACTAAAAAAAAAATATTATTTTTACTTTGTCAATTATGTTTCAAATTTAGGGAAAAATATTCTTTTTATGTATATTACTTTAAGACCATTCATAATATTAGCGAAATAGTTTAGATAAAGTTGTTGACTAGGAAATAATATTTTTTAATCTTTAGTTTTTGTTTATTTGCAAAAATAGGTAAGCGCTTCTCCAGGGTGAGAAAATTTTTTCTTTAAACACAGTAAACAACTTAGAATCAAAGCACTTCTTCCCCTTGTATTTTAGCAGTGAATAATAGCTACATTCTCCGAGTCCATTAGTAACCAATTCAAAATGGCTTTACAAATTAAAAAATTTCAGCCAGTGGAGGACTTGGGTATCCTGGAAAATTATGTTCTGCAACCTAAGTTATAAGCAGTAAAAATCATGATTTATTGATAACTTTAGTAAAATATTATATTTTAATAATCACTAAAATAAGTATAAAGCTACTTGATTATTGAAGGGAAACATTTCATATCTATGTTCTGAAACATTCCAAATGTAAAAATTGTTTTCATATTAAGAATTTAAATATTGAGAAAGATTTCCAATATTCTCTTTCTCTGGGAATGGCATCCAATAAATTTTTGGCATAATTTCAACTAAAAGGTGCTCTATAGGTTCATCTTTGGTTATAAGTTATTTTTCAATTTTATGAAGTGCCTGTTTAGATTTTTTTTCAAAAAATTTCAATGCAGGCTACATATCTGACACAGCTTTTTAAAAAATTCCATTTTTTAAGAGTTTATTTAATAGGATTATTGTCTTGATATTTTATATTTAAATAATATAATTTATTGTATGTATTTATTGTTGAAAATTTCGGAATATTAAAAATCAAACTCTTATCGTAGGTGAATAAATAAAAATATTACATATATTATAATATCATTTTAAATATTTAAAATATATTTGTATTATCATTATTTGTAATACTATATTTCAATATTTATATTTTTATATATAAATTATTTCATTTTTGAGGTTTATTTATATAAAATACAATTTGCTCATTCCTATATTATTAATAGCTGATATTTTTATTCGAAAATGTATCTAATAATTTAAATATATATTTTACTAATTCTATATATGATGGCAATTATAAATGAAGTAACAAATTATTATTTTGTAAAATTAAAATTAATTTTAAATTTATATGTTTTTTATACTATATCTATAATTAATATAAAAACTCATTTTATAATACTTTCGATGAATAATTTCTATAATAATGACATATTTAACTTTTTAAGAAGGATTTACATTACTTTCTGAATAATCAAATATTTCATTATAATACATAAACTATATATGTTTATAGTGTGATATAAAGATTCAACAAAAATATTTTATACTGATAATAAATTATATTAAAAAATATCGCCTTGCAGAAAAATTAAAAATTTAGAAACCTAAATCAAATTATTAATTTTAGAATATAATGAAAGTAATAAATTTAATAATTCGATAAGAATACAATTCTTATAAAATATTAATATAAAATTGTAATAATTTATTTTAACATTCATTATTATTGCAAATATTGTTTTTAATATTAAAATATATTATTTTTTTATCAAAATTTTCAAGCTTAGGTAGTATTACAGAGTTTGTTGCAGGCATCTTCGAGAAGTTAAAGTAAAGTTTCTTATGAAGTTTCTCTTTCTTTTCTTTCTTCATCGATTTCGGATTTAACTCTATTAACTAAATCTTTGAGCATTTCAAAAATAGAACTTTCACTTTCTTCTCTTGCTCTTCTTTATTATGTAATTGAATCATTTAATTTTCTAAAAAAAAATAATTTAGGATTTATTAAATAAATTAAATCTTTTTTATTAAATATAATAAAAAACTAATTTATATATTCTTTAGACTACCTAATTTCATCTCCAGTTTTTTTAAGAGTAATATTGTCACATTCTTCTCTATCAGCAGATTCAGCTTTGACTAAGTCGTATAATTTAGGAATGTCATTTTCTAATGTTTGGTTTAAAGATTCAATAATTTCACTTCTGATTTTGGTTTCAACAGATATGTCAGCCTTTAAGAAATTAGCTTTTTCTTCTAAATATCTAAAAAAGTGTAAAGATTTTCGTTAATTTATTATATTACAATACTATCATAATTATTGAGACAAAACACTTCCATTTAAAGTTATATAAATAATATTAGTAGAATGGGAGTAGATAATATATACCTGGCTAATTTATTTTCGGATTCTCTTCTAGAGACAATTTCTTATTCAAGTTTTTAAGTCAATTTACTATCTAAATTGTTTAATTCATTAATTCTGGCATCTAATTGGTGTTCAAAATATTTATTATCTTCTTCGAGCATTTTTTATAATTTAACGACTTCTTCTTTAAGAGTTATAACTTTTCTATTATAATTGCCTATTTTTAAATAAAAACTATGGTATTTTCTTATAATTTTATAATCATACAAATATTTGTTTAAATGTAAAGTCTTATGTCTTTAAATTTTGTATAAAAGAAATATTTTTCTGAGAATATATTTACTGATTGAATCGTTGAATTTATCTTCAATATTTCTGACTCTGTTTTCAAGGTTATCGATTCTGTGAGCTCTTGAGTTTTCTTAGTTTAAGGGGATGGTTCCTAATTTTTCAGAAATTTTGGAAAATCTTTCGGCTAAGGGAGATGAGTACATATTTAAAAATGTGGAAAATTTTTTTTTTGCTATTATTAAACTAAATAAATTTCTTGATTGTTATTTTTTTATTATATGTTTTGTTGGTAATATATTTGATTTTAATATAGTTAGTTGCTTTTGCTTTTTGATATTAGTTATTAATTTATTTACTTTTGTGTATTATTATAATTTGAGTGTTATTTTATTTTAATTTTTATTTTTCAAACAATAAATAATGATAATAAATATCTCACTTTTAATTTTTGATTTGATTTGCCTTGCTTTACTTTATGTATTTTTAAAGAATTCAATTTATTGATCACTTACTCTGAGTAATTAAAAAATTATTGTTAAATAAATAAATAATTAATTAATTAATTAATTAATTAATATATAATATATATAAATATTCGTATTTTAATATAATCTTTAATTAAGTGAAAATAATATATTCACTAAATATTAAAGCTAAGGAAAGCAATTAATAATTCTGATAACTCATTCAATTTAATATTATAATATTAAATAATTAAAAAATCTACACAAATTAATTCATTATAGTATTTTTAAATTAAGATACAAAAATAGTAATGGAAGATTGGTGTACAATCGAAAGTGACCCGGGAGTGTTTACAGCTCTTATTAGAGGAATAGGAGTAAAGAACTGTTAGGTAAAATTTTGATCATTAACCAACAAAGTTACCACAAAAATAAGAATACTTAATTATTAAGGTTGAAGAAATATACTCCTTAGAAGATGAGGAATATTTGAAAAGTTTAGGAGAAATATATGGAATGGTATTTTTATTTAAATGGAAAAAATAGGAACCTAGAGAGTGTTTAAGTTACTATGACAAAGACTTATTTTTCTGTAGTTAAGTGATTTAAAATGCCTGCGCTACTTAAGCATTATTGGCTATTTTGTTAAATAACCAAAATATTGATATTGGAGATGAATTAAAGGAGTTTTAATCTTTTACAAAAGATTTTGATCCTTAAACAAGAGGATAAGCACTATCTAATTAACCCTTAATCAAAACTGTTCATAATAGTTTCTAAAGACCTGAGCCCTTTGGATTTATCTAAACAGATAATGATGACAAAAAAGGAGGAGATGCTTTCCATTTCATATCTTATGTACCTTTCAAAGGAAAAGTATATGAGTTAGATGGATTATAGCAGGGACCTATTTTGGTAGGTTCGATTGGAGAAGGACAGGATTGGGTAGAAATTGCCAAAATGGAAATTAATAAAAGAATTTAGAAGTACAGTGAAGAAGAAATCATGTTTAATTTAATGGCAATGATAAAAGATAAAAAATAAGATGTAAATTTTTAATTATAATAAATTGAAAATGGAGAGATTCTGATGTTATTATTTTTATCATTTAGGCGGAACAATCGATTTAAAATTCAGAAGTTAAACTTTTGGCACATTTAAAATAAATGAAAAACCAAAATATTTAGCTTGATGTTTAGCAAGAATAGTATTTGAACTAATTAGTAAATTATATATATGTATAAATTATAATTTAGCAAAGAATAAATACGAATAATATTAATTCTATTAGTCTACTACTGTTGACCAAAGTAAAGTCGATGCAGTTATTATTGAAGACAATTTAACAGAAGAAAATTATAAAAACCTAGTTAATGAATTAATATATACAATATAGATAAATCAAAATATAATTTAGGAAGAAGACATCAAGGCAGAAAAGCATAGAGTAAAAATAACAATACAGAAATATTAATTATTAGTATGAATCATTTTTGTTTAATATAAAAAGGTAGAAAACATCAGAAGAAAACATAACTATTTACCTTTTATACTCGAATTATTGAAAATGACAGCTAAAAAGGGGAAATTGTAGGGATTAATACAAAAGGCAAAAGACAAATAGGCTTAAAGTGAAGCATAAAAAAAAAAATCAGATGAAAATAAAAAATGATATCAGTTATAAATTAATTTCATTATTTTTATTAATTTAAGTGCAGTCTTTATATATTTAATTAAATTTTTCTTTGATATATGAATTTTTCCATACATTTAATTACTTTCAATATATTTACACACAATTAACTTTATATAAACTCAATTATTTTGTATATAGTTATATTTATATAACATTATAGCCAGCATAATTCACTCAGTTATGTCCATGCTTTGAACTCCCATTGGTAGTATTTCCTTTATTACCACAAGTGACTTCTAATTTATTGATCAGTATTTAAAATAATTCTTCTATTCCTTCACCAGTCTTAGCGGAACATTACCCAAATATCAAATCTTTTTATTCTGCAAATTCTTCAGCCATTTATTTAGTTACTCTTTTATTTTCTTCGGGTACATCAACTTTATTCCCCATAAGACATAGAATCATTCCTGAGGTTTTAACCTTATCTTCCAATTCTTCAATCCAGTAATTTAAATCTTAAAATGAATTTACATCAGTTACATCATATACTAAAATAGCTGCCGCAGCATCTCTGTAATATAAAGGCATGATTGATCTATATCTATATCAAATTTTATAAATATTTTATCAAATTTAAAATTCTAGTTTTTGCAATCTTGAGTGTAGATTAGTACCTTTCATCTCCAGCGGTATCCCAAATATTTAATTAAATAGGCTCTCCTTAACTACTTTCAATATTCTTTTCTACATATGCTCCTCCCAGGGTATTATAATATTTATCATCAAATTTCCCATATACATACCTTTACGTAACTGAAGTCTTTCCGACTGCAACATTTCCTAATAATACTATTTTAATGCATTTCTTTTTATTTTACTTTTTCCCTAATCCATTATTCTTTCCAAGTTAACTTTGGGCTCCACTTCCTCCACAACAACTCATTTTTTTATTAAAAGTAATTTAGGATTTTTTTTTTAACCAATTATCTTTTGAAAACTAGAAATAGTTTTTTTTTTAAAATTCTTTTAGACTAAACTTTCTAAAATTTTATTACTATATTACTATATTAAATTAATTTACTATTAATAATAAAATTGTATTTATTTTTTTATTTCAAAAACTATAAATTATTCTTCCTATAATAAAACTACACATACTATTTATTTTTGATGAAGAAAAGAAATTACATTTATTGATTTTCTTTTTAAAAACTATAATTGTATTTAGAAAAAATATACATTTGTAATATAATAAATAATTCGTTTTTGTAAAAGTATAATTTTCTAATTTTTAAATAATAAATTCTAACTAATTATTCTTTTATAAATATAATATTATATTTATTAATAAATTTTAGCTGATTAATCTTTTATTAATATAATATTATATTTTATTAGATAGCCAAAAAGGTACTAATCCTTATGACAAAATACATCCGATATTCGTTTTAATAATAGTTTATTGGTGCAAATAACTAATATTAAAAAATATAAAAACAACAATTATTTAATTCATTCAAAAATAAAAATAAAAACTAACATGGAAGAAATTAAAACAAATTAAGATACAGTTATCAAATAGAATAAAGAAGAAAATAAAAAAAATATTCACGATTTTGATTATTTATTAATTTTAGACTTTGAAGCTACTTGTGATAACGATAGAAAAATCCAACCTTAGGAGATTATCGAATTTCCTGTCGTTCCTTACGACCTAAGAACTAATTAGGTGTGGAAAGAGGACCATTTTCATTATTACATTAAACCAAAAGTACATCCTAAATTAACAGAATTTTGTAAGGAATTAACTAAAATTAAACAAGAATGGGTTGATAATGGAAAAGATTTATAAGAAGCTATTGAGTTACTTAGACAGTATTTAATTAGAACAGGAATTATGAATACAAAATTTGTATTTGTGACTTGTGGTTCTTGGGATTTTGCCTAGTGTTTACGAAATGAACTAAAAGCTAAAGGGTTAGAATATCCCAGTTTTATGAAAGAATTTATCAACATTAAATCTGTATTTCCAAGGTCTTTGTTTCCTGAAGAAATGAAAAACTCAAATAAATAGTTAGGAATGCCTGGAATGTTATGGAGATTAAATATAGAGTTGGAAGGAACCCATCACAGTGGAATTGATGATTCTAAAAATATTGCCAAAATTGCATATGAATTAGCTACCAATCACAATGTTGTTTATAAAAATAATTAGAAACAAATTGTTAAAAATTATTTCCTTCCTAATGAAAACAATAATAATAATAAATATTAAAAAAAATAATCAAAAACAATATTGATAATAATAAAATAGAAAAGATTCCTTCCTCAATAAAAATGATTATTATCGAATTTCCAATCATTCTTTATATATATAAGTAGTAATTAGGTATCACAATGCCTTTTATAAAATATAGTATCAAGATTTGCTTAAATTTATAAAAATTGAAAATAAAAAATACTAAAAATTATTGATATATATGAAATTTTTAAATATAAATAATAAATAAATATTAAAATTTAAAATCTGAATAATATAAAGTAAAAAAAAAATGATATTTTTTTTTGCTAAAAGTGACTTATTTTTTAAATGATAGAACTATGAAAAAATGTGATTATTCTATTATTCAATAAAATTTTGCATTATGGAAATAACAATATTACAATTTCTAAATAAAAAATAAAATCAAAATTAAAAATAAAAAATAAATGTTTAGCAATAAGAAGGCAGATTCTGTTAAAAACAGTTTAAAAGGGAAAAAAATTCCTAGAAAATCTAGTATACGAACTGTAGGAAAGTATGCCCCTTCTCCAAAATTTTCTCCTGATATAAGTCCCATTGATAATTTAGCAAGTAAGGTTTACATTAGTAGCAACATATTATGAAAGCAATATTAATCTAATCACATTATAAAAGATAAACGGGTAAGGTTTTCCCAGAACATATGAGGTATGAATAAATGGTAAAATTTGTAAAAACATAACTTAAACTTAACAAAACTTCTCCTCTTTTAATATCTCCAGATGAAGCGGAGAGATATATGAAAAAGTAAAAATTTAAATTAATTTTTATTATTTATTTATGGAAACTAGCTAAATTCTCATTTACAGATCGGATAAAAAATAAGAAAATATCTAGAATAACCAAGGATAGGAAGGGTTGGATTTTACATCAAAATTCTGTATTCCTATAGAAGAAAAATCCATAGAAAACTTGGAAAAATAATCTTCATAGAATAATGTAAAATATGGAGATTAATCTGCGAGAAAATATGAAATAAATAATAACAGTCCTAATAGCAATTAAAGTAATTATTTAATATATACTTTACTATCTTTTAACATTTATAATAATCTAGTTGAAGTATAATTCTGTAGAATATGCAAAAGTTCTTCTGATGTTTAAGATTTGGTATAGCCTTGTGAATGCCAGCTAGAATAAATAAAATATTGCCACAATCGGTGTTTATAATCATGGATAGAATATTCTAATTTATATTAGTGCGAAATTTGCAATTTTTAATATCAAGTGTTAGTTAGTTCATTTAATGGCTATAAAGAAATTATGCTAGAATTATTTTAAAAAAGCAAATAGGACTTTGTGTTATTAATTATGTATTTAATTGTGCTGCTTTTTTTAATAGCATTGGCATTATATGGTAAAGCCGAATAAAAAAATATCTCAAGTCATAATCTTATTATTTATTTTATCAGGATTGGCTCGTATGGTAATTAAAAATATGAGAATGATGGAAGTAGGGCAATTTGTTTCGCTATTATTTTTAATTTACACTTATGTTTGGTTTCTCTAAGCTTAATAGATATAAAATTTATATTAAAAATACAAATAATATGAATGGAAATTTTAGCCAAAAGGAGTAAAAAATCCAACCAAAAAATTCAATTCCATATTTTATGTAAAAGAACTTCCTAAAAAATTTTTTGGAAAAGCCAGCTACGTATTAATGATTAAACAAGAAAAATAAAAAATGAAAAAGTTTTTTTATTGGAACCTGGCTCCTTATAAAATAATATAAAGCTATAACCTGTCTCTTATAATTTAAATTAAATTGGACTAATGAAACTTTAGCAAGAATACAATGAACTTCATTGTCAAAAGAAACTTCCAAGATAAAATATCAGCAATGTTTACAACAATAATAATAATAATCTGTAGTCTTTGCAATTACCTCATTAAAATTCAATTTTACGCTTAAGTTAGTAAGAATATGAAGACTATCCTATAAAGGAAAAATGTGAATTGACGACTTCAAAAGAGTCTTCTGATGAAACTGACTCTATATCTAAATATTAAGCATCCTAAAACTAAACCTAGGAAAATGCTTAACAATTTAAATAAAAATCAGGAATAATATAGTTACAGCTTGATCAAAGTATTTAAAAAAGGAAAATGTAGTAAAAATAAATATAGAATCTGGACGATATTTATAATAATCATCAAGATTATAACTAAAATAATAATAATAAATATCTACTAAAAACACCATTTAAACTTAATTTTGAATAAAATTCTAATGAAAGTAGATGAAATTTTATTAATTAATTGTAAAAATTTATTTTAAATAATATATATAATTTTTATTATTTTAGTTATAATTTAAATATCAAAAAATAATATACTAACAATTTAGAATATTGAATTAATTTTATTATTAAATTAATATAATCACAAGCTTATCAAATTGTTGTTATATTAAATAAAATGACTGAACAAGCTCTTCAAGAATTTTCTTCTAAAATATTAAAAGCAAAAAATCTATATGAAACAAAGAAGTTATAATGCGAGAATCTGAAAAGAGAGGCAATAAAATATGAAAAGGAATATTAAGAAATTGTTTAGCAACGTAAAAAGGCAGAACTTTTAGAAAAAGAGTTAAGATAGTAATTAGAAAGTGAGTAAGGTTAGTCAATTGCAGACAATTAAAAGCAATAAAAGGAATTAGAAGATTTAGCATATTTAAGAAACTAAAAATAATCGCTAAGTAGAGAAAAAAATTTATTTGAATAAGAAGTTTTGAAAAATACTTTGCAGTTAGAAGAATTGGTTCAAGAACGAATAAAACTATAAAATTAAGCCAAATTTCACTCAGAAAAACTCGGAAATATAGCAACTGAAAGGCAAGCCTTGTAGGTATCCATACAAATTTGACTGTTTTGTTTGCTTATTTTAAAAATATAATAATATTAATATTTTTATTTTAATAAGGAAGAACATATACGAACTAATGAAGCAATAGAAAATTATTCTTTAAGAATAAAAGACCTTAAAAATGAAATGTCGACTATGAAAGGATTAATAACTTAGTCCAATGGGACACTATCCAATAACTAATCTTATTACTAAAGTTCTTAATAATGATAAATATCGAAAATATAATTATATATATATAAGGTATTCTTTTTCTATTGAAGTTATCTGATTTATTATATATTCTATAAATATATAGAAGAAAAAAAAAAAAATTGAATTAAATAAGAATTTTAATTTTTCTTAATAAATTATAAAATGTCCGGTTTCTTCATTTCTAAATCTTTACTTCCTCTCCATTTATCTATTACTGTTTATTTTACTGGATATTCTAATTTGATTGACTTATACCATTCTTTATTTAGGAATTTTCAGTTTTAGAAGAAGCTGCACTCGTATTTTTTTGCAAAAGCAAGGGCTATGCTAAATTCTCTGATTAAAAGTTGATATATGGGTTTCCAGGTTACAATTGAGTATTGGTTTAGCTTTTTTCTTCTTCTGCTTCATTATCAATTTTTTTTTCTTCTTCCCCCTCTTCGTCCTCTTCTTATTCTTACTATTGATTTTAGTTCTGCTATTATTAAACTTAAATTCCAATATTAGGTCCTTATTATTGCTCTTCCTCTTCCACAGGATTTTCTTCTATATCTTCCAATTCATAATCTGGATTGTCTAACATTTCTTGCACCTAACTGTAGTCCTATTGTTATTCTTCCTAATTTTCAGGATTTTGATTCTCATTTTACTGAATTCCCTCTTGATTTTGGGCATTATTATAATTTAATAAAATATTATTTTCCCCGTCGTCGTCATCATCTTCATCTTCTTCTTCATCATCGTCTTCTTCATCATTGTAATTTTCCTTTTATTCTTCTTCTTCATCATCATAGCCATTTTATCGGCTCTAATTTTATTGCTATTGTATTTGTTAATTTTAAATCAAAAGAGGCTGATTTGAGCTTTGTTTATTTTTTCTTTTTTGCTTTTTTTTGTTAGTTAAGTTCCTAAGGGTGGAGTCTTTACATGGGCTGTTAATTAACTTTTTAAGTTTCTAAAACTGGTCCTCTGTTTTTTTTTAAATAAAATAACTTTCGTTTTTTCGTTACTAATTTAACAAAGTATTATATATTTTACCCAAAGCAAACGGACATTACTTTCCAATGTTTTTTCAAATTAAAATTAAGAACGGTCCTACCTATTTGAACAGCTGTGTTATTGGTATCAGCTGTGATTTCTAATTAGTCTTTGACCAAAGATAGAGTTCCAAATTTTGAGTTATTATCTTCCAAATAAAAACTTCCTTTGTCATATCTTAGAGTTGCGCTAACATTAAAAAAATCATTTTTAAATATTATTTTTAAAATTTTTAATTAAAATTTTTATTACTGACACCTACTCACTGAAATATCCGCTATTCTGATATCAGCATCATGACCTCTTCCCAACTTGATTAGATTTTTTTGAGCCATTGTTATCACATGAATTCCTTATTTTATTATGATTTATTTGATTTGCATATATTGAAAATTATACTTAATATTTACCTCTGGTTTGATTTTTGTCTTTAGATAGAATTTCCATAGTAATATAAGGAGGTTCAGGTCTAGGAATTTCCACTGTGTCAAATTTTTTCCCGTCAATTTCAATTGTATCTTGATATTAAAAAATATTCATATAATTTTTTCAAATTCGAAAAACGTTAAAGATTTTTATTTTACTTGGAAATGCTTTTTTGCATAATTCACACTCAAATGTTTTCCAAACAAATGATATTGAATGCTAAGTTTGTTTAGGATGAAGTTTATTTTTTAGCCATTTTTAAAGACATTTAATATGTATAAAAGCCATCGTTCCATCACTATACAATAATTTATTTTATTTTACAATTCTTATTTATTATATATTTTTGCATATTTACCATTTGCATGGCCTGATTAGTTTATTATCTGGTTCACTTTCTGATAAACAAATTCTGCAGGTAATTTCTTCTTCTTCTCCTACATCGATCTTATCAACTGTCATCACATCATTCTCTTCGTTAAATTTAAAGGATTTTTATCTCTATTTTATGAAAATTAATAATTAGTTCATATTCAAATAAAAGAAATTCTAATTTTTATATAACCTCTATCTCTTCTCTTTATCCAGGAGGGAGTTAATCTAAATTTACTTTTTATGTATCTACATCTTAAACATCTTTTATTCTCAACCTTACTCTCCCAAATTTCAAATAGTCTCCTTAGCTTATTTTATATCCCTTTAAACAAATTCGATTTTTAAAATTGATTTTTATTTACAAGCTTATTTTAATTTGTTTTTTCTTACTTTTTATCCATTTATTGGCTTTAAACTTTTAATTATAGCCCATATACAATTTTCTCCTATTCCATCTGATTCCTTACCTTTTTTCTTTTTATGTCGCTTATCTCTTCTTTTAATAAATTCTGATTGACTTAAAACAAATTCTCCATTTGAGATAGATAATTATGCTAAATTTTTAGTATCTTCATTCTAAAATTAAATTAATAATATTTATTTATTTCTACCAACTAAAACTAAAGATTTTTTATATATTTCTATCAAATTATTTATATAAATACTTCTGGTATATAGTCTTTTTGTAAAAATATATCGTCTTTATGCCGTATTACCGCTCCTATTTAAAATATAATTAATATATTTATGCCAAAAAAACTACTAAAATAATGCTAATTATTTTCAAATAATATATTTCGGTCATTTACCAGCATATTATGCCCTTATAACTTTTTTAGAAATTTGTTTGCTTTCATAATCAAAAAGTCCATGACTATCTCTATTCCAGGTAAAGGATTTGATGGTTCTAAAACAAAAATTTAATATTACATAAAAATATTTAAATTTATTATATCTATAATTGAAGTTTAAAATTAAACTATTAATAAAATCATTGTGTTAAAAGAAAATATTTATTTACAGAGCGTATTGCTACTTGTTTTTCATTCTATCTTAAATGGGATCATTTTAAATATTAAAATTTTAACAGTTTCCCATGTTTTTTTAATCTTATTTTTTAAAATTATTAGAATATTTGGTTTTATATGGAAAAAATAATTAGTGATATCAACTTAGTTTTAATTTATTTTCCTATATACTCTTCAACTATCTAAATACAATAATCATTTATAATTGATTAAAATATTTTAATTAGAGAATACAAGGGTTCTAATGCATTGTATTCCGTAATAAAATCACAATAAAATAAATATAATAATACCCTTATTAAATCTATAAAATGATTCTCAAATTTATTAATAAAAAATAAATTTTATAAATTTATTTTTAATTTTAAATTTATTAATAAAAAATAATTAGAAAAAATTTTAGATTGCTATAAATTTTAAAAAATAAATAATATATTAAATTAATTTAAGAATCAATCAATATTATAATCCTTCCTTCATTGTTAATCATCTAAAGTGGTAAAAGTGGTATCCTTAACTCTGAAGCATTTAATTCCCAAAACTCTGCATATTTGGTTAGTAACATTTTTAATGAAGTGAACATAAACTAATGATATTATTTTTATATAAATTTTTAACTTTTTTATATTTAAATTAATTATCTACCAAATAAAGAAATGACTAAACAAACAAATAAGAAGTTGCTTTCATCAAAATGAGGGAATTGGTGAACAGCATTAAAAGTATTAATAAGGAAAGAAGTCATTATAAAGAAATTTACAGGTTAGAAGGGTCTGTAATAACTTTTCGAAGAACTGGCTATAAGCATAGAAGTCTATATATTAAATAAACATTGTTTTTTTTGGAAATATTAATATAATGGTAATACATTATATTTATTACCAATTATTTGCACATGTTAAATCCTAATAATAATATAGCATATCTAAACATTTCATTTTAGATAGCAGAATATAAAACAAAGTATAAAATAATTCCGTGAGAATAAAACATGAACCAACAGTTTTTAATGGCATCTAAAGTTGAAGCTAATCCAACCTTTTAGAATATTCTGAAAAATCTATAATACAACATATTTTAGTTATGGATTTTTTTTTAAAAAATATTTATGAAGTACATCATAGGAATTGATACACAGGCTCCGAAAATAACTGTAGAACATAAACATTGTCCGATAGTTAATACTCCTAATAAAGGTACATCTACAGTATTTCTCAAGTATTCTTACCTATTAAAAATATTGCATATAAAAATAATAACTCTACTATAAGACTATAGTACCAACAATAGCACTAAATAATATTAAGAACCCGGTTATAACTACTCCTTCAACAGCAGGATTTATGATAGGCAAATACATTTTATGAGTGTAATATTCTTCAAGATTAGTCAAAAAGAAAGTTATAGTACTAAATAATTTATGAAATTTAACAAAATTTATATCTAAAATACTTTAAATTAAAGTGTATATTAGTATAATAATTTTACGGGGTAAAAAGAACTGCTAAACCCCATAATCCATTTCCCATATACAAGCAATTGATAATTGTAGTAGCTTAAAAGAAAACAGATAGTGCATCACATCCGTGATCGAAAATTAACCCAAGGGCCGAAGAGTTACCTAATAAACAAATATATTAATATAACTTAAATTTATAATTGATTTCTGTGATATAATTTTACCTGTGGCTCTAGCATGCTTTCCATCCATATCTTTTCATTAAAATTAATTAATTCATTATTTAAAATAATATATTAATAAAATTTAGATTTTAAGTTGAAGTATTAATGAATTAATAAAATCATTTTATTATTGCCTATTATATTCTTCATTTTCAACTTTTCAAATAATATAACTTTATATAACTAAATGACTTAAATAACTTACTATCAAGGTGCTAATTAAAAGTTTAATTAATTAAATAGTGCGTATTAACAAATTTAGGTAAGTAAAATTTTAATTTGAAAATAAAAAAGAATTTATAGTAGTAAATTTAAACTAAAATAATAAATTAATATGATATGCATTTTAAGCTGCTTATATGTATTATTTTATATTTATAAAATGTTTTACGAAATAAAGGAAGTGGAAAACAAATGTGACCCAATAAACCCATGATGGTACTATTGTTTCTAAGTTCCAAGGAGTATAATACATCAAAATTAAATAGGGTATAATTATGCAAAATAATCCAGCCAGAGTTATCTATAATTTTATAAAATTAAAAAGTTTATTTAAATGAATTTAAATTATTCACTTTAGGAATATCAAATATCCTAATGTATAGAATTATAATATAAATATAGAATAATATAAAAATATTTACGACGTTAGGTCTAGTGAAAAGCAACATTAAAGAAAATTAGCATATTTTAAATATTTAAAAAAAAAATATTTTTATTATAACTTACGCCAACCAAGCAGGAACAAATCTATTTTCATATAAAAAAAACATATTATATCATATATCGGAATTAATTTTAAGATTTTTTTAATATTTTTTTGGCAGTTTTGTTGAAAAACAGTTTATAATTTACCTAACACAAGCATTGGCCAAAGGAGAGAAAAAATAGTTGTAAAGAAGAGAATGATCTTCAGCTGCGTACTTATAAGTCTTTAAATTATCTTCACTTTCAGGGGGAATGTAATTATATGTTAAAATATTCTTGATAGATCTGTAAATACCCATTAGCTTGTATTTATATTTTATTACTATGTACGGTGTGTATTTAATATAAGGGGTTTTTCGTTAATTATATTTTTTGTTTACCATTTTGTTAATTTTATAAAATTACGATATATAAGTGTAAAGTCCAATAGCCCATTAAAAGCCATTAAAAATTAAATAAATAATATATTTTATAATATAGAATATTAGGAAAATAGTTTTGATGGATATAAAATAGATTCTTAATAAAAAATAAAACTAAATAGAAAAATAAAATACATATTAATAATTATTAAGGGGTCTAATTTAATAAATTAAATAAAGTAAATTTATATAAATTAGAAAAGCATAAAATAAATTATCTATAAATAACTCACATTATTAAATTTTTTAGACATAATAAATTATATTTATATATATATATCTTATGATTAGATTTTATATAAAAAGAATAATATAATATTACTTTAATAAGAAAATTGTCCCATTATTTTTTAATAGAGTAGTCAAATAATCAATCTATGATTATATCATCATCACAAATTCCAGATTTCTCTCTCTTTATTGTATTTCTTCGTTACTATTGTTTTTATTTAACTTATGATTGAATTAATTGTTCTTAGACTTTTTATTAGCTTCTCCTCTCTTCATCCTAATTAAATTAATCTCCATATAATTACTAATAATTTTCATTTTTAATTCCCATACTATTTTCTAACTATTACTGCTAAAATGGCTATTACATAAAATTTTATTGAATATGATTTTATTGTAAAATTTCATTTGAATTTTGAGGAGAAACCATTTAATTACTATAAATACTATTTTATTAATTTTAAATTTAATTTTAATAATTTCCTTAAAGGTCTTGCTCTTATTAAGTGATTTATTATATATTGCTTTGTAGTAATTAATGTTATTATATTAAAAGCTAGTATTATTACTACATTTAAGATGTTTGTTAGGGTTGAGATAAAATTTATTTTATATTTTCTTAAATAATATTAGTTTATTAAACTAATAGCTATTTTTACATTAATAAATTTTCTTTGCTAGCCATTTATTTTTATTAAATTTATTAAAAGCTCCCTTATAATTAAGAAGTCAAGGTGTTCGGCTATTCTTATTATTACATATTTTAATTTTCAGATAATTGCTATTACAACTGCTACAATTAGTTTTAAGCCTATTATATATAAACTAATAAGCTCTATTTGTTTTATTCATTTTATTCATTTTAATATTATCGCAACATTGACTATATTTGTTGCTCATATTATTATACCTAAGAATCTTTAGTATACTACTAAGCATATTATTAAAAATTTTGAGTTGATTGGCTTTAATTGATATAAATGAAAGAACCATCTAAATCTAATGTTTATAGTTCATTATTTTACTTTTAAGGTAAATAAAATTTTTATGGGTCTTTTGGGTCAAAATTATTATGAAAAAAAGTCATTTCTTTCCATATTTCTTATTTTATTAAATCTAAATTCATTTATTTTTATTCAAAATCTAAAACTAATTGTTTTTCAGCTTTAATTTCTGATTATGGATCGCTTAAATTCTCAAAAAATTTGTGAGACAATGCATCTTCAGCTGTAATTCTTTTATCCTTTTGTAAAAATATTAACAAGATATAGCACAAGATTGCATTTTAAAAATATAATTACAGGATTGAATTGTAAGCAACTATTTATTAAATCTATTGCTTCAGGAGAAGCATTATGTATTATTTAATCAAGCTAAATAGCCTACTGATAACTTTACATTTTCACATACTATACAGCTCTTTATGATACTATATTTTCTAAATCAGAATCATCAGGTGTGCCAACAAGTTATAAAATTAAATTTAACTAATTTAAATAGGATTCTCCTGGTAGAAGTGGTCTTCCTAAATACAACTCTGCTATAATTAACCCAACGGCCCACATATCTAAATACAAAATTTATCATTTTAATTGAAAATAATATAATTCATTGTATACCTATAGCTGTCGTATAATATTTCCATGTAAGTAATAATTCAGGAGGTTTATAATATCTAGTTGATACATATTCTGTCATGAAATTCTATGAAAATTTATTTATTTCATTAAATAAAAGGCATTCTTGTATTGTAATTTAAAAAGGATTATAATAATACCAGCTATTCTGTATCTTTATTTACTGCTCTAGCTAATCCAAAATCGCATATCTTTATTAAATTAAACAGTTATTTATTATTTACTTTGATATATACTATAATAGTATTCCAAACCTTAAGGGCGCAGTCTGAATTTACTAAAACATTGCTTGGTTTTAAATCACGGTGAATAATTCCTGCAGAATGTATATATTTTAAACCACATAATAGTTAATAAACAAAATACGAAATATGTTCTTCACTCAAATCCTATTTTGATTATATAATTTAAAATAAATCAGTATCCATTAATTAACTAACAATATAAACATCTTAATATATCGGTAGAGGAATTGGGTTTAAAATATCCGTTATTTAAATAATGTTTTCATGCTTTAGCTATTTTAAAATTTTTATTTCTCTTAGCATGTATATTGACTCCTAAATATTTCTAAACGGCTTTTAAAATTAAAAATAATATAAGACAATGTTATACTATTAAAAATATTTATCTTTAAAACATAGTTTAATAAGATTTTTAGTATCTACTTAAATTCAACTATAATTATTATTTTACTTTAAAATTTTTTTAATTGCAACCTTTTACTGATTTCTTGTATCAGTTGCTCTTACTACAATACCAAATCCTCCAGTACCTAAGTATTAAAATAGTATTTCTATCACATTATAATTAATATTAAATATATAATTAAATGCTTAGTTTTAATGGATTCCATGAAGGATATTTATAATTTGCTCGCTTTATTTTATTAAATTAAAATAATTACCTAATGGAACATCTACTTTATAATATTTGGGTATATCAAATCTTGTTTATAAAATGAGCATTGAATTATAATAAGGATCAACTATCATATTGCTAATGGGATCTTTATATTACTGCTCACTCTATTCTACATTTTGATTCTATGAAAATTGGCTTTTATTTTCTTCTTCCATATTTATTATTCTCTATTTAGAATATAATTCAATTGAATAATAATTTCATTCAGTTTGTTAGATTACTTATTAAAGCATATATACACTAATATTGCTTATTATGATTAAATTAAATCTAAATTATTCATAAATGAGATACGATCAATTAAATTGCTTTTTTGAAAATGTAACATATAACAAATAATAAATTAACATACCCTTTTAATTTATAAATTTATATAAAATTATATACATTAATTTTTAAATATGGTAAAATTAATTATTACTATATAATAAAATCTAATATAAATTATAAATAATAGAAAATAATAAAAAGTAAATATATTTGTAGAAAAATATAATAAATTTAAATTTATTTTCATATTTTTTGAATCTCTCCTCCTTTTTTATTTTTAAGTTAATTGGCCAGCATTTCTAAATTTTATAAGTATTAGTTATTAGAATTATTTTCAAGCTAATCATATACCTAATCAAAATAATTAAAATCAAAGTGTCAAATAAATATCATAATTAATTAATTAATTTACTTTATTTAACTAAACTTATTAATTTTAACAGTTTTATAGATTATTTATCTAATTTTATTTTTCATTAGTAGCATTAATTTCATTTAAAATTTCCTAATTTTCTGGAAATTAAATTTATAAACAATTTTCCATTTCACTAAACTAAAGATATTCAGATGGTTTTCCTATTTCTTTTAATAATTAATTTAAATCTTAATTTTTTTAAAAAATTTATTTAACAATCTTGTTTAATTATTCAACTTTTTAGTATTATTTTTATAAGTTATTTTCCAAAGCCTTTATGTGCAGTTATAACTAGGACTTTTCTTGAGCATGTGACTCTTCTTACATTTATAAATCTTTTTAAAAATCTGTAATTGTCATTTTGGTAGACTGTTGTTCATTTTGAAGTATGTTTTTATAACTATTCAATTCTTTCATTTACTATGTTAATGCATTTCCATACTTTTGCTCCATATCTTGAACTATTTATTGCTAAATATACATAGGAAAAGTATTAATACACATTTACAAATATTATAATGATTACCCATTTTTCATTGCATGATTTCAATTATTCCTATAATCTCACATTATTTGTAGTTGCTTCTATATCTAAAACATGTTTTAATTAAGTTTACTGATCTTACATTTTACTTATTTAAGATAAGTGTTCATTTTTCATATTTTCTATAATCACCTCCTTAATTTTTTAATATATTTACAATATTAAAAAAAAAAATATATTTAATGATACCATTTCTTCTTAAAATTAATTTTTATAGGTTGATATTTTTAATTCTTACTGATCCTAACATTATTAATTTTTTATAAAAAATATAAAATATAATTAATAATGATATTTTACTCTTAAATTATTAATATGAGACTAATTTAATTCTAACATATTATCTGATGTAATAAGATTTGAATCTTAAATATTTTCTATTTATTAAAATAATAATTTATAATCTTCATCTTACTTTTTCACTAATCTTGTGCTTTCTTATAAGTGTTTATTATTCCTGAAAATAAAAACGAAATATAAAAATAGAAATAAATCTTATGTTTTCATACTTTTCTAGTAGTACAGACATT
This sequence comes from Miamiensis avidus, assembly GCA_037039885.1. Taxonomy (NCBI): domain Eukaryota; phylum Ciliophora; class Oligohymenophorea; order Philasterida; family Glauconematidae; genus Miamiensis; species Miamiensis avidus. Next base: position 2,146,828 of record JAWVGU010000186.1, on the reverse strand, counting down.
CTTTAGCTTGTCTTTACAACTCTTGATTTTTACTTAACTCTAAGTTCTTTCAAAAAGCAAATCCTAATATTTTTTATCTATAAAGTCTTTTTCTGTTAGTGCCTGCCTTAGTTTAATATGGTTTAATTTAGATCGCTCTTTTATTTTAAAATATCCTTCAAGTTCATTTTAGCGTACCTTACTTTTTAAATCCATTTTTTATGACTCTAATTATTCAATCATTTTTTCAAATTCTTTATTCCTCTCTAATTCTTAAGACAAAATACTACATTAACTATCTAATATAATTAAAATAATTAAAAAGCATTTTTATTTTAAAAATATATATATATACTGTCACTTTCTTTAAAATTTCCCGAAAAATTATGAATAATCTAGCGCTTTAAATCATATATTTGCATAGACAACTTTTCGTTATTAAAATTCTCCTTCTCATTTTCGTTATGAATTAGTTTATTTTATTCTTATAATTTATACTGCTAAAGTTAAAGAGAAAGTTAGCTTATAAGTTCTTCATTTTAATATATTTGATTATAATTTTATTATTCAATATTTTGTAGAGATTCTATTTTATTTTTCAACTATTTATTAGCTTCTTCTAATTGTTTTTAACTTTAATTATTTAAATAAAGCTGCTATAAATTCTAATTTTCTTCTTCTTTCTTTTACAATTATTCATTCAATTTTATATTTCTTGGTTGTGGTTAAGTTCTATTTATAAATCCTTTTGCCTGATTAATTGGGTAAGACTATTTACTTTAAGCTAAAGAAATTTTATATCATATTCTTTTTTTATTAGAGTTTAATCTTTGATCAAAATGACTTCTTTGAGCTATTCAATGTTTTATTCCAAATCCAACTAAGTTCCACTATTTTGCCTGTTGGTATATATAAAAGATTACTATACAGATTATTTCAAACCTCTAGATGATCTTAGCCTATTTAATGGAGATTATTCTAAATCTCTAAGAATGGGAGAAATGACATTGCTATTTCCTTTATTCAGTAAAATTTCGTTGTTCTAGAAAAATATAAAATTTAAATAAAGATAAATTCAACTATTTATACATCATTTACTCTGAATTACATTTGAAATGTTTGCTTGGCTATTTGAAGATTAATGCATATTAATAATAATTATTATTTATAAATTTTATTAATTTATATAGCTTAGAATATAGATCACTCTTCAAATTTATTAACTACTAATTTTTTATTAATAAAATTATTAAATGTCATAACAAATGAAATCATATTTTAATCTAGTAAGAAAATTAATTGTATAGAAATTTATATATAGAAAATTTTTAATTTATAAAAAAATAAATTTATATATTTAAGTCCTAGTATAATTTTTTTATTTTGAAGATTTGAAATAATATATAGATTTACAAAAAATGCCAGTCAGTTTAGTTGATTTAGTTTTACTAATATACTTTTAAAAATTATTGTAGAGAATTATATAGAAAAAAAAGGAAATAATATGTGTTTAGAAATTAATAAATTGTTTGGTTATTCAACTATCGATTAAAAGTAAAATACAAAATATAATATAAATTAAATAAAATTATTTTTCTTTCAGCTACATAAATAAATGTATAATTACAGATATGATAATAATGGTGATATTAGGAAAAATAAATCTTCAAGTTTTTTTTAAAATATTGGGTATAATGCAATTCCATCTAATAACTAAGGGGAATAATAAGTTGGATATTATAATCCTTATGATATTCACTATTTAAATAAAAAGTAACCCAGTTAAATAACTTCTTTTCGAACAACAAGTCAAATTCCTTAGCAACAATAACCAAGCATTCAATAATAATAAGATAAAATGCCCAAAATTAATATTTTTTATAATAAAACTTAACACCCTCCTATATAGCAACCAGTTTAATATTTATAACATTCATATGATCCATATGAAATGAAAAGATTGGCTGATTTGGAAGAATAAAATCGAATTTTAAGATTAAAACTGAGCCATGACTTTTCTCGTCCTTCCAGAGACATTATATAAATATTAAGTGAAAAATATATAGTAAGCTTTTAGTTTTATAAAAGTATTTATAAAAAATTGTTTTATTAAATATTTTCCAAAAAAGTAATAACCTCCTTTTTAACCTTAAATATATCATCAACCTCAACAATAACAACAGCCTGTTATAATTATAGATGAAGAAGATAATAATCATCATCATTGTGATAGAAGAAGGACTCCACCAAGAGATTATGTACATTACAGAGATATGCCGCCTTAAGTTATATATTAAAAATAAGAACCATAAATAATTAGAGAATATATACAGAAACCATAGGAAGAGGTGTAATAAGTCCCAACCAAGAACCGAAAAAGAAGGAAAAAAAAGAAAAGTAGAAAAAAAAAGTGAAGGAGGTATAATAAAAAACGGAGGAGAAAAAAAAAAAACTGAAAATAGTGATTTTTTTTAACTTAAACTATTAAATTTGAAGAATTATTCAGTAACAGTTATTTTTAAATAGATTAGCGATTCGTTTATTTATATTATAAAATTTTACATAGGGAGACTAAGTTCTTATTATTAAGTATGCAATTACAAACGATGATCAATTTTTTACATATGAAAATGGAAATCCTATTTAAGGGTAGCAGTAAAAATAGGGATATCCAAATGGAAATAAATCTTTGGGAGTGAATTAAGACATAAATTTTAACATTAATTATAAGGAATTGGTAACTCTATTACTTAACTACTATTATTTTCAAACTAAAATATTTTTTATAGGCATAAACAATAGAATTTTCTGATCAAATAAAAGTAAAGATAATTAAATAATAAAATATGTAAGATTTATAAAAATTTTTATTTTTCAAGATATTTGGAGGATTTTTTAGTGAAAAAGAAGGCAAATAGCAAAATATAGGATGGTTTTTATAGTATTTGTTTAGACCTGCAGAAAATGGAGATAGTTTAGTTCTTAATACAGGACAGTACAAATAAACATTGTATATACCCCACTATAAAAGCCACCTTTTTCTGATCCCAGAGCTTTAGGGAATATTGTTTTAGAATATGTTATATGTGAAAAAGATCAAAATATTAAAAATTTGAAGTAGTTTGATTTAACTGAAATTCCTTAAGAAGATGATAATAAAATGTTGGTAATTGAATTACTAAAACTCGACTAACTCAGAAAACTCATAGTTAATATATAAATTTATATATTTAATTGATTTTTTATCAAATTATTTACTTTAATATTGATTTTAGAGGGCAATTAAATATTAGGTTGAAATTGTAGATCCTGATGAACCTATTAATGATAGAAGTAATGGATAGTGTTACGGATAAGGAACCATAAATGGAAAAACATCTGGAAACCAAATACTTTTGAATGAAAAAGTTAATTTAAATGTAGGAGAAAACTATTTAAGAAATGTGATTGATCCATTGAATAGAGGAAATCATATAATTAGCATAAATTTATTTGATTCCTCAAATAATTCTATAGGTTTTATTGACATACCTTTATTTAAGTCTTCAGTAGCAATCAATGAAGGAAATTTCAAGTTTCCATTAGAGGATTCGCAAATAGGGGGAGCTTTGGAGTTAAAAATTTACTAAATTGAGGGAGCGAAACGATATGACCATAATAAAGGTAATAGTTGAATAATACAAATAAACTATTAATTAAAAATTGCATTTAATAATTAAATATTTTTAAAATAGGACTGCTAATAAAATTATTTAATCTATAGAACTATAGAGAAACTCAGAAATTGGCTGTTCACACCGAAATAATATATGATTCTAACATAACTATAGACAGTGATGGAAATCCAGCCAAATATGAAAGTGAAGACATATGTGAATACGATTAAAAACTGAAAAAAGTAGATTTTGGAGATGGAATCGAAATGCCAGTTAATTGGAAAATACTGAGAGATTATTACAAAAAAAATTAAGCCTTTTTAAATAAAATTGGAATACTTATTAAAATTATTTATGCCAATGATCCCGCAAAAAGTTCATAGGAGGAAAAGATATGTGCATGGGGCTTTCATCCCTTTTTTAAGTAAATTATTATAGTAATAAATATTTTCTACTTTCTTTTAATCTTATAATTGCATTTTAGTTTATAGAACTTAAATAAAGGATAGTTTTAAAATTTAAAATTATACTTGCCTCCTGTTGTTAGCAAATTTCCAATGGATATTAAAAATTTAAAACCTAGCAAATATAATATAGATTATTTAATAGGAACATGCAGACTAGATGAATCTTAAAGATCTGAAATTATTTCAAGGTTCATATTCAATTAATATTTATATCTCTACCCAAATTAGATAATTACTAATTTTCAATAATTTTAGTTAGGATTCCATATCAGAAGATGAAAACATAAATTTAAGCTTTTTTTATATTGATATAATCGAACTCTTTGATTCAGACAACGAATTAAAAAGTGTAAAATTATTCCCTTCTGTCAAATTTATAAACAGAACTGTTATAGTAGATGATGACAAAAAACAGCCCATTGATTTATAAAATTAAAATGTTAAAGTTAAAAAAGAAGGCATAAAATATACCTTTAATTCATCATTTAAAGTTGAGTTAGATATTGATAATTATATAGACAGTAAAAATTTCACTCCTGAACCTATATAGTATGTGAGTTTAAGAGTGACCCTAAAAAGGTAGTGGCATGGACTTACATTCAGGTGATTTATTTAATTTTAATTTATTAGAGTTTTTCAATATAATATATATTATATGTTAATCTTATAGGCATTAGAAGATGAAATATTAAATAATGGAATGTTTACAAAATAAATTTATGTGGGATAAACTGATCTTTAAAAACTAAGAAATCCTCAAGATTTAGTAAAATCTAAAAAGGATCTGTTAGGTTCACTGTATAATACAAAATTTAATGATTTTATATAAACATTTTAATTATAATTTATATATTAATAATAATTATTTTGTCTATAAAATACTATATTTTCACTATATTTTAATAAAGTTATCTTATTTAGGAGGTTCAAAAGCCTTTTATAAATCAATAATTTTTGGATTCGTATCAAACTATACACTTTCACAGTTAGGACATTTAATTTCCAATTTTTATTCATTATTATATTAAATTTCTACTTTATAGTCTTCACCACAAATGAGATGAACTGGAATCTAACAACACGTCGTATATTCTAATAATCCAGTGTTTACTTTACAAAACATACAAGGTTTCTTAATTCCCATAAGAGAATAAGGGTGCATTTTAGGATCTGGTTTTCCTATTTCAATTTTACTAAATAAATTTTCAAAGGTTACTTCATTATCAACAAGCATATCTACATTAATTTCAGCGAGATTCGTTTACTTTTTTTTATATTAATTAAGGTTTCATACACATCAATATTCCCATAATAGGCTGCCAAAAAGAAGGGATCCCTGCCCTCTGAGTCTTTTTAATATAAATCTACTCCTCCCCCCACATTTATTATCATATTTAAACATTCAACACTATCATATATTGCACATAAAGATACAGCACCCCATCCTTCCTTCGTTTTGAAATTTATGATTTCTTTATAATTTTAAGGGTAATATTTGTAAACTCTTTTTAAAATATATAACAGTATATTAGGTCTTTTAAAATTAATAGCATCTATGATATTCAAAAAATTAGTATAATGATATATTTATTTAATAAAATATTTACATTTAAAAATCAAAATATATTTTACAATGTAATGAAGTCCATTTGGGGCCTGTTTTGCTAATCTCTTCTATTGGCGATATCTTATAAGTTTCACACAATTCAGTAAAATTATGGAATTCATTTTTTTAAATGTAAGTAAACAGCTGATATCTAAGCTGTGTAGGTAAAGTTGATTAGTTAATGTTAAAATTTTAATGATTTTACTAATTACTATTTAAGTAAGACTGCATTTTTTGTTTTTAAATTACTTATAAATGAATTATTTTTATTTTTTTTAAATTAGCTATATATGATTATTTATTTATAAAAGCAATAAACTCTGGTAGTTTTAGAAGCCTGCAGCTATTATAATTTGTTTACATTGATAAAAATTTGAGAATCAATAAAATTATAAATTTAATACTAGATAAAATAAACCAATAATAATTAAGTTGAACCAATAGAAAAAGAAATAAATAAATATACCATAAGAGTTTTTAAAATAAAATGGACTAAGAAGAAGAAAATGATATTAACATGATTGATATTGCTGAAGAAAATAACAAGCCTCATAAGTTGAAAAATAGATTTTTAAAGAAAAAATTAAAAAATAAATGTAGAAAGATAAGTAATTGAAAAAATAAGGTAAATAAGGAGAAGGAATAGAAAACGAAGAAGAACAAGAATAGTTAAATTACATTTAAAAGAAAAAATAAGCTTTATTAGCAAATTTGAATGAATATAGATAATTAGATAAATCTTAATTTACCATGGCATTAACAAAGTTATTTAGAGAGCATAATGTACCTTTTATATCTAATATTATTATCTTTGAAAAATATAAATTTATTTTATTTTTTTTTAGAAAGACTAAATGAACAAAATTTCTGAAGGATTTGAAATTGAAGATTTATATATGTTTGCTGAATAAGCAATAATTGTAAATTTAGATGGATTCAGCTAAAAAGATGAAGGAAAGTCTAGAACTTTAGGTATTACTTATATTTAAAAATTCTTATATATAGATAATAAAAATGATTATAATAAATATAGGAGGAAGCTATTTTAAAATAGTGAAAGAATACTTAGAGTAAATAAATAATATTAATTGTTTTTTGGGATAATTTGGTGCTTAATTTTAACTTTATTTTTAGGAAAGAAGATGATATGAAGTTAAAATAAATATTTTGCAGATCTGAAGATTATAAAAGAAAAAGAAATTAGAATACTTAAAGAAGGAAATAAGGGAAAAAGACTGCAATTTCGAATAACGTTAATAGCAATGCAAAATCTGGGAATATCTTTGAAGCACTTATGTGAACTATAATTATAAATAATTTTTTATAAAAGTGCCAACATTTTCTTTTTTAGAATATAATTATTATTATTTAAATATAAATATATCTTAAACTAATATATTAATAGTGAATTGCTTTGTAATTAGTATATTATTAAGTTTACAGTTGAAATGGAATTTATAAATATAATTTCTCAATTTAATAATTTGTTTTATATCCACAAATTATAATTAATAAAAATAATTTTATTTAAAGTATTTTCAGAAGTAAATTATTAAATTTGTAAAATAAAAAGTATGCGAAGCCTCAAAATAGTTAAATAATTTTGCTCAAATATATAAAAAAACTCCACGCTAAAGGAAACGTCTAACTCCGGTTATGAATTAGTAGTGGAATAAAAGGAAAGAAAGTTTATGAAAGCTTGTGTTGGTGGGATTACTTCTTTTTTATTATATAGTTAGTTCATGGATCCTACCATTCCTATTATTATAGGGGCTTATTCGCTCTACAATGCTTCTAAATTTCCAATGACATTTGAAAGATTATATTATAATAAAAGTGAAAAAAAAATGATTTTTGAAGAATATAAAAATTTTAGATTAGTAAATTAAGAATTTTCCTTCAATGAAGTTACTTCACTAAATGTTTTATAAGAAATAAATATGATAGACTGCAGATTTAATACTTTAAATCACCTCTATATGTATCATATTAAAACTAATGTGCCAGAGTACGTTGATTCAGTAAAAAGTTTTTAAGAAGATTTGGAAAGCTATATTATTGAGAAAATTAATTAAAAAACTAAGTAATCTGAATCAGAATAACAAGAAAATAAAAATAAAACTTAATAATAAGATAAAAATAGTAAATGATATAGTGAAATATAAATTATTATTATTTTTAATTATTTAATTTTTGTAAATTATAATTAATAAACTTGCATTTTGTTTTTCATTCTTTCATTCATTCGTATTGTTCTGAAATAATTAAAGAAATTATAGCTGTCCATCCGGTGAAAGGATGCGCATCACTTCCCTCTCCCATTTCTCCATTTTTATTATAATTTTCAAAAAAGTAGCCAGTTTTTTAAAAGTTATTACACACATTAGTAATTAAATTATTTCTTAACTCATTATAAATTTATGCAGCCTTTTCATTATTTTCTGCATAATATAATTTCAATCCTCTTAACACCAAGTAATTCATGTGAATCCATATAGGATTAGTCCAGTAATTATTTCCAGACTTAAATTAACGAGATTGCATCGACAAGCTCCTTAAACCAAAATCTGTCCACAATCTATCTTTATCATGTATAATTCTAAAGTTTTGTCTAATTCCTAGGTATAAATAAAATTTATATAACTTTATAATAATAATATATTCAAAACGATCTTTACAACCGAATCTTGATCTATCATTCCAAAAGCTAATGGTAATAGTGATGGATATCCTTCTTAAGAAGTGGACTGTTGCGGGTTTTACTATGTTATAGAATTGTCATTATTTACTAAAAAATCAGTATATATTTAAGATTCCCTATCTAAAAAGTATTTTTTTGAGTTCTCTTTTATTGAATCCCTTATAGTTTCATAGTACACAATATCATTTGGCTTGTTTTATTACTTAGCCATTTCAAGCAAAGTCGAAGAAAAGAAAAACATCCAACTTTAACAATCAATATGTCCTCCTATCATCATTGAGTTTCTTTACAAATCATAAATAATAAGTAAATCTTAAAAAGATTTAGTTTAATATTAATTACTCAAAACCATTTTTAGTTCGTGGAAAATCATCAAGACCTGAATTCATACTATTATATTGCCCATTTTAGTCCCACCATTTGAATATATTTAATACTATTTTCCATTGTCTTTTAGCTTACTATTTTACTAATTTTGCAAATACCATTCAAACCACAATTTAACTTTTTCATAATTTCCCACCAAAAATGAATTCAATAATTCGCTTTTTTCTCCTTCTTTTTAATTAGATTTTAATATATGCGATATACCTAAAAGTAGCGATGGAGGATTTCCATCTCTGTTGTCTTTTTTCTCAAATCCTGGGCAGCTACACAGTCCCTTGGCTTCAATTCCTCTGGGCTACTCTCGAGGTATCCATCCGTCAGAATTCATTGTTTGTAACCAACTTTATATAATTTGCATCGATAACTAAAATATAATAAATGCTTACAAAACTTTTCTTTATATATAAAATAAATGAATTATATATTTTCTTTTATTTTTTACTTTTGGTTATATTCTGCTTATAATGGCATTATGAAACCCATCATCCCATAAAAAACTCCACGAAAATCTAGTTCTTGAAGGGCAAAATGAAAAAATGGGTCGGTCCCTTTATCTTAAAGATTCAGTATACTAAGTATATTATAAATTTCCATATTTGTAGAGTAATCCTCCCATCAAATTTGAAATACTTGATTAAAAACATTTCTCATCTCTTTCTTTATTTTATGCTTAATAAACAACTGCTAGGTTTTTATTATTTTTATCATTGTATATATCTGATATTTTTTCTTTGAGTTTGTTAAACTTTTATTAAGGAATAAAGGAAAATATATCATATGTTTGGTCATTTTTATTTGATTTTTTATTGTTTCTCTTGTATTATAGCACTGTTCTTAGCGAATCTTCTTTTAAATTTTGCAAAGTAATGGAAACTCCAAGTAAAGAAGCATCTTTGCTGTATTCATTTTTAAATTTATTGTCTGATGATTTTGTATCATAATTGTACTACATTTAATAACTATCATATACGATATATCGAGAGTTCCAGTTTTGAATTTTATTTACTTTTTTAAGGAAAAAGGATATAATTCCATCTTTAATGGCTTATTCCATGTCTAGAACTTCTTGTTTTTCTAACTTCTCAATATAAAGACTCACACTTCCCAAATTTACTTCAAAAGATGATGATAAAAGACTCGAAACCTTTTAAATAAATTAGATTTCGAGATGTTTTTCATGGGTTTTCAAATCAAGATATATATTTGCATCATTTCCACTATCGTATAACTCAACACTAACTAAAAAGAATAGAGTTACGTTCTTAGAATTCTCTTTTTTTAATCAATATATTTTAGTATATGTTCATTAATCCATATTTGATTTCCCCCAAAATCCTTATACTCATTTGTATTGTATTCCATCTCTAATTCCATTGTGGGCTTATAGAAAAACGATTCTATCATTGTATTTAATGATATGTCTCTAATTAGATTTTTGGAAAAATTAACTCCATCATTTTCAATAAAGTCATAATGAATATCATCATGTCCATTTCTATCGTTGAATAAATATTTTATAAAATCCTTATTCTAATTGTCAAAGTAACTAAATATTGAAATAAATTTATACCATTTAAATAACTATATAAAATAACATAACGTACCCCATATTGATGCTGATAGGATTGTGTGTTTACTCATTTTTTTAAGAAATTGAATATATCATATGGGGTTTGTAGTGTCCCCAAAATAATTTCTGAGGGTTAAAATTTATTTCACCCAAAACTTCTTCATTTATATCATATATATCTACCAGTCTGGGTTTTTCTCCTAAAAAAGTTTTCGATTGAGTTTTTTAAGAATCCTTTTCCTGCAACTTGTTATCTTATTATTCTTATTGATGACTTTAAGTAAATGTTTCTCCATCCTAATTATTACTATTTTCGCCGTCTTATTCTTTTTCTATCTTCATTTTATTATCAGGATTTTTAATTTTTAAAATCGATGGATGTTCTTATAATATTTATTGTTACTAAGGAGTTGCCATTAATAATGATATATTTAAAATAATGCTCATTAATAGACAAATAAAAATGAGACCGAAAATATATTTCATTGCCTTACTCATCTTATTTGTTTAACTTTTATTGTCTTATAAACTATTTTAGCTTTATTCACTTTATAATTAATTTTCCTATTAGTCTTCCATATTATCCGTTTATGGTACTCTAATTCTATAACTCATTAAAATTATTTTTTTTCAAATAACTAGTGAATTTTAATATTTGATTCTTGATTAATAATTATTAACAAGAATTCTATTAAATATGATTTTAATATAATAAAATTTTACTAAAACTAAATACACTTTTTATTTAAAAAAACTATAAAAATATTTATAATTAATATAATGAAATTTAATTAAATTATAAAATTTTGTAAATTCAGAATAACTTTTAACTAATAGCACCAGTTAAAGGATTAAAATTTTTCCTCCCACGTCTTTATTTCTAAGATACTGACTTCTTGGATTTTAAATGCTTTATTTTTAATCTTCCAAATTATGGCCAAAACAATTTTAAAACGTGGGTAATCTTTACGAAATATTATTACCTGAAAAGTAAAAAATAATAAAAGCAACCGAAATGATATAAAAAATATATATATACATTATCTTCTCGATTTCCAAATAGGATCTATTTCATGCGATTTAGAAGGAAATATTTTTTTGTTTCTTTCATCATATCTATATTAGTTTTTGTTGATATTTAAAAAATCTATGTCAGGATTAGCTAAAATGTATTTTTCCATATTTTAAATTCTTTATTTTTGAATTTCCTGGTCCTTTTCCATTTTTTATTTAACTTTATTATGTTCCTCTGAGTAAATTTGACTATTTTCCACGAAAGGACCGTCCATAGATAATATGCCTGACCTATATGCATTTTTTAAAAGTTGCATCTGTCTTTTTTTAAAAGTGACCTCTTTTTTCCAATCGTGATACTCTTCTATATGCCTTTTTTTTTCTAAAAGGTCTTCTCTAAATGATACGAAAAGAATGTTATAAAATGCGAAAATGCTAAGATATTGAATTTTTCCTACCTTTTATTCTTTGGCATTTCTGTAATCGATAATATATCATTTTCTCTTTGAGTTCTAGTATCGTAATCTGTTTTAAGAGTGCCATCAAATATTGAACTTTACCTTAGTTTCTTTACATCGAAAGGCTCTGTTTTTTTGTTGATCATGCTATCAAGATATTAAGGATTATTTTAATTTTTCGTTGATTCTGCTACAAATTCGTTTAGGGTGGTGACACCAGTTTTGTTTTTATTTTTTGAGAGCCAGAATCTTGGAGGACCTGAAAAAGCATAAGAGGCCAAGCTGGTAGAAAGTTAAGATTTTTATAAATCAGAAGAGGCTCCCAAATTAGAGACTGAGTTATTCGCTGTTCCGGAAGTATTATAAATACTAGATGGTATTTAAGATATTAATTAAAATTATCTATATTTTTAATATAATAAAAATCATACCTATTGTTTATTTTACTCTACTAAAAACTGTAATGCAAACTATAATCAGGATCTTGCATATATTTATCATGAATTACTTATGAAATTGGAATTTATTTTCCTTAACTACCCCAATCTCGTTAGTTTTGTAAAAAATTATCAATTTTCTCGGAATTCGTCAGTCCTCTACCCATAATTTATTTCGTAAGAAACGAATCTACGGAAGAATCTCGTTTCCAAACCTTTTTATTCTTTTTCGAAAAATTTTAATTTTCGTTTTCGACTGCCTAAGTAAATACCTTCAAGTTTTCCTCCTAAAGTGCTTTATCTTGGGCATTGGTATTACTTCCCATACTCTTATATAATTGGTATGGTTTCTATTAGTGTATTATGTTCTTTCAGAATTAAAAAAAGTTGCAAAATCATTGTTGAGTCTCTATGCCTCTTTAAGCTTTATTTTTTTATCTTGCTCTTCGAACATTTGAAAAATACTTATTTGTAAATTAGCGTTTTACTTTTTTATGGGTTTTTTTGTGATTATGTTTTATAATAATTAACAAAATTTGTGTGTTAGCTTAAAAATATCAAAAGTTATTACTTATCTGAACTTATATTTAATGAAAAATTTTTGCTGAAAAATTTTAACATGAACTTAAGTTGATTATTATCATAAGATAATATACATAACATTATATATAATATAATACTAAATATATATAAATATAATATTTATATATATTAGTAATATATATATATATTTTATATAATAAATATTAATAATCTATATATATTTTATATATGATACTAATAATACATTATTAATAAATACTGTACTGAAGCCTAAAATAAAGCACAAAAAATTTTATATAATTCAAAGATCAGTTCTAACAATCATGTTTAAAATTTCAATTAGCTTATCTTTTCTGAATAAAATTTTAGATCTATTTTAATTTAATATAAAGCCAATGTATATAAAGTTATTATACGAATTATAAGATTTTATTTTGTTAAATATAGAATTATAAGAATTAAACATAATGTTGAAATGTTTTAATAAAGTTGTTTGTTTCGCTTAATGAATCTATTAATCTCTATTAATTTACTTTTAGACAGATTGAAAAGTATTTTATATATCTTGTACCAATTTTCTCTTTTATTATCCACATTCTATTTATTGAGAAGATATAAATTACTATTTTTAAAGATAAGAAAATAAAACCTCTGAATAACATTTAACGTTTCTTTTATTATCTCTTCTATGTTATTCGAATTAAACTAAATAAATTTTAATCTTAATAGCATAGTTTACAAACTACTTTTATCTATATTCTCTAACAATAAAATCGTATGATGAGCTTCTTATTTATGCTATTATAAATTAGATTTTAAAAGTTAATATACGTATTCTATTAAATATTCTTATTTCATATTAATTTTAGGAATATATTTCAGAAAATCTTATAATTAATGTATATTTTCTTATACAGAATTTTAGTTATTTTACATTTTTTAAACTAACAAAACAAATTCAATATCAAGTTTTTATTCAATTTTTAGGTCTACTTAGTGTAACTATTCTTATTGTAATTTTTTGAGAATATGGTAAGGAAATACAGAAAATCTCTTATTTTAAAAGGGATTGAATAATAAGCTTTTCTATTATACTAATTATATACTTATTTTATTAATCCTATCATAATTTAAAATATATCTTTCTTATTATTCAAACTTAAGTAAAATATCTAAATTTTAAGGGAATTCATTTATAACTTTTTTAAACAACATCATACCTTCATTTTTCAAGATATTGCATTAAGTAAACAACTCTGCAGCTGTTAGGTAAAATTCACAATCAAAACTTTCATAAAACTACTAAAATACTAATGCTTTATAAGCATAACATGCTCCCTTGTCATATTATTATATTTATAATAAATGCTTACTTTACTATTTTAAACTTTATATTAAAGAATTGATTTAAGATTATCTTTCCGGATACAAATCTATAGATAATTTGTAAAATCCTTATTAAAAAAGTAATTTCTATTCATTTTCGCAAAAATTAACAGAACCTATTATATTTCCAATACCCATTAGAGAAAAGTTTAAATCATAAAAATTGAAAAATATATCATATTATTTTATTTCTGTAATTATCAATTCTAAAATAATATTAAAGTTAGTTAAGAATTATGATTTTATGAGCCCTTAATGCTAAATGATTATAGAGACCAAAAATTTCTTTTCAAATTCGATATTTTACTATCATAATTAATAAAATTATAATTATTTAAATAAATTATTTGATGTATATTTAAAATTACTATATTCTATAAATCACAAAGGTAAATTAAGACTTGAATAAATATAGAATGAGAATCAGTATTATAATAAAGTAGATTTTATCTCTTCGGCTACATAATTAAAATAAATAATACCATATGTTAAAATAAAATAAATTATAATATTAATCATTTCACTTTAAATTACATCTTATAAAAAAGGGCAATCCATCGATTTTTAGCATTATGTTAAAGTTAATTTATAGTTGTATTATTCATCAATAGAAAGTTCGAAAAATTACTAACAATATTTTATATAATGATGCACATACTATATTTTTAATCCATCAAAAAGTAATAATGTAATATTTTATAGTGAATCAACCTTTATTCTTAATAAGATTATACTAATAATAATAATTTTAAAAGTTAGTCAATATACTAATCTCCATAATATATTTATTCTACTATGTTTTCTATTTAAAGAAGATTGCTAATATTTGATAAAGTTTTTGGTACATTCCTTATATGCTTTATAATTTAATTCATTAAAATTTAAGTTTGATAAAAGGAAAGTTCAATAATTTAGCCACCAAATTTTCTTTTAGTTTGAATATATACTTCTATTACTTTTTAAATTAATAATAATATATTAGATCTAATGTTAGAATTTTCAATAAATATATTATTTACTAAGTTCAAAATCTTCTTTATCGAGCCCAATCTAAACTAAATTGTTAAAATAACTTTATCTAAAGAACTCATGTATTTTTTACACATATTTTATATCATCCGCATGTATATTATTTATTGATTTTATCTATGTTTCACTTTCTCTTAAAACTTCTACCTAATCTAAATCCTTTACCATCCTCAAATTCTAAAGACATTCTTTTAAAAAATATCTAATTAATTCATTAGAATTAGGGTTTTCATTAGCTTAAACCCCATACATACTACCAAAATTTCCTATAAATTTATCTCCTGATATCATATTGTTATTCTTCTCTTAAAATATAATTGATTTAGAATAATATATGTTATTTATATAAGGTTTAATTATTTTATTTGGGTTTAATCTATAATATAAATATTTATTTAATTAAATAACTCACACATAAATTTAACTTTTTAATAAGAATTTAATTAATATCTTATAATTTTTTAATTTCATATTTTTAGTCATAATAATAGTAGAAATTAAATAGTAAATAAATAGTATAAAAAATCTATAATTTTAATATTTATAAAAATTTGAAACTTTGCAAAATAAAATATTCGTAAAAAATATTGGAGAATTGGATAAGTGAAGTATGTATAAAGGAATTGGTTTAATATTTAAATATTCATATTAGTCTATTTCTTATAAATTTTAGATATTTTTGATGTATCTATGGTAAACTTTAACTTTATATTTGTTTTTAATTATTAAATTTCCAAAAATTGCTAAAAGGATATGACTAGGAATATTTCGAGGGAGTAATTGGAATTTTTTTTTATTTACCTTCTAAAAGTCTTGAAGTTATTATCAATGCGATAGAATACTGTATAGATAATTGTGTTTATATAGATAAATAGGGTCTAATATGTGCATTTCATTTAAAATAAGTGAAAAATATTTATTTTAAATAAGTTTTCCTCGATTTAATGAAATTTAAGTGATTGTTTAAATTATCAAAATTACTAATTATAATTATTAATAATTGATTATTTTGTTAATATGGGATATTGAGTATGTCTTTAACTTCATTAAATATTGATCAATTTTTAATATAATTCAATTTTTATTATAATTTTTAAAATTTTGTTATATTATTATATACATTTAATAATTGCATTCTATCCTTAGATTAAAAATTATAATATCTTGATATCAAATAAAGGAATTATTTTAGAATAAATAAACAATTATAAGTAGTTTATTAACTATAAATGCCGCATTTAATAAATTAATGTATAAAAACGTCCCTTATATGATAAAAATTAATTCATTTTTCCATTTATAATTAATTAATGTCTAATTTATAATATTACTTGTCTTAGTTAACATAAATAAATATTTCCATAAAATTTAAGTTAAATTTAATTTGTCTATATACAATTTTAAGTAATGAATTTATTTTAACTATTTTATATATACTAATAATGTATGTTTGCGCAATCAATATATATTATTACAAATCAATGGAAAGAAAGTTCAAATAATAAAAAATTGCTACCCAGTATTTATCACACAATTAATTAATGTAATATTATAATCATTATTAAAACAAAATACACACATATGATCAACATATATTATTTTTATTTTGAACATGATGTATTTAATAGGAAAATGATAATATTTTTATACTAAGAATATATTTAATGAATTTTAATGAATTTTTTAGTTTTTTTTTCTTTATAAAAAATACAGGCTAGACACTTTTTAAATATATATATTAAATAAAGGTATACATAAAAAATATAGAAGTATGCAAGGTTTGGAATTATATATTATCTATTAGTCGAATCCTAAATAATAAAGTAATTATAAAAATTTTTATAAAAATAATAAAAATTATATTGTTGTAGATTTATATTTTATTTAAATTTATTTAATATTTATTTTATATTCCATAAATTTTAATTTCAATCGTCATAATTAAAGTGATTTCAACAATTATTATGTAAAATTACATTTGAATTTATTTCTAAAATATATGCATAAATGGAATTGCTTCATAATGATTATATTAAAGAATGTTTATGATAGAAAGGCACCACAATAATATATGCATATTAATAAATAATAAATAATAAAAAACAAAATTAAAAAACAATAAAATTAAAAACACAAATATTTACTTAGAAAACAGGAGTTTATTCTTATTATCTGTCCTGCCACTTTCTTAAAAAAAGCTAAAACGTGCTAAAAAAAATGTTAACTAGAAGCTTATTCAAAGTAAATATATAAATAATTTTTTCTAGTTTATATTAATTTATATATTTCAATATCTGTAATAAATAATTTAAAAGTATAAATCCGGTTAATATTACTATTTTTTCTTTAAAATAAATAGAAATATAAGCATCATCATTATTATTCACTAATATAATTTTTTTATCTCATTTTTTTAATGTATTATGGGTTTTTTTTTATTGTAATATTATTGCAAACATTAAATTTATATTATTAATATAAAACATAGTAAAAAGCTTCGATAAGTTATAAATATATATTCCTATTGTCATTTTTAACTAAACTATATATATTGATTAATTATATTAGCAGAATAAAATTATTTATTTAATTATTTATATGTTATAATTTATGTTATTTTATTTTTTTATTATTGTGTTTTTTTTACTGATAATGTGATTTTTCATTTATAATTAATTAATTCCTTATTACTAACTTAATTATATTTTATAATTAATTTCTCAATTTATTCCATTTTTATGTTAATATTTTTTAATCAGAAGATAATATTAATTTTCTTTGCATATTTTGAATATAATGGTGTTTATTGCAAAGAGACCTACACATATTCTATTGACCCAGTGAAAACATTAAAACTTGGTATTTTCTAAAATATATACATAAATATTAATAAATTTTACTTATTTATTATAATTTCTAAGATTAAATTAGTTTTGAAGTTATATCTAAAAAAGACCATAAAACTTTATTTATATCTTATAATGATGGATAGTTGGAAAAGTTAATTGTTTAAGAAAATACAATTAAATCTGAAGGACTCATTCCCGTATGTGATCTCATATACTAAATGAAGTTCAGTCCATAGGAGGATTTCTTGTTTTTAAGTTGTGTTAAATAAGGAATATTTATCTATGATACTATAGCGCACAAAATTATAAACAAATTACCAGAGTTTAGTTACTATACAAAAATATTAGGAAATAAATTATATGCCTCCCATGACTAGGGTCTTCATATTTTTGATATTTCTAATATCTAAAATATCTAAAAAATAGCTACCCTTGATAATCCATTAGTAGGTCAAGCTATCTATTTTGAGATTTCCCCAGACGAACGATTTTTCTTTTAGGCCAATAATGTATAATATTAAGGTAGTGTATATATATATATTTTTCTTGAATAAATATTTTCCATATTTCATTACAATATATATATTTAATTTTATAGCCATTGACATTAAAGATCTCAATTCTCCGAAAATAATTACTAATGACCCTATGGATGGAGGTTATGGTGTAAAGTAAATTGTATTGCATCCCAAAAAGAAAATCGTTTTTGTTCCTACCCAATGGGATAAAATAGTAGCTATAGATTATTCCAAGTATGAAACAGCTAATTATTAGACTTAAAAAATTCCATTTGAATATGATGGTTTATATTATGATGAAAGCTTCTCAAAAAAGAATGATCTGTGGATATCTAATGATGGAAATTACCTTTTTAATACTCAAGGAGGATAGGGAATTATTGTTATAGACTGTTCTGACATAACCAATATATTTATATATTAAAAATTAAATATTATTGGAACTTTGTAAAGAATGTATGTAGTACCAGATAACCATGACTTCATATATGTAATATATCAAAATTTTATAATGATATTTTATATTTTTTATTTGTAATTTTGAAATATTTCTAGACTACTACATCTAAACAACTTATGATTTATCAAAGAACCTATCCTGAGTAGGTCGAAATGAATTTATTTACAAGAGGGTAAAGCTAAAAATGGCAAGGGGAAACCTCCGAAGTATGGCCTTGGGAATAACTATTTACTCACAATTATACCAGATTTTACATTTGCCATGGAATAGATGGACTAATTTTGTATGATCCTACGAAATTGCCCGAATTAAAGATGAGAAAAGTATACTCTAAACCGGAAATTCCCTATTTGACCTCAGTTTTCAGTGTTTAACATTATGTTGGAAATGAAAATATTATAATAACTGGTAAAACTATAATTATATTATATTATTTTCGTTTTATTAAATATTTATTAAAATTTTAATTTTTAATAGGAAACTATTATAACTATGCTATGCATATATTAAACTTAACTGTTATCGATAATCCCTAGCTGATTTCATATATCGATTTAAAAACTGATTTAATAACATGTCTTAAGGCTATTTAAAGATAACCCGATAAATTAGTAATAGCAAGTTTAACTGATTTATTTATAATGGACATTTCTGACATATCTAATCCGGTTTAATACTCCTAATTGAAAGGTATAGATTGATTAAACATAATACTTTTTAAATATTTCGATTTTCATATAGATCCAGATCTAGTTGTAGGTGATTATTTAACTTTTATTACACTTTCAAATGATGAAAAATATGTTTTTGGTTGTGATTTCAATTTCGGATAGATCTTTACAGCTGAGATATCAGAAGGTAAGAAATAAATTTATTAATTTCAATATAATTATTATAATTAAATTAAATAAAAATTTTAGATTTTAAAACTGTGACCATTGTGGCGTCTTTACAATTTAATGCTCCTTACCATGTTATAAAGTCCAAAATTCACGATACAAGAGCTTATGTTCTAAGTAGTTCGGATGGAATAGTTGTATATGATATTGGTTAAAAGTTTGACAAATATGAGGAAATTTCTTCTCTGAAACTTGATGGAAATATGTTGCAAATGAGTTTAAATCCAAAAGAAACCGTCATTTTTGTGAGTAATGAATCAATTAATAAAATAATTTTTATAATTTTAAAAAATATTAAAATATAATACATAGCATCGACAATAATTAGCACATTTTACACTATTGACATATTTGATGTGAAAAATCCAATCTTGATGCATGCTTTCATCGCTCCTGCCGAATTTTCTTTCGAATCCTATTATAATGAAATTCCAGGACTTGGTAATTTTCTAATTTTGTGCACTTTTAGTGGAATCAGAGTTGTTCCTACAAAGCTTAATATTGAAATGAATGTTGAGTTCTTTTTATAAAACGACCTAAATCAATATAAATAGCACACTAAAAAGGAAGGAATATCGATGAGATTTAATGTTGGAGACAGATTCCAAATTCGAGTTCAAAATTTAGTAAATCCGAGACAAAAAATAATTCAACAATTTTATTACTATACAGTCGAGCAACCGCAAGAACTATTCGAAACAAAAAGCAATATGGTTTTTAATATGGTTAAAAAGACAATCGATATAATTGCTTCAAAAGATCTGTAGGGACTTAATACAGTTGTTGCCTAGACCAATCAATAGGTTTCTGTGCAGGAAATAAGGAGTGCACTATTTGTGACGGATGGATAAGATGATATAAAAGAAGAACAAACCGCTGAACTTATATTCAAAATACTGAGAGAATTGTAAACTTAAGAAAATAACTTTTTTTGATTAAAAACTCATTTTATTTGTTAATTTTTAAGTGGATATCTCTCCGCTGACGGGTATACTACTTCTAAATTTAGCATTGATGAGATAATGGTTTTAGCTTAAGGATAGGAGAATTTGTAATAGTATGCTTATAAGCTACATGACTTACTGAAAACCAAAGTGAGTTTAGTTCCCATTTACTTTTCAATTTCTCCAAGCTTGGTGTTCAATAACCTTTACGAATAGTCTATCATAGCGCAAAATAAGTTTATCATTGATACCTATGCAAGTTAGCTTGAGGTTACTTTAAAAATAGATAAAAATTTTGGAGCCTTTTTCAAAACGAAGTTTCAGGGTTTGGTAGTTTCTTTCTCTGATGAATAAGACTAGTTAACAATGAGTGGTAAAAAAGTTGTCGTCAACTAAAATTTAGAGTAATTATCATGCACAATTAACTTAGATTTTGTATAATAAATTGCTTATAATATTTCTATAGCTTGGTTAAATTAGAATTAGCTAACAAAGTTGAAGCTGTTATTTCCGTATTGATTAGTGATGGGTTGAACATTGATATCCAGAAAGATTTTCCATTCAATGAACTGCCATTTTTGAAGGTAAATGAACATCCCTAAGTTAGGGAAAAGCTACAGAAATAATTTGAACAATAATATGACAAAGGAAAATTATATGTTGAAGAATAATTTTCTTTTCAATTTTCACCGAACACGTTTAAAGACGATGATGATCTCCAGTTCAAACTATACCTTCAAAATCCTAAAAAAGGAAGTGGTAAAATAAGAATTACCAACTAAATCAGTTATGATGATTGCTAGTTTAGTTTTGACGATTCTTTAAGAACTTTCAAAGGGTTTGTAAACAAACCATGTTTAGAAATGAATATAAAATTATATTGAGGTAAATTTTAATTCTAATAATTATTTATTTATCAAGTAATATTATTTTACAAAGGCTTCTGATGGTTTTCTCGAATAAGTGATTCTTTCATTATTAAGTTAAATTTGATTCCTCCAATGATTGTAATTTATTATATGGCTATTATAGGTTCCAGTATTTTAACATTTTTTGGTTTGTTTAAGTAAAAATTAAAATGTTTTTTTGATGAATTTTTAAATAAAAAGATTTTAAAATAATTTAACAGATATAGAGGAGCATTTTTTGGGATTTTTTGTAAAAAAAAATACAAAAATGGAAGATTTTACATCATGGAGGGATAGGAATTTTTAATTTAAGTTATTCTGAACAAAGACCAAATGATAAAAGGATAGTAGTATTTGCAAAAAGTATTTGCCTATTTGAAGAAAGAAAAGCAAACCCTTAGCTTCTTTTTAGAAAATAATGATCCTAAATATTTAAAATTCAACAGACAAAAAGTAATCGATACACTCGTTAAAATACAGCCAGATATTGACTAAGAAGGGTTTAAAAGGGATACTTCCTTCGACTTCGTTATTTTCAAAGCGTTAGTGTGTCAGCACTTACTCAATAGAAAGAGTTTAAAAAAGAAAGAGAAATTATAGAAAAGCTGAGATAACTTCGTTTAAAGGATCCCTAATTACACCCCAGCAGATGGTACGAATACTACGTGGATTTGGCTCCCATTGTTGTGCAAAATTGGACGACTTGTACCCCTTCCATCACGTTTTTAGTCGGGAAAATTATGGCAACTATCGACCAAATTGAAGGAAGAGAGTAAGCAAGTAAATTGTACAGTGATGTGACGAAGTGCAAAAATACTGATGATGAGTACTGGAATATTATAATGGAAAAGCAAAAATCATATGACAACTTAAATTTGTCTTTGATTTTCAACATGATCTACGTTCACGCTGTTGGGGTAACTGTTTCTTCCCCCTCAGTTTAAATTTCTCAAGAGGGTAATGTATAACTCAGAGCATCCAAAAAATAAAAATAGCCAAAGTAATAAAATTTAAATAATTTTGAAAGTTTAACAATTATATTGTTATATCATATATTTTTTACTAGGCTCTTAGAAAAAGAAACTCAAGATTTAACAAGGTGTTGACCTTGTTTAATTTAGATTATGTCAACATTCCTTTCAGCTAAAATATGCCTCTGCCTTCTGGTGTGACTATAAGTTCCATCATAATGTAATTGAAATTTTTGGAATCATTCCTAAGAACTTGTCCACTGAAGACAGAAAGAAAAACTACGTGATCCGTATTGAAGATATAAACAACCTAACCATGCGAGAATTCCATTTGATTTAAGTAGATTCTATCGAGAAATGTAGTTAGTAAATTTTACTCAAAAATGTCGACTACTCTCAGTGCAATATAGAAACTTACGAAGACATAATTGTAAGAAAACACATTTTATTTGTTTATTTTATATATTTTAAAATTTAAATATTTGTAGAATTCATCTACTTCTCCTAGAAAAAGACTTTCTGAAATGCTAGAAAAGAATAACCCTCACTTATACGACTTAATGAAGTAGGCATCAGAAAAGAATAATGAATTAGGACCTCTATTTCACAAAAAATAAAACTAATAATAAAAGGTAAAAAAAGATAAAAAAGCTGTTAAAGTGTCTGAATAAAGGAGTGTATTTTTTGGTATGCAAGAGCTGAAGGATAAAATTCCAGACGATTTGGAAAGCATGAATTCTCACTACAACTAGCGCAATGATATCTAAATTAGAGAATAAAATGATATGATATCTATATCAGAGCGGGAAATTGAAGATGAGGTGAGAAAGGGAGAAAACACTATTTGCAATTCATACACTTAAAGATCATTTTTATACGGTTAATCTAACATAATGGGATCAAATATAATTGAGGCGTCTAGATCTCCAGGATTAAGAAAAGATATTTCTTTCAAATACTATAATGACACTTCTCTGTTAAATAATAGTAGATAGAATACAGATATGTGATAGTTTATAAAATGAAATATCAAAATATACATAAATAATAAAATAATTATAAACAAATATTATGAGAATTAATAATACTATAATTTTTCCTAACACACACTAACTTACATATATATATATATAGATGTTAAATTAAATTTATAAGTAAATATGTTTGTTATATGTTACTAATATACGAAAGATAATAAGAAAATGAGAAAATACAATTTGCATTCATTCACTTTTGAGTAAAACTGTTTTCCGAACCCTCTTAATCTGCTGGTATCTTCGCTAAAACTATCATTGGCTTCTCCTGTCACAATGGGTTCATCGATTTTGTTGTTTAATAATGGACTTATAGATCCTTCGTTTTTGTTTTAACTCGCAAAGTAAACATAGTGAGGCTGTTCCTAATCTCTAATAAAAAAATCCAAAGTTATTAAAATGATTTCTTTCAATTCGGTGAAAGAAGGCCATTTAAATTAAACGGGTAAATACAACTCAGGATCAAACATATTCTAAACATTCATGGGCAGGCCTATAATAGACTATCTAATTTTTGGGTTGTTTTGCAAATTTAATTGGTACTCAAGATGGTGCTATTTTTTTTGAGCCTCATGCTTGAATTGGGGATAATTATACACCACCTTTTTCTTTTTTCCATTGGCCCATATCTTTTTGGTTTACTTTTTAACGGTAGCTTGGCCAGCTGGTGGAAATAGTGAGGCTATTTTCTGTGGCATTATTTATTTGTTTTAGTTATTTTGATTGACTAACTAATTTTCCCTTGGGGTATTAATTTATTGCTGCTACTAATCTATTTCCTTTTAAGAAATGGCATCAGCTCCACTCTTAAGAATCAATTGATTAATCTGCAAAAGGTATATTATTTTATTCCATTGCTATGAATTTTAACCTTGTTATTCTTGTTCTATTTAAAAATTATCTTAGTTTTCTTCAAATTAATGATTGAGATGCTCCAAATTCTAGTAATTTCTCCTTTTTTATTTTCCGAAGAAGACTACTGCAAATAATACTTTTGTTAGTTCATTTTTGAAAGTAAAGCTTATTTTTCTACCGCCCTTTTCTCACACTATTTCCAAAAATTTTCGTATGTATTTTAAGATAGAAATTACAAAAAATTTGAGTCGAAAATGGCCTCTTTTTTCGAGACATTGATTGTTTCGAAATTCAAAAAAGAAAGTTTGAGTTTTTTAATTTTCCAAATCCCATATTTTATCTGCACTTTTCCAAAGTTTCCTAACTCACATAAAAAAAATTGAAAAATTGAAATAAATTTTAAGACTCATCCTGGTGCTATTTTCTATGCACCTTAAAATCAAAGTGCTCTTGGAGATACGGTATTTGCGCCTTTTATTGAACTATTTTCATCATTGTGACCAAATAATTATAAACAATATAGTGGGTTTTCTAATTTGGGGACAGTTTACCATATAATTCGTAAAACTTTATCTATTTTCTTCTATATTCTTCTTATTTTTCGAAATAATAAGCTCGCAGCACTTAACTTTTCCTTTCTCTCAAAGTTTCCAAAAAATACTATATATGTGAACTGCGCAAGTACCCCTTTTGAATAAGAATCTATTCGTCTTCCAATAATTCTGTCACAACAATATCCCACATTTTTTCCATTTGAGTGATCCTAATTTCTTTCTATTCTAAAAACAGTTTAAAAATATAAAAAAAAAAAATAAAAAAGGATTTTGTATTACATCTATGATACTAGTACATTCTTTGAACCCTTATAGTGTTTTAATAAAACGAAATCCCTGCGCTTTTTAGCTACCCGTATTAAGATTCAAATTAAAACAAACTCTTAAATACTCTATTTATGTTCGATTAGGCTGATACTTTGAGCATCTTAGCTGCTAAATGAAGTGAATGTTAGGTTTGAATTAGATTTCTTTGTTCGAAATTGTCAGGCATAAAGGAGATAGGTATATTTAATAATATTTATAGAATTTTTCTAAATAATTAATAAAAAAAATATACGAAACATAATTTTATATGTTTATTTATATATCCTTTTACTCATTTTGTTTTCCATTAACTTTTCAATAAACATTTTCATCCTTTTATTGAAAACCTTCAATCGAATATAAGAACAAAGATAAACATTTGTTAATATTGTAATCCAAGCTTTTTTATACTGATCAAAAACTATTTTATTTTCCTATTCCAATCGAACCTTATTATTAGCTTCAATGAAGTTTTCTTCTCTTTTTTTCAGATTCAGAATTATTTTATGGTGCTACTTTGTCTAAAATATAAAAAAATTAAAAGCTATTAATTTTGAATCGAATTTAAATGTTTTACCATTTGCTATTTCAAGCGAAACTACCCTCGAACAGATCTAATACAATTCATATGAGACCTAATTTCTTTCATTAAATACTATAACTCATAGTAATATTTGCAATTATCTATGTTTTGCTGAATTAAATGAGCTTATTTCTTTCTTTAAATGAAAATTATTTTATATCCTCCATCAGCTTCCCTTTGCAGATCGACACTTTCTTCATCGATATCTTTTCGCTTGAACCTGCCTTAGTCATACTTTATTTTTATAATTTTCAGACTTTTTCTCTTAACTACCTGCGCTTATTCTGGTTTTTATTCCAAATTTTAGTTAATTTATTCTTCCATGACATTTTATCTATATTTAAACGTGAAAGCAACATGTTTTCTACTGAAGAAAGCCAGATGGATTAATGGCTTCAAATTTTCATATTTTCTTTATTTGTAGTCGAAGTCCACTCTAATCTATTCGTTAAACTACATCCGAATTTCATCAAAATGTGAAGAGTGAGGAAACTCTTCAGAGCCAATTTTAGTATACAGTTCTAAAATATCATTTCTTTCTTACAGGTCAGGGTTTTAAAATTTTATAAAGAATTTTACGGGAAAAAAATCAATGTAATTTTCGAAATGTATTTTAATGAAGCAATAGTGATTCCTTTTTGAACAAAATAATATATAGAAATCAAAAATGGGTGTATTTTAAAATTTTAAAATTACGATTTCAGTTCAATGTCCAGCTAAGAAGAAAAGTTATTTTCTTTCCCCTTCAATTCAAATACTAAAGGATCTCTTGCCAAATTCATTGTATTAATCAATTCTTTAGTGAAATTAATGTTACCTTCATTATTTTCACTCCCTAATTTATAAATATTTTATAACTTTTGCGCATAAAATCTATTGATTCTCTCATAATTTTCAGTAAACTAAATTTAATGCTAAGTATGCGTATCATTTTATTTTAATAAAGCCAGCTTTTTATTTTGAAGTTAAACATCTAACAGCGATTAACTTAAAAGCTGAGATTTGTTTAATCTACTATCTTGTTGCTAAAAGCCAATATTATGCAATATTCCATCATCCCTCTTAGAAAGAATGTGAGTACTTTATTATTGCTTGTTGTTCATTATTAGATTTTTATTAATTTATTGGGTTGTGTATATTTTATTAGGAAATTAACTGTTTGGTTCAAATTTTTTAACATTTTAATTTTTTTGTTTTTCTTTCATTATTTAAATGTCTGATGAATCACTCATATTCTTATTTGGCTTCTTTACATCAACTCCTAACATATAAGCCTTTTTAGATTAAAATTATTCAAATATTTCACTTTTAAAATTTGTATAAATTATATAAATCTACCACTTCAGGATTGATAGAATATTTATCAATATCATTCGTAACATTCTTAAAAACATGGTATAGATTTTTTCCAACAGATTTCTGTTTATTGCCAACGAAATATGGCAACTTATTTTTGCAAAGGTCGCTGTTATTCAATATGGTATCAGGTGACTGTGACTTCGCATAAAAACTCCATTAATTTTCTCCCAAAACTCCGTGTTTGTAATACTCCTTTTTCTAATTTTCTTATGTTTTAATTTTCTTTCTTTTCAAAATTTCCTTACTGAAATCATTCGCATTAGTAAAGCGAGGCAGTTGCAAAAATGAAGATTTTTCATTTTCATTTTACTTTTCCAAGACATTTTAATTATAAACATTGTTATTATTATTATCGATAATTACTTACTCTCTATCATTCAGAGCTTAATTATGATTAATATTTTTATTTTTTCTAATGCTTGAGTCCAGAGATTTACTCAAAATATTATCTAATTATTTTTACGGTCTTTTGGAAATCAGCATTGATTTTTCCTAGGAAAACCGTTCATTTATTTTTTCGGACTTCTTTGCTCTCTCGAAATAAAAAATTTTCATTTTTTCTCTCATTATTTTCTAACACCATATTTTTTGATCTATTAAGACTTTCTTATAGACGTTCCTTATTGCTATTGTAGCTGTAATCATTAGCTTCAGAATACATAAAATTTTCTAAAACAGGTTAACTGTCAAGTTGTTTTTTCCCCTTTCATAGTTAGATTAGATTTAATTATAAATTTAATAATAAAAAATAATGTTTTTCTTACATTTGACTTGTTTATTACTTTTATCTTTCTTAGGCAGTTTAAGGCTGTATTTTATACAATATACTGGGCTTTGAATTTGAAGTATTCAATCTTGAAAAGCTTTAATTTGATAAATTATGGAATTAAGAGTCTATAAAAAATGAGAATTTCATATTTTAATAAAACTAATCAATAATATGTATAAAAATGTACTTGATAAAATTTTCGAGTTTGATTGTTAGGTTTAATCTAAATTCTTTCCGTACCTGTAATCACTGTTATTATTTGCTGAATATGCTGTTTAGTTTATGGAATTTGTTTGTGAATATTTGGTTTATAGGTGTGGAAATGCCTTTGTATTTTATTTTATATTATCTCTTCCAAGAGATTCTTTTGATTATTCATGTTTCTGCTTCGTAACATAACTTTAGTTTTATTCCGAGTCCATTCCAATCGAAATATATATGATTTTACTAATCCTAATTTTTGATTTAAAATTGCTATATTGCTATTATATATAGGTTGGTATTGTTTGTTTGTTTGTTTATTTAGTTTGTTAGTTAGTTAGTTTTTTTAACTGGCTTTAAATTGTTGTTTTCCTTCTTTCTTTGTTATATATTAAATGGGAATAATGTGGTTAATGAAATAAATAGTTATTATAAAATTATTTGGTTTATTAACTTTAATAAACTAATTAATTTTTTGTTGAATTAATTCTTCATATTATAATTATTTTCTATATTAATAATTGTATTTAATAAAATAATAATTTTATTATATAAATTAAAATTTTAGAATTTATTGTAATATAAAAAGTAAATAAGAATATAGGAAAATATATTACTGAGAGTGTAATTTTATTTCATTAATCATCATATTATTATCCGAAGCAAAATTACTCAATTGATTTAAGAATTAAAACTTTCATTTCTCTGAAATCTAAAAGATAATATTTTCTCGGTGAAAAGGCTTCGGATTATATTTTAGATTTTTTTGCCATTAAAAAATTTTAAAGTGCATCAGGCCTTTTTTTAGACTTTCTTTGTAGTTTATTTTTTTTATTATAATTATTAATGATTTTATTAAGGCCTATATTTTTTTAAGACTGCAACTAGTTAGAACTCCTTCTCCTATCTGAAGGTTTATACAAAAATTACTCTATACTTTTCCTCTAAAAATATAATTGATAAATTGTTAACAGAAGATATAATTTTTTTGACTTTTTTTTATATATTTTAACTTACTCTACGAGAATTTATAGAATTCCTCCGTTGTTAAGTTCCACTTATCATAGATAATTCATTTTCTGATATTTAATTCAGATCATTGTTTGGAGTTTCTTGTTTATCTATAAATGCAAAATTAGAGACTCCTATGATTGTTTTCTTAAAGGAGGTTTGTCTTTTATTCGATCTTTCACCTTTCATTCTCTGCTATGGGTGATTTATCATCGATTCTTATAGTTACGGCTTGACGGTTGGTTTTTCTACAAAAATATGACGATCATTTTTTTATTTAAAATCTACACAATAAGTAGATATATACCTAGTTCTTTAAATTCTTCTTATAAATCTTTCAATAGCTAAAATTCCCCACTTTCCCTCGGGACTTCATTGTCTTCATTGATGAAAAAGTCCGGTGCGACATCACTTGACGAATTTTCTTCTTCCACTACTTCCCCAAATTATTATTATAGTTTTTAGGATCCAATTAATTTAATGCTTTTTTTTAGATAAATTTTTAATTTTCACCTCTGATTTCTTCATCTTCATTTTCTTCTTCCTCAACAACTCCTTCTTTATCATCATCTTCTTCATATTCCTCTTCATCTATTTCATTATCTGTGTCTATCCTCATATCTTTTTAACTCACAAATTAATTATCTCTTAAACTCTGTATTTTGAATTCTGATTTCGGTTGCTAACCTTTTGAATTTTATTTAGGATTACTATTACTTGTAATACTGCTGATTTTTTAGTGACTTTTCATTTAAATTTAGGCGTTGTTTTAATCTTACGAAACTCCATTTTTCGTTGGCATTTTTGCTGCTGAATTTGGAGTAGTAACCGGTTTATTTTATATAATTGATAAAATTTTATTTGTTATTGCTTTCGTATTAATTGAATTTCCTTGGTTTTGCTTGTTGTTTTATGATTTTTTGGTTTGAATTATGCTACTAATTTAAGAAGAAACCAGGTTCGATTTTTGTGTTACATTATTAGGTAGAATTTGTTTTTCAATTTACTTTTCTATTTATTTTTGATTTTTTTTAACGAATCTCTCTAAACTTGTATTGAGGCAGTCTTCTTGTTAGGAATTTTTATTGTTAAATTAATCCTAATCATCATTTTCTTGCGATAAATACTCAGATTCTCTCTCGTCAGAATCTTTTTAACTGTGACTGTAGCTTTTGTCCTATTTTTCCTCTTCATGTTCTTCTTTTTTAAATCAATTTCGAATTTACTTTTAAGAAAAGATATTTTATTTTCCGATTTGGGATTGCTTTGAATGGAACCGTGTCCAGCTTGAGGCTACATTTTTTTTGTTTATTTTAGTTTGTTTTTTAATTTAATTAAATTTATTTCGAGTTCATAAATCCCTGAAAACCAAACAATGCAGTTCTATGACTCCTTTTACCTTAAACTATAGGCTAAGCATTTTCTAATTTTCCATTTGAGTTTTGTATATTTTCTGATTCATTCTGCTACTTTTACTCCCTCTCTTCCCTTTCTCTTTATTATTTTTCGACCTTTTTTTCTTCGTCTATTTAAATTTGCAATATGACCTGTCTAATTTTTTCCTTAGTTGATATAGAACCTGAATTTTTTATATAATATTTAATCAGTAATTTTAATTTAAAACTTCTTTAGTTTTTAATATAATATATCTCAATCAATTAGAAAATAAAATAAAATCGAAAGATGTTGAATGAAATATACCTGTTAAAGCGGGCCTCTAATAGTATCCTCCGAAAATGGGTTTTTTAGACAATGGAGATTCTTCAAACTAGGCAATTTCTATTGGGGGATAATTTAGTTTCATCCTTACTTAATTGAAAAAATAATCTCTATTTTCTAAATAAATATTGAGACTTTAAAACATATTATATGAATCAGTCATATGTGTATGTCTGTGCAGTTTTTTATCATAATTTTCTGACATAATCCTGGTTTATATTTTCCTTTTTCTCAAACTTTAAAGATACATTATATAGTCTAAGATGCGATGAATGTATCGTTCCTGAGAGTTATAGCGATATAGGTAAGTCTAATGTTTTTTCAAATCTTTCCTGAAATCTTCTTTTTTTTCTACAATACAGTTACTGATGATAAGAGTTTTTTATTCTGAGAGAATGTCAACAAAAAATTTAGTTAGTTTATGCTTGATAATGCCCTTTTAAAAGGCTGTTTCTTCATCTTCGATGATTTCCTTCCAACATACCTTCCACATTCGCTCCAATATATTCAATTCATACTATTGCATTACTTTTAAATGGATAAATTAAGTTGATTTAAATTAAGTATATTTTATTAAATTTTTACTTTTATAATAACGAAACTAAACTTGTATAGAGCAGATATGGGAATGAAATTTTAAAAAGGCTTAGTTTATTTTTACAGTGTTCATTAATTCCACAAAAAAATGAGTCATCCTATGCTCGCCCTTTAGCACCTATTAATCTTTCATTATCGTGGCCTTTGAAATGAGACAGTGTAATACCTGTAAATTTACCCTTTCGGGAAGTTTGGTTGGCTTATTTTATTGCTGTTTTTTAGCATATCTATAGAAGAAGTTCACTGGTTTTTAATGAAAAATTTGTTTTATTTGTTAAAAAATAAAATTATAAAGAATAAATACTTAGCTTTCTTTCGGCTGATCGGTAAAAAAACCTATACAGTCGCTGGTTAATAATTCTTATATTACAATATTTAGAAATGAGACAGGCATATAAAATTTGGAGCCACTTCCTGCACAAAATATTTGTTAAGATTTCGTATTCTTCTTCTCTTCTTTAATTATTATCTCTTTCATTGCTTCTATCTTCTTTCGCGAATATACAATTTATGACTTCATTTTTTTCTGATTGATTTTTTACTTAAATTTAAAATTATTGGGCTCTGTGTCTTAAATCTTCTTAAATTTTCTTTTACTCTTACTAAATAAATAAATATTTATATATTAACGTTAAATATTATTATTTAAATCATAAATTTGTTACTTTCATTTTAGTTTTTTCTGCATAATTTGTCAAAGTCAACTTGTTTTTAAAAAAATATTGTACTATGGATTCTTATTAACAAATGTCATCACATGCTTTTTGAGAATAAATTTCGAAATTATCGCTCCCTTTTATTTCTTATCTTAGATTTATTTCTATATTATATCTAATTATTTTTTCTAAGCTTCTTCTTAAAGAGCTTCTTGCTTTGATTTATAATCAATTAATTAGTAAATATATTAATTAAAAATAATATATATAAATATAATTTTTACTTATATTTATTTTTCTGCCATTGCCACATTTGATTCTAGAAATAATTCTTATTACATTTCAACTTTCAAATCTAATTGACATGCCGTCATTGCAAAAATACTCATATAAACCATTTGAATTCTTAATTTTTTATCATAATTGATCGTATTTTTGATAGTTTATTCAAAATGATTGAAAAAATAATCACTTTACGTAAAACTTGGCTTTGGCTTTAATCCAGCAAAAATTTAAATTTGGCCTTCTATCAATTTATTTATAATTATTACATAATTTACTTATATAAAAAAAATTATTAATTACATTTTAAGTTTACATGCAAGGTAATCGGTAATTTTTAATTTTACTGTATTTAAATTGTATGAAACTGATATTGAAATTTGTTTAGTTTTAATTTGTGTTGTGTATTGGAATTTAAATCTTTGCCTGAAAATTATAAAAACTATGGAAAATTTTCTATAAAATTGATATCAAATTAGAAATCTCTAGTTTTATTTGTTCCTAAGATTTTCTAATACTCATCTGCGTGTTACTTATCCGTTTGTTCTATGGATTTTAAAGAACATCATAATTTTTATTTTTTGCATTTTCTAAAGAAATCTTTTATTGTTATTGGTGTTATTGGTGTTATTGTTGCTTTTGTTATTATTATTTGATTGGGCCTTTGATATTTTAACAGTACGTGTTAAGAACTAGATTTTATTTTTTTAATTATTCTTACTTATTTCATTATATATTTTATTGTTTAAGACCGACTGGTTATTTTAATTATTTTTATTTTAATGTACATTTGCACTTTTATTTTTTTAAATAGGTGTTTATGAATCTAAAGAAGACTGATCATAGTCATCTTACATTTCTGAAGATATATTTAAAATGTTTTTTACTGCTTTAGGGACAGAATCAATCATTTAAAAATCCGTTTCTGTTTCATTGTGTATCCGATAGATGGCAGGATTAGGGGACAAACATCTTTTCGCATAATACTCTTGTTTCGTAGTGGAATGCTTGTTGCTAAATGAGTAAGTTTTTTATTATTTCGGAGATGAAATATAAATTTAATTTTAAAATTTTTTTCCGTCATATGTCTAGCTGATTGTTTAATATTTAATGTCCATTAATTTCTGATACTTAAACTACTGCTATTGTTTCCAATTACGATCATTTTCCTATAATTTCACACCCTCTTATTCAGAAGAATTCTTTTCGGTGTTAGTACTGCCTTTTGTATTCCCCATCTTATTTTATTGCATTTTGTTTTGCAAGAAATAATGTTTCGGAGATAATGACTTAGCATTTTTTTCCTTTTTTTTCGACTGTTAATTTTCCTGTTCATGTTCCGGAGTTATTATTTCTGTTTTTTTAGCGAGTTATTGATTTTCAGTGTGCTGCTATATAAATAAATTCGAATTTTCTAATGGAAATTACTGTTGCTGGTTTTTGTATCGTGAAAGAGGTTTCGCACTTTAAACTCTTTGTTTTTAAAAATAAAAATTATTACTATTATTGATGTTTTTTCCTTTCACAATACTCCTATTTTAAGCTTCAAGTTCATTTTATAAGTTACTATACTAAATTACTTTGACTTCTTACTTCGAAGATTTGGCAGTACAATCTTTTTATTTCTAAAAATTATTATGTTTCAGCAACCTTTTATTAACATCTCTTTACAAATATTCTTCCTCGTCTGAATCAAAAACTCTTTATTTTTTTTCTTTAAATTCCCCGTTTATGCCCTATTCTCGCCTTTTCCCTTTCCTTTATAGCTGTACTTATATACACCGATTGAATTTGAGGTGTTTTCTTTTTCTGTTACCAAATTATTAAAAAATATTACTGCGTATTTGCAGCGGATTTCAGAGTATTCGCACTTGCTATATTATGATAGTTAGATGAAGTGAAAGATTAATTTTCTATAAATTTTTTTTTTCATCCATCCTAATTCTATTACTTTACTAAGTTTAAGGTCTTTTAGGACTTAGTGACCTACAATATCCTTAAAATTGCTGAAATTTTAACATTTCCTTTGCTATACTTACTACTATAATCAATAAATATAAGTAAATTTTTAATTGTTTATTTTTTATATTTAATTTCTTTTAAGCATTCCAACAAATTTTTATTACTCTAATAATTATTATAATGATTAAATAAATATTGTACAGTTTCTGCAAATATTTTATCAAGACCACATATTATAAATGAATTTTTTACATTAATTAAAATTATAGTGAAATTTTTCACACTTTATATTGAAATATTTTTTTTATTTATTTATTATTACAACCTGCATACATATTTAGTTAATAAAATATATATATATATTTATAAGTGAAAAATTTATGCTTAATTAAAAGCTAATATTTTTATTTTTCATATTTATTCTAATAATCTACTTCCTACTCAATTATTTATTAAAAATATAAAATTGCATACATAAATCTTAAACATTCAGTTCATTTAAAAATCAACCACTGTGAAGAGATATATTTTGCTTTCCAATAGACTAACTTTTCGATAAACTCCTTTGAGAAGCCAGACTATGACCAATTCTTACAGTACTTTTTCTTCTTAATCTGGAAGTTAGCGTGTTATCCATTTCGTCTTCTTTAATCGTTTGTTCTTCGAATATTGATATACGACTAAATAGTTTTGGCGGAATAAATTTGATAAAAACTCCCATAATTAGACTTCCAGCTCCTATAACAATACAAATTATATGTTATTCCATTGTTAAAGGACTAACCTAAACATATTTTCCACCCAATTCAATCATTCCATACTGTACTAAAAATGTTGCTATAATCACAATCCAAAACAAAAAGTTATTAAATAATCCTGCAAATATATTGAATTCAGTAGCCCCGATTTTCCTTGCATTGAATTCATTAAATACCTATATATAACAGAAATGATAAAAAAACAAAATGGTCTTCTTAAAAAAAATAGAATCCTAATATTATCTTACCTACATCAAAACAAAGGCCTAAAAGAAAATGGAAAAATGAACTGCCTTTTTTTCATCATAAACTACCATTCCTATACTCGATTCTATGTTCAACCATTCCGGAGCCTTAAACAGTATTAAAGTTAATACGACAATTTGATAGATAGATTATCCTATAACATTTCGCCACCTTTAAATGATTTTTGATGAAATGAAATGAAATTATTTTAATTACAATATTTATTTAATTACATTATGCCATTTACTATAGCTTCATTTCTTCCGTAGGGCTTTCGCTTTAGTAATTCATCATTAGGAGGTTCTGTAGAAAGGGCCAAAGAAGCGAATGTATCCATAATGATATTTACCCACAACATCTCGATAGCATTTAATGGGGATTATTTCAGAACTACAGAACCCATGAAACTCATGAATAACGCTACTATATTAACCGTCAGCTAAAATTGGATAAATTTCCTGATTGAATCATAAATATTCCTTCCCCATTTGCAAGCGGTTACGATACTCGCAAAGTTATCATCTAACAAAATTATCCCCGCTGCTTCTTTAGCCACCTTTTTTTTAATAAAAAATAAATATATTTTTAATGATTTCTTCTTACTTCAGTTCCGGTTATTCCCATTGCAAATCCAACATCTGCCTTTTTCAAGGCGGGAGCATCATTGGTTCCATCTCCGGTAACTGCGACGACCCTTTCCAACTGCAATAGTCCAGTCACTAGTATATATTTATCATCCGGTGTAGATCTTGCGAGGACTCTTAGCTCCTAATGTTAAATAAAATAAAATTAACAAGTAGAAAAAAAATTTTAAAATGACATTACTTTTGCTATTTATTTGAATATTTAAATATCTTTTATTAGAGCTTTTCCTTTTCCTTCCTTTTTTTTTAAAAAAAAAATAAAAACATTAAGTTTTTGCAAAAAAAATAGATTTTATTACTTAAGTTTGGGCATGAGGATTTTCATAAGTCAGTCCTCCAACTAATTCTCTGAAATTCTTTCCCTCCATTACCTCGAAGGATCTACTATTTCCATTATACTTTCCGAAATCTTCAGATAAAATTCCAGCTTCTTTTGCAATAGCGACTGCGGTATTAACATTGTCTCCTGTAACCATACGAGTCAAAATACCTGCTTCTCTGCATTGCTAAATGGCCCGAGGAATTTCGGCTCTAATTGGATCTAATAATTAATATTTTTTATGCAACCATCTATTGTAATAATTTATTATTTTGTTTACCTTTAATTCCTGCAATTCCTATCAAGGTAAGATCACTCTCTAAAAACTCAACCTTAAGTTATTCTAATTATTCTTTAGATACATTTTCTAAATCTTTATATGCAATTCCTATTGTTCTTAGTGTACTGTCTGCCATTTGTTCAATAATATCTGTATGTATGCTTTGCTATTTAATAAAATATTATACAATTGATATAAAAAATACTAAAGTTAAAAAAATATTGAATTTGAACCTTCTTTTAGCCTGATAAAGGTACCGTCCCATTGGAAGTCAGCATAGAAGAACAGTTTTATAAAACTGCTTCTGCAGCTCCTTTAACATGAATTCTTATTTTCGTATTGCTTTGATAATAAACTGATATCATTTTCTTCCTCGCAGAACTAAAGGGAATAACCTTTAATACTCTCTCCGTATTCAATCTATAAAAAATAATTTTGCATTCAATTCAATTAAATAAAATAAATATTATTTTTACCTGAAAGGTTAGAAATCAAACCCTAATTTATAAGCTACTTCTAGCAAAGCACATTCAGTTTTATTTCCGATTTAAGTCCACACCCCCTTTTCCCTCGTGGGGTTAGCGTTACTATTTATGCAAATTCCTTCCCCCATAGTATTCAGTGTATTAGAAGTAAACTATGTTCTTTCTATCATTCCGTATTCCCAAATGGCATCTTCTATGTACATTTTGACAACTTGCATTTTATTAGTTGTTAAAGTCCCTGTTTTATCACTACAAATATCTTGGCACCCTCCCATAATTTCACAACTTGCGAGCTATTTAACCAAATTGTTTTCATCCTTCATTTTATTGACACTAAAGGCCAAAGATATCGTCACAGCAAGCGGGAGTCCCTAATTTATTATATTATATTAAATTTATTTTTTTTTCATAAAAAAATAAATATAATTTTTATTTACTTCCGGAACAGCCACCACAATTATGGTAACTGCAATCATAAATGCAGATATTATTTCTGCTAATGTTTGCCCACATAGGCCGCAGTGAGTTCCAAGCAAAATCGAAATCAGTAAATTAATGAGTAAAGCTAGCATCGTTAAACCAGCTGCAACAGTACCAATCTTTCCAATATCTTCCGCTATGGATTCCAACTTCGTTTAAAGGGGAGTCGGCGGGTGTTCTTCCAGTAATCTCTATCTTAACTTCCCCAATTATGTATTTTCTCCTAAAGTAATAAATTGTTTTATTAGTACAAAAACATATAAAAAATTTATAAGAAAGGGATTATTACCTACAGCTAGCACCATAATTCGACCTGATCCATCCATAACACTAGAACCTGATAATATGAAGCAAGAATCTTCTTTGGAGTCCAACTTGGTAATGGGCTGTTTGGTAATATACTCACTTTCTCCAGTGATTTATGATTCATCCATTTATATTTCGGAACCGTCAATTAGTATTCCATCTACTGGAATTATATCTCCTATAGAATAAAAGTTTACAATTTAATATAAAAATTACTAAAGGGAAATGTCATTAATATATAAATATGTCCACTATACCTATGTTAATGGTCAAAATGTCTCCGACAAGTAGCTGATTTATATGAATTTACACTATTTAACCAGTTCTTACCACATGCATATACACTTCTTCTTTCTTTTCACTGAGTTTTTGAAACTACTATTCCTTCACATAATTGTTTCCGGCTCCCACAGACACAATGATAATTATTGCTATTAAAATAGAAGCTCCCTAATATAAAAATAGACGTTAATATGATACAATTATTAAACATTTTTATAAATTTATAGTTGCCTCCATCCATCCTGTTTCTATTCCATCATTTAGTATACCTATAACTGTGGACACTATCGTGGCCACAACCAAAACTTATAGCATGGTATCTTCAAAACACTCTAAAATCATATCCCAGAGAGTTATTGGTTCTTAATGAACTGGGGCATTTGTTCCAAAATACTCTTTTCGATACTATAAATCTTATATTTCTGCATCTTATAAACCTATACAATTTAGTAAATTATATTCATTTTATTTTATAATTTGTTGCCATAATATTTTTTTAGATTTGTATTACCCTATTTTAAATCTGTTTTTAATAATTTTTACAACCCAATATGCCCATTAAAGGCTTTGAGTTTAGAATTTGAAATATAATCTCTTATATTATCAGGATCAAATAAACTATAGAGCTCATTTAAATCTATATGAAAATAAGCCTCCTCTTCGTCAACAAATTTCTTCATCTAAATAGATAATAACTAAATTCAAATATCAATTCACAAAATAAAAAACTAAGATGTAAGTTACAAAATCTATTTTGTATATTTTACTTGTTATATATTCTTAAAATAATTTAATTATATATTTTATTTTATTTTTTTTTTATTTAATTATAATAATAAAGTA
This sequence comes from Miamiensis avidus, assembly GCA_037039885.1. Classification (NCBI taxonomy): domain Eukaryota; phylum Ciliophora; class Oligohymenophorea; order Philasterida; family Glauconematidae; genus Miamiensis; species Miamiensis avidus. The sequence continues at coordinate 2,107,515 of JAWVGU010000186.1, read as the reverse complement.
AAGTTTACATAAAAAAGCTTATTATTAATAAAAATAAAAAATAGCTTATATATTATTGTTAAATAATATGAAAATAATTAGTTTAATCATAAAAAATATATAAAACTTTTATAATGGATTTAATTATAAAATTATAAAAAATATAATCATACAAATTTCAATAGAATATATATAATTTAATAGTCAGTTATTGAATGAAAAATTTAATAATAAAATATACAAATTATTGAAATTTAAAAAATTAATTAAAATTGTTTAATCATAAAGATAATTTTAAAAAAATAATATAATTTAATGCTTAATTTGTTTAAAATTTTATTTATAATATTAATTTAATTTATTATTTAATCAATTTTATACTAATATACTTTGAACATATCACCAATCTAAAATATACGGTTAAATAACACTCTATGATAGTTAATAAAAATAAACAAACCAACCATTCAAAGAATTTGAATTAAATTAATCTGTCAATTAAGAAAATAAAAATTAAAGTTATAAATCAAATAACTTATATTAAAATAAAATGGAATATGTCCCAGTATATAATTAAACATGCTATCAAGGAAGCAATAAATTTTCTTCATAAATTAGCAAAGATATTCCAAAACCCAAAAAATCTACTTATTCTTATATACCATATGATAAAGAAAATGTTAACACATTAAACACTTAGCCGAGTTTAGATAAATTTACAGTCCCTAAACTTGGTTCTAATAACGATTCCTTTTCCTATACGAGAACTTATTCAGCCAAACAATTACTAGGTTAAGATGGGGCTTTCAGTAGAAACAAGCCTGTCAAGGCTGATTATTCAATTTTAAAAGATTTAAATATTATTAATCAAGAGCCACATAAAAATTCTTTATATGAAAAATATGGAAAATCTTACTATCAGTAAAAATATACAAAGGAAGATTCTTTTTCTAAATATGAAGAGCCAGAAAAAGACTATTCTTATATTTCTTATAATAGAATCAAAAAAGAATCACTTTAAAGATAAGAAAATAGAGATTTTTATTTAAATAAACTTGATAGAGATTTTTCTAAAGAAATTAAAAATGAAGATTTCATGGAAAATGGTCAAAAAGAAAACCTTGATTAAAAGTAACATATACAAAAAGACTCTGAAAACCAAGTAGACGAATTATAAAATAAAACCGATCAAAACGATAATGGAAATCGATCTATCCTAAATTAATCTACTCAGGGTTTTATTAACTATTTCGAACAGTATTTAAATGGTAGTTAAAGGTAAAATAAAAAATTAAATGTTTATATAATTTATTCATAAAAAAATATATTCTTTGAAATTTAGAGATAAGTATTTGGAAAGATATGACGCTAAATATCATTTAGAAAAACAAAAAACTTAGGAAAATTCCAATTTGAATAGTAGTTAAAATAATTTAAAAACAGAATATAGTAGAAATGAAAATAACTATGATTATATGATATCAAATTAAAATACCATTACTTTCGAAAGAAGTAAGATGGAAAATGGAAGTTATTAATCTTATAATTCGTAAAAAGATTAATAATCTCAGCAATATTAATCAAAAAAAGATATGGTTCATCAAAGTTTATAAAGAACTAGAGCTATATCATGCTTAAATGAAACTTAAAGGTTGCTGGAATTTCATGATAAAAAATAAGAAGCCAGAAAAATAATTAAAAAAAGCAGAGAGCCTTCTAAAAGCAAAAACAAATTTATAAATTTAGGAAAAGAATTACAAACGTATAAGGCGTAAACTATAGGTTCTAATATAAATAACTCATCTTCAGAAAAAAATAACAATAACAGTCCAGTAACTGAAATTGGCACCAATAAATAATAAGTTTCTGTAAATGAATTTAATAAATAAGACCAAGAAGGACAGTGTAAATTCTATTTTTTTTTTTAGATTATTTCAATATATATATTTAAATATATTTTATTTACAAATAGAAAAATTAAACGATTGTTTAGGTGAATTAGATGCACTTATTAGTAAATTTTCAAACTTAAATTAAAATAAGAATCTAGTTCTTTTACTTCTGTTGCTACAAGTAGAGCGAGATTTAATAGTCTTCATAGTCCAAGAACTAATGTTGTGCAAATAGATAACTTTTATAAATAAAAAAAAGAAGTATAATATCAATAAAATTAAAAAATTGAATTAAATAATAATGTTTATTTATGAAGCATTCGTAATTTATATTACAAATATAGGATTTATAAATTATGAATATAATATATAATATTAAATACAATATTAGTTTTTTTTAAATAAATTACATAGTAAATTAATGATTTTATATATATATATTTGTAAAATCAATATTGTATCTCCAACAGAATACACTGAGCTTATAGTTGCCAATTGCTACCATTTTTATTTTTTTAAAATTCAGCTATTTACAGAATATGTTTGTTTTCTAAGTTATTAACACTTAAAGAATTATTTTAGAACCTTATTAATACATTAATTTAATAAAAATATTAAGATAATTGTATATAATTATAATTTTTTACTAGCAAAATTTAGATAATTTCTCCTTTCTTTGTTTTTATGTGTGCCTTACTGACAATTCAAAACCCCATTTTTCATTTTCAGAATTCATTTATTAATTTTACTAGTCATCTCTAGATACAAATATTTAGAATTTGTATATTTTTTTATTTATTTTACTGAGATTAATAACAAATATTTCTGAATTATTGCTTTTACTATAGTTTATGGTATTATTTAATATAAATTTTTAATAAAATATGATCATAATAAAATTACTTTTTAAATAATATAGATTGGTCAATACTTATAATTGAATCGGAATTAATTGTATCGATTGGAATATTTTATTCAGAAAGCATTTTAATTATAACTTAATATTCCCTCTAAAATATATTTGAATAATAATAATACAAAATTATTATTAAATTATTAATTTTACACTAATTCCAAATACTTCTACTTCAAAGGGACCTTATTCTACAAACTGAGGAATAACTAATAAATTATTTTCTTACAATTAACTAGGAGGTATATCTTCATCCGCTTAATTTTCTTTTTCCTCTTAATCTTCCTGTTCTACTTCCTAAATATCAATACAGTTTTGTATTGTATTTTAGTTTTCTAATTTTCCATTTTTTAGTATCGCACCACTATGGTTCATTTATTGATTATTACTGTAAATTTCAAACACCTTCAATAAACGCTATCTTAAAATTGTCTAAGCTTAACGATTTATATTATAAATTTTTGTAAAATCTGATATCACTCTCTCTATATCGTCTCCTAACTTTAAACATATTTTCCCTGTTTTTCCCTTAGAGATACTTACATCTATATATATTAAGGGCTACAAAAAACTATTCGCATCTTAATTATTCATAAAGTTTATCGGTAATTCTTCAATTCTATCAAGGCCCTAATTATTACATTTTTATGAATTTTATATATGGCTATAAGATTCCTCTTATCCATTATGGTGAAAAAGAGAAGAACAACTTCTAGTGTTTAAATCAAGTCTAGAACGTTAAGTAGTTAATAATTGGGGAGGATTGCATATAATCATATTATCTTCATCTCGGATGCTCTTATTGTTATATTAATTTTAAAGTTTTTATTTTGTTTATTCCCAAAACTCTTCTTTTTCTTTTTTAGCTTGTATGCCTTTTGATTTCTTTATAAAAATTCATTGTATCCCTTAACGACATCTTTAACATTTGTTTTTTCTGATTGATTAAAAAAATAAGTATTTTTACTCTTCAAATTTTGTAATAATTAAAATTTTTTAATACCTTATGATATAGGCCTAGCGTTTATTTAGGGTGTAAAAGTCAAATTTTATAATTCTTAATTGTTTTTCTCCTATTTTTCTCTAACTTAACCTTCCAGTCTTTATTACTTTACTTTTGCGTTTTAATACAGTCTATCAAAGGCCTAATTTTCATTATTTTAATTTTATTACTATAAAGAACTTATTTTTCTACTCGTGACATTTGGCTAAAATGTGCATTCTTATAATTTTTATTCTTTTGAATAATTTTCAAAAAATTGTTTGCGCTTTTGTTGATGTTTTGCATGTTCATACAGTTTTTCAAATCTATTGTTTACTTCTTGGTGACTTCTATTGTTATATTTTTAATTTTCTGATTTATTAGTTTGACTTTCTTCCCTTTTTTTTGTTCGGTTGAGCCTATCAACTTTTATGGAGTTTTCAAATGATCTTAAATTTCACTACTCTACTTAAGCTAGTAATTTTTTAATTCCAAAAAAACATGATTTGGGGATTTAGATTTATTTTTCTTTTCATTTAAAGATGAAACACTTTTAATATTTCTCTGAATATGAGTGTTTTGATTGTCCTTTTCTTATTTCTATAAAATTTCTATCAATTATTCCCATTTATCTACCAAAACTTCTATTTCCATATATCCATATTACATTCTTACTTCTTCAAAAGTAAATTAGTGATTATGATATTTTTCTTAAAAAATTTGTCTTAATTAGATTATTTTATCATCCCTATCTTATTCTTCTTAATCAAGGAGAATCTTTAGTATTTAATATACTAATATACTAGGTATTTTTGGATCATTGAAATTACTAATTTTCTATAATTTCCATAACTATTCTACTATATCTTATTCTAATTATTCCTTTAGCAGACTTTCTGGAGATAAAGAATATGTAAGGGCGTTCTACTTTTCTTATGAAATTATTCCAATGTTTTGTAGTAGTTCGGAAAAATTAGAAATTGTTGTATAATAAGCTGGAAATTACTAACTCTCATGATTTTATATTATTTATCTAAGCCTTGCAAGGTTAAGTATATTTTTTCCATCTATAATATCATACAAGTGCCCTATTCTTTTATAACTAATAATTTAATTTTTTTATTCATTTTACGCAATATTCTATTTGGAAATAAAATAATGATTAAAAGTATAATTAATTATTTTATAAATTTGTTAATTTACTTACTTATTTATTATTTTTGTTCATATGTGACTCCTATTATCTTAATATAGTCTGATTTAAAAAGTATTAATTTATCTTATTTTAGACCTCTTACTCCTTTTTATTTATTGTTATAGCATTTTATTCAGAAATGCCATTTATTTTGTTCATCTTTTCTATAATTATTTAATCATACATGTCCAAATCATTTAGTTTTTTAACATTTTTATTATCAACTTATTATTATATTTAGTCTGAATAATTAAAAATTTAATTTGATTATTCATCTTATCGATTAAATACAGGTATTTTAGGTGTATTTGGGGGATAAACTGGTAATTGTCGCTATTATTAATACACTTATTTTTTTTATAATTGCATAATTTTTTGTTGTATTATTTAATTATATTCATGATCTTGAAGCGAATTTTTCATTTTGCCCTATTTATTTAACGATAATAAATAAAATTTTATTTTATTTTCTAATTTAATTATAGTAAAGAGTATATTAAATTAAATTAAACTACAATATTTGAGTAAAATGATAGCAAAATAAAGTGAATATAAATATAATATATATATTTAAAAGAAACCATTTTATAAATATTATATATATATATATAATCATTTTAGTTATTCTGATAATTATTTTAATTTATCTTCATTTGCTCCTGTAAAAGTCTCTAAGACTTTTCCATCTTTATAAACAACGAAAGTAGGGAAAGCTTTTACCTAATGCAATCCTGAAATAATGGGATTTTTATCTCCTTCAACACTCACATAATTTACAGTTTTATAAATAGTAGATAGGGTATGCTTTGATAATTTAAAAATCATTATAGTTTATTATTCTTTTTATATATATTATAATATTACAAATAATGGTTTAATTTTTCTACAGGGTGGGCACCATTCAGCGTGGAAATCTATAATTATCGCTTTCTTGCTATTTATTAAATTAGTTAGTTCTTAGCTTTATGCATCTGTTATTTCTTTTACTCTGTCAGCTTCAGCTTCACTGTTTATTAAATATATTATTATTTATATATGTTAATAATAAGATTTTATTTAAACTAATTACGGTTAATGCTTTTATTAGTTCCATTGCCTTAAATGGCTTATGTGATTTTCTAAGATACTTAATGTAGACATAAGAGTCATGAATTTATTATCAGGTAAGGTATAAGATCCATTACTCTAATATAAAAATTATTTAGAAATTTAACTTTTATTTTTTATTAAGGAAGTAAAATTAATTTATATGTGAATTTACAAGTTGGAAACCAGCAATATTTAATAATTAATCTATTCCTTTAACATTGAATAGCTTTTTCTTTAAAGCCTCATTATCAGTTTTAATGGTTCTATACTTTTAATCTTATGGGTTATTTTAAATACTTATAAAAAAATATAAAATTGATGTCCGATATATAATTTATTAATTTTTTTATTAAATCATAAAATTAAAAATATTTTTACTTTAAAAAGATTTTATCATGTAATAAGGCAAGTGCTGGTATGATTTCTTGCACATCATGATGAGATTTAGTAATTTAGTCAAGTTTTTTTTAAAATTATTCTTTTACTTTAGGGTCTTCCATTATTCTATTTAGCTAGTAAATTATATTAAATAACAATTTCTTATTTTTTTATTTTCTATTATTTAAGTGATAAGATTTTATAAATGTTTTCCCTGTATATTTATAAGTCATATATTAAATAATAAATAACTATATAAAGAGTTTAGTATAAAGAAAATTAACTAATTAAAAAATAATAGGGTATATCAATTTATTGAGTAAGGGAAACATATAAATACTTATTTATATACCCTAAATAATGGTTGAATTAATACATTATTTATTAATTCCAATTTATTGACCCATTTAACAAACCTAAAACCCAATAACATATAGCATTCAATCCAAAAAATAATTATAATTTTTTAAGATTATTTTAAATATATATATTTCACTAAAAAATAAAACATGGTTAAATAGAGGCCCAGAGAAAAAATCATATTTTGTTATTTATCATCTATATTAATATTATACATATAAACAATTAATATAAAATAAAATAATTATTTTATTATTTAATATACGTTAATTATAATTTTATATTTATCATATAAATAGTAATTAAGCTTATAGATAGTATAAATTATTTATAATAATGTTAGTAATTTAATATCTTATTTTTGATAATTCTATTAATCATTATGCTAATTAATTTAGGATTACGTTACAGTAATGGATTAACACACATTATTATAATTATACTACTCTATAATATATATTATAATTATGGTATAGAATTAATTATTTTAAAAAAAAATTTTAAATATAAAAATTTAGTAAAAGTGAATGTTTTCATTCAGAAAAGTTGTTGCTGTTGCTATTGAAAACAGGGTATTAAATTCTTTTGCTAGGGTTACAGGTTTAAACTTAAGCAAGGTTTCTTAAATTTTTTTTGTTTCCTTTACATAAATCATAAGTGGGTTCGTATTTGGTAGTTAAGAACATTTAGACGGTGTGCAAGTATTATTGTCCATCGAGGGAAATACATTTAACAGCAACTTCGTAGTCTTTTCCGAAAGAAGTGGAGAGAGCAGTGTAGATTTATTCGAAAGAGTAAGTTTTGCTATCAGAAGGAGTAATTCCGTAGTTTTCTAAAGCTTTTCTAAATTATATTTTTCGTTTAAGTCTCTGATTTTTCCGAAATAGAAGTTTTATAATTCTTCTTGGGTCATGTAGTTAGCTTCCATGGTACAGGTTCCGTGTTTTTCAAATTCGTGTTATCTAAGATGAAAATAATAAAATTAATAAAAAGTTAATATAATTTTGCAATTGTAATCATTCCAGTGAAAATTAGTATATAATATATTAACTATATATAAAAAAAATATTATACCTGAAAGATCTGGTTGAAGAGAATAATCCAACGAAGTGTTAATCGAGATATTCGTTTAAGTTATCGTTCATTAATGAGGGTTTGAATTTTTAGGAGTTACAGTTTTAAGGTCTATAGCAGTAATCTCTAGGGGCTTTTCCATTGGGCCATAATCCGTGCATGTTGAATCCAGATTTATAGTTCAACAAATCATCTCTGGGACAATCTTTTTCTAAACAAACAGTGGCGGGGTATTCTCTTTCGAAAACGTAGTGGGTGAATTCTTGACTGAATTTAGCGGAAAGGACTAAAGCCAATAAGGAGAAAAGAACGAGGGTGGTTTTCATTTTATTTTGTTTATTTATTTTTTCAATAATTATATTAGAATAATTAACTAACTATTTATATTTATATTTATTTTTTAATTATGTTTGCATACTATATTGCCAGAGGTATTATAGCTGGTGAGAAATTTTCCCCCACCTAGTTAAACACAGGAGCTAAAACAAAGTTAAATGCATAAAACCCCTCCTCACAAATTATTTTATAATATAATTCTAATTCTTTCAAGCTATAAAATATAACTCAGTCCAGAAACCTCTAATATGTATTAAATAATTGATTATTTTGTCCTAATAGTGACTACTTGGTTATTTGATTATTTTAGGTCTGATTATACCCACATTATTTATAAATACTATAATAATATAAATATCAATTTTATGTTAAATTCATAACAAAATATAAATAATAAAATTAACTTATAAAGAATATATGGTATTTCTAAATTTGTATGAGCTATTAGTTTTATTGTCATATTTCTATATAAAATTTAAATGAGTTTTTCTATAGCTAATGATTCTAAATTTTTTTTTTTAAATATTGTGAGATAGAATAGATTATATAGAAATTTTACTCGTATCAGAAGAAATTTATGATAAAAATATCATTGAACTTATTCTACTATATGAATATTTATATATAAAAGTAATATACAATTATAATATAGAAATATAGTGCAAGTACTCATTGTGGAAATATATGTATATTATATAAATATAAATAATAATACTTTAGTAAAAAATGGTTAATTTATAAATAAATTTTCAAATTTTTTTTTTACATATACATTTTATTTATAACATCAATCCATCTAAAAATCATATCAAATTAAGCTTAATTTTGTTTAAAAAATCTTTTAATATTAAATTTATATCTTAATGGATTTATTATTAAAAGATTAATATTTAACAATATGTAATTCATTCATATAATGAATGATGTATAAACAATAAACTTTGGTAACCTTAATTTATATTTTTAAGTATTTTATATTTTCAATTAAAACAATTAATAATTTTAGTTAGAATTTTTTTATTACTTATATATGAGTTAATTTTAGGCGATTAGATTTAGATATTATCCTTTTTGGAAATTTTAGATTTTATAAAAAATAATGAAGAATATATTTGACCCTATTATATGAAATTCAAATTAAATTTTACATTATTAACTGCAAAAAATATAAAACGGAATATATTATTTAGGCTTTTAGTATTTCGATATTTATAAAAATCATTGATTATTTCCTAATTTTATCTCTAATTAACATAATCTGAGAGTAATATAAAAATATAAAAATAAACATAATTATTCTTATATAACTCTACACCTTAAATTAAATATTTCATAGGTATATTGTACTATTTATCGCATTCTAAAATTATATTTAAATTATAAAACTTATTTATTTAAGTCCCTCAAGTATGAAAAATATAAAAATTTGTTTAACTACAAAAGCTTAATTTAAGACTTAAAATTGTTTTTAAGTGAAATTTTAATAGGTATATTTACAATTTTTAATGTTTATTTGAAAAAAAATTAATAAATATTTCTTAATAAAAATAATAAATTGATTAAAATATTAAAAAATTATGTAATTTATAATTTAAAATTTTTATAAAATGTAATTTTCTATTTTATAGAAAAAAACAAAATAAATATCAAAACTAATTAAAAAATTTATATTTAATTAAATTTTTTTAATTAATTAACTTTTCAACAATTTTTTAGCTATAACTTTGACTCTTTTTCAAGTATATATGTCAAAAATCTTAGGTTTAATGTTGTAAATAGATTCATATTCTAATTTAGTGATTTGCAATAATTTAAACAATATAGTAATAAATTGATGATTTTACAATACTTTTACATCCCTTCATGCAAATTAAAAATATTATAAAATGTCAAATAATGAATAAATTTAACTATAACATATGTATTTTTAATAATAATTAAAGTCGTTAATATGGGAAGTAAGAACACAAAAAATTGCTCTTTATTATTTAAGTGACTCTTTTATATTATATAATCTGTATTTTATACGGAAAAAACAAATAACAAAAATTTTATATGAGTCCTTTTATTAATAACATAAAATAAAATTAGAAATCCCCCTAAACAATTAAAGGCATTAGCACAAGAATAAAAAAATACCAAAATTTTATACTAAAAGCAACATTTAACACACACAAATAAAAAACCAAGCTAAATAAATGTCCCGAGAGAAGTTAGGTAAACCTAAACTTAAAATTATAAATAAAAATTCATCATTTTTATTGGTAATAATATATTCTAGGAGATTTAGTTAAGGAGATTATTTAAAAATCACAATAAAACAAAAAGAACTTTTAAAATATAAAGGACAGTACAGTGAGATAGTCTATATTTTTAAAAAATTTAGGTGTTTTTGCAAATTTATAAGAAAATTAAATTCAAGAAATGTGTGATATACAAATAGAAGATTATATATTGTAAGGTATCGAACTAGAAACGATTCTTAAAAATGAAGAATTTATAATTTAAAGACACATTTAAATGGAAGGATAACAATAAATCAACCAGCAAAATGATGAAGATTCTTAGTATTCAAGTTAAAAAAAAATTCAAGCCAAACGTACATCCATAATCAAACACCTGTTCATCATTCTTAATCAATATAGCGAAGAACCGTGAAGTCAAAATCATAAAAGTCATCTCCAAGATCAGTTATCTATATTGAAGAAACTGATATTTTATATAACGATTAGTTGAATATAGGATTATCTCTAAAGTAACAGACAATGAAAAAAAGGAGAATTAAATCAGAAAAATGCAATTTAAATTGCTAAAATAACGAAAATAACCAATAAAATATAAAAAAATTCACAACTTCAATAAAAAATAGAGATTAATTTATGACTTTTAAAATGTTAGTAATGATTAATAAGGGATTTCTACGATACATTCATTCAAGCATTAAAAATTATAGAAAATATCTAAAAGCCAAATATCCAAAAATAAAAAACTTAATTCCCATTCTAAAAAATTGATATTTTAATAAGAATACGAAAACGAGTCTCAAAAAAATAATAGAAACACAAAATCCTTTTCCAAAAACTAACATTAAAATGATTTTTTTTGTTTAAATGATAAATTAAACTCTAATGAGGCTCTACAAATTTAAGAAGAATGTGGTGTATAGGAATCAGAATCGAGTGTATTATCTCAATCAGAAAAAAGTAGCAAAAAGACATGTTATAATAGACAAAAAATGAAAAATTTAAAAAAAATTAACTCACCCAAATCACAGTTATTATCAAGCAATGGAAAGAGAAAAAACTCCATCTCAGAATTTTTTAATTTTTAAATGGAAGATGATTTTATAAAATAATAGCATTATGAAGCAGAAGAAGGCGAAAATGAAGAAATTGAAGAACACATGGATAGATTAAACTAGATGATATAAATTATGGCAAGTATGATTATTATTTTATATATTCTTTTTCATATTCAATTAATTAATATTTGAATAATGTAAAATTTAATTTAACCTATTTAATTTGTCGTTATAGATAATATGTAAATAGATGTTGTTTAAGACAATTAAGAAATCGATAGTTTAAAAAGTACATATAAAAACCATGTTTTAGAGACATTTAAATATCAATAAAACAAAAAAAATCAGAAGATAACATATTCAATTTAATAATATATCATACCAAAATACTACTAATAATAATATGAATGATGAATATAACTTTAAAGACATATTGGAATAAGAAATATTATAATAAGATGTATAAGATATGCAATCAAAACTTGAAGATGCCGAAATTCGAATGGAAAAAATGAGTTTAATGATTGAAGGACTGAAAGAAGAGAATTAAAATTTGAAAGAAAAAATTTTAAATTCTTAAAAGAAAAGAGATAAATAGTTTATATTCGAAAACGAAGAAATTTAAATAAAATTACTTATTAAGGTAAACGAATTTATTAATATATTTTAAAGCCTTAGTGTAATAAAAGTATATTTTTATCATATTAATAGGAAATCGGAAGTGACATTATCTATTAATTATATTCGTGTAAAAATGAGTTAGATAAAGTAAAAATAGCTTTAAAGTATGTAGTAGACCTATAAAAAAAAATTATTTGAAAAATCCCATAGTAGAAGATGATTATTAATCAGTCAGTTCTAGACTAACTCATTAAAGTATTATTGATCAGTTAGGTAATTTTATTAATAAATTATAAATTTCCCAATATTGATGTTACAGCTTTGTATTTTATATAGAAGAAACTTAAGGCTTCTCTCCTGTTAATAAAACCCTCACCAAAATCTTATTTCCTGCCACTTTTTAATAAAATAATCAATCTTTCCATAGAAAAATGTCTGGAAGTTGCAAAAGCCTTACATCAATTTATCAACAAGAAGATTCTTTAGTATTAGATGAATATATACAATAGCAGTAGAAATAATCTTAATAAAAGTAAAATGAACTAAATGAAGAACTAATGACTCAAAAATATAAAATTTAAGAGAGGAAAATAAATAATGAATTAAACTAATCTAAAATCCCTACACCAAAACATAAAAAAACTTAATCTTTTTCTTCAATTGTATCTTAATTTGCTAAAAAAATGAATTAAAACTAAGAAAAATAATTCACTGAAAATACAACTAAACAGAATAATAATTATTAAAAAGAATTAAAACCTCCAATCAGTATTATGAAGGGATAAAAAGGAAATTTATTACTTTCGGAAGCTTTTGGTGGCCTTACTCCTCTTTCAGGAAGTAAATTTATCTCCAACTTCAATGAAATAAGTTCCGCGAGTTAGAAATAATAACTTCTAGACTATAACTATAAATAAATTATGACTACTCAATCGACCAATAGTCATAAAACAACAACATAATCAGCTCTAGGGATTTTTGTGATAACCAATAATCAGATAATAGATTTTTGATAAGTGAATAATCAGTTTAAGATGAGTTTTCAGAAAAGTAAGATAATTTATTTATACTATATTTAATTTAAATATTTACTATTTAAATTTTAGGAAATTAAAATAAAGCTTACAGGATTTTAATATTGAAATAAAGGAATTTTGAAATGTTTTTTTAATTTATTTTGTTTTTTTTATATACTTTCTATACTATATATATAAATTCTTATAAAAAAAAAAATTATATTCTAAAAATATATATTTATTAATTATTATTTTAAAATGTTAAAATTTTGTTGATTTTTATAACATTTATTTCCACTTTTATCTATTTAAATTATAAATTCATGTTTAATTTATTTCAAATATTCCAAAGTATAATAGTGATATATCATGTATACATTTAAAAATCTGTTGAAATTCCAATTATAAATAATATATAATAATTAAATATATAGGTAAGAAGCTTTTTCCTTTATGTCAGAATTGTTCATCTTTAAATATATGAAATTTATTTAAATTAATTAATCATAAGAGATAATCCTATACTGTTTTAAGTTTGTTTGTTAATGCATTTCAAAGTTCTGATTTATTTTAATATAAAATTTTTCAATAATATAACAAACAATAAAATAAAAATAAAATAGAAAAGAAATTATTGAGTAAACAAATTATAAATCATAATGAATCACGAATCCCCTAATAAAAAGACAGACTAATCTGTATCATCTAAGCACGATAAAAGAAGTTCCCTTACTCCTATCAAAGAACAATAAGATAAATAAGATACTAGTCATATAGGATTAAAATCTAAAAGAAAAAATGAATCAATCATCAGTAATCAATAGTAGAATGATTCTTCAGTCTTCTAAGATTATAATAATGGTGTAGGAAAAATGTCATCATATTAAAATGTTAATCAAACAAGTGAGGCCAATATGATAGATGAGTAAGAATAGAATATTTATGCTTAAAGGAAAAGCAAAAAGAGATTTACTACAAATAAGTAAGAAGATAACCCATATAATCCATACTAAGTACCTCCTTATATCAAAGTTGCAGAAGAACATCAAGTATTTCTTATCTATATATATATATTATATAGTAATGTATATATAATTAAGTTTATAAATTAAATTAAACTAAATTAAGCACTTTTATTTATACTACAATCTAATATTTTTTTTATTTTGAATAACTGTGTCCATGAAAAGAATATTAAAATTATAGAAATATATATCTAATTTTGATTTGTATATTATTCATAAAATTAAATTTATAATAAAACAAAATTTTAAAAATTATAAATAAAGAAAGCATTAACTGTAGGACCCGAAGTATACAGCTGTTAAAAAACAATGAAATTATGTGAGTGCTGTGGATAGTAAATTGAAAGAAGATTGTTAGATATAAATTGCCCATTGACCGACTTATCATTTATTGGATCTGGATATCCTATGTTTTTTTAATTCATAAAATTTTCAATTGGAATAACTGTCTTATTTTTTATTGTTAGTGGATGTAATATACAGTTTTATGCTTATTTCTAATATATTAAAAATAGCAATTTTAATATTTATAAAAGTATATGGAATAGCCTCTAATCATTAAGGAGATGATTGTATCACCCCGAAAACGGAAAAAGAACAGGAAAAAGGTTGTCATTCTAATTGGTAATATAATTTAACTCCATTTTTTATATCATTTAAATTTATTATCGACTAATATACTATAATAAGGATAACCATTTTCAGTCTCGGAAATAAAAAATCTTTAGAGGACAAACTTATAGGACAATAGATGTTTAATTTAGTTGCGATAATTTTTGTAATAATTTCACTTTAAATATTCAGATGGAGGCTCAGGATTTATGAATAACTATGTGATGATAGCGATATTTCTCCTACCGACTATACTATCTTAGTTAAAGATATACCGATAAAATTTGATGCACTAAATGATGACTACGATGAAGACATAAAAGATTTTTTGAAAATCCAGTATTATTTATTTACACAGCATTATTTTAACTATAATAAATTATATCTATCATTATATTCAATCTTAAGTCAAATATGAAGGGGAAAAAATACAATGTTACCTCCATAAATTTGTGCTATAATGTTCATGATTATTTAAGTATTGTTAAACAACAAGAACTATACAGAAGTAAGAAAGAAAAGTTGATGAGAAAGAAGAAAAAAAACTAAAAACTAGATGCTTTAGATTCTCAAGAATTGGAATCTTTGGATGGGAAAATCAGTGATCTTGAAGACAAAATTATAGAAACTGAAAATTTTTTCCATGACGGAAAAGGACATGAAATTAGAAAGTACTTTACTGGCTGGGCTTTCGTTTCTTTTAACACTGAAAAAGGTATAATTATACTAGTATTATATTTTATTAATTTAAAATAAGAAATAATGGTATATTAATTTTAATCTTTTATAATTAGAAAAAGATGAAATTTTAAAGGAATTTTAAATATCTCATTTTACTTAAATTTGTAAAAATGCAAGAGGTCTCATATATCATGGAAAAGAACTGTAGATAGAAGAAGCTCCGGTAAAAAAAAATCTGAAAATATTTGCAAATATAAAATTTAACATAATTTAAATTATATTATATTAAAGGATCCAAGAAATGTATCATGGGGAAATCTTCATATTATAACTAGATAAAAATTTATAAGAAGATCTATAACTTGTTTCGCTAATATTATTGTTTTAGGAGGATGTTGTGGAACTATAGTTTTATTATAGCTTTTATAATTAGAAGCAGCAGATACAAAAGATCCATAAGACTCTGACAATCCTTTGACCCAATTCTTAGCTGTTCTTATTTCAATAGTTATAATTGTTTTGAATGCACTTATCAAATTTAGTATCAATAAGAGTGCAGAGTAACAAAAAATTAATAAAATTGTCATATTTAATTTTATAATTTAAGTATAATAACATTTTAGAATAGAAGCATACTCAACTCATACAGTTAAAATAATTGGGATAGCAAAGGGTCTTTCTTGGGCCTAATTCTTTAATACTGCAGTTCTTCCCTTTTTAATAAATGTATATTTTTCAAAAAAGGACAAGTATGATGCTATTTTTAAAACAGGAGGATTAGTTTATAACATGTTTTACGTATTTATAATGACTTCATTAATTCCTCCCTTAATGGGAATTATAGATATTCCTAATAGAATTAAATAACTACTTATTAAAAAAACACATCTAATATGGATGAATGCATGTTAAATCAAAAAGAATTAAATGAACTATATGAATTACCGGATTATGATATTGCTTAGGGATATGCAATTTTATTAAAATCTTTATTTTTTACAGCATTTTATTCTGTAATTATTCCTTTTGGATTGCTTTTTTCAGTTGCAGGGTTGATTTTGTAATATTGGGTTGAAAAAGTAAAATTGTATAATCTTCAAATAATTTTATTTAATGTTCTATATTTAATAGTATACTATTCTGAGAAGACGTTCTGTTAAATTATCAGTTAGTAAATAATTAGCGATCGAAATGACTGAAATGTTGGAATACATGTAAATGGTTTAAATATAAGAATATTATTTTTTGAAGGGAAATAATTTATCTTTATTGTTTTTAATTTAAATTAGCCTACCAATTTATGCTATTTCTAATATGCTGTTCTTTATTTATATCAGTGATAAGAGTTTTCCTATCACTGGGTTGATAGGAATAATTATTAGTACGGCAAATACTTTCCTGCCCATGCAGTAAATTAACGAGAAAATATTTAAAGTGGAACCTGCTAAAGTAACAAATTATATATTTACAAACAATACATCTAACTTTAATAAATATGATTACATAATAACTATAGCCCAATGAAAAATCTTATGAAGATGCTTATATTGAATTTGATACTGATTATTGCAGAGAAAATCCTGCTACAAAAAATATTGCAGTAGAAATCCATAAACTGAAAATAAAACTTAAAAATGAGTAAATAAAGTAGCAATAAAATGAAAATTCTAACTCTAAATCTGCTAAAGAAGAGTAAACTCCAAGATCTATAAATGATTTGAAATAAGAAAATACAACTGCTGAAGCAACAGTAGTAGAAAAAGGAATAAAAAGTGAGGCGAAAAGTATAGGAAAAAATAAAAGTTAAAGTGAAGAAGAAATTGTGTAAACAAATGATATAAAAATATAAATTAAGGAATAAGAAAAAGTAGTAAACACTAATCATGACTAAAATTAAAAATAAATGAGAGTGACTAGTAGGAAAATTTAGAAAATTAAAAGAAATTAAATGATAACAATCCTAAAATAATTCATTTTGAGGCTGAAGAAGAAGACGAAGAAGATGAGGAAGGAGATGAAGATGAAGATTTAGAAAAACAAAGTAACAAGTAGCAACAAGATTAATGAGTCGATGATTGATTGGAAAATATTCAATATTAATATATAAATAGTTTATTGTATAAACTTAAATTTATTATGTCTTTATATTCTTCTATTAAGTTAAGTTCTTAATATTATCAATATTAAATTTCTGCATTTTTTTAAATAATTTTAATTTCTTTGGTGTATTATTCCAAATTTTCACTTGATAATCATTGTCACTAAAAAATTATAAATATATTATTTATTATTATTTTTTAACATTTTATATTTACCTAACAATTAAGCTAAATTCTTCTAGAACTTACATTTTACTAAAAAAGATTAGCAATGCTTATAATCCCTAGTCTTCTATACCGTTATCTCTATAAATCAATAAAAATATTGTACATATAAATTTAATAGATCTAATTTAATTTGAATTTATCCAATATTGAGTGATAATTTTTTAAATCTTTCAATTAACTTATCCCTTACACAATTTCTTCACATCCATAATTTTAAACACTATTTTTCCTATATATTTTTATATTTTATATTGAAACACGAATTATTTATATGTTTTTATTACATTAAGTTTAAATATAAAGACTACAGCTTTTTTAACATAATTACATTTTTTCCTAACACGGTGCAACTATCATTTCCTATTCTGTTATTCCTAAAATCATTAAAATATCTTAGAAATTTTGCTTAGAATGTGATATTTTAAATTTTATTTTTGTTTACATAAAAAACAGATTTAATAATTAAATACTAGGAATGTTTCCTAAACATATTGATAAATCTGAGAATCCCTAGTTTCCTACTTTATTCCACCTAATGGTTTAGTTAATTTTTATATATTTGATTTATATTAAAATTTTTTTAAAATATAACAGTCTTTAAAATAAAAAGTATAGGATGTAAGTATAATTAGTAATTATATTTAATTTATTTACATAAATTCTAAATTTAGTTTTTCTAATTGTTATAGTTCTTTTAAACCATTTCCTAATTCTGAACACCCTTCATCTCCAATTCCATTAAACCTAAAAAAATAATCTATTATACAATTTGATTAGAGTTTATGGAAATATTACGTAAAATTTAAATTAAGTTCTTATAAATTAGCTAAAGATGATACTTCAATTCCTAATTAAGCACATCCTTTAGAAGTTATTTCATTTTCTCTGTTTAACATAAATTTCAGAGATTATTATAATATATATGAAATTTATAAATGTTAATTTATATACGATACATCGCATATAAATATTTCTAGATTTTTTAATCTACTTAATCCTTTACATAAATCTATAAATCCCTGTCTTTAATTTCATTTCCACTATAAATAATTATAATTTACTTTTTTCTGAATAAATACATATCTAAATTTTATGGTTTTTTGTACATTAAATTAAGATTTAGATATTTTAGATTGGAAAGACATGCTAAATTTTTGCCTAGATTTGAGCAGCCTTATCTTATAAATTATTTTTTCTAATTTAAAATAATATTTAATTCATCTAAAGATAAATAAAGTAATACATGTTACTATTGTAGCAAAGTCTAAGACTCTTGACTTGATATTTATGATATTTCCTATCCTAAATGTTGATATCCATTATCTCTATTGTAGTAAGACTATAAATAATAAAATCTCTGATATATGAAGTAAAATAAAATTAAAAATCATTATTTATCATTTTACACAGTGTTTAATTTAAGTTTTTTTAAAAATTTCATTTTTTTAAGCTATTAACCTAATTTTTATCACTCTTCCTCATGTAATTTTAAACTCCTTCAAATTTATATTATTAATAGATGTTTACTATACAAATAATCTTAATTAGAATATTACGATATATCAAGATCAAGGTCTTCTAAATTAGATACTTCATTTATTATTCCATTTATTATTGTATCAGCACTTATATTATACATACTCCTAAACATAGAATTATTTTATATTTTACAAATATTACAATTATAATAATATTTATATATAGAAATGGTACGAGTAATTAAGAGTCAATTTTTTAAGAGATTTTATCTTGCCTAAACCTTCTTTTATGCTTCTCATTCCCTCAGTTGAAATATTGTTATATCTATTAAACCAAATCTTCTTGTAAAATTTATATATTAATTATATAGAATTCTTATTTTTACAACTAATTATAAGTCAAGAGTAATTAAGTTCTTAAACAAAGATAACGCCTATCCTAATTCTAGGCAATCATTATCTCCTATTTAAGCAAATCTATATAAAAAACAAATAAAAAATAAAAAACTTAAATTCCTTGAATTATAAAAAGAGATTACGATAAATTAATTACTAGATCTTTTAATTCAATTAATTTTTTAAAAGACTAGACTAAGGCTTTAACTCCTGATACTCCTAATTTATTACTACTATAATAAAAATTTTTTACTTTTTCAATTATACATTTTTCAATTTTATAACTGTAACCTTAATTATAAATCAAGTTTTTTTAAATTTGAGTTTTTAGAAATTTCCAATATTAAAAGCTTACATTCATTTTCTGGAAGTGTTTTTCTATAAAAATAATAATATTATTATTTATTTCCTTATTTTTTATATATACTCACATTCAATTTTTAGGTTTTAGGCTATTAAAATTTATTGGAAATAGGATTCAATATCTAAGTTTTCATTTGCTTTAATTTTAATCGCAATTTATTCTATATCATTTTTCTTAGGTTCTAAATCATCTTATCTACTTTGGCAACAATTTCCCATTTATAAATAAAAACAAGCTTATATTTTTTTATTATATCATATACAATGTTTATAAAAATAATTAAGAGACTTATAATTATTGTGTAGGGTTGGAATTGATAGATTACGAAAAATAAATAATATAATAAACTATTAACAAAAATAGAACTACATTCATTATTATTTAATAAAGCCAATGTAAAAATTTAATCTGTATTGCTTAGTTTAATAATCTAACAAATATGATATTTATTTTATTTTAATATAAAACATATCCATTAGATAAATTTTGTTCCCCTAACAATTCTTAATTCTTGTGATATTAGGGTAGATTATGAAAAATATGATAAGGCTACTTCTCGTGTTTTAAATGAACTGATTTATTAAAATAATACTTTATTTAGTGCTAATAGTTTTATAATTATTATAATTTAAAATTGTATAGAATTTATATTTAAATAAACTACCTTTTAATAAAATTCTGTTATTTTGAAGAATTAATTCGGAGATATAAATTTGTTTATTTCTATACTAATATTATAAAACCTAATATTCATTTAAAAATTTTGTTTAATTAATTAAAAAATATATTTATATTACCATAAAACCTGATAATAAAATAAATTTTTTACAAATTATTATTTTAATATAATAAGTAATAGAATAGAAATAAAGATATATAAATATATTATTCAATCATACAATTTCAAAATAAATATATTTAGTATGAATTTAATTTATTTCTATGTTGTCTAATAATTATAGAAATTTATTTTAATTTAATCGATAATATGTTTGATAGGAGAATTTATTAGAATTTTTGTTTATTTTCTAACTCTTTAAGACACTTAAACTTCTTTTATTATTATAGAAAAACCAAAAATACTTACAAAAAAATAAGTTTTTTAAAATAGATTTTATATAATATAAAATAGTATATCACATATTACTAATTTATCAAATGAAATTATTATTTATTACAATAACTATAAGTTTATTTTAATTCCCTTTTTAAATAAGCAGATTTTATACCATATATTATTTTAGAAATTTACTACATATATAAAATTATTAGAATTAATATTGGTGAAATATGTTTATAACCATGTAATTAAATTATTTAAGCATATAATAAATAAATTAATTTTAGAAAAAAAAATAAATAAAATATAAAAATAACTTCAATAAAAATATGAATCAAACTCAAGATCCTTTATTAAATAATAATTAATAACAATAATAATACTATCCTCCTCAATAAAATGGGAATGGGTAACCCGTTTAGGGAATGCCAATGGCTTAATAAGAAATTGTGGTGGTATAATAATAGTCTTCGACCCCCATTAATCCATAAACTCTTTCCTCAGGACCTATTGTTCTAAAATGTAATGCATGTGGACATAATGGACAAACCATTTTAAAGAAGAATCTTGCACCCTTTATAGTTGTTTATGGTGCCTTGGATTTGGATTGATTGGGTTAATATCTTATAATTGCTGTTCATGTTGTAGAGAAAATCATCAATTTGAACACCACTGTTCAAGATGTGGAAACCTCATAACGAAATTAGATGCTAAATGCTGTTGATATTTAAATATCTAATTAAAATATATTAATATGCTTAAAATATATTTATTATATTGTATTGTTTAAACATTTACTTGTTTTAAAAATAGTTCTTTTCTTAATATAATTTTTATTGGTTTAAAGTATTTTCTTCTAAGCTATAAAAGTTAAAATAAAAAGAAGAAAATAAATAAATATATTACTACTAACATTATTTTAATTAAAATAATATTTTCAAATTTTTTTTTTATAAGGATATAAATATAAATAATATTATGTTTAGTGAAATTCTCAAATGAAATGTAAATTATATTTAGACTTTTTTTAATGGAAAAAAAAATAAAAGTAGCCCTTGTCCATAAAAACCAAACCAGAATAATTTAAATCCTATCATAATAAAACATTAAAATAAATCACCAAATATATATTTAATTTCTAATATTATATACAATGAAAAAACTCTGGGTTTAAAAATGTTAAACCTATAAATAACATTTAAAATCTAGTTAATTATTTAATTAAATAATTTATTTATTAAATATTAACATTTAATGATTAATTTCTATAAATATGCAACAAAATTTAATTTAAATTAAAATAAAATTCATAAATGAGTGATCCATTTCCTATATTTCACTAAAACTTAGATTAAAAGATAATCGAAAAGATTAGAGGATTAGATGATAAAACAAAGATTAAGGCAATAGCAATAAATTATTATATTAACAAGAAAAAAAGTTAGACTAAGATTTAGAAAAGATTATTTTGCAAAAATAAAGAAAAAAAGAACAAGACTTTATAAAATTATAGGAAATTGAGTAAAAAATTTTATCTGGAGAATTTAAATATGAAATAGACGGACCAGAGCTAAAAAATTAGTTCGGAGAATAATATTTTAATTATGAAGAACTAAAATCCCTTTCAGAATCGATGAAGCAATAAATAATAGCTGACCCAAGTTCTTTGCCCAATTATTGGGGTAAAGTTCTCTTAAATTGTCCAGCCATCAAGAGCTAAGTTAAAGATGTAAAAATAATAAATGGCAATATTAAATTCTTATTATTTATAACAATATTTAGGGTGATATAAAATTTATAGATGCAATTGAAAAAATAGAATTCACAAGAGATATAAATGATCCAAAATAACCCCATAATTTTACAATATCGTTTTTTTTAGAAAGGACTCTCCAGTGGCAAAGGAATATTTTAAAGGTTTCTAATTCCTTAATTAATTTATTAAAGCAATATTAAATATTATTATTTTTACCTACTATTTATATTATAATTTAGGCAACTTAGTCATGCGTAAAAGCTTCACAATGTTTAATTCTGTGATGCCCTTAGCTTCCGAAGTACAATTAGAAACTAAAAAAGCTTTTGTGAAAGATTCATTTTTTAAATTTTTTGAAGCAAGAAACTTAGGTACTTTACGTTAAAAGAGTAGGGGTTTTTTATATTAAAATATTTTTATTATTAAAGAGGATGCTCATGACAAAGCGGAAAAGGATAGGAAAACTTTAGAAAATAAAATGGGTTATGATTTCGAAATGGCCAGTCTTTTAATTTATGAAGTTATTCCCTACTCATTGGAATACTATTTAGGAATAAGAACGGATGAATTTATTGAGTAAAATTATGAAAAAGATGGAGAATAAGCTATATTAGAGTAATAGAAAAAAGATTTAAAAAAAAAAACTGTAAAAAAATCAGATAATTTAAAAAATTTAGAATGCTAAGTATTTTGATAATTTAATATTAGTGTATAATTATATACATGTTTGTTTATTTATTTTTTAATTTTTATATTTTAAATAAATGCATTGTTATTTTTTTTTTTTTTAAAACACTAAAAAATAATAATAAAAAAAAATAATCCGGGGAGTCTCGATCTCCCGATCTCCCGATTATTAGTCGGACGCTTTAACCAACTAAGCCACGGGATTATTATGATAACTTATGAAAATAAGTAAAGATTTTCTTTAAGTTTTGGAGAATAAATATAAATATTAAAATTGCTTTTCATGTACATAGCTCTAATAATTAAACTAAACATTTATATCAATAAATTTGTTTTTGTTTTTGAGGACTTTTTTATAATATTTAAATAAAAAAAGAGATAATCCCGGGGAGTCTCGATCTCCCGATCTCCCGATTATTAGTCGGACGCTTTAACCAACTAAGCCACGGGATTATTCTGTTAATATCAGAAAAATTAAAAAGATATTGTTTTTTTACATTGAAATATATTTTTGAAATGATTAAATGGTTTAAACTCAAATAACAAATTAATTAATATACTAATTTATTAAAACACTATTTTTAATAAATAACAAAATATAAATTAACATATATATAGTTATATATATATAAAAAAAAAAAATAATCCCGGGGAGTCTCGATCTCCCGATTATTAGTCGGACGCTTTAACCAACTAAGCCACGGGATTATTATGATAGTTTGAAAAAATATTCGAAAAACTAATTAATTTTTGAAAATTTCTTTCAAATTAATTTTATCAAAAAGTAAAAAGTGTATTATTCTATCGAATATTAATAATAAGATTATTAAATGATATATTTTATTTAAGTACATATATATATACACATTAATAATTAAAAAAATAATAAAAAAGAAATAATCCCGGGGAGTCTCGATCTCCCGATCTCCCGATTATTAGTCGGACGCTTTAACCAACTAAGCCACGGGATTATTATGAAAATATAATAAATTCCTTTAAGATGTAGTTTTTATTTGTTGTAAAATAAATTTTAAATGAAAATAAAATATTTTATTTTAAAAAAATATTATTTTAATGTAAATTATAATTATAAATTTGAATGTAATAAATAATTATAGAATATCAATTTCATAAATTAAATACGAGTAAAAAATTTAAAAAAAAAATAATCCCGGGGAGTCTCGATCTCCCGATCTCCCGATTATTAGTCGGACGCTTTAACCAACTAAGCCACGGGATTATTCTGTTAATTATAATTAAAGCAATAATAACTACTTAATATTTCAAATTATTTAAAATATATAATATAAAATATTAAATTTTATGTAAATAATTTAGCTATAAATTAATTTTTATACATATTAGTAATATATTTAATAATTAAATTCATTATTTTTAATTTAAAGTGTGATTTATAAGATAATATAAAAATAGTTTTAAATTAATATTCAGGTGTACTCTACTTTAGAAAAATAGTCTTATATATCTTCAGAACTCTTCATACCTTTAGAAAACTTTTGGTCAAATAGATCATCTTCATCTTGGCTAAAATAAGGTAAATTGTTTAATTTGATATTTTATAATTATTAAAATCATATTAATTCATAATAATTAATTTTTTACTAATTATCTTCATAAGAAAATACTCCTTCTAGCTAGTTTCCTGAAATGCAAAGCATTAACAAAAGCTCTAAATCGTTTTTTGACTATTGTACAGTATTATTTTATTATTCTTCTTCTTCATCCTCATCTTCTATTTCTTAACTTGACTACTATAAGCTTTATAATAGCATGTTTTTCGTTATCTTGTCCTTTTCAGAAATTTGCAAATTTTTGTAAATAGTTTTTGTTAGCAAATGAGATAACTCCATTTAAGGATCAGAACAAATTTTAGATAGTAAATTATTACTGGCTTCAATAATGTCTTCCTAAAAAAAAAATTAAATTAAAAAATTATAAAATAAATAAATTTTTTAATATATTTTACATAAATTATGAATCCATTCTTTTCTTTATCCATCAACTGCATTAAAAAAATGTTAATAGTCAACTACACAATGAAATTCTATTATATCTTTTAATATTACCTCCATGAAAAGCTCAATTTTCGCCTAAGTTGTTCGTGCTTCTAACATATTGACTGTCTTCAAAAAGGATTCCCAATCCATTTTACCTCTACTACCAATTGAGGCATGTGCATTAAATATGTGTCTTACAATTTTTTCAGGAGCTACTTAGAGGGCATGATTTGTTTATTGAAACAATTTCATACCTATTCCTTTTCCTTTTTCAATTTCTATATTGTCTGCTTTATCTTTAGTATAATCCAAATAATTGGTACTGCTATTGCTATATTAGTTTTCAAGTTGCTCAGTTTTAGGTTTATTTTTTAATTTTTTTCTATTCATTTCTGACTCATAAATAAGAATTGCTTTGAATTTTGAGAATAATTCGTAGAGTTACTTTCTTGAAAATGCTGTGAATTTAATCATTTTAGGAATATTGAAGCAAAAAAGAGAAGGATAATGTTCTTTAATTCCTCTTTACAATAAGAAATCATCTGATTTTCTTAAATTTAAAAATATATTAAACGAACAAATAAACAAATAAACTAACAATTCAATTATTATATAGATGTACTGATTTTCTTTTGTAAAGTCTCTTACATTCTGATAATCAATTTTCTTCTTTTATACTATATTATTTTATATGATTCTATTTCTTTTTGCTGGTTATTCTAGAGTTTTTTTAATCTTTTATTTGTAGTTATCAAATTAAACTATGAAAATAATAGATTTTTATCAATTTTATTCTATTTTTCTAGATCGTCTTTTTGTAATTATTTAGAAATTTATTGCAATCTTTGGAATTCTAGCATTTTCAAATAATCTATTAACTTTGGATTGTCTGAAAAATATTCCTATGTCTTCTTCCAGCTTTCAGTCAAATTTTTTACTTCCTACTTTCTCATCTCTTTTAAACCCTCCATCTATTTGAATTCAAGATTGTATTTGCCTAATGGCTATTCAGGTTCTTTTGCTAAAATTAAGGCTTTCATTTTTCTTTTATAATAAAATTTTTATCGATATTTATAAATTAAATAAAAAATTTTGAAATTAATATATTACGTTTCTTATCTCTTTTGATGTTTTATTTTTTCCATTTTAAATAATTTATCTATTTCGCCGAACGGGACTTGTAAATTTTCTATGAAAAAATTATTCAATTTTTCCAATCTTTTGACTTCTTTCAACTGCAACTATCTGTTATATAAAACTTTTTAATCAATAGATTGTTCTTAGAGTTTATCAGCAATTCTCTGTATTTCGTGTCTGTTTTGTTCTTAGAAATCCATATCGGCTTCAAAAAACTTTCTATTTCTACCTATCTTATTTATTGCATACTTTGTTAAGACATTTCTTTTTTTATTTTTTTAAATCGAACTTATTTTGAGTATTTATGTATTTGGCTTATAGATTTGTCTTTTTACAATCTGACATGTCAGAATTTACAGATCCATGTTTAGCTTCGAAAAATCCACGTGGATTCTTCATTCAGTAGCTTCTAAATTAAAGAAGACTACTCTTTGCAGATTTTTTCTAATTATGAAGAAATTTTTTGTTTAGAGAAATCGATTGCTGTAGTTTTAAATCAACTCCTCGATTTTCATAGATAAAACTACTGTTAAATTAATCATAGCTACTATTATTGCTTTAGTTTAAAGGAGAATGGGGCAAATTATGAAATGAGCTTTGTTTAGAGTCAATAATCTGATCAAAATTAAAAATTTGAGTAGGGTTCAAGGAAGAAAGAACAGATTTCTAATCAGGTGAAAGAGAATCTTAGCTGCGAGCTAGTTGCTATTATATAGAAAATTTCTATAAATCCATTATTTAGTTGAAGTTTCCCTGAAAAAAAGTGTATGAATGATTCAATTAATTAACTGTATTACAATTTTTATTTATGATTTACTCGTTTTTTTCTGGGAGAAGAATCATTAGATTAGCAATCATCATTTTAAAATTAAGTTAAATTTTATGCCAGATCATCTTAACCATGAGTTGCTGATAAAAAGTTGGATCTTTTGTTCATAAAATCTTCAAGTTCCGATGACATTTTTATTGAGTTTATTTTGTTCTGTATGATTCTTAAAATCTTTTAATTTTTTAGATTCACACTATGCTATAGACACACTGAATTCCAATATTGTATCACTGGCTAATCACCTAAAAAATAATTTAATTTTATATATAAAAAAAAAAAAATAAAAATTTGTTATATATAATATACTTATGAGCACTACATTTTAAGAGAATGGAATTTCATTTATTAAATTTATAGGTTGTTCATTCAGTAGATACAGGTACTTTAATTAAGTTTAACTTTGAAATTAACGAGTGCAAAAGGTACTAAAATCATTGGTTATTTTCTTTAAGATTTTATAAATGTGTAATAAATTTGAATTTTCTTCATACTATTTAAAATGCAATTATATGCAGTAAAGAAATAGATAATGTATATGCAAATATAATTAATTTAATTACATATATGGGAATATTGCATGAGCAAACCTTGATAGTTTTGAAATCTGAGGGATTATTTGCCTGCAAGACGAAAATAGTTCGACTGTTACCTATATAATCAAAATTTCTTATAATTTCTGTTTACTTTTACTATAATTTATTTTAATTTTCTCTTTATTAATGGTATTTCATGAATTCACTCCATGGTTTATATTCTGAAGGAACATTATGTTTATATTTATTTTTGAAGCATCAAAGGGATCAATCAGATTTCTTTACAATTTTAAGCTATTATTCTATTTATTATTTTGTTATTATTGCTGTTGCTATTAAAGCAGCTATTTCTGCAAAACTATATACGGGATTCTATTTTAAACTTATTCGTTTACTTATTATTTTTATGGAAGTTCTTTTCTGGAATAATAATTCATAAAGGTAAAAACTTCACTTTTTTATTTTTAAGTTTTTGAAAATTGGGAGTTTCTTCCTCTTGCTGGAACTGAAGCCTTCCCCAAAAAACAACATCAATAAGTAAAAAAAAAAAATAGAAAATCAATAAATATTTACAAAAAACCCAGTTTTTTTTTCTCGTTAACTTTCCCAACCTATATATTCGCATATGGGGAGTGTTCATAAATAGAAAAAAGCTATTTTTTATAGTTTTTACTATCTTATTTAAGTAACTACTATTATTCATTTTAAGGTTCGGACATATTCATTTCATTTTAATTAATGATATCGCTTTACTACATTTACTTATCAGCATTTAAAGCAGGTAACTTTACTTGAGAAGAACTTTTACGTTGAAACTATTTCTGAGGAAAACCATTTTATTAGTCTTCTTACTGCTGTGCTTCTTATTTTAAAGTATCAATAACTTCATCAAAAAATTATTTACTTGATTAAGACCGTTTGGGTTCATTGTTTTCTATAAAGGATTGTTGTAAACTTCTTAGCTTTGGGGACGGTTTTTATTAATAGGAAAATAGTGAACATTCTTTATTTCTAAATTCTATAGTAAAAATTAATATTAAAGACAATATTTAATTTATAAGCAATATTAATACATTAAGAAGACTCTTTTCTTTAAGTAGTGTTAGTTTACACAGATTGTTTCCTCTATTTACTTTTTGTAAAATTTAAAAATAAATAATAAAGTATATTGATGTAAAATATCAATTATAATTTTTACTTAAAACTTTAAAAAGTTGATTCTGGAGAACTGCAAAAAGGAGTATTATTGTATGATAGATCTTTTGACTATATTTTGTTATGTTTATACTGCATACCATTGGGATTATTAACGGAGGCACTAATGCTTTAATTTTTCATTTTCTAATAATAATTTTTAGATGATTTTTTTTTTTTTTTATTTTTCCCCTTTTTAATTATCTATTAATTTAATTATAAAATGAATAATACAATAATTACAATATTAATTAAATGAAATATTAACAAAAATAACAAACTATTTATTAAAAATATATAGAAAATATTAAGAAGCTAGTAAAGACAAATAATCACTAAATTTCTGGATGATAAATTAATAAATATTATATATAAATTATTTATTATTTTAGTAATATTCTAAATATACTTTTTCTTATACATATAAAAGCTGTTTTTGAAGTATAAAATTTAAAAAAATTAAAATAAAATTATTTCACTTGGTTCTCTATATAATTTTGAGAGCAATAGCCTTTAAACTTTAGTAAGGAAGACTACACTGTTCTATTTTTAATAAATCTAAAAAATAAAGAGCTCTTTCGATATGGACCAGAGCCAAATAGAGGGTTTTTTCAAGACCATAACTTTTTTTTACCAAACGATCTATATGGCTAACTTCTTAATCAGTTAGTGATTTTTTCTTTAACAGTGAAGTTAAAAAGGGGAAATCCTCGGACTTCTAACTTTCTTCGAGTAAAAAAAGGATGGGTCCTGTGATATTCCCTTCTCTGACATCAGCAAGATTTTATTTCCCCAACTGGGCTGCATCTTGGGTGAAATCAAGTATATCATCTATAAGTTGGAAGGCAATTCCGATATTTTAACCGAATTTAAAACAGTATTCTTAGGTCAAATCTTGGTTCATTATTTCGTTATTGAGAAGGACAACTCCTCGGAGAGAATGAGCCATTAGGGCTGCTGTTTTGTAGTAAGTTTTCTACATATAACTATTGACCAGAAGCTACAGGTATTCTTCATTGTAATTTTTGTCCTAAATCAGAGTGAATGAATTAATTAATTATCATTTATTTTGTTTCAAATATAATATTTCTATTTTTTACTTATTGAGCCTAAATGTACTCCCCTTAAGTCAAATCGGTCATGATTTCAGAATAAAGTTAAAACATATGCAGGTTATTTAATTGTGCAATTTTTCGACCAGATCTCCCTATGATCCAATTGCAGAAAAAGTTGATTGCTTTTTTCCATAAAGAAAATGCGAAGTTTGCAACCCTCTTCTAAGAGTAGCATTATCAATTATATCATCATGGATTAATGAAGAAATGTGCACCAATTCGATTACTCCGGCCCATATTTTCTAACTAGAAAATTCTGGACTATCTTAAAACGCAATTTACTCTTTTATATCCTGAGAATTTTCTCTCTACTACTGCTCTCTTAATTGCTGCTATTTTCTATCATAGAGAATATTTCCCAAAAGAAGATGCAAAGTAGGTCTGACTAATTTCCCTTATTTGGTTAAGTAGTGATGGCTCTGTTTTAAAATAAAATAAAACGTTTATATATTTTTAATTATTTATTTTACCATTTGTGCCATGTTATCATTTTCTGTATCCAAAATAATGTTTTTAACATAAGAGTAGAATTCCTTTATTTCTTTTTAAACTTTTTGCAATGATTCCAAATTAGTATTTTCAGACAATTTTTCTTGTATTGCTTGATTTTCTTCAGAAAATTTGGCTTTTGACCATTGCTTTGTATTTTTTCTCAAAAATTCTATTCCATGTTGTATTTCTGGCTTATTATTAATTATTGACAATTCCTAATGTTATTCGAATCTTCTACTCTGTCTCATGCTTTACTGTGAAAAACACAATAAAGGTTTTTTTAAAGCTAAATTAACTTTAAAGTTATAGAGCTGCAATTTTTATATTAATTTATAAGATTGAGATATTGATTACATTTAAACCAAAGTCTAAAAGAATAAAATATTTTTTTTATTTCTGAAATTATTGCAATTCCTATTAATATCAGAAGTTCAAAATCAAGCATTCGAAAATTTATTAATAATTAATTAATGGTAAAAAATGATCTAAGCAATTAATTACTATTGGGAAGTATCAAAATAACTTGAAATAACTTGCAAAATACCCATATATAAAAAATACAAATTTAATCAGTAAATAAAAAAAATAAAAAAACATATAAATAACTTTATAATATATTAATTAATGGTAGATATAAATAAATAATTTCAAAATTAAGTTTAAATTCTATGGCTTGCTTAAACAAGAGATCGATATTTATTTCTTTAGTTTTTATATTGATCAACCTCTGTTGCTATACGTTGCTCGTTATTACTATTATATTTAAAATTTTGCATTTTTTCTCTATGGGAATGATGATTACTTTGTTTATAATAATCTTTTTTCTGGTTTTAGTTATTAGCAGCCATAAATTATTCTATCTCTTCCTATAATGTCGTATTAGTGTCTATAGTTTAAGTATTGAAATTTTAGCAATTCTATGCTTACTATCTTTATTTATTTTCTAAGTAGAAGTTGTTATTATTATTATTGTAAGAAATTGAATTAGACCGTTTATGATTGTAATTATTGTTTTTCTCATTATTTTTCTACGATTAATAATTCTAATCAGAAGATATTTATTATTATTATTCACCTGTATTATCATTATTGGAAAGCTTCTGATCTTATATTTAAATAATATGCTCAAGTTTCTTTATTAATTGATTTTGGTTTTCTATTTGCCTAGCACTCTATTCATAATATTGCTTATAATTATGAGCTATTTTTTGGAGTTCTTAATATTCTTTACTATTTTAATTTCTCTATTATGTTTTTTCAGTCAAAGTGACGATTTCTTTCTATCTTTTCAAATCATATTCTAAAAGCATGATCGTAGATTTATTTTATAGAAGCTATTTGTCAGCCTTTTCCTTTTCTGCTTAAAGTATCACTATGTCAGATTGTAATTATTTGTATTCATTATGGATTTCTTTGTGGTTTTTCATTAATATATCTTTTCCATATCCTAAAAGCAATGCAATAGTTTCAATTTATAAGAGATTTCCTTTTAATAATCCTTCTAGTTCGCTTATATTTAATTTTATAGCCTTTTAATTATTTCCTAGTATTCATTTATTTCTTCTTAGTATATATCTGTTATATTATTTTGCTATACCAATAAAACGCTAAGAGACTAAATTTTTTCATGAAGTTTATAAATTTCCTAAATATACATTTCTGATTTCTTGAAAATTTCAGTTTGTTTTTTTCCTACAATTGTATTATTCTATCCAATTGCTTTTGCTAAGATGCACGGATATTTTAAGATTCCTTATCCATCATTTATGTAAACACAGTAATTTGCTCTTCTCTATATATCAATTCATTGATATTTTCCAGGAGAAAATTCGGTTGCAAAAGGAGTTCCAATTGATTTGTACTCACAGAACATTATTAGTAAATTGTTTCAGTTTCTTTGATCATATCGTCACCTTTAAAAGTGAATAAATAATTTTTAAAATGTAAATAATATTTTAAAAGTGCGATAATCAGATACATTATTTTGAAGGATTTAATAATTATGGAGTTTATGTCTCATTTAGTTTATCTTTTTTTAATGATGTTGTTCTAAATTGACCTGATTTTCTTATGTTCAAATTTCTTCTTTTATTCTACTAAACTTGTTCTACTTCTTTATTATGCCCGATAGAATTTGCTTAAATCTATGTTAATTTTTCTTTTAAATCTTAAATTTCATTTTTTAAGGAAATATTTTCTTAAATGTGTTATTATTATTATTGATATTTTTGCTATTGTTCTTGTAAAGGAAATTTCGCTTATTGCAATTACTTTTCTAGAGTAAATTTTTCTTATATATAGTCTTTTAAATCCTTTTTTAAAAGGGTATTTTCAGTTTCCAACTTTTAAATATCCTCTTTCATTTTTTCAACTTTTATATGACTTTCGGAATATTTTTTATTTTTCTCTTTGTAATTTTTATTTTTTGTAATCAGCTTTTTGTTCTCCTTTTGAAGCTCTATTATTTTTTCTTATGCAATTTTTAAAGTTTGATTTAACAGATTTTCTTTATTGCTATTCTCATTAAGAGAATTTTCAGAATCTTAAAAAATATAAAATATTTATTTTATAAAAACTTAAAAATATAAAAATTACTGTTGCACTGATTATTTGAATTTGAATTTTGGAATTCAGTAAAAGATAGTTGCTTCTTATTATTGCTTGAATATTTTTTTCAGATAAATATTTTCTGTTGATAATTTTAAGTTAGTTTTCCTATGAGTTATTTACATTTCCAATAAATGATTATTTTAAGGGGTAACTTGATTTTTTGAAATTTTCTTTGTTGATTTCTGTATTTATATTACTTATTTCAGGCTAATTTTCGAAATGATTATTAATTTATTTAGTTTTATCTATCAATATACTCACATTCTATTATTATATTTCTTTATTTTTGCTTTTTTACTCGCTAAAGCTAATATATTTTGAGGTTTTATTCGACAACACAGGAGAATTTTAATCAGGAAAATTATCTGAATCCATATCATCATTTGTCACAATATTAATATCATGTGATAAATTTACACTATTATCTTTTATTGTATTATACTCTTCTGTTTTCTTTCTTAATTCTTCACTTGATTTAAGTAGTAAATATTCAAAATCCTTTAATTTTTCTTTTAAACTTTCGTTTTCTAAAAGTAAATTTTATTGTTAATTCATTTAATTATTTTTTACTAATTAACAAATTTAATAAATAATTAATTTTTTTTTGTATTTGAAATTACACCGTTTATCAATATTTAATATTAGAAAAAGCATTAATATATGCAAATTTGTTTAAAAACCTAATCAAACTTAAATGTAAAGAATTTATTTTTTTATTAATTATATTTTAAAGCCGTCATTGTATAATATATAGAACTATTCTATGATAATCTTCATTTGTACATAAAATTATATATTAGCTAATTGAAAATTAAAAAAAATAAATAAACAAATAAATAAATAAATAATCAAACAAATAAAACTATATCAATTAATACTTATACCATTAAATAATAATTAAATAAAATAATACATTTCAACATGGGTTGTAACAGTTCAAAGAGCTAAAAAGTACATTAGAAAAATTATAGATATTTAGATTATTTCAAGAAAATAATATTTTGACTTCTGTTTAACTAATATTTTATATTTTAGGGACTTTCTGAAACCATTAGACAAAAGCTTATCGTAATTTTCGAATAAATAGACAAAGATTCTTCTAAAAGTATAAATAGAGAGGAAGCAATAAAATATTTTTAAACTTTTTCAAAAGTAAATGCTAAAGCAATGTTCGATACCATTGACTATGATTAAAGCGGAGAAATCACTTTTGGTATATATTATTTTGTTATTTTATGAAATTGAAAACATTATACTATTTCTTTTCATATACTTACTTATTTCGCTAATTCAAGCTTTATTTTAATTAATTATGGTTAAAAATTACTGAATAAATTGAAATATGAAAATAAGTGCAAAAAATTAAATTTTTCAAAAATAAATATTAATATTTTTGCTTAATATAAAAATATATATAGATGAATGGATGGG
The DNA here is from genome assembly GCA_037039885.1 of Miamiensis avidus. NCBI lineage: Eukaryota > Ciliophora > Oligohymenophorea > Philasterida > Glauconematidae > Miamiensis > Miamiensis avidus. The sequence continues at coordinate 2,072,634 of JAWVGU010000186.1, read as the reverse complement.
GTATTGGGAATTAGTGAAAAGAAGTGGGCATACAGATGAAGAGATAGAACTAGAAGTTGATAATTTATAACAGGGATAAAATTGGGTGAGATTTAGTAAAATGAGCAGAAATCAATAAAAAGAAGATGTATTAAATTAAGAATTAGATAGAGAAAGGAAAATCTTAAATCTTCCCGCTGGTTCAGGTACCAATAATTCTAGTTTTTATTTAATTAATTTTTTTATTATTTTTTAATAATTTTACTTTTTTTAGGTGCTAAAAGGGTAAGTCAATAAGATTTAAGCGGAGCTAAATTAACTAAAAATGACTGATTAAAGTAATTTATAAAACAACTTATAATAATAATATAATCAAAATGTTTATACAAATTTCTAGAGTTTTTATTTTTAATTATAATTATAAAATATAATAAAAATAGGAATAATAAATATATATATATAAATTATATTACAATATTTAAAAAAAAGAAAGTATGTTTTCATGTTCAATCAATTCATTTTACGTTAATAGAGATCAAATAGCAATAGTAGGTGCATTTAAATTATATATACTCAGTAATTTTTAAAATCCATATCTTTTTTTTTATTTTATATTCGTACCATATTAACAAGATTCTTATAAATTCATAAATATTATTAAAAATAAACACATATGACATATATTATTAAAAATTAAATAAGCCAATAAATTTACTTAAAAAATAAATTTACTTTCTCCTTATAAATAAATCACTAAATAAAATACCCATACAAGCATTTTATTCTCTTCTTTAATTAAAGTAAATATATACTATTAATATAAAAATAAAATAAAAATTACTTTAAATAAAAGCAAATATAATAAAATAATAAAAATGGTAGATCAAGCTGGGGTTTCTTTACACGAAGATCTTAAACATATTATAAAAGAAGGTTGGTTAGAAAAAGAATCAAAATATCTTAGATAATGGAGAAGGTAATTACCTCTTAATATTATGATTTTATTTGGAATAAGAATATGTTATATTAATATTGAATGATACTTATATTATAAAATTTAAAAAAAAGAATAAAATGATTTATTTTATTAATAATTTTCTTAGCCGTTGGTTCGTTCTTACTCCCAATAATTTATATTCTTTCAAAGAGTAAAAGATATATAAAAATCCCACAGGTAATTAATAATAAACTACAGGAGGAATATGATTTTTTAAAAAACGATCCTAAATTGATTATTTATGCTTTTTTTTAATTTAAAAATAATTTATTTTCCTTTTAGAAATTATGGGTCTCAAATAAGTAACTACCATTAAATCCACTGATGATGAAACAAATAAAGAGAATTCATTTGTAAAATTTTAAAAAAACAACATATATTATAAAAAAGAAATTTATTACTCTCTGTTTAATATATTCTAAAATATAATTGCGTTATATAGAAAATTGAATTACCTGATAAGAGATTCTATATGGCTGCCCCTACAAATCATGAAAAAGAACTATGGATTGGTGCAGTTGGTAAACATTTATATAATTTTACTTTTAATTATTTTTTAAGATATAAATCAGTAAATTCTCAAGTGTTAAAAATTTTATATATGATTTGTATTAATTATTAGTCTAATTCTGATTAAATATAAGAAGAATATTAAATAAAAAAATTAAATAATTAAAAATAAAATTATTAATTTTTAATTAAATATAAATAGGAAAAGCCATGGTAAAACTAACGATATCTAATAAAGGCAACGGCAATAATTTAGAAGAATATGATTGATATATTATAATAATAACTAATTATGTGTATATTAAAAGATAAATTATATTTTAAGATAATAATATTTAATTTCTTGCCTGTTTATGCATGAAGAGTAAATACTAATTGATTATCATAGTTTGCAATTATGATTGGGAGTTTAATATTATATTAATCTAAAATATATAAATATATTATATTTTAGAATTTATATTATAATTATCTTTTGTTTCATGCATAATATATTAGTAATATTAAGGGTTCAACCAAATATAAATTTTGTCTTTTCTGTCTTTTTATAAAGTATTTCCAACTATTTAAATGGCAAATATAATACTTTGTTTAAACATTATTAATATAATAAAGTTAGAATATTTAAAAAATATATTATGCTTCATATTACTAATTTTTCTATATATATTCTTATTATCAACTAATTTATTTAATTATAATCGATTTAATAATTAATTCTTATTTTATAATATTTTTGCAAATTTACTAGAGTGCAAACAATTTGAATAAAATAAATAAAAAATATCCAAAAACAAATGATTGAAAAAATTATATTTTGCTTATTTGTAATAATTTATCAAATAAAGTCTTAAAATAATGAAGATCCATTGGTGATTCATGTGGTGCCTCATTCCCATGACGATATAGGGTGGTTAGTAATTAGCAATTATAATTCTAATAATTGAAAAATATATTATTACATATCAATATAATTTAAGGCAACAATGGATGAGTATTTTTAAGGAGTTTATGCTCAAGGAGATAGAGCTGATGTCAATAAAACTATAACAACTATGGTGGAAGCTCTCATTTCAAACCCATCTAGAAAATTTGTTTAAGTTGAAATGGCTTTCTTCACAATGTGGTGGAAAGAGCAAACAATATAAAAGAAGGATTAAGTAAGAGACTTAATATCTAAAGGTAATATAGATTAACCATTCTCATTATTATTATATAATATAATTGAAATATTAAAGCTTAACATTTCATTTTATATAATAGGATAACTATAAATGATTAATGGGGGATGGTCGCAAAATGATGAAGCCACAACTTACTATGAAAATATTATTGAAAATATGTTTGTTGGGCACAGGTTTCTATTAAGAGATTTGAATGTGGTTCCTAATATTGGTTGGAGTATTGATCCTTTTGGTCATTCAGCCATACAGGCTTCCCTTTTCGAACAAATGGGGTGATTTTTTAATATATAAGCTTAGAAATTGTAATTAATTAAAACAATAAATTGAAAGATTTGATGGATGGTGGTTCTCAAGAATAGATCTCAACGATAAGGCAAAAAGGCTTAAGAGAAATCGATGGAAATGATTATGAATCCCCCTCTTTTGAGCAAAAAAGAACATTCTATATTTACTGCAGTCAATTACTACCATTATATGTCTCCCCCTGGATTTTGTTTTGACGTTTTTTGCCACGATGGACAAGTAGAAGACTATAACCTTGACAGAAAATCGAGAGAATTTGTACACTATTTCGAATAAATGAGCAAAAACTTTAAAACGAAACACCTACTCCACACATTTGGATCTGATTTTTAATTTACTGATTCCGAAAGATTTTTCAGAAACTTGGACAAAATTATCGATTATATCAACCAAAATCCTTCAAAATTCCCAAATACTCAGGTTAAGTACTCAACTCCCGGTGATTACCTTTAGATATTAACAAATTAAATGTTGAATTTCCTGAAGAAAAAAACGATTTTTTCCCATATGCTGATAGGGACCACGCCTATTGGACCGGGTATTTCACAAGTAGACCTTCTGTAAAGGGTGCAGTGCGAGAAGTTGGGAAAAAATTCTAATCTTTAAGAACTTATCTAGCCCTCCTTAGGTATCATGCCAAAAGTGAAATATGCGAGGGAGATGAAGATCAGATTGATTTTAAAATACAGAAAATGGAAGAAGCAGTTGGAGTTTTACAACATCATGGTATATAGAAGAATAAATTATAAATTTTATATTTTATTTACTTTAATTTAAAATATTAAATTTGCAGATGCTGTAACTGGAACTGAAAAATAACATGTCTCCTAAGATTACATGAAAATTTTATATGAAGCTTATGGGGGATTGCACTCTGTTATGAACAAAATTATACCTGAATAAATTTTTAAGGAATATGGAATTAAAATGATGGGATAATAATGTAAATAAATGATGTCAAATTTAAATGAGTTTTCTAAAATTTTATACTTAGGACGAATTTAATATTATTTAGTCTTATATCATGGAATAGCACCTCTTAAAACAATAACGAAATTTTGAAAAATTTTGAAAAATAAATTTTCATGACTGTATATAATCCAACAGTCACCAAAGAAAAAATTTTCAAATTCAAAGTTCCCCACGCTCAATTTGAAGTCATTAATATGATTACAAACGAATATGTTAATGTAATAGAAAATTATATAATAATAAAAAATCAAGAAATTATTATTATTATATTCATATGAAAATTTTTAAGTGCGAAGTATTTTGTTATGGAAAAGATGATAAGGAATGTGATGCATTTATAAAAACTGATTTGATTGGATATGCTCTCAATTTATTTTTGATAAACTCCAATGAAAGACCTTCTAATACCTTCAAAATAGTGCCAGAAAAGTAAGTTTATATTGCACTAATTATGTATATAACCTATTAATCAATATTTGCATAATCTATTAAAGATTGGAAGAATAACATTCCGAAAAAGTATATAATTTTGGTCATGATTAAAATATCAAGATTTCAGGAAACTCAGATTACATACACTATAAATATTGTTTATCAACAGAAAAGTGCATAAATGAAAAATTCAGTGCCACCTATAATTACTATGAATCCTATCAATGGGGAAGTTAAAGTAGTGGTGCTTACATATTTAGGCCCTAGGGTTAGTCGTAACATGGATCAGTTCCGTATTCTCACACTAAAAGCAAATAGTTTTTCAATGGGAAAATTGCTTCGATTTTAGATATCTAGGGTGACAAAGTAGACTAATAACTCATTTTTAAGCATTATAGCGATATTAGAAAGAGTGCTGTTATCGAAATTGAAACTTTCGTTAAGTCAATTGATGTTTAAGATAGGCAGGGAAAGGAGGTTGTGTTGCAAATAAATTCAGATGTCAAAAATGCAGATATTTTTTACACAGATTAAAATGGGCTCGAGTTAATTTAGCGAAAACTTAATTTCAGACCCACTTGGAAACATCAAGAATCTGAACCTATTAGTGGAAATTACTATCCTGTAAATTTGATGATCCAAATCAGAGATTCTGAAAGATTTATTAGTTTGCTTAATGATAGGTCTTAAGGGGGATCTTCATTGCAAAATGGTTAGAAAATCATTTAAAAATATATAAATTAATAAAGTATATGTATTCATTGTTTGTTTATAGGATAAATTGAATTGATGATCCATAGAAGAATGATAGCCGACGATGCCAGAGGAGTACAAGAAGCATTAAATGAAAGAGAGGAAACTTCTTATGACGGTAATTGCGAATTTAAAAATTCTTATATATTATTAACATAACTTTGCATTTATTAAGGTTTGTAGTAAAAAATAAGACATTAACTTATTTTCGGATCGACAAATAATGAGCACTCTGAAAAATTGCCTAGAAAATAGCAAATGGAATTCGACACAGAAGAACTTATATATTTTTCATAGTCTGATTAAAAAGTTGCTGAGTCTAGATTTAGAAATGTAAATATATTATTATTTTTAAAAGCGAAAACTTTATACTTTATAGGGTAAAATGAAATTGCTCGATCATATCACAGAAGATGTTAAACTAAATATGAGATACTATCTTTCTTAAAAGGGAAATGAATTTTTGCTTAGATTGCAAAATATGTAAGAACAAGATAAATCGATATTTAAATCTGAATTTTCTACGATATAAGAAACTACTTTGACAGCTAATTAACTCCTATCGGAATGGAATAGAAAAAAATTGCTTTGGAATGGAAAAGGTACAAATTTGAATTTCGAAATTTAAATAACTTGTGTAAATAAAAAAGATAATTTTATATAATTAGAAAGGTAAAGTTCTTAAGATGTAATAAATGATGGAAATTAAGAATCATTTGGAAATAAACATTAAATGCTTAGTGGTATAAATGCAAAAAACTTTAATGGTAAACTAATTATAAAATTAACAAATAATTATTTAAATAGCTAGTAACAATTTTATATATTTTCAGAGGATATTACTCTTCAACCCTTAGAAATAAGAACCTTTAATATCACTACTTCATACAAATGATAAATTATACATTGTTTATTGTTTTATTTTTTTTATTTGTTAATTTAGATTTTATATTCTGAAGTTTGCATTCGTAAATATTGTTTTATGTTTAGTATAAATTTCATTTATATTTTTAAATTTAGACTATTAGTGACTTTTAGATTTTTTTTTTTTTGTAGATGAAATATTAATATTTTTCTAATTTATATTTAGCATTATCTTATATTATTACGTCATTTATAAAAGAATCATAGCTATTTTTCAAATATTAATCATTTAAAAGCCGAAACCCTACATTTATCATATACGATAAGATTGATATATATCATCTGATTAATATAATATTTTTATTGTTTTTGTTTTAATCATAGTTTGAAAAAATAGAAATAGAATAAATAACTAATATAAAAAAATCTTAAATTAAATTAAAGTAAACAAAATCTAAAAAGAATGTTCAAATTAATCATTGCATTCGTAGCTCTTCTTGAGGCCATTTATGCTGGTGCCTTGTACACTCAAGCTGAAGAAATGAAAAAGCACTTCACTCACCACAAAGAAGAAGGTTATAAATTGAATTCTAATGGAGAACCTATAGTAATTCACGTTATTCCCCATTCTCATGATGATGCCGGTTGGTTGGTAAACAATTAAACTTAATTTATTATAATTCTCCTTATATATCTTTATTTAAATATACATCTATCATCATTAAAAATTCATACATATTTTATCATTTACTAATTTTATAATTTGTAGTCTACCAAAGACCAATATTACTATGGAACCCTAGCCCAAGGAGACAGAGCCGCCGTTTAACTAACTATCAGCACCATGGTAGAAAGTTTGAAGTTCAACCCAGAAAGAAGATTCGTTCAAGTTGAAATGGCCTTCTTTGCCCCTTGGTGGTTTGAACAATCAGACAAAACCAAAGAAGAAGTAAGAGAATTAGTTAGAAACGGTAAACAAAATATAGACTACGATTTTAATTTTTCTAAAATAAAATATTCTAAATATACATCATTTCCATATAGGATAATTGGAGTTCATCAATGGAGGTTGGTCTCAAAATGATGAAGCAGCCACATACTACGAAAATATCATTGAAAACATGTGGATTGGACACCGATTTTTGAAAAACGAAGTAGGAATTACTCCCACTATTGGATGGAGCATTGATCCTTTCGGACACTCCGCCGCTCAAGCTGGATTGTATTCACAAATGGGGTAAATTTCTATTTCATTTTATGATGTTTTTTATTTTATTTATTTTTTGTTAAATTGAATAAAACCCCACCATTTTTAAGATTCAATGGATGGTGGTTCGCAAGAGTTGACTATTAAGACAAAGAAAAGAGATTAGATGAGAAAGGAATGGAAATGATCTGGATTCCCCAAAAAGCCAGCAAAAAGCAATACCCCATCTTTACTTCTGTTAACTACTACCACTACTCTGCCCCTCCTGGATTTTGTTTCGACTCCTTCTGTTCCAATATTGACCCCATCATCGATAACCCTTAGGTAAAAGGATACAATGTAGAAGAAAGATCTCAAGAACTAGTTGATTACTTTAAAAGCATGTCTACCCACTACAGAACTAATCATTTATTACACACTTTTGGAGAAGATTTCTAATACACCAACTCTGAACAATACTATAAGAATCTGGACAGACTTATTAAGTATATCAACGCTAATCCTGACAAATTTGAAAACACCAAAATAAAGTACTCCACTCCTAGCGAATATTTATAAGAAATCAACAAACTTGATGTCCAATTCCCCAAATAAACATACGACTTTTTCCCTTACGCTGATAATGAAGATGCTTACTGGACCGGGTATACTATTTTGAATAATTTTGTTTAGTTTTTAATTGAAAATTTATAATTTTTTTATAGGTATTTCACAAGTAGAGTTGCTGGAAAGGGAGCTATTAGAGAAATCAGCAAATTATTCTATTCTCAAAGAACCTACCTAGCCTTGCTTAAATATTACAAATAAAGTGACTTCTGTGTAAAATAAGAATAATTGATAGAAAGTACTTTGACAACCATGGAATAAACTTTGGGAGAATTGTAACACCACGGTATACTAAATTAAAAATTCTTGTTTATTTAATAATTTTAATAATAAATTATTATTTTTGGAACAATAGATTCTATAACTGGAACTGAAAAATAAGCTGTTGCTTATAGTTACATGTGGAGTTTACACAATGCAACTTTAGCAATTAACTCCGTTATGAGTGATATAATCAATGAGCAAACTTAAAATATTCTCAACTTAAAACTTGATACCAAACAAGGTACTAATAGTTTTATCAGAAAATTATTTTATTAATCAAAACTTAATTATTTATATTAATGAAATTTTAATAGAAATCTATAACTGGAATAGTACAGCTATTGAATGCACCACTATATTTGAGAATTTGCAAGCAGGCAAAAGTGTTCTTATGACTGTTTAAAATCCTGGAGTAACCAAAGAACATATCATAAAAGTTAAAGTTCCTCATGCCAACTTCGATGTTATTGATTTAACATAAAACTAAACAATCGACGTAATTTTAAATTGAAAAAACTAAACATTTAGATTTTATTTAATAAAATTTCTGAAAATTATAGTGTGAAGTTGTTTGTTTTGAAGACACTGATTGTGAAGCCTTCTTTAAATATAACTTACTTGGACACAATCTTAACTTTTTCTAATTACACTTTAATAAATCTCCTTCATAAACAACCAACTTGAAAGGACAAGAGTATTATTGACTTTATTTTTACCAAAAATGAATATTGATAAAGATTATTATTAATTAATTAGAGTTACCAGTGATTAAGGATAGCAATTCAATGTTTCTGATCAAAAAAAATTCACCATTTTCTCCAATTCTGAATATTTGGAATATACCTACTGTGATGAAAAGGGAGCTAATTGCTAAACTCAAAAAATTACTATCAACTATAATAAATACTTCTCCTACCAATCTAATGGACAAAAAAGTGGAGCTTATATATTCAGACCCTCTCAAGACACCTTGGATGGATCTGTTAAATATACCACCTTTTCTAAAAAATCAGTTTTCAATGGAAAAATAGTAACTTTGGTTTAAATGGACGGTAATTTAATATTAATCTATAATGGTGTATATTTATATTTATTTATATATAGGAGACAATGTAAATTCCCACCTACTTTTCCAAAATTTGCATGGCAAGTATGATAGAGTTATTGAAATTACCTCTTTTGTCAAATCCATTGACATTAGTGACCACAAAGGAAAGGAAATCGTTTTAGAAATTGATTCTGACTTTAAAAATAAAGATATCTTCTACACAGATACCAACGGATTAGAACTTTTAGAAAGAAAATTAAATTACAGACCTACCTGGAACCTTACTGTTACTCAACCTGCCAGCGGAAATTACTATCCCATCAATGCTATGATTTAAATCAAAGACTCCTCAAGAACTCTCAGTTTACTAAACGACAGAGCCCAGGGAGGAAGCGCCTTGAAAGAAGGATAAGTTGAATTAATGATTCATAGAAGATGTCTATACGATGATGGCAGAGGAGTAGGAGAGGCTTTAAATGAAACCAATACCTATAATAATGAAGGTAACTATTTACACATTTCATTTGCCGATTTTTATGAAAATAATATTTTTAATTAGGACTCGAATAAAGATTGAGACACTGGATTGTGTTTGGAGATGTTGATGGAACCTATTCTCAACTTCCCAGAGAAATTCAATAGGACAATGATCAAGCTGTATTAAAATATTTCACTCCTCTTGAAACTGTTCCTTCTGGACTTACTCAGAACTTCCCTGTACTATTTTATAATTTTCCACTATAAAATAATATTTCATATTATCTTATCAATAACCACATTTTAAATAAAGAAAATGCCTCTTGTTGACAACTTACCCAGCATGATGAAGTTGTATTTGAGATATTATGGATCCAATAGCAATGCCTATCTTATGAGACTTCATAACATGAATGAGGGACAATAGTACACTTTCAAATAAACCTTTAATTCATTTGATGAATTAACTCTTACAGCCAACTAATTGTTGTCTCAATGGGAAGAAGATCAATTGACATGGAAATTAGAAAATTCAAATGAAGAATAAGAAAGTGAAGTCCAAATAAAGAAGAGTAACTATTTTAAATAATTTTATAATTATTTATATATTTTTATTTATATTAATAATTATAATTTAATAGGAAATCTTAAAAAATTAGATTAATTGGAGAAAAAGCATCCCTCTCTTTTGAAAAAGCATAATAAAAAGACTGAAAGTAGCTAAAATGTTAGCGACCCTGTTATTAGTAAAATTTTAAATACATTTTTTATATATATCTTAAATCTATTTTTTTAATATAAATTTAGCATAATTATTTGTTGCTCCTTTGGAAATAAGAACATTTAATATCACTCCTCCTGCAATCTGACTCAATATAAATAATATAACATTTTAATAAAATTGAATCATTATTAAAATATTTTTTATAAATCCTAAATAAATTTAAATTTGCATAATTCAATCAACGTTTTTGTTATCACTGAAAATTTTTTTATTAATAAATTTGTAAATTAATAAACATAATAATATTAGAAATGAGTTTAAACCATCCATATTCTTTGTTCTCTTAATCTTCTTACAATACCAAATATTGAAATTTTTCCGTTTTTAATATGGTTTTCTTTATAATATTTTAATGTTGTAAATATATTTTCAAGTGCGATAATAGTTCCTGTTCTACCTATCCCTGCAGAACAGTGAATTAAAGATAAATTATCTTAGTAGTATTAATTTTAATGTAAAATTTCAAGTAATTGAATTATCAACTTTGAATCCTCCTCAGGTGGAGTTTAATTATCAGGCCATCCAACGTATTAATAATGTTCAATTATTTTTATTTTTCCTATAAAAATTAATAAATAAATCATAAAAAAACATTTATTATACCTAAATAAAGGGATAACATAATTGAATAATTAAAAACTGAAAACAAATGGATCATAAATATAATAATACCAAATTGATTTTTAAAAATTATTATTATTGAGCTATTTTTTTGTTATATTTGACTTTATCAGATAGCAAATCTGATGTATTCTAATTTGAATTAAAAATCAATAAATACTATTCATATATTATACATACACTTTTATGATATCTATTGATTTCTGATTTAGTTTATTTTACAGTATTAAAACAAATTAGAAATTAAAATTTTGAATAAAAGTGATATATTTTTATATGCTTAATTTTTCTATATAAAATAATTTTATTTACTACCTTTTTTTTTATGGAAATTCTTCTTTTTATTAATTTATCTAAACATATTTTTTCTAAACATTGAATCTAGAAATCATTAATTTCTAGTAACTCGTCACAAAAATACTATGCGCAAACGTTTCCATTCAAATCCATACCGCATAGCATAATTACAATATTAATGGGCTATTGAAAAATCAGCTAGCAAAAATTATATAGCGATTCACATGTTGGTCCTTGCGCTGCAATAAATGTTTGTTTATTATGCACAGAATTAATATAATTTGCATTTATGTGAAAATCTGTATGTATTCTTGTGTGTTTATAAGGGAAAATATCGCAATATCGATTTCCCTCCATAATTTCAATAAGATTTTATTAGTGTCCTTTCTTTGTATACGTTATTTACCATAAATCTTCAAACTCCTTATAAATTTCTTATTGATTTTTTTAACTCAGAATATATCCATACTTTTAGTATTCAATACCTTAGAAATAAGTTATAATTCTATTTAAAAAAAGCATTTCTATAAAAAATTAAAATCTTCTACCCCTTTCTAGGTCGTTCTGCTATTGATTCCTAATATCATAACTAAAATCGTTTATAACTTCTTTACCATCTACCAATGGTATTGTGAGTGTTTTGCCTAATTAACTTGAAGGTTTAGTTCCTATATCCATTATTTTATTATTCGTATAATTTATTATTATTTTTTGAAAAATTAGGGGAAAAATAATTTAAAACAAAGTCTAATATTTATTACTTAATAAAAAATTATATTCTTATAAAAAAATATCAACATTTCTATTTATTTTTTTGATACTACAAAGAATAGAAAATGCTATATATATTATATAATAGCCTAAATATTAAAATATATTCATTAAAATACAACAAATTATAATCGATTTATATAAAATAAAGTAATGAGAAATTTATATAACAAATTTTTAAAATAATATTATATAGTATAATTTATCTTTAAAACTAACAAATAAATTTTTTTATTATATAATTAAGTTGTTAAAATAGTCATTCAATGTAATAATCTTTTAAAATCTTATCCATTTCTGCTTCCTTTTAAAAAATTATGTAAACATACGTAGAGAGCTTCTCTGTTTTCTTCATTTCTATAATTAGTATTACATAAAATTCCGTAAGTAGCATAATTTAAAAAGAAATCTTCACATATCACTCTTACTATAGGAGAAATATTCCAAAGATCTTGAAATGTCATAATATTTATTTTTTTTTACAATTTTATCTTGTAAATTTTTTTAATTATTAACAGCGGTAGCAAATTTTTTGTTATCTTTCTTGTTTGATTTTTATTTAAGCTTTTTTTCGGTAAGTGGAATTACACATATACATTATAATTTTTCCTTAAAAATTTTTACTAAATAAGGGAAAAGTTAGTTTAGCATATTTAAAGGAACATGTGAGGTATTAACTTTCATTGAACCCTTTCTTTTTCCGTTTTTGCCATTTTTAATAACTTTTAAAATTAGTTTCTAAGATACTTTCTATTTATTATTACGATTCACCTTTTTCTAATCTGAATTAAATATTTAAAAATTAGAATCCATCTTCAACTTTTATTAATCTTAAATTATATTGTATTTCTATATAGATTCATTTAAATTGAGTGGCATACATTTATTTGATTTTTCATTATTATCATATTGTTATGAATTAAGATTTTTTTATAAATCAAGTTTAGTATTTTATTAATTTTAGCCTTTGTGATTCGGCAAGTTTGTATAACTTTATTATATGATTTAATTTTAAAAATTACTATTAAACAAATTATAGGTTTCACAGGTTGTACCTTTCACAATTTCAGACTATAAAGTCTTTTTTAGTGTTTCTAAATTAATTTGTTATTACTATGACTCAGATTCATGTAATTATCGTTATAAGTGTCTATTTCATTAGCAATGCTTCCTTTAATATAATTCTAGTTCATATCTGTTATGATTTTTAAATTAGTTCTTGATATATTTTTTATTTGTTTAAACAAAAGTTTTAATTCTTATTTTCTTTATTATAAATTTCAATCAATTCTTCAAAGCAATTAACTTATTATGTTTCCTCATTTATTTAGGACTCTTGCTAGTTGTTTCTATTTTCTAAATATTATGAAGTGCATTGATTATATTTAACAATTTTATCGATGTTTTCGTTTTAAATGCTATAAGTAGAAAACTCAAATGGATCTATTGAAATTTAGTGTGAAGATTCGTATTAAATTTCATTAAGGCTTTGCATATTTTGATTAATATCTTATTTAGTTTAGATATCAAGTACATTTAGTGAAATCATTATTTAAAATAATTAATTTATTTTCAAAATTAAGAGTAATTATCTGATTATTTATTAATTTAATTTTGTTTTGTTTTTTTTGTTTTCTCTTGTTTTAATCTTTCAATATTTTTTTCAATTTTGATAATTAATAAATTATATTTATTTATCAATCAAAAAATTTATACCTTATAAATATGAAGCAAACATTTCAAACTTCTAACAATTTAGTTTATCTTTATAAATCAATAATGTAATTGAACAGGTAATTTTAATTCCATAGAATGATGGGCGATATGCTATTAATGTTCCATAATCATATTTTTAAATGTGAATATAAAAATTATATTAAAAAATATAGCAAATATGGAAATATACATTACTTCTGATTTTAGAATTATTAATTTTAAAATTGGTGTATATTTAAATTATTAAAGTCAGATAATAATAGATTTAATATATGTTTATTTTATCCAAATAAAAAATATATTAAGTAATTAAAAATCAAAACATATATATTACTTTATAATTATAATATTAGTTACTTATAGTTAGCCATATATAAAATATAAGGAAATGCAAAATAAAATATTAACAATAATAGAATTCTGTATTTAATAAGAATAACTATTTGTTGGCTAAATAACTAATATATTTACTTATACTCCAAATCCTAATTTGAGGCTATTTATATAAAATTCATTTATATAACTTATAAAGGATAATTAAATTATATAAAAATTTTTAAAAAAGATCTAAATAAATTTATTATATGTTTAAATATTTAAAAAAGATTGCACCATTTATTAAATGATTTATAGATGCGTTAAAGAAACAAATTCTTTTTGATTTATGTTCAAAGACCAGTACTTTTTTTCATTTCAGAATTTCTACATAAACTATTATGATATTTAAATAATTTTTTCACGTGAATAAATTTATTAATTTTTATTTATCTAAAAATAAATATTTGTTAAAAACATGTATGCAGACTGATGACTGATTTATTAGATTATAATATATAGAAATTTAAATAATCATAATAAAATGCAATAATAATTTAAAATATTAGAGAAAGTAAATTTACAGATAGTCATATTCTGTATCATAATATGTAAAAGAATAAGTTTAAATATAAATTTAAAACTCATATATATTCTTTATCATATCTTAAAATTATTGTTATATTTATAAATTATATAGATATAGTATATATATATATATATGTGGAATTGATATTTTGCTACCAATTTAATAATTTATTATATTAATGTAAATAATCTTACATTTAGAATTATTTTTAGAATAATATTGATAATTTAAATTTTATTCTTTAGGTTTTATTGGTTTATTAAGAAGAATAAAACAAAATCAAACAACTTAATCAAGTTTAATCAATTGTCAAAATTTACTAAATAAAATTATTCAATATAATCTATTATTTTAATATATAGTAAAATTAAAGATTTCTATAAATATCCTTTAAATTACTTTTATATTAAAATTGAAATTGTAACTTTCTAAATAATAAAATAATTTATATAAAAAAACTGCACTAATCAAAATAAATGATGTTTATAAATAAAAAAGATATTTTATTTTTTACAATTATTTATTTTATTTTAACATTTTTCAGTGATATGAATGGTTTAGGTTTTAAATTACTTTTATCGGAAATTACAGTATTTAATTAAAATACATATTCTAAAATAATATTCTTAGAATTATTTAATATTTAATAATATAAATATTTTCAATTAATATACTTATTCTATAATATTTTCAATTTAAACTATCAAAATTCATTGATATTTACTTATATAAATTTAAAACTTGATAATTATTTAGAATGTAAAATTTTATTATAATAATTTATATATTTAGAAATAATAGTTAAT
This sequence comes from Miamiensis avidus, assembly GCA_037039885.1. Classification (NCBI taxonomy): domain Eukaryota; phylum Ciliophora; class Oligohymenophorea; order Philasterida; family Glauconematidae; genus Miamiensis; species Miamiensis avidus. The sequence goes on along the minus strand of JAWVGU010000186.1, from coordinate 2,057,139 downwards.
TTATTTATATAAGTTCATGCTTTTATAGCATAACTCATTATATTTATTAATAGCAATTAATTGAAATGTTCAATCATAAATTTAAATAAATGACAAAGCAGGATTTCTACAATATGAACATTGCTAGTTTTCCATAGGATATTTTATACAGTCTGCACAAAACTTTTTATGACCACATGGTATAATAGCATGAGTTGATTTATTATGGTGACATATACAACATAGTTAAAAATCTTCTAACTACTTTTGGGATTATAGTTATTCTTATTAAGATAGATTTTAATTGGAGTTTTAGTAGTTTTTTTATTAATTTTCTAAATGTATATCACTGTTATCTTAACTATTCTATTGAAAATAAAAACAAATATATTAATTGATCTCCTTAAACATTTTAATTTAAAAATGTAAAAATAAAAAAATACTTTTTTTGATTAAATTGATTGCATGGCTTATGTTTATACAAACATACTTGAGATTAGCAGCGATCGAGTATATATGTTTACATAACTACGATCCTATATCATGACTAAATTTGCATTTAACTCCATATGAGCATATTCTTCCAGACTTAATAAACTTACATAGTTTAGTTGGTAGCTATCTAAATTTAGAAAAAATACATAATTGATTGATATATCTATATATAGATTGACTCTGAAAAAGATATTTTTATACTTATTTATAAACAAATCTTTAGAGAAATCATTATCTAATTTTCCATTATAATAATCTTCAATCATATTGTCCCCGCTACTGCTATTTTCATAACTAAAGAATCCTATAAGTCTCAAACCTTTTTCCCATAACTGAACACTAATATCATTTATAGGTCCATATTTTTCGAAATAATGTTTTAATTATTTTTAAGCTTTAGAAATCACCTCTTCTATATTTTTAACATCCTGTTCTAACAATGTAGGACTAAAATCCTATATGTAATAATTTGGGCTTCCTTCATCAGGACTCAAGAAGTTAGGTTTTCTCTCTCCTTTGAATTATAGATTGAAAGTAATCGTTATTTCATTGTTGATCTAAAGATTAGTAGATATATTAATATCAAAATTTTTGGACTTTAAAAATTTTACTTTTAAATTATGATCTTTTTATAGCATTTTATTTAATTTATCTACTGATTCCTAGCTATCAAATATTATTGTTCCTCTATTTAAAATTTTATTATTTCTTTCATTTATTTTGATATCAAAAACTTGGCCCACATTGTCTTCAAAATAAGCAAATAATTCGTGAACATTACTATTATTAGACAATCCTTTAAATGCAAAAGTAAATTATTGTTTTCAACTTTTTATTAATAAAACGTCAATAAAATATTTTTGGATTATTACCAGCAAACTCAAGTGAGTATTGTTTATATTCCAAAAATTCTTTAAATTGCACAAGTTTTGTTAGGCGAATTAGTTTAGAATATTTCCCAGTTTCTTCAATATATATCTTAGTCAAATTCATATCTTTTCTAGCTCTAATTGCATCATTAGCAGTTGGAAAAATTATTTTAATTTATTATTTCTTTTTTTAAATGAGTTGTTTTATAAATATTGGAATACGTTATTATCACCTCCATAATTATAAAATGCTCTTTAGAGATCTGATAAATCAACAGGTTCTTACAATGTTAAAAATAAAGTTCTTTCAGTTTCTATGTTCACTTTCAAGAAGTCAGGCATTTACTCATTTTCTGAACTTTCGAAATTTTAATTGTTAACATTATTTATTACTGCAAATGGAAATTTTTTAATATATTTTTTTATAAATTTTCTCCTGTGCTTATAAATCATAAATTCCTCATCATCTTTAAATTATTCTTTCTTTTTTTTCTTTGAAAATAAATAAAAATCCAATGAATAGTAAAAATCATTTTCTGATGGTTATTAAAGATATTCATCTTTATTTTCTTCTTCAGGTTCATTTTTATTCTAATCTTTTTATTTTTATTTTTATTATTTTTCTTTTACTTTTTCTTTTTCTTTTTGCTATTGAGTAAAAGGCTCATTTATTTCATTTTTTTAGGCTTTATTTTAAATTTAATTTTAAACATTTTATTATTATTAAATCTACTACTATTATTAAATAAATTATTTTTCTTGTTATAAATTATCACAATTTTTTATTTCATAACATATTTATTCTAATAGTTTAGCATTTCTTAATTATTTTTTTCGTAATTTTTTTAAGCTAATTCTTAAAGAAATTCGAACTAACAAGGATTATTTTTTTAAAATTCTTATAAATATCAAACTATCTTTTCCACTCATACTTAAATGATTTTTTGCAAAATCTTTTGTTATTTATAATAATTTCATCTTTGCTTTGATCCATTCTCATTTTATATTAAGCTGCCTATATTTTCTTTTTTTGAAAAATTCGATCTATTCTTTAAAGGACATTTTGGTTTGAATACCATAATTATTAGCCTTTTACTGACTACATCTAGCTTTCATCGCATAATGAACTTTTTAATATGTGATTCTATATATTATATCTGGGTAGAACTCTTAATTTTCAATTTTCTGTATATTTTATATATCTCCAAATTATTTGAAATGGGAAAATATGTCTTCTTACGTCACACAGGGGGGTTATTCATTTCTTACTATAATAACTTGATTATTTTCCAGAAATTTATTTTATATATGTGCTAAACAGTCATTTTATTTTCCTTATAATACAACCTTAACTATGGAAGAATGACTTGACTTATCCGGATTAATAATGATTTAACTCCAATTTATATTCTTAATTTCCATTAGATTTGCTATTTACATATCTTAAATATCATAGTTCTAATCAAAAATATATAAGCATTACTAATCTCCTATAAATTAATCGCTTTTAAACTTTTTTTCATTTTAGCTTTATTCTTTAAAATACTAAAACATTGGGGAAAAATGATGTTATATTTTACAATTATTTTTTTAGTTTTAGTTCACTTTATTTTTAATATTAGTAAAAAAAAGCTTAGGTTTAGCAAATTCATTCTATTTACAATATTAATTAATTTTTCCAAATTATATATATTCTGATAATATTATTGACTAAAGTTCTCATTTATATAATTCGCTTTTATTCCCTATTTAGACAACCCATATCATATTTTATCGGATTTAGGGTCAATGCAAAATAGTTTTTCTTACTTATTTTTATAAAATAATAATCATAAAATTAATCCAAAATTTATATTATATAGTATATGCATACTTTTATTCTAATGTCTAAATAATAAATATATTATACATTTTCAAAAATTATATTATCATTTATAGTTGAAATAATAATCGTATAATATAATCAATTTTTTTTTAGAATTATTTATCGATATTATATATTAAATCATAAACTAGGTCTCTAATTTATAGGTAAGAATTTTCTTGGTTCAGGTCCAATATATTTAGAGTTAGGTCTTATTAATTTATTGTTTTTTCTTTATTCAAAAATATGAGCAGCCCAACCTGTGATTCTTGAAATAACAAATACAGGAGTAAAAAGTTCGGTGGGGATTCCCATAAAATTGTATGCAGCAGCACTATAAAAATCTAAGTTAGGATACATTTTTTTCTCCTTTAAGATTCTGCTTTCAATCAATTCCTGTCAAAAATTTGTTTTTTATTGTTATTATTAATGATTTAAAAATATATTATTTATAAATTCCGGAAATATCATACCTATGTTTTAAACATGGTGGGCTTTCCCCACTAGGTGTGAGTAGATAATATTTTAGCTTGATTTTTTATAATGTCAGATCTAGGATCTCCTTTTTTGTAAACTCTATGTCCGAATCCCATTACCAATTTTTTCTAATTTAATTGTTCAGTGAGCCAGTCATTTCCAGATTAAACGCTATCTAATTTTTCCATATATTACATGACAGCTTCATTGGCTCCTCCATGTAAAGGACCTATCAGTAACAAATTATCAATTATCGTAAATTTTATCGGATAATAATATCAATAAATACCTCTTAAAGTTCCAATGGCGGTGGTTATACCTGAGTAAAAGTCTGACAAAGTAGAAACTGTTACTCTGGCTGCAAAAGTAGAGGCATTGAAATCATGTTCAGCGTAAAGTATTAAAGAAACGTCCATACCTAAAAAAATAAAAAGGATAATTATATATCGAATAAATTTTAATGATTTACATTTTTTCATTAAGGGATCGACACTATTCGTCTGGTGGAATAATTTTAAGAAGTTTTCAGCCATTGTGTCATTTCCAGTTAATTCATTAATTCTCTTACCATGATGGGCATAATGATACCTGAAGTTTAGTATTAAAAAAATTTAAATATAAATTCACCTCATTATTATTTTTAAGATATTTTTTTATATATTTAAATCTGAATTCTGAAATAAGAATTTACCAATACAATAAAGTGGTAGGGAATAAAGCTAACAATCTAACTGAAATTTTTCTTTATTCTGAAAAATCTCTCTCAGGTTCAATTAATCCAAGGAAAGAAGAAACTGTTCTCATCACCTATAAAGTTTAGAAATTTAAAAATTTTATCATTTCAATATCAAATAAAAAGATGTATTAATTACATCCATAGGATGAGCTGAAGATGGAATTTATTACAAAACTTCTTTTAAAACCCTGGAATTCCTCTTTTAGAGGCTATTTCAGTAACGAAAGCTTCAGTTTCTTATTCATTTGGTAGTTTTCCGAATAATAAAAGGTAAGCAACTTCTTCGAAAATACAATGTTCAGCTAGGTCTATTATATCATATCCTCTTTAAATAGTAATATTTTTATTTTTTTTAAATAATTATATCAATAGATTAGAAATATCACTTTTTATATAAAAAAATAAATAATTGGTAGAACAAGAGTTAAACAAATAACACTCTTATTCAACTCAATTTGTATATAAATTACCTATAGTTAAGACCTAGTCCAATACCTACTGTTGATATAGCTGATTCTCCAGCTACCATTCCTGCTAATCCAGCCATTTTTGTTATTCTTAAATTATCTTTGTTTGTTTAATACGGATAATTATAGTTAATTTTTATGATATTATGACGATCTATTTAATTAAATATTTGGTGGTTTATTTGCAAAAATAAGATGATGTATAATATGTAATCATGATGTAATAATAATTATATTAGATATATAAGTGGAATTAGTGAAAAAGAATTTAAGCACATGGTTTTTTTTTTAAATTCTAATATACACTGAGAATAATTAACAAGATATATAATTTATTATTATAAACTTTTTTACTAATTCTAATAAAACTATATAATTTTATTATATTTTCACTAATAATAAACAAAAAATATAAAAATGATTAAGGCTAAAAAAATATGGTCTTTTTAATTTATATAATAAATACATGCATTTGAAGTTGATAAAATATGCTATAAAAGGGTTTACTAATTGTAGATAAAGAAATTATGGGACTCAGGTTCTTAAATAATACAATTGACAACTTAACTCAGTAGTAGAGTGTGAGACTGCAAATCTCGAAGTCATGGGAGCGAAACCCATAGTTGTCTAGACTCTTTTTTTTTTTTTATTACATTAAATATATATATAAATAAACTGTTAGTTTATCTGTTTAAGTATTAAATAAGATAAAAATACAATATTATTCTATTTTTGTATACATATAATCATATTTGAAATAAAGAGCCAGCTAATTGAAAATGTATTGTATACATAATTGTTCTTGTAAAAAATATCATCTATTTAAAATATTTTCAACGAAGACGACTTAACTCAGTAGTAGAGTGTGAGACTGCAAATCTCGAAGTCATGGGAGCGAAACCCATAGTCGTCTAATCTAATTTTTTTCTTAAATTTTGTTTAATTTTAAATTATATTTTTTTAAATTTCATTTTATAAATTTAATATTTTGTAATTTATTATACTGAAATTACACTGCAAATAAAAGCTCTACGTGTTTTATTAAGGTTTATGAAATAAAAATAAATAAAACACATTAGAATCAGAAAAATTTATTATAAAAAATGTAAAATGCTTAAGCATTAATTTAAATTTATAAAATAAACTAAGAAATAAATTCTTAATTAAAAATAATTTTTTAATTATTATATATGAGAGATCTATCTTTTTATAGATGTATATAGATATATGTAGTTTTCAGAATACACTCAACTAAGACGACTTAACTCAGTAGTAGAGTGTGAGACTGCAAATCTCGAAGTCATGGGAGCGAAACCCATAGTCGTCTAGACCTTTTTTTTATTTCTATATTCATTTAATTAAATTAACTTATTCTAATTATATTTCTATTTTCAATTATATATAATTCAACAAATTATTAAAATATTTTTTCTATCACTCTATATAAGCCATGTATTACAATAAATAATACCGACAAGACGACTTAACTCAGTAGTAGAGTGTGAGACTGCAAATCTCGAAGTCATGGGAGCGAAACCCATAGTCGTCTAATTCTTTTTTTTTTTTTTTCAATTAATTAATATTTAATTTTTTGTAATAAAAATTTATATAATGATTAAAATACTTGAATTATTATTTGATTTCTACGACCCTAAAAATGCTTCGTTTAATTATAAAAGATACCGGCAAGACGACTTAACTCAGTAGTAGAGTGTGAGACTGCAAATCTCGAAGTCATGGGAGCGAAACCCATAGTCGTCTAATCTTTTTTTCGGTTATTTTCCATTATTAGCCTAGTGAGAGTTAACTCAATTATTATATCTAGTGAACTAGTGTATTATGTATTTCATTGATGGGTTTCTTGTCATATCTTATAATTATCATATCTAAAAGTTTCTTTGTAAAATTAGAATTTTTTAGCATTAAGTATTAATTAAAGTTGGAGGAATAATTAATAATAAATATTATATTTATTAATAAATTATATAATTCTTAAAAATGGCAATAAAAAAATAATAGAAACCTCTTGGTTAGAATACAAGAGATAAAACATAATCTAGTCAAGCTCAAAAAACTAAAACTCAATAAAAAAATTTAATTTAATCATTCCTATCATTATAATTGGAATGGCCTATTTATTAAAAAACTACATTTCTACCAACCAAAATAGTAAGGAGGATAATGATGTAGCAAAATAAATGCTTAATATGTTTCATCCAGAAATGAAATAAGAAATACTATTCGCAGATGAAACTCTATTTAAGTAGATATCTGATTATATGTAACTGTGGATGATTAAGTCATAATCAGAATATTTAAATAGCTATGTTAATTAGGAATTTCATAAATCTGTATGTATACTATTTAAATAAAATATAAATATTAATGTAAATTTATACATTTTTTTTAAGTAGTATCCTCATATTGATGTTGACAATTAATATTGTTTTAAATCAGATCAATATAAATTAAAATACCCACAAATAACTTTAGAATAAAATGATTTCTTTTTAATGGGAGACTAAAATACCATTTAGAATTCTAAAAGACTTTAATTTTTCGAAAAAGAAATTGGTAAAAATATATTTTCAGAAGAATACTATAATGCTAAAAAGATCAAGGAGATTAAAAATTCTAAATCAACAAGCAAACGTCAATTATTGATACGGAAGGACATTAGGTGTAGCAATATTTTTAGATGGGCAAATAGCTCATGTGCAATTTCCAAATTTATAATGAAATTCCGGGGGAAGAAGTTTTTACAAATAAATTAAAATTAATAGATATATAAAAATTATGGAATCAAAAACTAACAGAAGAAAAAAATTGTTTAAACTATTTAAATATTATGCCCTTTACATATAACATGAAAATAAAAGAGGATTGTTAATAGTTTTTTTCTCATTTAAAATCCAATGAATATCTGAATAGTTTTACTTAAAAAGGAATGCAATTTTTGATTCACTCAGAAAACAGAAATTTAGAGTTGGGTTCTAGTGAAAATATCAAAAATATTCTAAAAAAAATAAAAACAAAACATAAATGTGGGAACCTAAAAGAAGATATTTATGTACAGAAATTTTAGTAAAATCCTTTACTTTTTAATTAAAGAAAAGTTGATTTTTCTGTGTAGTTTTCTATAATTTCTACAAGTCCTTTAAAAATTGTAGTTTCAAAATAGATAAATTTTTATTAATGTGAAGAAAAATTTGATCTAAAATCATTTAATCCTAAGGTACTTTAATTTAGAATATTTTAATTAATTATATTATTTTAAAAATTATTTTTATAAAATTATAATTTAATTTCAGTCATATTTATGTCATTATGATGATAAAAATCTTGTTTCTTTTTAAGACTTAGAAAATTAACTAATAACACAAAAATATTAACATCCCCAGGAGAACTTATTAAAAAACTATACCCATAAATTAAAAACGCAATTTTATCAACTATAAGTAGTGGGATTCATATGTTATTAAAAGATCCCAGATGTTTTTAATCTTTTTAAGCAAAATTTATTGTTGATGAGGTGTATAAGCTAATTTAATAAATATTCAAAAAAGTTCCTTTTAAAAATAATAGGCGATTCCTTTTTTAAAGCAAGTTTATTAAATAGCAATTTTTCAACTTCGTCAAAGATATTCAATTTTATAAATTCTATTAAAAAAATTATATGTATATTTGGCTGAACAATTTGTGTTGAAAGTAGAATTGGAAGAATAATATGATGAAAATAAGTTTTAGGAAGAGCTTTCAGTATTCGAAGCTGAATTTTAATCTAAAAATTAAAATAAATATGAAATTAATCCAGAAAAATATAATGAATTGGCAAATTTATATTAAGATAGTGATTTTGAGGAAGACTTAAAGTAATGTAAAAATAAATTTTCAAAATATTTAGATACAAACTAATGAATAGAAGATATATCAGAATAAATTCACAAATTTTAATTCCTCAGATTGTATTATTCTTGAAATAAGGTCAATTTAATATATACAGATATATAAAAATAGATAAATATTAATTTATATGCTATTTATTAATACATATAAATTTATTTATCTTAATTAGGAATCAATAAATTATTAATTATGATAATTTCATTATTATTTTATATTATTATTTTTAATACAATCATCACTTTTAATAAATAAATTCTTCCAAATTTACTTTTTATCTCAAACTTGATATAAAAAGAATTTCTATATTGCAACCTACGTTTTAAATATGCCAATAAAAATAAATTATTATATTATTAATTAAAATATTATTTTATTTACAATTAAGCCCTAGTTCTTAATACTTTTTTATTTCTCTTTTATTATCGGGATTTAGCAATATCACAGTATTTATGCCATTTTTCTTATCATCTTCTACTTATTCTTTCGGTGGCATAATTTCTAAAACACTCCCCTATCCAGATTCTATCAATTCTGAGATTTCATCATGGTTTATAGTTTCAAAAAATTCGTTATCAGGAAAATAAAACTTATAGTTTTAGAAAACTGGAATGGCACTATTTTTTTTTAGTCAGAAATCTAAATCGTTTTTTTTAAATAAAATATAATTTTTTATTTAAAATTTTCTATTTAATATAAAAAAAAATAAATACCTTGAATCGATTTTAGATTTAAAATTATTTAGATGGGGCAAGTTCATATGAATTTATATCGAGTATAGATTTTTCAGAAATGCAAGACATAATCCAATCACTTTTTATAATTTTCGCCCCTTTATTTAAACCACATAATAATTTAAGTCTTCTTCTATATTCTGACATAATAACTAAATCAAAATGCTTTTTCACATCGTCAACCACCTATAAAGAACAAATTTTAATGATAGTTATGTTATTTCAGTTTTTTTTTTAACTTAATTTAGAGTACTTTATTCCTAGTTTCTATAGACTTTCTATTTGTTCTTAAGAAGGAGTAAAACAACTAAAAATAGCTGTATATTTTGTTAAGTTTTATCGATGATTTCTCTTTTACTAGGTGTCATCTACTTTTAAATTTATTTCTATTTCGACTTCTTATGTTTTATTTAATTTTTTTTCCTTTTTTATTTTGTTTCAATTTCCATTTCTTCTTAACTTTCGCCTTCCATTTCATATTCACTGTTGTTTTCATAAGCTTTATTATTTTTTTTACTTTTTTTATTTTCTTTTTCTTGGAGCTTTTTTCGGCTTTTGATAGAATCTTAGTATTATTATTTATTATTTTTATTCTCTTTATTTTGGATTGCTTTTTTATAATTTGCTTCCTTTAGGATCAATTTTAAGATTTTTAGTACTTTCCGACAATTTATCAAATTCATTTTCTACCATTTTATCTTCAAATTAATTTTAACTCTGCTGTTCTTTTTCTCTATTTATTCAGATTCATCTTAAATTTTGGTTTCATTGATTTTTCTTAAATAGTTTGGCTATTTAGATACAGATTATTTGTTGTTAGAAACTTCTTCTACGATAATTTTTTACTCCTAATTGCTGTCATTTTATTTTTTGCTCTTTTATTCTTATTAATTATTTTATTCTTATAAAAATTTACTAACCACTTCTTTTTTTTACTGATTTTTTCCTTATTTTTAGAGGCTTTTTCTGGTAATTTAGGTTTTTTTTCTACCTAAAGGGTTATTTTTTAAGGAGAATTTTTTCTCTTCTATAGAAGTTTATTACTTTATTCTTATTATTATTATTTTTATTTGTTTTCATTTCCCTTTACAGTTGCTTTCGCCTTCGGAGATTCAGATTTTTTTTGAGGTACTTTAAATGGTTTTCCAATTATGGGTTTTTTTGACACAGGAGCTTCAGGTTCTTAAACCTAATTGGTTTAAACAATGTTTTCTTTTTCCTATTTAATTAATTCTTCACTTTAGGTACCATCCTACCGTATCGGTGATTTACTGCTGTCTTTTGGCTTAAATTATTTTTTCGCAGGAACCTTAAGCTAGGCCTAATATTCACCCCTTGAATTCGTTTATTCTTAATTATTTTATTCTGCTATCTACTGCACTTCTTATATTTTATCAACTGGATTTATTACAGCCACTTCTTCACTAAGCATTTTGTCTGTATTTTTTCTTTCTTTTTTCTTTGAACTGAGCTGTGTCATTGAGCTTTTATGTCTGAAAATACACTTCAGTTGCTGACTCAAATAAAATTCCTATCCGACATTTAACTCATAAAACTTTGAGGTTTTCAATTTCAACCATCCATTATCTTTTTTTTTCCAAACTCCGTACTAGTCTTCACTGCAGAGACTCTCTAAAAAAATTCAGAGTCCTAAAAGTAATAATGGGGCAATAGTGATTATTAATATTCGTTATTTTTTTTAATTTATTACCTCAGACTCAATTTGTATTCTAGCATGTCTATCCTTTATTATATCAGGATAGTTTAAAATTACTTGGCAACGAATTGGGTCTTTACCTATAATATTATCTCCTTCTTCTAATTAGAAAATTTATATGGCATCACTTTCATTCTCATTTAAATAAACTACCAGTTCGTATTACTGCATGGAAAATATTATTTTTTGTTGTTGTAAAATTATTTATATCAATTCTCCTAAAGTTAATTATTATGCTTTAATCACATTTAAATTTACTTAATATTGAAAATAAGATTATTGCGGGTAAATTATTAATTAAACTTATAATAGAATATTATCGATTAAATATATTTTTAGATATTAAATTTTTAAAAGGAATGAATGCACGAGTAAATTATATTATTAAATTAAATTATTTTTAAAATCAAATTATAAACTAATACTTAATGATATTTATATAGTAATAGATTATTGTGAGAAAAAAAAAAATTTTTCTTAAAAAAAATTCAACCCATCCAGGATTCGAACATGGGCTAATAGATTCGTAGTCTATCATACTACCACTATATTAATGGGTTGATATTGACATTTATTGTTAAAAAAGAGAGTTATTTATCGGCAAAAAATAATGTAGACATGAAAATTATTGTTTTTTTTGTTTTGCCTTACATCCTTTTAAAATTTTATCTTATTTATTTTTTACTTAAAAGATAATACTAAAATACAAAAGCAAATTTAATTTATAATAATTCTATAAAAAAAAATAATTAAAAATCTAACTAAATTCATTTAGATTCTTTGTTTTCCTCTTATTTTTACTATCCTTCCTCTACTTATTATTATTATTCAGTTGATTAGTTATTTTTCTTAGAGTAATCTCTGGCTCCGAATATGGTAGAACCAACTCTAACAATTGTGGCCCCTTCTTCTATGGCTTTTTCATAATCTGCTGACATTCCCATCGACACTTCAACTTCATCAGGATTTAATTCAAACTTAGTGCAAATTAATTCTTTCAATTTATACATTCTTGCAAAGGCAACCATATCATTTATTTCTCCAATAGTCATTATTCCTGAAAATACTAAGTTACCGCAGTTTTTCTATATATGTTCTATTACTTCGAAAGATTCTTCTTCAGATACTCCGAATTTTGAATCTTCATCAGAAGTTTTAATTTATACTAAAACCCTGAGTTTTTTTTCTTTTAAAATTATTTATAATAAAATGATTATATAAATATATAATATACATGTTATAAATGCATCATTATTTACCAATTTTTTCACAATGATTTTAAACTTTAGTCGCTAATTTGATAGAATCTATTGTTTATAACATATACAAATTAGGAACAATGACTTTATTGACTTTGTTTGATTAAAGATGTCCTATAAAGTGCCACCTAATATCAGTTGGTAGTTTATCATGTTTTTCCACAATTTCTTCAACATAATTTTCTCCGAAATCTCTTTGTCCCTCATCATAGGCTTCTTATAAAGCTTCTACTGGCTTTGTTTTTGAAACTGTAATTAATTATACACTTTTAGATTTGGTTGTTTTCGATAAAGCTAATTTTATTTTATCTTGTACAATTTAAATAGCTTATTTTATAGTGCTTTGCTACATTTTTTTATTTCTTCTAAATTAAATTTTTGTCTTGGGATATTATTTTTATTTGGAAAAATAAATTATTATATAATAAACTAAATTATTTATATAATTGTAATTAAAAAAGTATATTATTTTCAATCCATTTTGTAGAAATTATTCATTTTACAAATTTATAAATTAAAATAATAACTTTGACATAAAATATATCGATTTTGAATTTTTATATTATAAGTGAAAAAAAAAAAACAGTCATAAATTTTAAAAATATGAAATTTGTAGTATTTACAAATATAGATAATAACACATTATATACTTTTAATATAGGTTTTTTTAAATATATTATGCATTGATAATAATTTATAAGTTTGAAATTTACTTTTTTACTTAAATAGATAATTTATTTATTTTAAAAAATTATTTAGTGCAAAGCTTTCAATTTTAATAATTCATAATATTTTTTTATTATCAAATAAAATATCCAAATACAGTCTATAATTGGTTTTATGTAATATAGAAGTTATAAATACATTTAACTTAACAAAATATAATTTTTATTACAGTATTAAAAGGACCATCAAAACTAATTTATATAAAATCATTTTGCTTATTACGATATTATCAGATAAGTGAATTTTAATTTTCCCCTAAAAAATTAATATTGTTGGATAGATAATAAGAATTATTACTTCATAAGAAGCTTTATTTATTAAAAATCCCAAAATTTTTAAATTACAAATAGTATAAGAATAGTATAATTTTAAATTATTTAAATTTGATTTGAGGTTAAGCATTCATATTAAAAAAATAAATGTTAAAAATTGTATTTAGTAATATGATATCTAATATATGATATTAACATTTTTTCAATGTAAATAGTTAAAAATATAACCCAAATTTTATTTATATATTTAATTACTGGTTGGCCTATAATCAAGCTTTAATTTGTGAGGGTGTATTATGCAAATATATAATATTTTTTTAACTAATTAATATATTCAATTGATCATTTAACCAATTTCTATATCATATAATAAAATAAATAATAATGATAATAATTATTATACTTTAGTTGTTTTTGATAAAGGCGAATAATTCTAAAACATATAGAACAAATAATTTATTATGAATTATTAAAATTGCAAAGATGAAAACAGTAGACAGGAATTAGATATAACCTCAAACAATGAATTCTAATCGAATTTGCATTTGGGAGCAACATTTAGGGCAAAACAATTTGACTCGAATTCAGATTCAGAAAATCAAATTAAAAAACTAAATATAACATTAGGAAATATGAGCTAGTCTATATCTCCAGACCATGATCAAAGTTTAAATGATTTAAAAGATGAAACTTCTGATTATATAATTCAAAATTGTAATAATTCTATTTTTAATTGTATCACAACTGTTATAACACATACCAATTTTTTATAATGGATTTTACTTAAGATGGATAAGTAATCTTAGAATGAATGATATAGAATTACAAATTATTTAAATAATGTTAAATATAATAAATAAAAATAAACCATTTTTAATGTTTAGATAATGATACCAAAAGTCTTTCTGTTTCTCAGAAAAGTTTAGCCTAATCGATAAACGGAAGTTCTCAAACTATTTAATTGAAGGATAAAGAAGAGACCCCAATAAGTATTCAATTATTTAATTAATAGAAAAAAAAGAGCATTTAAAATAATATGGCTCAATAGCAATTAAAGAAGTAATACTAATTTATTTAATTATTAATAGTTGAAGTTAACTCTCATTAGAAAGAAAATGACAGCTAAAAACAAATATAAAGTTAAAGAACGATTTATAAATGTGATGGTGCGAATAACCGTTTTTGGAAATAAATTCATGGTCACCAATCTCAAAGAGATTCTAAAAAAATATATTCGGGAAAACTTTAAGGCAGACAGACGAAATTTATAACATCGAACATCACAATTCTTCTGAAAAAGTTAAGGAAAAGATAAACAATGAATGGCTAAACGTTTTGTTTAAAATGATTTTGGTCAACAATTTTATTAAAAAATTAAAATTGCTGGTTTAGCATAATTACAATCATAATTTATCGGAGGAGTAAGTGCACTTAATTAACGATGTCTCCTATTTTTATAACGTGAAATTAAGTTAAAATATGTTCAGAAGATTGTGGACGAAACTCACTATTGCGGTAAACGAAAACATTAATTTTTTTTTAGTTATTAAAATATATGTTAGGCCAGCAAGGTGCCGGTTTTTAAACCTCATGGATTTTGTTATGTTTGTCTGAATGTTGTAATATTTTTTAGTATTGTTGTTGAATTTGTTCGAATTCCCATTTATGTTGGCTTTCAATATAATAATATGGTTCTAAATTAGTATGCAATGTATACTTTTGTAAGTGAAATTATCATAACCTTTAATATTGCATATTTTGAAGAGGGAGTATTAATTAAAAATAGAAAATAGATCATGGTTTAATACATTTGGAAGGAAAGTAATTTAAAAATACTACTTCACATTTTTTTAAAAAAAAAATATTTTATTTTCAAGAAAAATTCTTTTCCGATATAATAACCACTAGTGTGCTATATTTTCTATGGTATTTTCCTTTCAGTACAGAGTTACAGCTGATTTTTCTGTATAGAATTTATTAATTAGTTGATATTTTAAATTATCTTGAATCAGAGTTTTAATTGCAAAAAAGATTTAGCACTGCTTTTGAACTTATAAAATTAATTTGTAAATTAAATTAAAACATTTATATTATGTATTTAAATAAGATTTTAATTACTATTTTATTTTATTTTGAAATTAAATTTAGTCTTGGTTCTTTACGTGGCCCACATTAATGCCTGCATTTTCCATTACATAGCGTATAGTGAAATAGAAGCAGGAGAAAAAAAAACCTGGCTCCAGGTATTCGACTTACATGAGGAAAAGATATACATAAAGTATGTAAATGCATTATATTACTCATTGATAACTATGAGTACAGTAGGATACGGAGATATATCCCCAACAACAACAAAGGAAAAGACTTTTGTCATAGCGATGACTATCGTTTCTTGCGGTATTTTTGGTAATTTGCATATTTTATCCTAAAATTCATAAATACTTATAATCGATTTAATAAAGCGTATGCAATCAACACAATCGGAAGTATTTTCAACGACATTGCTACTAGAATAGACGAGTATAAAAAGCAAAAATACGAATTGTTGAGTTTCATGGACAATCGAAATATTAGTTAAGACCTTCAAAGAAAGGTGATAAAGTAGTTGGAGCATCAGCATAAAATGCGGATCACAGGCGAGTCAAAATCAGATGAAGTTCTAAACATATTGCCTGAAAATTTAAATAATGAGATAAGGCAGAGTTTTTACGGGTAAATTTTGCATAAGACCTAGCTATTTAATCTAAATTTCAGCAAACCATTTCTGGACATTTTGTCCACGAAAATGAAGGAATTAACTTTCGCTCCCGGCCAGCAAGTGTTCGTCTAAGATTTTCAAACGGAGCGACTGTTTTTTGTGTACAAGGGGGAAGTAGAGCTCTACATCATAAATAAGTCGGATTAGTGGTCAAATAATGATGAAAAGCACATCGTTTCATTGGGAAGCATAACCGGAGGTCAAATATTGAGCTACAAAAGCTTTTTCAGTGGACAAAACGAAGGGGCTTCTGCCCGGTCGACGAAGATTTCGTAACTCATTTACATCGACAAAAGGGATTTACTATCTGTTTTGAAAGACTATCCTAAGGACTACGAGAGGTTCTGCGCCCTGAAGGACACGATTAATCTATATAACTAAAATTATGGAGAAATTTGCAAGAGTTGCAACGCACCAGGATGCACGACCTAAGTTTGCCCCTATATTCACTTTTACTGCCATAAGTCACTGCTGACTAAGAAATACTGGTCTCTTGCGTAGGTGCGAAGAGAAAAGCAGCGTTCAAGCAACCGAAATCACGCTTACACGAGTATCAAATCTGTAAGACTTGAGTTAAGGGAACTGAGAAAAAACGTCATTTTGAATTTGTACGAAATTTAGAATGATTTCTAAAGTTATGATCAATTTTATGAGTAGTATTATTGCGGAAGTAAAATTCAATGCAGATTTTGAATTTTGATGATTTTTATTACTTCTTTTTACTAAAAAGTTAATTTATTTATTTATTTACTGATTTTTTAAGGTCAAATAAATGAAGATAAGGAGTATTTTGAGATGATGCCGGAAATATTCTCTCGAGAAAAGGATAAGTTTGAAGAAAGAGCTCAATAGTTATACTTGAACCCTTATTTTTCGCCGCTAAAAGATGATGTGGAAACTGAAAACTAATTCTATGTTTTGCCACTGCACTCAGTTCAAGAAAACACAGGAGATATGCACATTGATATAGAAGACACCCCTATAGAACAAGAAAAGTTCCTGTTCAATTCAGGCTTCAGAGCGGCTTCAGGATTTAATTAAATAGGTAATTTTAACAGTCAGCTCTACATTCGGGATCAAAGTGAAAATAATAATTATGAAAATTACTGTGAATACTTATCAAATAATGATGATAATTAAAATTTGAGGAAGCATAGTGAGTCCACTGAAAAGGAACGAGGAATTTCAGTTCAATTTAATGTTGATGTCATTGAAGACCCGATACAGCAACCGAATATCACCACTCCAAGCAATCAAATTCCCAAATTTCACTCTGACCTGTCTCCTTCCCTGGTCAATAACAATAGTAGAAAAAATTCATAAATCAACAATAATTAAAATAATCAAAAAAATGTGTACAACAACAACAATAATAATATAGCCAGCAATCTTAAATGTGTAAGAACTACAAGCAATGGTGGTGCAGCAAGAAACACTTAAATACACCACAGTTTCATAAAACAGCAATAGCAATCTCACTTGCAATAGTTGTAGTAATTCAAAGTGCAGTTGGATCGAAAATGTGAGGAGATATTTTCTCCCACTACTTATACAATTACAGGCGATGGTGAAGCGAGAATGATGAAGAAAAACACCCAATCATACATTAAAATGGGTCAAGAAGAAGGGGTGAGATTTTAGCCTTACCACTTGGCGGGGGCTGGAGGGGAATCCAAAGCAATAAGGAGTTAACTCAATAATAATTTTAATGGATATCAGAGCAATTTATACCCCCTAGTTCCGCAGCAAAATACTAACTAAACCAATGATAACACAAATCCTACATAGTCTAGAGAAATTTATGCCAATAAATAGCCCTATCACAGAGGAACTAGAAAAAGAAATACCCAGAAGACAGGAACCTCCCATACAGTGCTCATTGTCTAAATGGAACCTTTCATCAAAATGGATGAATTTGACATAATGCACTCTTACTAAAGGTAGCTATTTTTATTTATTTATTAAATAAGTTTATATTCTTATCGATATTTTGGATCACAGGTACTTCCAATATAACAATGTAGAAGATGTTTTGAAAAAATATGCTTGTTATTAAAAAAAATAGTCTCTAATAATTCTGTGGGCCGTAAATTATTGGGCTCTACCAAACTATTGTAAAATTAGTACGGTTGCAGAAAAAGTAATTTTAATTAAACTCCTCTGAATAGATTCTCTACATAAACATAGAAAAGAAAGTCATTTAATATTAAATTTGAAGTTTCAAGAGATGACAAATCCGAAGAATGAAAATCATCTAAATAAAACTAATTTTTCCTCTTTTCTCATTTTATCATTATATTTTAATTTATATTAATTTAAAATTTTTCATTAAATACCTTTAATACCTAGTAATTTTACTTTTCTTATACATTTTATATATAGTTTTCTACTACTAAATATATAGTTAAGATATTAATTTCATTACACACTCGTATAAATATATAATAGATTTTTATATTTATGAATAAATATATCATCAATCAATGTATTTTTTAAATTAACATGAAAATTTAAAAGTTCTTTTAAATACTAAAATAGCTGATAGCTGTATTTTAAGCTACTTTATTATACTACTTAAAGATAATAAATAATATTAAGTAGCTAATTAGTACTTAAATTTAATTAAGTGCATATTTTTGTTTTCTTTATAGTAAACTATGTTATATTAATATTAGTTAAAAAAGAGAATGAACAAATGGACGTTTATTTATATATAATAACTAAGTTTAACTTATTATACCATATCTAGTATAGGTTTAAATAAATATAAAAGTACGGAATATTTATTAAAAATATTTTTAATCGTTATTTTGTAATTTTATAGAATTTTTTTCGCTAAATAGACAACTCATTTTTATTTTTCGGCATCGGCAGCAGCGGCGGCTTCTTCTCTTAATTTTTTAAGTCTGTTCATGGTGGTTTTGGCGGTCAAAGCGGCAGGGGTCTATAAAAAGGAATAATAAAATATGAATATCTAAATAACATATATATAATTTTTTATATATATAAAGTTATGTCAGCCTTGCATTTTTTTGGATTTGGATTTATTTTAGAAGTTAATAAGCAACAAAATTAAATTTTAAAATAACAAGCAAAAGAAAAAATATGTAATTTTAGCTAAGGCTTTACACAAAATTTGCAACCAATAAATAAATAAATGAATTTAAAAGATTTTCTTGATGGATTCTTAATGCCAAATTTCAAATATTCTTTGCAAATTTATTGCATAAAAAAAAATTTGCAAAACAAAACAAAGCTAAATTAACTAATTCTCTTCGCGTTTAGTGATGATTTGGTATGTTAATTGAAATAGACTTTGTTATTATTGGTTAATATTTTAGAAGTCTAAATAAACAATTTTGTATGAGTTCATTGCCATGTTTCTTTAACATTTCAATTTTGAATAAAAAAATATAAATCCAAATCATATTGCTTATTTGCTTCCATTTCCATATGCATAAATTTAATTTATATTAATAAAGGCATTTAGGCTGATGGGTTAGACATTCACTAATGGGAAAAATGAAAATTTAATATGTTGTTTTGATAATTACGGCGACTTCGTAAGCTCCTCCAGCAACTTAGATTTTGCAAGCTTTACATTTCCAGATTCCAACAGCTTATCTTTTGACGGCGTTTTTACCGCAGAAGGCACAAACGTATCTAGCGTGTTGAGAAACTTCGAATTTTTTAACAATTTTTCTTAAAGCGGCTCCATATCTGGTTCCGAATTTTCTGGTGATTCCGACTTTTGGGTTCTTTTACTCATTTTTTCGCTAGTTGTGGTTTTTATTGTTTGTTTATGTTGTTAAAATTTATCCCTTTTGTATATCCTCTTTAATTTAACTCGGAATTTTATTGAGTGTAATTTAATATAAATAATTAATTAATACTCATAGACTCTCACAAATTAATAATATTAATAATAAATATTAATATATATTTTAACATAAAAAAAAAAATAATTAAGTCTTTAACATCGTTGATATTTTTTCCATTTTTTTTTTTTTAAATTATGTCAATATTCAATATTTAATTTTTAAAATATTTATAATTTTATAATATTTAATAAATAAATTTTATATTTAAATTATACTTACTATATTAAAAGATATTTATTTATTTAATTAATAATGTTTTTTGAATTAATTTATTATTAAAATATAATACTAATACTTATCATCTTATCAAATATCAATATATTTTTACATTTTTAGCATTTCCCACACTGGAAAAGTCAAAGGGATAGGCATTAGAAGTAGTGCAACTTACCTAAGAAACGTGAGAAAAGCTTGGCGACCTTCTCACATGTAGTTGTTATTGGAATTGCTGTGACTCATCATGCCCATCATTTGCATGGCGGGTTGTTGTTTTATCTTATTTGAAGAAGAAGGCTTTTTAAAGTTATTTTCATTGCAGTTTACCTTGCCTCCCTAACTAGCAACTCTCACATGGGTTGGCTTTTTTTGAGTATTTTCCTTATCTTAAAATTGCAATTGCATTGAATCATTTTAGTTGTTGAAAAATTGTTTAATTTCCATCCCTCCTGCTTCCTACTATTCTTCCAAGATAGCTTATTACAGTGCCTTTTATTCGTTTTTATTCGTCAAGCAGTTTGCGGTAGCTTCGAAGGGCACAGATGAGAAATTTCGGTAGTGAGCAGACATGGGACCCAATTTTTTTTAATATTATTATTGTTGTTATTGCTATTATTGCTATTGTAGTTGTTGGTTACATTTTACAGCACAGCTTCAGACCTAATATGTTGCAGTTGTTTTTGGTGCTAAAACTCGACTTATTATTCGCTTTTTCGGCCGCCATTTTTCATCAAAGTCTGCATATTTTTCTGAGTGGTTTCGAACTGCTCCTTTTGTTGTTAGAGTGTTGGAGTCATCAACGACTTTTCGATTTTCAATTTTTGAATTTCTTGTTTGCATTTTTTGTTCTCGTTTACCAGTCCCTTGACCTGTCCCTCGATATTTGATTTCGAAATCTCGACTTATTCGAGTTCATTTCGCAAAAACGAAATTTCGTTATTCAGGGAACTGTTGACTTTTTCCAATTGGTTTAAGTTTTGACCGTGTTTTTGCCTTTCCTGGCTAATTTTCATCAACTGGGTATCCAATTCTTTGATTTTCTCATTTTTAAGTTAGTAGTTTTTCTAGGCTTCGCACAAAAACTCTCTTAAATTTTCGAGTCTGCCGCCATAGTCCAGTTTTTCGGATTCCTACTGGGTGGAAGCCTCTTTTTCTTCAATAGTTTTGATCCGTTGTTGGAAATCTTGAATATCTTTCATAATTGTCAGCTTTCTTTCGGTGGTAGAGGCCATTTCTTCTATGATGTCTTTCACATTTCCTTCCAAAATTTTTTCTACAAATTTACTTGCATCGACAACATTTCGTTTTCCTGCAATAGTTTGATGTTTTTGTTTTCCAGGTCTCTCATATTTTGCACCAGTCTATTTTGCCTGGACATTTACTTCTGTTCCACCAACTGTTCAGAATGCTTCACGATTTCCAGTTCTTGACACTTTTTTTTTATTATTTAGTTTACAAATTTATATTTTTAATAATGTAATTTTTTAAATTACTTAAATTTTTAAATCTTGGATTTCGAAATCCTTCTTTTCTATGACCTATTTTAAGTGTAATTCCTTTTCTTTGAACATTTTCTCGGAATTTTCAAGCTTTAGTTTCATTACCTATTCCATTTTGTTTTATTCGGTTTCCTTTTGATTAATTTGCCTTTCTAATTAGTTCATTCGCGTTGAAAAGTCTCCTTTCAAATCATTATTTTTGTTTTAAATTTCATCAATTTAGTTCAATAGCTGTTTAACTTTTTCTTAATACTGCGAAATCTGACTTTCTTTTTAAACATTTAAGTCTTTGACAGATTTTAGTTCTTTTTTAACCCCTTCAAATCCCTTCATCTTGCCTTTTAATTCCTAAATAAAAATAATTAATTTTTAAATACAATTTCGATGCGAATTTTAATAGTTTATGTAGATATTAGATATTACATCAACGAAATCCAGAAGTGCTTCTTTGTCCGTTTTCAATTGTAAATTTTCTTTTTGCATCATATTTAGAGCATCAACGGCTCCTTGTAATTCACAATTCAATTTATCATTCAATGAAAGACTTTCTTTGTACTACTGTTTAAGTAGCATATTTTCTGAACAAAGGACTTCGATGTCTTCGCTTTGATTTAGAATTTTCTATTGATTTTTTTCTTCATCTAAATCTATTTGCAATTTCAGATTTTCAATGTGGGAAAACACATCAATACTTTCTTTATTGCATTTTTATGCAATTTCTTTAATCAAACTTTGTAACTATTACAAATAATTAATAAATAAAATAATTATTATTAACACTAATATTATATGGCAAACAAACAAACAAACAAAACAAACAAACAAACAAACAAACAAACAAAACAAACAAACAACAAACAAACAATACAAACATGAATATTAAATAAAATCATAATTACTCCCAATTTTTCTAAACGATTTTGAGCATTGATTTTCAATATGTCAATAGAATTTTTATATTCTTCGCATTGTTGACTTTCAACTTTATACAACTCTTCCAATTCTGAAAAAATTATTAATTTAGTTATTTTTATATCGGCTAAGAAAAATATATTTTTATTACCCAAAATTTTATCCTAAGCCTTATTGTATGCCTACGACATTTGGCGATATTATTCGAAGAACGAAGCTCCTTCAGACACAACATTTTGCTGTTATTTTTACTTTCTCATCTATTGAATTTTTTGTAAATTTTTTTCTAACTCTTTGTTTTCCCTAACAATTTGTTCTTAATCTACATAACTTGCAGTTTCTGATTGGTAGGTGGTATTTGAAAAGAAGTTACTTTCTAAATTTATTGCACTGATTTTATTGACATTTGGTACCTGTTTTTATATATCTCTTTGACTTTCTTCTACTTCCATTTTGGGAGTGTCCAGGGGCAGCTTTTAAAGATCTTCTTGGCTTTTGTTAGAGAGAACTTGCTATTCCTAATCAATTACATCTTCTTAAGCATTTAACTACTATAATTCCAGTTTTTGATCAGACACCTGAATAGAGGCACATTTTTCCAACATCTAAAATGAGTCATTTATATTATTATTTTTGCTTAATTTTCTGCTTGTTGTTATATTCGAAAAGGCTCCAGTGTTGTTGCTTTCGCAATTTTCACTCAATCTTCTGCTGCCTTCTTTGGAAAATTGGAAACTTGAACTTTTATTTGAAGTGAAATTCTTCATTAAACTGTTGTTATTATTAATATTTCCCATTTTCCGATTAACGTCAATAGGAGTACTGTTTCTTGCGTGAGAATTTTAAAATTTATAAAATTTTGATTTTCTTTATCTGAGAAAGAGAGGGACTTATTATTTGAAACACAAACATTAGCGCTATTGCCATTGTTTTGGCTGTTTTATTTGTTGTTGCTATTACTGTTGCTCGTATTGTAGCTTTTCTGTTCCAATTTGACTAATTTTTCTTGGATTTTTTTGAAAATTGCATTGGTTTTGATATTGCTTTTTTAATCAGAATTTTATTTAGATGATTCATCCTTGTTGAATCCTGAGGTTGATAACCCAAATCCCTCATCTTGAAATGTTTCTTAACGAAGTGCACTCAACTGCTCTGCCAAAGAGAACCTGTTTCCGGAATTACTGTCATTGATTTTATTACTATTACTCATTTATTGGGGTGTTTTTTACTGTTAGTTTATAAATGAATTTTAATTTTGGAATGGGCTTTAGGGTTGTTAGTAATTCTAATTTTTTTCATCGCAAAAACTCATATTTTATTGTTCAAACATTTTTTATTTGAAGATTTTAAAAAAAGAATTGTTAATTTAAATTTTTTTTTTTTTTTTCTTTTTCGTTTTTATTTAATTTTAGAGTGTTATTATGTTTTTTTCTTTAATAAATTTTGTATTAATATTTCTTGCTTTCTTTCACAATAGCTGATAAAACTGTATTTTTTTTGAATTTAATTTAATGAATTATACATGTAGAGAGTGGAGTGGAGTGTTTTACTATTAAATATTAAACTGAAAACAAAATTAAATAATTTTTCATAATCATAAATTACTTCAATTTATAATATTCAATAATATTCAATTAAATTATCTACTTATTTGAATCGGGAGGAGATATAAAATGAATATCGAATTTAATTAAAAATTTTTTAATATAGATATAATTGGAATTTTAACACAAACTCTTTTGTTTCTTTTATTATTATTCAAGAATATATAATAAAAAAACTATATATAATAAATTTTAAATAATTAAATATAAAAGTTAAAAATTTGATAAATATATATAAATAGACTGCCTCAAAAATATAAAATATTAAATAATTTTGTATATTAAATCTATAACGTCATAAAAATGTTCAAATATTTCGTTTCTATATCGTTGAATGATAATGAAAATCATATTATATGATTTATTTATTAATTATAAGGGTAAAAGACAATAATAAATATGATTTATAATAATTTATTTATTTATAAAAATAAAATAAATAAAGTATGCTATTAATAGACAATGATTTATTTGTAATTTAAATGTTTAAATAATATATTATAAATTTTATTATTTTAACCAATAAAAAAGTAGATCTTTTTGCTTTTTCTATTTTATATATTAATTCCAATAATAAAATGGAATTTTTTTATAGAATTAGAGTAGATAATCAATAAAATTTTAATTAATTAGATAATTTTATTAGTTAATTTTTTTTAATTTGGTGATAGAAATTAATAAACAGAAAGAAATGTAAAACTAGAAAAATGAAAATTCCGAAAATAATATGAAAAAAAAGAATATTGGCTAATTTAATATAGCAGAAAGTGATATACAAATAAATACTATTGCTTCCCTATATGTGGAAAGTTAGGATTTGAATAATAGTAAAGTATAAGAAAGAAATAAAGATATATAGAAAAGTGCGATTAATAATTATTTTATAAAATTAAAAATAATAAAGCATTATATTAAAAATTTTATTTGAAAGAAAAAAAAGAAATTTCAATTCAGACTGCTTTGGAAAAGTTATCCTATTAAAGAACCGCTAAAGACCTCACTGTGATATAAAAGGCTACATAAGAATATAGTTTTTTCCAATAATTAAATCAAGAAGGAAAGTTAAACTTGGTGAATAAACTATTGAGACTATTAGAATATTAATAAGTAGAAAAAGATACCATATTATGTCAAAGAGGTAAAGAGACATTTTGTGTATTAATTTCCTAGGGATGTATATGTATATATGCATGAATGTATATATATATAGTTTTTTTAATAAAAAATTAGAAATTAGAAATATTTTATAGATTTATTATTTTTTGGTATTAAAATCTGTAAATAAATAAAATTAATAATAAATTAATGGGGAAATTCAATGATATAGAAATTGATATCTAAGCCATTATTATATATTTATAGGGAAGGCCAAAGGAAGAAAAATTTATATAATTTTAAGTGGACAAGTAGAAGTCACCATATTCCCTTCTGATTTAAACAGTCAAACAAAAACCCAAAATTTTTGTCTTCAGGGGAAGGATTTGGAGATGATTCAATTCAGGCTTAAAAAACTGCGAAGAATACAACAGTTTAAACTCTTTCAGACTGTGAATTTGCTATTCTGGCATATAAAAAATTTTTTCAAGCCAAAAAGCAATTTGATCAGGAACAAAAAGCAGAACTTATTGAAAATTTGCAGAAAATACCCATTTTTTATAACATCAACCCTGACATAATTTATGAAATTTGCTCTTTAAGTAGAAATCGGCGATACAAACACAAAGAATTCGTATTTAAGTAGGAAGATTAGGTTTCCGGAATAATTTATCTGGTGATGGATGGACAATTCAACGTAATTTTTTAGACTTCACACAAATAAATATATAATATACAGTTAAAATATAAAATAAAAAATTATGAATAATAAGGCGATAGAAGAGGTGGAGGATGCTAAATAATAATAAAAAAATAAAAAATTTGTAGGACTTGAGTCTGTGCTATAGTTGCCACAAAATAAAAAATTCGATTTAGTAAATTCTTTTATCAATATATCAGTTTGCTTTTTTCAATTTCATTGCGTTTTTTTTAGATTAGTACTTTAGAAAAATATTCGTATTTCGGAGAGGAAACACTATTTAAATCGGAATAAAACGAAATTTTGCATCGAAAGTATTCGGTTTAGTGTGCAAGTCAGGATGGCCTTGTTTTGCTCATTGACAAGAAATTATTAAAAGATTTTAAATCTTAAGAATAAATAGAATTTTTGGAACAAATTTTTAATACGAAAATGGACCTGCATCGAGGGTATCTCTAAAAATTTTAATTTTCTTCTAATTTCGGAAACACCAACAACAACATTTAGCTTTAAAAAGAAGAAAAAATAAAAAATTTGAAGTTGTAAAATAATAGTAGGAATGAGTAAAATGTATAGTTTTTGTGTCATGATAGTAGAGCACTATCGAAAGAAAGTTTAAAAGATAAATAAATAAGAGGGTACCCTGGTACTTTCACATCAAAAAAGAAAAATCGGAGCAATGGCAACGGCAAGAATTAGAGAAGTAGAACCTGGAATAATGCAAAAAATTGTTAGGAAGAAGGCGGTGATTCAACATAAAAATCAATGTAAAATAGAGAAGCCCTTTCTTTTTCTTAATTTCATGAAAATAATTACCATAAAAATTCACATAAAAATATTACAAATAACAACAGTTGTGTTAATAAATATATTTAACTTGTTAAAACTACTTAGGAAAAATCATACTTAACAGTTTAAAAGTAGCGGGTTTCGCAAAGAGTTTCAAGCATTATTTAAAAGCAAATCGACAAAACTACTCTTGCGGAGAAATTAAATGTGAAAAGCATATAAGAAGAAGGACTGGTGGGCGTGAATGGCGGCTCCATTGCCGAACTTGAGAGATTTAAGGCCAGTTTGTCTAAAAATTCCTATTTTATTGAAAAATTATTTCCCAGAACAAGCAACCAAATAAAACTGGAAAAATTATAGGGAGACACCAGTAAGAATTTCTAGACCACTTGGACAGGGAAATGTTCAATAACTCTTACTCTTTGTGCCAGCAATCAAAAAACGACAGAAAAGAATACTTTCAGTCCACGAAAAAGGGAGAAAAGTAAGAACTTCAATAAATTAATAGCAATACCAATATTGATCCTGATGGAGATTTTAGAAATTCATAGAGATAAACTCCATACCTTCAATATAGAAATAAAAAAATTGTAGGGCCAAAAGTAAAATGTGTATTTTATCTACTTCCTATAAAAATAGGTATTCTCAGGAGGAGGAGGAAGAAGAGCTCTATATTAAAACAGGGTATTCTAGAAATAGGTCAGTTATCATCCCAGAGAACGATGAGAAAATTAATCCTAAATTGTTTTCTTTTTCGCAGTATTCCAATTTCAATAATGATTCGCTGCATCACCTCGATAATAAAAACTATTCAATTGATAATTAAAAATAATAGTATTTATCGCAAAAAGATGATTATGCTAAATCCTTAAAAAGTTATTATGACTGGGAGTTGGCCGCCAATAAAGTTGGTATCATATCTTAATTATTTTTGTTATTTTAATAATTAAATATACTAATTTTTAAATTATATAAATACAAGGCAATGTTAGAACTATGCTTAAGCAAGGATGTCAAAAACACAGACCTTCTTATTCATAAAGCAAATAAAATGTAGTTCAATAATAATAATAAGATTAATATTAGTATTCTAGACTTCTTTCATCTCCAATACAAAAATTATAACAATAACGAAAAATTAATAACAGTTAATAAAGCAGCTAAGAATAGTAGAATATAGGTAGTTTAGAACAATTTAATCCCCGTTAAAGGCACATTCACTTTGATTTAATTGATTAAGAAGAATAACAATAGCAGCCTCAACAGCAAGAGCAGCAAAAAAAACAAAAGTCATAAATTTAAAGGAAAAGAAGAGTACTTTCACTCAAAGACATAGAATTTTATAATTTAAATGAATAGCCAAAAAATATAGGCTGTTAAACTGAAGTTAGCACTACTACTGCTATACATAGAAATTCGTATCAGAGAAATGTAAAATCTTCAAAGAAATCATATTCAGACCAAAAAAACAGTATATAAATGAATCCACATAAATATTAAAAAGAAAATAAAGACATATTTTAATTGGACTTTATTCTAAATGCGACAGAAATTAAAATAAAATGAAGAAAAATAATTTGTATTATTTTAATTGTTTAGCATTACTTTTATTAGCATAATATTTCAAAAAAGCTTTTTAATTTCAATTTATTAGTTACTATATATATATATTTTCCTATAAAACTTTATATATTAAATTTATTATAAAATTTTGTATATATCCAAATTTAATTTCCGAACTGTACAGTTAATGGACTAAAGAATATAGAACAGTCAATTTTTAATAATTTAAATAAATATAGAAAATAAAATTATAGGAAAAAAATTATTCATTATTAGGTCTTCAATTTTTGTGATAAAGACTATTATTAAAAGTGAATATTGGGTAAAGGTTCTCTCTAAATTATTTTCGTATTGTAAATATTTTTCACTCCCTTTCTCTACTAAAGCATTTGATTAAATTAATTTTAATTTTTCGCAGCGTCATTAATCAGCGATGTGATTTGAATTCTACTACTACAAGCAAATAAATTTTAGTTGATTAATGAAATTTATAATTTAATTAAATTACTCTCCACTCTATTGCATTTATTTAGGTACAATTTTGCTTTTGTCATTTACATTGAAACTATCATTTCTTCTGCTGCTGGTTTTGTAGTTTATTCTGTTTGAGACACTGTTGTCAGCAGTAATACTTCTTTGATTCTTCTTGGCAGCTTCAATATTATTATTATTGCTGTGATGCCTACTACCATTAGAAATATTATTATTATGCAAGTAAAATTATCCACCCGCAGTAGAGTTTTTGATGTTGTTGTTGCTATTTTAAACGGCGGATGAAAAATTCAAGGGAGTTTTGGCTCCCTATCCGTCTTTCGACGTACTATACAGCATGATCTTAGAGCTTTTAGAGAAACTACCATCAAAATTATTGTTGTTGTTGCTAATGTTGCGGGACCGCAAAAAGGTAGCAGAGCCCTTTTTGTTGACACTATGAATATTAGACTTCGCCATACTAGAGTTATTGGTATTGATATTATACAACTGTCGGTCTGGTGTAATGTGTGCATATTTTCTCGAGGGTTCGCTTTCCAGTTTCAACTCCACGTATTTGTGCATAAGCTCCGTATTTTCAAACTTCAGAGGACTGGTAATAAATAAATAATTTGAGTGTTAGTTATGCAACGATATTATAAACTCAAAATTGACCCTTTTTTAATTATATTTACTTATACTAGAGTTGCAGCTTTTTCCAAGTCGTCATTTTTTCAAGTTATTACTTCAGAGGCAACAAGTCAGGTCGAATCTAATTTTTTTTTTGGGCATG
Source organism: Miamiensis avidus (assembly GCA_037039885.1). Lineage (NCBI taxonomy): Eukaryota > Ciliophora > Oligohymenophorea > Philasterida > Glauconematidae > Miamiensis > Miamiensis avidus. The sequence goes on along the minus strand of JAWVGU010000186.1, from coordinate 2,027,360 downwards.
AATTTAACAAAAAAAAGGAGATAAAATGCATTTTAATAAATTACACTGATCTGTTTATCAAGAAGCGTGAAAAACTGCTTTAGGAACAGGGAATAGGTATCAATGTCAATGTTTTACTGCGTGTAGGTGTTGATAATGACTTGATATAAATTTTAAATCATTCCCAATTTTATCCAAATGATTTGAAGAGTGGCTAAATTTAAGTACGAGCAAATAAACTTGTAGAAACTGAAGAAGAGAGCTTAGTAAATATTGTTATTCTTTTGTTCGAAAAACCAGTTGAAAAACACATTCCAGGTGGCATCTGGAATGTAATTCGCAATTTTGTATTCGTTTTTTTTGTCGCTTTTTATGAAAAGAATGAGTGTTTTAGCTAACTCGATTCTCGCACTTGTCATTGGTTATTCAATCTAATAAATTCAAATACAAATTGGATTTAAAAATGCAGCATATAGTAAAATTGTTTATTTATTTACGATAAGTTTTTAAATATGCAAAGCATTTTCGTAAGAGATCTATGACTCGTTGTCATCTTTTGCCGAGCTTTAAGTGTTCATTACTTCTGCGATTTGATCTTGGATTGGAGACTCTTCAGGAAGTTTCCAAGCGTAACTATTAATAAGAACTCTGCAAAGGAAATGAAAGTTTTCTTTGCAAATTTCGGCTAGTTTTTCGTGCTCAATTCTGAAATCGGGGTTGTCTTGCCTTGTTGTTTCCGAAAAAATGACTTTAATTAATTTGTATATGTTCGCTATAATTTTTTTTTTTTTTTTTTTACATTTTTTCCATCAAAAAATTCCACAACTTCCCGCTTTCAAGCCCAGTGTTATCACAAGTCATCGTGCTGAGTTTTATTTTGAGAAGGTAGTTTCGGAACAGAATTTTGTAGAAGTTTTTGAAAAATATGATATTTTGATTTTGCGGTCTTGCAAAGAGACTCAGTTTCAGTAATTCAGAAAATTTTAATTCGCTTTCATGCGCGAAGACATTTCGAATCATTTCAGCGAAGAAACTGACCACATTCCTAACAAAATCAATAATTTTTTTTATTTAACAATTAGTTTTTGATAAATAAACTTTTTTACATGGAAAAGTGGTTATTTTTAGAAATAGTGAATAGAGAGAACTAAGCCTCTTTCGCCATTTTCGAAGTTTCGCACTCTTCCTGAAACTAATGTTAAAGCGGGTAAATAAGACTAAGTTTTTCCAGATTTGTAATGGCATAATCTTGCTGACAGACTAGATTTCCATAGTATACTTTTGTTTTTTTTAACTTAAGACCTACAGAATCGCCTCTTCTACTGCCCTAATTAAAATGGTACGAGTCCAAAGTGAGAGTACTTTATTTATTAAGCAAACTGACTTTCTAATTGAAGGGATTTGAGGCATTCATATGGAGTTCCTTGCTATGCTGACTCAAATTTATTGACTACTTGTTGTCAATTGTTCTTTTAGAATATTGCTTTTGTTAAGCGCCTTCTTTATTATGGCTACTACCCCGCTACTTGTTCTAAACACTCTGGGCTCTTTTAACTCTTTTGTAGTTATCCTCCAAGAACTGGACCTTCGGGTCGTTTTCCTTCTTGCCTTCAAGTTCCCTCTTCCTCAGTTCTTTCGAAAATATCGAATTCGTGAGGATATGGTCCAGATGGTGGCCTTGAAGACCAGGCTAATTTTTATTTAAAGGCTGAAATTTCGAGTTCGGCAGCTGGTTTATGTGGTATTTCGTCAGTTTATTTTCCTAGTCGTCTGGGTATACAAAATTTACATTATTGGTGCCAATTTTTCCACCCGGACTCCTCAAATAAGGCGAACTCAGTGAAGAATGGCTGAAAATCGAGCAATCTCGAATTCTGGGACTGGCGATGCTTCCAGCGGGCGAATTTTTACTCATAAGCGCTTTGTAATCGTTGAGATTCGTCTTTTTTTTCTGAGGTTTTATAGGCTTGGTGATGAGTGAGGGATATAAATTGTTAAAGTTTTTGTTGGTGTGAGAAGAAATGGAACGCATTTTGTTTTTAATGGAAAATCGTTTGGCTATAACTTCGTCGACATCTTCGTTTTCCACCTCTTCCTTTACTTGCAAGTGGTGATTGCTATGGATAATATTGTTATTGCTATTGAATTTCTATGGTGGTTATTTCATCTGTTTGACAATTATTTTGTTGCTACTATTGATACTATTTTCCATGTTTTTCGTGTTGTTGTTGTTGTTTGCCATTGAATAGGTTCGCGGATGAACGACGGAAAGCTTCGCTGAAACGACAGACTGCGAGTTCCGACTCAAAATTTGCTCGCTGTAAATCTGCGCGTCCTTAGACAACTGCTGCACCTCTTTTTTCAAGATATTCAAATCCTGTTTCGAAAGTGGTTATTCGTTGTTTTTGTCACTTCTGCTGTTGGTTTACATATTTAAATCGTTCCTACTGCCGCCTACTCCTCCCTATTTATTTCCCTTCGCGCTACTGTCGTGATGATGCGACATCCTCTTTTTCTTCTTGTTTTGCAAAATCGCAGACAGCGGTTCCTCTTCTTCTTCAATATGAGAGACTTGAGAGTGTTCTTCGCTGTGAACTCTTTGGAAAAATATTATGTTATTGAAAAAAGGGGGGGTCAGTCATAGCTATACCAATTATTTAAGTTAATTAACCTTTTTTTGGCAGGAGACTGCAAGTATTACTGCTTTGTGGGCGTTTTATTGTCTCCGTTTTCATCTTAAAATTTCAAATACTGCTATTCCTATTATTCTTTAATCTATTTTATAGTTTCCAAACTGAATATGGCAGAATTTCTTGATTTTCTTTTTGAACTCTTGATGGCTTCCTACTCCATAAACTGTCTCTACAGAACAATTGTTTTGAGTTTTTTAATTCTTTTTTGGAAAATAATCTGCTTTATTCGATCGATGTCCACGAAGAATCTGGGAATTAGTATTAATTTTACATTTTTCATTAATATAGTTTTTTTGGTTTACCCTATTTGTTGTTCTTTTATCTTCTTGGGATTAAATTCTTCGATTCTGCTCTTTTTGTGTTGGTACATTTTCTAACACTCTTTAGACTCCAACTCTTCGACAATGTCCATTACGTGCTTGGCCAGCTTCTACCTCTCTTTAAAAGTGAGATTTCTAACTTGTTTAGGATCTCCATAAAACTGTAGTTCCCACAAATCATGAAATAGCCCACTTATCAAAGTATAGTCCCACAGATTTTCCATTGTTTCTTTTGGAATATCTTCATTTAATTTCGTATTATACAGAAAGTAGAAAAGTTGTTATCTATAAGTTATTTATTTATTTATTTATTTATTATTTATTTATTTATTTATTTATTTATTTATTTATTTATTTATTTTTATTTATTTATTTATTTATTTACACACTGGGACAGTCAAAATAATGTAACAGTTTAAACAATATATTTAGCTCCATTAAATGCCTTACAGATATTTCTGGTTCGTATTAAATACAGATCTATATAACTCTGGCTACATGGTTCATATTGATGATATCCAATTTTTTCATTTTAATTTGCTCACTCAACTCGTAGAAAAACATCTCCACTATGTTATGAGCTCCTGTCTACAAATATCTGAAGTTCTAAAAATTTGTCAACACCTAAACAGAGCAATGTGACCTCATTATGTATGAATTCGAAACAACGACCTTTTCCCCATATGCTTCGTATAAATTCTTTCGAAAAGTCGGATTATTGTTTTACACGGCTTCATTCGCATATCTCAATTCTGAAAATCGCTTTTTCCACAAAGAATTGATTTTGTACATCTTCGGTTGCAATATGTATCGAATCAAAATCAATGTATTTTCATTATTTCTAAAGTACTCACTCATAAGGTTGTTTTTCATTATGACAATGGGAATATGCAGCATTTTAGGGTTACATTCTTAATTTTTATTAACTATTATTATTCCTATTAACATACTAAATTAAATATACCTGAAATCAGCCACGCCTCAATTTTGTGTGAAAAACCTATCCTTTGCTCTTCTAAAACAGTGAACGCAGGTCCGTGATAAGAAGCACTTAAATCCCAGCCACTGCCTTCTGTTTTGAGAAGTTATTTGCTGTCTATTTTCAAATGAGAAGAAGCTGGTGTTTTATCGAATATCTCCGTATTTTATTTCTGCTGTTTGTTAATAGGAAAATGTAAAATTAAAAAAAAAAAATATATTTTTTTCTTATGCAAAATCTACCCTATTTTGTGCACTTTCAAATTTCTTTTTCATTATTATCGACTTCACATCGTCTTGTTCCGTTATTACGGTTTTAATTTCGAATGGCTGTATATACTTTTCAGCTTTTTACAACAAAACTTCCTACACCTGATCATTTAAATTGATATCGGTAGAGGAGCGCCACAAAAAGGGGTATTTCTTTTTCTTACTTTCGATGGCCTTACATATGTTAACAATAGATTTTTCATTTCCGGTGTTTTTTAACAGATTTAAATACACGGAAAAAAAATCAACCTTTTGATTAAGCTTTCCTCCACACTTCACACACATTAAAACATGCAAAATGATAAATAAAATAAAAGATAAACACTATATAAAAATTTTTAATTGAGTACCACCATACTATCGAATATAGTTTCGGCAAACTGGTAGGCGAGTCGTTTTAATTCAGAAGAAAAATATGCTTCTACATCTTCCAACTGTCTACACAATCGGAACCTAATTTCGTCTAGTACCACAATCGTTTACGTTTATTTTAATTCTTGCAAATAACTATCTTCTAACTCATTATCATTTTCGTAATCATTTTCTAATTTGGAGGCTTGCTTTTGTAAGGCCTGTTTCTGAAAATTAGGATCGGTATCTGGAAGAGTAGAAATTTCCTCCAGCAAAGTCCACAAATTGTACAAAAAGGTGCTTTCTTTAATCATTTTGCTCATTAGAGTTTCGAGTAAATTCAACATCTTATAATCGCAATTTTATATTTATTAAGTCATTGTTTGCAAAAAAATTTTATATTTGCAAAAAATATTACATCTGCTACTCCAAGCCAATGTGAAAACATCATGTACTTTAAAACGCCCTTTTCTACGAGTTGTGGGTCTATTTTTGACGATTCCACTATCATTCCACTTAAAGAAACTATAATTCGGTGAAATAACTGTTTTCGCATTGCATTTTTTGTTTCTTTGTACTAAATAAGAAATTGAAATTTGTATTACTTAGAAGTTAATTGCATTTTAGAATTATCTACAATTCCATATTTTTTAAGTAAAAATTGATTACTGCATTCAAAAATTGGTCATATATTGGCAATTCAATGTCTTCAGAATCTGAATCAGAATAATTCATTTATTTTATTTTAAAAATCTTCTTATTTTAAGGATAAAGGAAACCTTGAATTTAGTGGTTAAATTATTTTTGAAGCAATAAAAAAATAATTAATTTTATTGGACTTTTATTTACTAATTTCAATTAATTTATTTTTTAAAACAAAATTTATTAATTTTAACATTTCACCAATATAATACTCACTATATTATTTAAGTAATTTCAACTGAGTTTAGCTCGTTTAATTAATTACAAATGAATTTTTTGTATATCAATATATCTAATTACATAGTATGCTTATTCAATTTAATAATTTATATATTATCCATTTTAAAATGAAATAGATTACTTCATGTATATATTTTTAAAATAAACTTATTTATTGACAATTTAAGTATATGTTTTTTTAATAATAATAATTATTTATTCATAAATAAAAAATTACATATCACAAAATATTTTTTATGAACTTAACTATAACAATTTATTGTTTATTAGCAATTTTTAATCAACTTCTTTTGGAATTTCAATCAAAATCTTTTATACAGCTTTGTTGAAAATAAAGTAAGCAATAGTATTTAATATATCCCCAAAAAAAAAAAAAATAATAATACTATTAAATTGATAATTAAAATAAGCAAATAAATGAAAAATCCGAAGATTTCTTAGCTAATATTATTCGAAAAGCCAGAAAATCACTATCCCAAAATATCATCTAAACTAAGATATTATAAAATATTAATTTTACTTAACATACCGGTAGCAATTCTTGTTGGAATTATATGGTCTTTATTGTACTTCAATACTACAAATTAAAACTTTAAAAAAAGTATATATTTGCTCTATACCTATCTCCCTTCTGTCGTAACAGTCAAAATTAAATTGCTAAATTTACATCATTTTCATAAATCTTATATAAATTTTAGTCCTATTTTACAGTATCTTATAATACCTATTAATGAAATACTGTTTCGGTAGAAATACAATTTTAATAACGCTGATTATTTCATTTTTCTCTTTGCTATTCTGGACACTTTCAATCTATTTATTTTGGAATCCTAAAACTAGTTTAGGGCGCCTGCCTCTCAAATTTAGTTTGACTTTGTAAGATAAAATTGATATAACTTAACTAACTGATAAAACTTAATACAAAAAAGGAGAATATTATGTTCTGATATTTAAAGATTAATATGGCAAACAAATTCCAGGTTGTTAGGCAGATTATGAAGAATTTCCTTAAATTGAATTTCTATCATTTCTATGAGCAAAAAAGCAAGCAGAAATTGTGATATGCCTTCCCTTTAGAAATTGAGACTCAGCAATTGTATGTCTCTTAAAACGAGGTTTACAGAGTATAAGCAGAAGGAATTTGGATATGTAATTGATTAGCAGAGGAAATGCAAATATGAATAACTCATATTTAATTTGGAACCTAAGTATCATGGCATAGGAATTCCGGTATTATATTGCTTTTTGGGGATCACATTATATATTTGGAGTGCCCAAATTGTATAAGTTGTATTTTTCAAGGTTTATAAAACTGATATGAAGGACTATCTATTTTTAACCTTTTGCACTAAAAAAACTTTAATTTAGATTCCGCAACAAAATAAATTAGTTATCGCACACGAATTTTTGGACTAGATCATTGATGAATATAAGATACGCAGTGTTTGTGAAGAACATTTTTAGATTCCTTCAAAAAAAGCTTATATAGTAATTAACTAGGTAAATAAACAAACAAAGCATATAGATAAAATGACGTTGATGAAAATAAATAATGAATTTTTATTGAACTATACTTTGCTTGCTTAATAAAAAAGATATTAAAAATAATTTTTGTTTATGATATCACGTAGGCTATATATGGATACGAATAAAAATGGTGGCAAAGTAAAGATAAACTTAACAATTAAGAAGAAAATATCATAAATTAATAAATTAATGAATTAAGTGAAATATAAGTATAGATACATTCAAGTTTAAATGATTTATGAAATTAAAGCTAATATTTTTTTAGCATATAATAATATAACATGAACTTAATTTAATTAATTTTCTTAAAAAATGAGTCATTTTCTTATTTAATATAATCTTGAATTAATACATATTTTGTACTTTATAAATGTTTTTTTTTACAATGAATTTTATATAAGAAATTAGCATAGAATTTATAAGTAATTTACTTAAAATAGCATAAGATAGGTATTTTTAATTCAAAAAAATAATTATAAATTAGCTGTATAATTATTTTTGTAAATGAATTAATTAGTTATTGCTTATATCCCTAACAAAATTTAGATAAATGTTAGTTTTCCAAATATTTAATTATTATTTACTAAACAATTTTTACCTTAATAATTTGCAAAAATAAGTAAAAAAAAACAAAAACATAAATTAAATAAAAAGCAGAAATAAAAATCAATTTTATGGTGAAAAAAAACAAGAATGAAAAGGAAAAAGATAACTAATAAAAATTAGAGAATAATTAGTTGATTCTTTTCGAAAAACCTGTAAATAAAAATCCCAAAACACCAGGTTAACTGAGATATTATAAATTACTTCTTCTTTTTAATATTCCATTTGCACTGTTATTAGGGACACTATGGTCGTTATTATATTATAACACGACAAATGAAAATTTTGATAAAAAATATACATTAGCATTATACTTTTCTCCTATAAGCCGTAAAATAAAAAAACAATTTTTCTTTAAATTTTATCAATAGTTAACTAATATATTTATTAAATATTAGTCGTTTTTTTCTCAATTTTCTAATACATTCTCATGAAGTATTGTTGCGACAAGTACACCATATTCATTACATCGCAATTAGCTTAGGATTTTTTTTATTTTGGACATTATCAGTGTATGTGTTTTGGATCCCAACTACAACTTATAATTCTCTATATAAAAATACGGAGTTACTTTAGTGGAGAAGCATGATATTACTACAATCAATCCTAAAACTAATTATAAAAAGGGAGAGTATTACATATTGCTATTCAAAGAAAACAGTACCGGGGCCATTTTACCCGGCTGTTAGGCGGACTATGAAGAGTTTCCCTAAGCCGAATACTCAATAGTTCATCGATCTACTTATATAGACTGCGGAGTGCCTCCTCTTGACCAGTTAAAACTCGGAAACTGCATGAAACTTAATAACAAGGCTACTTAATTTAACACCATAGGATATGGATATTAATTCATCGAAAAGAGAAAATGCAAATACATATCATTGATCTTCAACCTAGACCCCATGTATCATGGACCAGGAATCCCCATTTTATACTGCATACTAGGGGCTTCTTTTTTTTTGTGGAGTGCATAAATAATTATAATTCTGTGGTTTAAAGTTTACAGAAGTGATTGGAAGGATTGGATATTTCTGACCTTTTGCACAAGTAAAACCGAATTATATGTGCCTTAAAAAAATAAAACTATTATGATTTATGAAACGTTGGGCAAAGATATAGATTATTAAAAATTGTAAACCAGTCTTAAACAGCTTTCGATATTCCATAAAATAAAGCCTATATATCAGGGGTGGTTAGAGACTATAATACAAATCATATTAAAAAAGCTATTTTATAGGAAAAAAATGATGATTTAAAACTATTATATATGATATTAGCTCTAAAGAGTTCACTAGTTCTAAGAGTAGATATTGTTGAAGCAATTACTTTAGTTAATTTATCAAAATAAAATATATAATCAATTAAACAAATGCCATACTATCACAACTATCCTTATTAATTATAGAATACTCATAATAATTATAAAGAAACCACTCGATCTGAAAAAGTAACCATTGATAGTAACCAAGACAAGGAAGAAGAATGTCTTCCTTTAGAAAACCCCTTGAATGAAATCCAAGTCAATATTTCGACGAAAAGTTAAACGAAACCTAATAAAATCTAACATAAAAAAGAAAAGAAAAGTAGAGGGAAATCAAAAAAAATGAGAAAGAAAGAAGTGAAAGTAAAAAGGACGAGGACGAGGGAGGAGGAGGAAGAAGAAGAAGAAGAATTTTAAATGGAAGAAAATGACAAAGATATATTAGAAATAAATGAAAAAAAGTCTGAAGCTTATATTGGAAAAGAAGTTAAATAAAATAAAAGAAGTTTAATATGGAGTAATAAGAAATTAATTAGTTAATGAAAATTAAAGTGCTTAGCTTTAAATCAGAGAGTAACAGTGAAGAAGTTTAAGATGGTTATAAATCAGATTTTGAATGAATTTCGTTTTGAAATAATTTTCATTTAAAAAAAAAAATAAAATTATATAAAATATTAGATTCAATTAGTAATGTTATTTGTCATTAAATTGTTTTATAAATCATATATAAACATGAATTAAAATATTAATTATAATATATTCTGATTTTTTAGACAATTACCTTTTTTTTATTGATCAATCCATATTAGTTGTTAAATAGTTAATTAGAAATAAAATTAAATAGAAAAAATAAAATTAATAAATAAATTGAAAATTTAGATTAATCATATTAAAAAATTAACAATATTAGCATAATTAAAAAGAAATAAGTTTATAAAATTCTAAAAAATTTTATATTTATATAAATGACATCTCATTAGTAATGGATCAGAGAAAGACTAAACAGTACACAATGCAAAACACCATAAAAGAAAATATTTAATGGAAAAGGTGAAGAAATCTAATAAATTAATGGAACGAATAGTTCATTGCATATTTTGCAGCAATATGCATAATAACTAATGTTGAATAATTCAAATAACAATCAAAAACAATAGCATTTGTAATCAAAACCGAATCCTAATCAATAAAGTAAAATGTTAAAAGAGAACAATGCTCATTCCTATTAAAAGTAGCATCAAAATAATAACCAATAAATTAATCAAAAAATTTCCAGATCTTACACAGTTCATAAGTTTGAAAAGCAAATTAACGAGCCTAGTATTCCTAAATTTGACTTTATCTAAAATAATAAAAATTTTTATAACTTTGATAAGTCTTAGGAACTACCAAATCATAGTAAATCCAATAATAAAAATAGTGATATTCCTTCAAATTAATAAGATTTCATAATGCAAATATAATAGCTATAGCAAATTATATAAAATTATGAAAATATTATGGAACAATGTCCTAAATGCAAAAAATTTTTGCTGTTAAGAAAGAAAAATCGAGAGTTTATACAGAAACTACACAGGCCACCCTAAACAACTTATCACCCATTTCCACAATGAGAATGCAAAAAACGGAAAGAAATGGAAATATAACTGAGAGAAAAATATACACATAAGAAAGCGAAAATAACTTATATTGCAATTCTGGATTAGATTATGTTAAAAAGAATCTCTTCTCGAATTTTAATTAAAAATATGATATCTCAAACAACAATAATAGCAACAAGGTTTAGAAACTTGATTAGTGCATTTAGGTAGAATCTATTCAGGTTGATATAAAATAAATTGCTTTGGTAGCTAACCTACAAAATGAACTTAAAATATTACATAATAAATATGATTCTCTTTAGCAGTAGTTAACTTTACAAAAGCAACAAATGTTTGAAGAGAAATAATTTTTATAAAATGAAAATCAAATCATACAAAACGAAAAACTGCAAATATCTCAAAAAGCAGATGAATTATCTAAATATTTAATTAATAAAATCGATTTGTTAGATCAAGAGAATAAAGAACAAAATTTAGAATTAGCTATTTTCAAAGAGCATATCATACAATAAACTTAATCAGAAAAATAAATCAAAAGTAAAGAGTTTTTAAGTAAAGAGAATAAAGAAATAAATAAATTGTCAGATCAAAAATAAGACGTTTAGTATTAATCACAGCTATATAAAATTCCAACATTTTTGAAGGCTTTATCTATAACAAAGTCGTTATGAAAATAAAAATAAGCCATAATTTTTCCTTAAACAATTTTTTTATATTAATTATTTATAATAATATAGTATACAAAATTTAAATAATTCTTTTTTTTATTATAAAAAAATGAAATTCAAATTAAAAATCTTATAATTTTATTTTTTCAATATTAATCATTATCATCATCATCATCTTCTAAATTTCTCGTATATCTAATAGAACTTAAATCTACATCTTCCTTAGATTATTTTCTTTTGTTTTTCTTAGTGAGTTTTTTTTGTATTATTAAAGTTCATTATCCAATTATATTTGGTTTCTTGTCATTGGGGAAACATATTATTCCCGAGAGTATAAATATGAGATTAAATCCGCTCTATCTTACGCATTTTGCAATCCCCAAATCTTCATTTGTGTTCCAGGGATCATTTTTACTGGAGCGTAGAGGAATATAAACAAATTTAACTTATTCCACATAATTTTTGACCTCTTCATAGCTTCTGAATACTAAATGAAATAAAAAATCCAATTTAATTTGCAAATTTCAACGAAAAAACAAACTTACTTTCACATTACCTAGAATGTATTATCTGCAGACCCTGCTTATCTTCCTATAAATCCTCGCAGACTTGGTCCTTGCGGATCTGAACTTGATGTATCATCCTTTTCGTGACATCCTGAACAATTATTATCAAAAATTTCATATCCTCTGCCAGGATCCCCATCTGGTAAATTTTGAAGATCTATTTCTTTTAGATCATCGTATCTTTTTATCATTTGAAAAATGTGCTGTTTAAATATAAAATTTAATTCTTATAAATACCGACTTTAGTAATTTTTCTTATTAAAATACTACTTAAAAAAGAAATTAAAATAATAGGAAAATAAATAATAGTTTTTATATATAAACACAAACAATTTATAGATATTAATATATACAGTTAAATAAATTTAAAACTATAAAAAAATTATTTATTTATTATTATTCAGCCATAATATAAGCTATGGTACTAATAATAATAAGTTTATATTATTAAAAAAATTAATTTAATACATTTATGCTAAACTATTTCATGCATTTGTATAGTTGTTAATTTTAATTCTTAATATTCGTTGTTTTAAAAGTTTTTCTTAGCTTTTTGTAATATGCATAATGTATTGGCAAAACTACGCTTAAAATAAATTACTCCTTTAAATAGAAATCGATTCCATCTATATAATTATATAATTGTTGTAAAGCAGAACTTAATTAATAAATTTAAAGTCATAAGAAAAAATAAAAATATAATTTTTAAAATGAATTCTGAACAGAACAAAGAATAAGCGAGAGATTCACAACTGAAAGAAAAAAATAGCAAAGGGTAGAAGAAAGTTATAGAAAGTATAAATAATAAAAGCGATGTTAATAGTACCTACAAATCTAACTCAAATAGTAATTCCAAATCTAAAAATATGTCTCAAAATAAGTTGAAATCAAAAAACAAAATTCCCTTAAGTCAAGGCAATTCAAATTCAAAAAACAAAGTAGAAAAACCTTAAATTAATTAAGAATCGAGGCAAGATTGTATTTCAAATGAAGAAAGTCTCGATTTTGATTTTAAATAGGGGCCTATTAATGCGAAATTCTTATAAAATATATAGAATGCTGTGGAACTAACCGAAAAAAAGTTAGGAATAAAATGTGAATTCAATTTTGATAAGACAAATGAAATCAATAAAAATAGTAATATAAAAATCACTTAATTAAAAAAGCAAGACAGATAAATAAACAGCGCCTAATAGAGAAAATAAAATAACGAGTTTCAAGAATAAAGTAAAAATAAATTGAAAAAGGGGGATACTTAAGATTATACAAAGCAAAATAATAATGCTTAGATTTCTAATTATGATAGTTAAGTCAGTACCAACTAGTCCAAATATTCTTAAAAAAATCTTGCCAAAAAAATAATTAAGAAGCAATTAACTTTTTATCTCCACCTCCCATGCACAGTTAAGATAAACATACCTTTCATGTGAAAGCCAACAATAAATTGGATTATGAATCTGATAACGACTTATAGAAATAACGAAATAAAAAAAAAGGTCTCAAACTTCCTTTTATTATGAAGCAAAAAGAAAAAAGTGATGGCAAATAATACTAAAGTGTTAGAGGAAATAGAAGTCTATAATATGATCCTGCCAATATAAATAAGTAAAATGGAATCAATAAAAATGAAATTGAAAAAGAAAATATATCTTTCCACTATTAAAGTAGCACAAGCAATAATAGCTATAATTGGAATTCTGATTAATTACAGCAAATACCACAACTAATTGAAGGTACAAATAGTTTGATATATTTAAATTTTAAATATTATAATTATTTTCATTAAATTATACTATTTAATTCAGATTTGAATAAAAATATATACTCATGTGAAAACCTTTTAAAAAAAAGATGAATAACAAAAATAACTAAGAAATAAATGATAAAGTCATACAAGAGTTTGAAGAAATAGACTGCAAAGTGACATTTTTAAAAAAATTTCCTCCAAGATAGTAAAAATTATCTGAAAATTATAGCAAAGATGAAGATAGCCTTTCTAATAAGCAAAAATCATAAAATTTCATTATAAAGAAACCCAGTGATTAAGAAAATTTATACCAACTAAATAAAATTTAAAAAATTTAATAAATTGCATGTCAAAGAAAATAGTAGCAAAAAGTCCCCCCTAAATTTAATAGTATTAAAATAGTATCAATGATTTAAGATAGCACTCTTCTCCAATTAAAAAAATAAGAAGCCCTTCTTTATAAAAAGTAGAAAAGAAAAATGATAGAAAAGTTAGTCCAGATGCCCGCCTTTCTTACGAAAAATATAGAAATTACGATGGTAGTGATAGAATAGATAGTGTATAAGAATCATAAAAGACAAGCAATAAAAAGCCAAGGAATTTTTCTGCATGCCCTAAAATATAATAGTTTGAAAATAATGTTTCAAATCAATATTTGTTTAAAAAGGTAATATATTACTTTCTTATAACTTAATTATTCATTTTTCTTATTTTTTGAAATAAAAATAAAGTAAGACTAAAGATTATAGTAGTTGTTAGAAAAGTAAAAATGTGATGATATTAAATTTACTAATGATTAAGATTTTAATATTCTTGATAATCTGGAAAGCAAGAATAGACATGCAATGGAAAACTTACTCGATATTAAAAAGCAAATGCTTGATCTTAATAGAAATGTAAGATAAAAACCAATATATTTTATTCAACTTTAATATTAATATATAAACATTTTTTAAAGAAAAAAATTGAAAATATGAAATACAATATCTAGGCAATAAATAAATAAGTGAGGAATAAAGAATTAAAAATCATGTGATTAAGATTCTTCTTTAAAAAAAATAATTTTTCCCTCATATTCTTTAAAATTAATTGTATATAAAGTATTAAATATATTTTATATATATTAAATATTTTATATATATTATTTCATTTAAATTATATGTTTACATTATTTTAATATTATATCTATCATATACATATATAAAGGTTAAAAAAAATAATTAATTAATATCAAAAAAGAACTTCAAAAAAGTTCTATAATAAAAGAAAACAATGAAAAACCAAAAAAGCCTATAATGAAAGAGAAACAGAAAGGGTAATTATTTAAATACTTTTTGCTTATTAAAGAAAAAATCTTATTAATGGGACACTAAGCCGGTTGGTAGTTTTTTTGATAAATTATCAATGACTAAGTTTTATGAGTCTAGTCCCAAATTAAATAGTTGAATATCCTGCATGAAGTTTATTAATAAACTGAGTGTGAAAAACTCAGCAAACATTATAAAAACAATTAATACTATAATTAAATTATAGGATTCAAAGAATAATAATTTTTTTAATATTAAATAGCTTTTGAAGCGGGAAGATATCTGATTTTCTAAATTTCAAAAACTTGACTAAAGCTCTTCCTTTCTTATTTAAAATACGACTCTTACTAAATGATTACTACGACAATATATATATATACATATAATCTAGCATAATTAATATAAAACATTTTAAATAATATATTATATTTATATACAATTTAAAATATTAGTTATATATAATTTATTCAAATTCAATTAAAAAAATTAAATTGTTCACATAAATTAAAATTTTATTCATTTCAAACTCTGTTATAAATTTTAAATTATTTTTTGGTGTGTTTTTAAGAGTTAACAATAGTATATTAAATGCTTTCAATAAAATTAATTAATTTAACTCGAAGTAATTTACTCTGATTAAAAACCAGTATAATATTTCTTCAAAGGGGTAGCTTTTTTATATTAAACATATTAGTTATAAAACAGAAATATAGTTTCAGTTTTATATTTTAAATATTAATATTTAATGATTACTAAATTTTCTTAGGTGTATAAATCTAATGAATAAATTTCTTATAAAATTATACTCTGAAATCTATATTTTTATCTTTAGATACAATAATTATATAAATTAATCATTATAAAAATATATTTTTTTATCTAATAATAGCTATAAAGAATTAATAATATAAGATTTGTACTAATATTCAAGGATTACTACAATAAGAAATGAATATTAGACAATAATGTATATTTTACTATAAAAAATTTCAATTATTACTAATTTAACTTTCATATATTGATTTTATGATATAATAAAAACATAATTATTAATGACTCTAAATTAAATAAATTACTTCTCATAATTAAACATCATATATAAATTTAAAAAAAAAAATATAAATAATAAAATAATTATTAAAATATGCTAAGCTGCAGACAATTATCTAAAGAAAATAGATAAAAATAGAACACAAAAACTTCAATAGGAAGCATTTCTCCTTGCAAAAAATATAGATCATATAGAATAATAGAAGAGGATGATTAATAGGAAAAATAAAAAAACAAATCCTTTTATAAAAAAAAAGAAATTATTAGATCTGGGGAGGAATTAAGAAGTTAAAATTAAAAAGCACAATGTGTTTAAAGACATAGCAAATCCTAAGATTATACTTAAAATTTACTTGAAGTTAAAAATTATTGCTCTCAATCATCTTTTAAATAAATTTAACAAAAAAATAAACTAACTTATTCAATCAAACCTGTAGCAAAATACAATTATTAGAATTAATGAAGGTGGGTATAAAAAATATTTAATAAACTATTGGACTGAAATCGAACAAAATTCCAATTTGCAAAAACTTGTATTTTGGGATAATAAGCTTATGAAATTATAACTATTAAAATAAATATACGAAATACAGAACAAACTGTCCAATTATTATGAGTATCTGAGGAAATTAGAATAATGGGAAAGTGAATTTTTTGTCAAATGCACATAGTATTTATAAAAAAAGCTTAAACAGGATTGTAGATAAAAAAGAAATACATAGAATTTATTTCCAGACTAGTATTAGATTAAAATTCCATCTAATATACTAGTGGAAAGTAAAATAGAGGAATGTGATGAGTCCTTTGAGTATTCTAAGTGTTTAGAAAACTCAAATAATAACTCTATTTCTAATGATTAAGCATGTAGTGATAAAAAAAATATATGCGAAAGGGATAATAATGATGTAGACGAAAATGATTTAATAAAATTATCACAAAAAATTGGAAACAAATACCAATAAAAATTGAATAAATTGATGAAAATAAAAATAATCATGATCAGAAAATGCAGAGGTTAGAGGACAGTGGCGTTATTAACGATCATTTATTAAATGAAGAATATAATTATTCAAGTGAATTTGCTTAGCATTCTTCATTAGATTACTCAGACGATAAGTTAGATAGAAGCTTATGCAATATTCCAAAACAATCGATTGTTTCAGATTAAATCAAAAAGTATACTATATAAACTCCGCTGACCAATATTTATAAATTTCATAAATCACCATGAATTCATATTTTACTTTTTTTTTCTTTATTCAAAATAAATATTATTCTTATATTATAGCTATTAAAATATAATATCATTATAAAATTCTAATATAAAATATATAAAATATATTTTGGGTTTTTTTATCTTATACATCAAATATTGTAAAAAGTAAATTAAAAATAAAACAATCTAATAATTTATTGAATGATTTTAATATCATAAAACATATAGATATGAAAAATTATTCACTTTATATTTTTACACATATTATAAGAAATTAAATCAACCTAATATTAGTTTTATTACATATAATCAATCATTCATAAATTATTAAATTATCCCATAATTTACTTAGGTTTAAAGTATAATAATTTGAATTAATATATAAAAAAATAATTCCAATTTATGTATAAAAATAGAAATATTAAAATTATAAATTTTTTAATGCTATTATTGAATTTTAGCTTATTTTATATTAATAAAAACTTTTTTTAAAAATTTATATTCACAATTATTATAATATAGAATTATAGTATTTCCTATTAAATAATAATAGTTGATTTTTTTAATATAAATCAATAATCAAATTAATTGGAAATAGGCTTTAAAATGATTTTTAGGAAGGATTAATATTTTTTTAAGACTATTATCTTTTAATATTCCATAGTTTATTTGCCAGCAGCTGATTGTTAAATTTTTATTGAAATTTATTAAAAGGAGTAATAGAATTTAATTATTATTAAACTTATAATTTTCCTTAATTATAATTTCTATCTAGCTATGTCTAAGAAAGAGATTCATTTGAATCACTATCTGATTTTTTGTTACTGAATAGAGAGCTTTTTGTAATAGTTGTTTTGTTTAATATATCTGATTGATTTTATTAGGATTCAGGATTTATTGCAATGTTTCTTTAACTGTAAAACTATGATTATTTAAACAGTTGCTGTTTTAATGGTTGCTGTAGCATTATAGAACTTCTGTTGGATAAAAAAGGAAGAGAATTTGTATGATTTTTAGATGAACTACTTCTTTTTCCACTTGTATCAACTGATTATTATAGCATATTACTTAGCTTATTTTAAGAAGAGCTTGGATTAGAAGGCAAGCTTATTTCTTGACCTTAAAATATAAAGGTTGATGATTTCTGCATCTTTCTCTTTTGCTGAGGCTTAGCCAAGTTAACTGGGCAAAAATTGGATTTTTGAGATTCAGCTACAGCTTTGATTTAATCTTCCATATTTTATTATCTTGTTTTTATATACTCTTCGAACTACTTGACGAAGTGCTTGTCGTTGGAATTTTTTAAAGTATTTTGAAGGTATTTTTTCTAAATTTTATAAACTTTAACGGGGGTCATAGCGACAGCAGTGGTCGATCTTCTTTAATTTTCTTAGTTCCAATCCTCGATACCGAATAAGCTTCCTTCATTATATTCAGAAATAATATTATACTATTATGTGGAAGTCTGTTTCATTTTTATTCTTTTCGCTTATATTTAAACACAACCACTTCTAATAAGAGTGAAATAAGTAGCTTTGTCTCCTTACTAATATAAATTGTCGAATTATTTATATTGGTCTTCAACAAATCCGCAAGAGATCTCTCTTAGAGTGGAATCCGAGGCAAACGGAAAATTTTTTTATAATATCTCTGTTAAGTATTGGATTTTACTGATTTCAAAAAAAATATATCATTAAAGGCTTTTTTTGACATTTAAGCTACAACAGATTCTTGGGTTGCAGAACAAAAAATTAATTTGGAATTTTCTGAAATCCCTTAGAGCTTATTATTTTCTTGAATATATTTGGGAAATTTGATTTATTTGTTTCCTAAAATAGTGTAGTAGGTCAGTTAATTTGTTAATAAATTCATGTATATATAAATTAAATTTCATTTAAAAAATATAAAATTACCTATAATATCTCCAGATTCATAATATTCATTATAGCGTAATTTATAAACACCTTCTGAATTTTAAATAGAAATTACATTATTGGTTCCATCAGTTAATTCTTATCCATTATAGAAATTTAATAATTCATTTTATCCATTATCTTATAACTTATCAAATTTGTTTTGGTAGGCTTACAACTGCTAAGAAAAGTAAATTTTATCTATTTACTGAGAACATGCTTCTAAATTCAGTCTAAGCTCTTCGATTTTTTATTTTATTTTAGATTCTTTTTCAACCACTCTAAGATCTTTTTCTTTCTATAAAAATATATTTATAATTAGAAATATATATAATCTGCTTGTTATATATAGTTAGCTAAATAATATTCAAGGTATAATAAAATTAAAATTATGGGAAAAACCGATTATTGAATTGTAAATTCAAGTGGAGACTTATTTAATGATAGTAGGAATAGGAATTAATAGTATAATTACAATTAATTTAGGTAAAATATTGGGAAATACTATTATTTTTAATATAAAATAATAAAAATTTATATTAAAATATAGATTTATTCTTGCTGGCTTTGTATTTAATATTAATAAAATTAACTCTATGTCTTTTGGAATTTTATTTTAAGAGTTATTATCTAAAAAATATAGATACTAAATAATAAAATACAAATAATAAATTACCCATATCACAATTTTTCCTTCTAAAACTATGTAAACGCAATTTTAGGTATCAATGTCAAGTATATCCCCTTTTTAAAATTAATGGATTGCGCTTGAGGTCAGGAAATGGTCAATAGGCAAAAGTTTATTAACTTCACATTCTTATAGGGAATTTCTCAATTATTATTATTTCTATGTCACATTCTAAAGGGATACAATTTTTTCAATCAAATATTGTGAAACTAATAATTTTTTATATTAGTTATTTTGATAATCTTTGGAGAGTAAGATATCTGCCATTGTATAAATAATACTAAAAGTGTTAGTGAAAATAGTTTATTGGTTTTATTTGAATATATTAAAAAATATGTGTGTTTTTTTTTTCTTTTTTTTTTATTAAACTTTGAATTATGACTAAATTGGTTTTATTTAGTTAATACTTCAAATTTATTAATATAAACGCTGATCATAATAATACTGAAAAATAATAAGTTAATATAAATTCCAATAGTTTGTTCTTTTCTGATAATTGTCATTTCGTTTTATCTACTCGAAAATATATTATGTCTAAAATTCCAATTTTACTAGAGTAAAAGGATTTTGAGATACAAGTATAAAAATTAAGTAAATAATAATCTAATTAACCATTTTCATGAATAAACAATGTATCCTGAATAATATAATTATAAATATATATATTTTTTATTTGGTGAATTTTTCAATATTTATACATTTCTATTTGAATATTGTTATTGCCAAATTATTATAACTCTCTAAATTAAACTCAACAAAAAAAAAACCAATTTTAAAAAATTATCACTGAAACAATATTTAATAAAGTCAAATATATTTATAAATACTTATGCATTAGAAGAAGAAAAAAAATTTATATTTTAAAAATATTATCATGTGATTACTATAATTTTTATTAGCTTTAATTTTGTTTAATAACTATTGCTTGTGGAGTTTGATAATATTTATGATATAATTGTTTTTTCATTCATGTTTAATGTGATAACTAATAAATTTGAGAACACATTTTTTACATAAAGCAAATGATTATTACTAATTAAACTTATATTATATTTAATATATAATAAAAGTCATTTAACTTAATAGTTTATTTTTATAAATATCAATTATATTATTAGAATTATCATAAAAATAAGCAAAACTATATAATTAGTGATTTTTAGATTAATTAGAATTTAATTTTTTCTTAATATACTTGATATAATAAATAATATACTATGCTAAAATTATATTAAAATTATATAGTTATAGGATAATATTTGGTTTTTATAGATGGAACTCAATTTGTTTAATAATTATAATTAAAATTAGGGATATAATCATTAAAACTAAAAAAAATAAAAATAAAAAAAATATAATATAATATATATTTTTAATAATTCATGAATAGAGAAAAAGTACAATCTTAAAAATTAAATAGCAGCAGATATAGGGAATAGATTGATGTAATTCATAAGTTAAAAATATAATCTATTTTGGTTTAAGCTATCTGCTGTAATTAAGCTTTCCACTCCTCATTAGAGTAGTATAAAAAAATACTTAAGAAAGCGTTTAATTAGAGTTGTTAGATGAAATTAGAAAAGTTTATATATTGGAAATAGTATATAGTAGATAAAGAAGTTCTTTTAGAAATCTTTTGTTTATAAGATACTGGTATTTAAGAATACTAAAAATATTTACACGATTAGGATTTGTGGGTGAAAAATTATTATTAAAAATTAAATGATTAGTTTTTACTTAGATTTATTAAACCAATATAAATCTAATAGTAAAAATGCAATATAGAAAATAATGATAAGAATTAAAATATCAATAACAAATTAGACACATTAAAGCCTAGAGAAAATTATAACACCAATAATTTTTAGTAAAAGTTCAGAACTAAAAGTTTTAGCTGTTCTGCTCATGGTACAGGATTACTGATTTCAGATAGGCCAAGAAATTCTAATACATAATAGAAAAATTCAACTTTTAAAATATTTATTCAAGCAATCCAATCTGATGAAAAAAAAAAAAATACCAAATAATTATATAAAGGCAAAATATAAACTGAAATAGATATAAGCTCTGATTTTACAAATATTAAATTCCCCTTATAGCACAAAATTAATAAGAAAACTTAACTTTTAGATTGAAATAAAAGTTAAATTTAAATTACAAAAATTTAAATAAGTTCTTATTCTTTCTAATTTTAACATGTTATAATACCTGTTGCAATAGATAAAATAATTATTAATTGATACCTATAGTATTAATAAAAGACTGGTTAATTTAATATTAATTAATTTTTAAAAATTATAATATAATATATAAATAGTAATATGTTTCCTTAACATTTGCTTATATAATACTAATATATAATTTTATATGATTTGTTTGATGTCATTAAGATGCGTTAAATTATATGATTTATATTACTTTAAACATCACTCCCTAAATATTTTTTTGAATAAAAGTTATTATAAAGTATTATACCATTCAAGTTTTCAATTATATTCACCCATTTATCTATAAAAGTTTAAGAGACTTTTAAGATAGTTGGTAATATATTTTTATTAATATTGTTTAAGTAATAACGACAATTTATTCAAATAGTTCTATCGAATTTTATATAAACTTTTATAGCACTTATTAAATTAGAAAAAACATATACCATATTTTAACAAAAACAGTTAATTTGTTTTATATTTTATGTTAGAATTGTATTATTATGTATAAATCAATTAATAAATCTTCTGGAGCTTTTTATTTTTAATATATCAGTTTAAATTATGGTTTCTTTATTATAATTTTTATACTACACAATTCTAAAATACTAAAAAATTGTTGAAATTAATATTAGCAAGAATAAATTAATTTCATTAATATCATTATAACTATTAAGTACCAAATAATTAATTTAATGATTGCATAATAAAAAAAAAAAAAAAAATATATTTATATTAAAAACTTAAACAAAAACAAATACTTTAATTCTTAAATTAATTTATATAATTAACTAATAAAAATAAGTCTAGTTCAAAAATTTATCATATAAAATGGATAGTTATTTATACCAAATAAGAGAATAGTATAGTTCTGAAACTATATCTTCTTCTAATTCTATACAAGAATATATAGAAGATGAAGTATCATAAAATATTGCAAAAACTGAGCAACATATTAATAAAGATGTATAGAACTCTAGACAACACAAAAATGATAATTGAATAAATATTATGAACAATTTTTGCTTTTGAGTCGCTCTTCTATAAATTATTAAGAAAAATAATAAATATGTACTCTTTGATGATAAATTACTCATAGGAATAACTCAAAAAAATATCAAAAAATCAAAATTTCCTTTTCATATTAAAGTCAGCTGAATAATAAGGTATTATTCGGTAACTTAATATAAAATAATTTTAGAAATATGTGGTTTTTTCAATGCAAGGTAATGTCTAGGAGTAGTGCAAATTTAAATAAATAATTTACTGGAATGAGTGGATTATGCCTAATGACTATTTTAAACTCTTTTTATAAATATTAAAGTAAAGAAAAACCTATTAAAATTATATGAGAATATTTAAAGAGTGGAAATTCAACTTTTATAAACATTTTCTAAATTCTAAATAGAAAAAATGTGACAAAAAATAATAAGAAAATATAGAAACAATAGATGAAGCACCTAGTTCTGATGAAGAAAGTTTCATTTCTAATAATTGCCAGCTTTATTCGTCCTCAATTTTAAAAGAGAAAAAAATAATAAATTACCATAAGAGTAATAAATATCTAAACCATTTTTTATAAAAAACCAAATTTCCTAATAATATTAAACTAATACAAAATAATAATTATTAAAATCAACTAATTATTCTAATGAAAATGATTTTTATACTCAAGAGGATGATAATAGTGATTATGATGATGAAGGAATTCCATCATAAATAAATGGGATCTTAGATTTAAATTTGCAGCCTTGTAAATTTTAACCATATAAAGAACTAAATTGATTTTTTATAATTATTACTATTTACTTTTATATACAAAAATTATTATGTATCTAATATTTTATAGCTATAATTAATAATTTTATAAGAATATTATATAGAACAATTTTATATTATATATATTTATTTTACAGTTTATTAATTTTATAGATACTGAATAAAAGACTTTATAAGGTTATTAAACATAATTTTTATAATGATTTTTAATTATTTAATTTTCTTTAGCAAAATATAATTTGAAGTAGAAAAAGTATTTATACACTACACATAATAATTTATTTATTTTTCTTCTGACTTGATTAATATTACTTTGAAATTATTTTTACTGGTTTTTGAAAAGTCATTAAAATGAGAGAGGAGTTTAATTTCAAGTTTGGTAATATTATGTCTTTTTATTTATTTTATCATAGGTAATTAAAAATAATATAATTTTAACCAAGGAAATAAGAAAAACAATAAATTTTATGCTCAAAATCATTTATTATAGTAATGAATTTTTATAAATTATAGTAATGCAAAACTCGATTAATCATTTAAAGCAAAGATGATGTCATAGCAATTTTAGAATAATAAGAAAAAATAAAATATTTTAATTTAATTAAAGTAAAATTTTTAAATTATTTAGTAAAAATTATAAAACATGTAGGAGATAAAATTATTTTTAAGTTAAATTATTATTTAAAAACAATAAATAAGTTTAATAAAGTATATACTTTATTCACTTTAAAACATATATTTCTAAATTTTAATGACTTATTACTTTAACTAATAATAAATGTATAGAGTACTTGAATAGGGTAATATATTAATTAAAATGATAATTTACTAAATTAAATATTGTGTTTTTTGATATAAAATTAATTTAATATTGTGAAAATATGTATTACATTTGAGGTTATATACTCAATCATATTTATCAATAATTCTAATGTTACAGTATAACTTACTAAAAATATTATAATGTTACTAAAAAGTAGAATATATAATATAAATAAAATAATTAGTATGTTATTTAAATATTTAGGATATGCATTTTATTTTGAATATCTTAAATTATCTTTAAAATAGTCTGTTAAAAAATATTGATTATCATCACCCCATTATTCATGAAAGCGAATAACATATATCTAAATTATTATTTTAAAACATATAATAAAAGTGTAAAATTTTTTAACTTACATTGATAATTAGATGAAAAAAGCATTTTTATGATTTTAGCTTAGATTAATAAAGATTTATTTAAATACACATTTCTACTAAAGGCAAGTTGTTTTTATTTTTTATTGAATTTTGTTCTAACAAATTAAACTAAATAACTTCAATAAACTAGAGCATCAGTAAATATAAATTATATTTAAATTATATCACAACATTTCAGTTAGTGAAAAAGATTCATCTAACTAAATCATCTATTAGCTAAAAAGAAAGTTATTTATATTGCAATTCCTTATCATAAAAATAGTTATGGTAGAATAACTGTAGTTAGAAGCTAAATTTAATTTTGTTTTTTTCTATGGTTTAATAGCTATCTCTTATTTTATTTTAGCAGAGTCATAATATTTAATTTTCATGAACTCACATATTATTAAATAGCATTAGATTTTAATTATTAATTTAAGGCATTTCTAGAGAGAAAAATAAACATGATATTTTAATTTGTTTAAATTTCTGATTTTAGTATATCATATTTTGATTAATAAATATATATATTCTTTTGATTTTTATTAAAAAAATTGTTATTACATTTTATTTATCAATTTATTGATTCTAATCTAAAAATTTAATGGATTTTACGCTACATATAAATATGAGTAAATTAAATTTTAGTTTATGATAAATATCAAAAGAAAATATAGCCAATGTAAGGATGATCATCAAAATTATATAGTTTTTTAACTTATTTATATATTAATTGATTGCTTTGTTTATTAGAATTTTAACATAATTTAAATAAGAAATAAAATTTACAAACTCAAAATAGTACAAATAAACATATACATATATATATAAATATTATAATCTGATATTTATTGATTTATTGAATGCTATTTTAAATTTTTTTTTTTTTAGACATTAACATAATAAATGTAGTTATAAAAAAACTGTCAGTTGTAATAAGAATAGAATCTTGAAAGATCAGTTAAAATAAATGAATTTTTATATTATTTTGATATTTTTTTTTTTCACTGAATTTATGGAAGTCTAACGAATTATATTTTATGGTTTTAAAATACATCAATATATAAATTGTATTTGTTAATTGGAATATTAATATTATTTTGGAAAATTTAATTATAAAGTCTCATTATCATTTTCGGAAAAATTAATAGGTGTCCGAAATAAAAAATCAAAGTTTGAATTTTATTTCAATATTTGATCTTAATAATTATTAATACATCATTATTATTTAGAATTATTGATTTTGTATTGAATTTTAAGATATTATTAATGGAAATATTCAATAAAATCGGAATTTTTTCGGAAATTAAATGTATTATTTATTATCGCCTTTTGATAATTTGTCATAAAATTATCAAATTAATAATATGGGAATTATGCTTTAAATTTCTCAGAAATATACTTAAATTAGACTTATTTTTATTCCCCCATCATATATGCATTAATTTAATATATTAAATTCTTATTAAAGTAATAAGTTAATTTTTGACAGAAGCTTAATCTAAGTGATGCATATAATAAATTACGCATTAATATGCAAATGTAATAATCAATATACCTGAATTTTATACATGTGTTTTCTAATTAATTAAATAAAAAATTACATTTTATGTGTAATAAATTAATGTAAATATAATTGTAAAATATTTAATTTGTTCAATGTATGACGAAAATAAATTTACAAATAAAAAAAATTATCAATTAGATATTTTAATAAATCTAATTAATGGTATAAAATTATATGTAAATTTAAATTTCAATAAATTTCTATTTTATTAATTTTGAGAAATTTGAGATTTGCCTTGGAAAAAAAATATTATTTGGAGAAATAAGTTTATTAATATAGTTATATTGGTTAATTCCGGAAAACTTTTATGTCTTATTATACCAACCAGCTAATTCTAAGATAAATTAGCTTTTGGTGATAATTATCAAAAATAAATTACGAAAGGTTATTCATAACTTTACATTAAATAATTTTATGTATCTATGCAATGTAATTTTATTTTATATATAAGGGGAAAAGTAATCTGAAATGAGTCATAAAAAATAATTAAATAAACAATACAATCAATTAAAAATTCAAAAAAAAAAAAAACAAACGACAAAACATATCCAAATGAGTCCCAAACTACCAGGAAAATAAGAACAAAAAATAAAAAACAAGCCTCTATTAAATTGCAAGGTATTTAAGAAGCACGATCTTCAATGAATTTAGCATAATTTCAAACAATTGTATTTATTTTTGTTTTGTTTTTTAGGAGGAAGAATCACCAAATTCAGACAATTCCTGTATGATGTAGAACCACTTAAAAAAGCTCCCATCAAACTTAAAGGACTTGATTCAAAAACTGTAGAAAGTCTTGGAGTAAGCCAATGTACTCCTCAAGAGTTCCTTGCCTACTATTCCACATTTTAAATGTAAATTTTAATTTTGCTAAATAAACGAGATTTTGTTTTTAAGCTTAGGATTAATATTTAATTATTAAGTATTAGTTCTTCTTATGAACAATAATATGAAATATATATATACACATATTAAATTAATATACCTTAATAAACTAGGAAATTCGCTGAAAAGTGCTAAAAAAAATGGTCCAAAAAAGACAAAGCCATGTTATTATGGGTTATCGTAAGACTAATCTAAAAGCAAGGAAAAAAAAACATTGAAGAATTGGTAAATATTATTATAAAATATACATTTCGTTTAAATTTGGATTAAATTTAATCCATAAATAAACTTCTAAAAAATTCAAAAACTAATTGATTTTATTCTAAATTAGCACCAAGAAGATTACGAAGAACTTGCCGACATAATAGGAATCAAAAAACAAGTTATAATTTAATAAGTTTCTCAAATTTTATGCCTTAAAACCTCTAAAAACCCCTTCAGTGAGGAAGAAAAAGAAGTTCTCTCTCAATTAGTGTCGTAAAAAAATTTTTTTTTTCTGTCGTCATTTATTTGTTTTTTCCGGATTTTATCATTCAAAATTCCGCCCCCCCACTAAAAATTCAATGTAGTAATAAATTTTATATTTTATAGAAAATATGAAGGAAGATCTATCGACTGGAATTCAGTTGCCCAATAATTTAATAATAGTTTGTCCGATCACTATAGTTTAAGAACCATTAAATCTCTTAAACAGGTCTTCAGCAACCACTTAAATCCTCATCTCAACAAGTAATAAAACGATATTAATTAATTTTATTCAATAGTTATTATAATTATTCAAAACGCACTATTCATTTCGGATTGAAAATCTAATCTTTAATTATTATAAATTAGATCTGCCTGGACTCCTGAAGAAGATATTAAACTGATTTCCCTAATTAGACAATTCGGAAAAAAATGGTAAATGGCCGCCAACCAACTCTCGACCAGAAACCAATGCCAAGTCAAAAATGAATACTACAAACTCCTCAGGGAATAAATGCACTTAGCCAAAATTCCTGCCAGCAAAAAATTGGACGTTGAAAGCGAATTAACCCTTCTTGAAAACTACTAAAAATAATTACAATCCTGTAAATCCCAAAATTTATCAAACGAAAGTACATAGACCAAATTGGATTTAGATGAACAATAAATGCTCACTCACAGTTAAAATTACGAAAAATTCGCCGCTGAAAATGATGACTATTCTGACTACCACGATGAAGAAACTCAAATTCACTGCAGCAACGAAGATAATAACAATAGAAATTACTTAGAAGAAAATAATTGCTACAATAATGGCTAATACATGAACTACGAAAATGACCATTAGGAATATTAAGAAGAAGAATTCTGTCCTCAATAACCTATCTAATAATAGTAAAATGTTATGGCTGAACAATAACAATAATATTTTGCCCAACAACCTAACTAATACAATGGAATTGATTGTTCTTCTTCTCAATAAGTATTCTAATAATAACCTGTATAATATGGGTAATATTAATAACACCAACAACAATAATAACAGTAGCCTTAAATTATCGAAAAAGTTGAAAATTTTAACGACTTAGTAAATTGCTATTAATAATTCCCTAATTCTAAAGAAGAATTTGATGGATTTGGATTTGAATCTTAGGAAAAAGCAAACTAATAAGAATAATCTTAATCCTCTTCTTATTATTTCAATTTTGACGGCGACAATAATTTCAATATTAACAGTAATAATAATAATTGCATTAGTGATAATAGCAGTTATAATAATAATAACATTTTAGATAAATCTTATCTCCAAGAGGATTGGGAATCACCTATCCCCTAATACCTAGAAGAAGAATCTTCTTAATATAATAACCCTTCTAATTTTTAAAATAATAATAATATTGATGTTCAATTAAATTAATATAAAGAAGAAGAAGAAGATATTTTCTTTTGAATTATTTAAAAATCTTAATAACTTAAAACACTATCTTATACTCTAAACTTTTCTAATAAAACAACAAAATTTGAAGATATTTTACAATAATTTATTTAATTAATTAATAATTATTGTTCATATATAATTTATATATCTATAATACTATATATTGACTTATTTATAATATAACACTATCACTATAATATATACCAATAATATAAAATATTTATCAAATAGAGTTTATTTGTTTGTTAAATTTAATTTAGCTTTGTTTCCCTTATTTTAAAATAGTATAAATAAATGAAAGAAAAATCTAACAAATTAGCTTAAACTAATTTTAGGAGCTATATCTATCAATATTAAATTCAAATAATATTTCCCTATTTCAGATTTTCAAATAAATATAATTTTTTGATTATGATCATTATTCTTTAATTATCCATTAAAAAGTGGTAATTCAACAAAAATATTATAATTTTATTAAGAATATTTATATATATTTAAATTAAAATACTAAAGATTTAGACTAATTCAATTTAAAATGTAAGCTAAAATTTAAAGTTAAATATATATCTAATGAAATTTAGTATTTAATAAATAGATATTTGATATATTAGTAACACCCTATAGAAGTAATATTATAAATTAAATAAAGTTATATAATTAAGTTAAAAGGATATTTAAGCACTTATTCTTTATAAATACGTTGGAATGGATTATAGAGATTTACTACCTTTTTGAGAGATTCTTTAATTTTAGGCTTACATATATAATTTCATAACTATCAGAAGATGATTAATTAATATATTGTAAAGCACTTTGTAAGTGGAGTAAAGCTTTACCTTAGGAAGTTAGTATTGGTCTTTAGTACCTTTATAATTTGATTAGAATATGGTAGCTCAAGGTATTTTTTATTTTTTAATTTAAAAACCAATAAATCAATTTTATATGAAATTAATATTGAGTTATTCATGTTTTTCTTATGAATTATATATTTGTACACTTTTTTTATAGTTTTTTTAAGTAGGATATTCTTTTCCTATTTTTCCAATTTATTAGTCGTAGCCATTTTAGAATCAGTATCGATTTCTTTTACAATACACTTAGCTTTATTTATATCAATACAATTTAAATATTAAGATTAATAAAAAACAAAGCAATACCTTAAATTCAAATATTCACCAAAAGATCTCGAAATGTATTTCCATATAGATGACGTATAATACAGAATTTTTCATTATTAATATAAAAATGGAAATAGACTATTAAGGAGGTATTAAGATATTATTTTATAAGAATTATAAATAAAATTTGATTATAATAAAATCGCGTATTAAAAAGTAAAGACCAGATATAATTATTTGATAGTTTTTTTTTATCATAAAAATTGTATTGGTTTCTGAATTTTCCTCTTAAATTATATCACAAATTATATATATATATTTATTAAACTATAGGTAGTATTTCGAACATTTTAAAAATATTTTAGTTCTAAATATATAATATAAATTATATAAAAATATCTAATATTTATTCGTTATGAACTAAGTTATAAATACAAAAGAAATAAAGGAACCATCCTTAAAGCTAATTACTCAAAAGATATAATAGTTATTATAAATATTTATTAATGATTGGACTTTCATAATTTGATAGTTAATTACCTATTCAATTTTCGAAATTATTAATATAGTCAAAATAGCTTATTTTAATTTATGCGTCATCGTAATTACTTTTATTTCGTAATAATTATATAACTCGTCATTCTTTATTGAGAAAGTAATATTATTTCTAATATAACTATTTCTAAAGTTCATTTATAAAATATTATTGTTTTCTAGTATATTATAGAATAAAATTTTGTTTTTCATACTTTCTTAATTTAGTCTCAAATGAAAATATAATTTGTATATTTTATATATTATATAATAGTTTAGAAAATACGACCAATTTAAATAAAACAATTTAAGAGTCAAAGTAAACGATAAAATTTATCTGACTCTTATTAAATTTTTAATTTTTGTAGTAAAAAATTTTGCATGATTTTTAAGATAATTTATTCTTAAGAAATTCAGATTAAATTCCAACTATTATAAGTTCGTATGAAGAAAAATAAACTATCAAATAATATATAGAAAAAATTCTCTAAGATATTATATTTTCCAATTTTTTTATTTCATGAAATGAAGCTTACAATAACACGATTTTAGATTTCAGATATTGGAAAATAAATAATTATAAATTCTGAAAGACATTACCTTATTTAATTTTAACTGGTTATTATATATTAAAAATAGAATATAAAAAATAAAAAGAAATAAAGATTAATAAATATAATTTGTAAAATATGAGATTAACTTTTTTCTTAGTTTATAATTGCGATTATAATCAAGAATTAAGCTATATTGTGAATAAATTATTATCTTAATTTGGAAGTAAGAAAACAAAAAAGTAGCTAATTTTTATATTATTTATTTCAACAAAATCCCCTTTATATAATCCATTGTATAAATTCTTATTTAAATCAAAATATAAAAGTTAAACAATGCTTATAATTATACGGTTAGTTAATAATATATTTAAATTTTTAAATATAAATCTAAACGTATATTTTACATTTTATATATTAGATAAATTAAAAAGAAAAAAATTTTACAGGAGAAAATTATTATAAAAATTTAGTAAATATTTAATATTTGTATTATTTATTTAATTCAAAATATTTCTGGAATAGGTTATTTGATAGATAATTATTTTATTAAATTTCGATTGAATTCTTCTTTTTTATTAAAACATAATTATGTATAGAATATAAATTTAATAAATAAAATGTATTTTTTTTTTTTTTTTGACCATTTTAAAGTACATATACACATACAAAATATATTTAAAAATTTAATATAGTTAATAAAATTATATTCTAAATATATCAATTTTAATTTTAATATATTTTTTATATATTATTTATAATTCTATTTATTTTTCTTTCTTCTAATCTTCTTTATTATCTTATTATTTTGTTTGAGGGGAATTTATAACCTTGTATAATCCCGCTAGTTAGATTATCAAGGTATGTCTTTGGATTTATTTCATTATGTATAAGAATTTCTTTATAAGTTAGTCTTTTATTATGACATTTACAGAAATATTATGTATAATGATATAATTTGTTGAAATTATTTGGTATGATTTTTAAGTATTATACTTTTTTCAATTTATCCATATCATTTAAAGTCTATCTTTATCTATTAAAATGTATTTATATTATTTAAATAGTAAAATATATTTATTTTTAAATATATTTATTTATATTTTTTACTAGGTAAAATTATATTTAATTTAGAAAAATAATAAAGTAGAATATTAAATCTGTGAGATTATGTTTCAATGAATTTGTTAATATTACTTTTATTAAATAAGAATTAAATTATTTTAAATTATATTTGTTTAGATGATCTGTAACTTATAAACTACACTCCTAGAAACAAGATCTACCAGCACAATATTTTCTAAAATCTATACTATTTTTTCTCTATTATAAAAATTCCATTAAAATGAAAAATTACCTCTGAAATATTATAATATTTATTTATTCCCTCTTTGAAATATAGATATTAAATAATTTTATTCTTAAAGATATATATATTTTTTTTACATAATATAAAAATTTTTCTTGAATATAACAATAAATTCGATATAAATATATAATTAAAGAAATTCTATTTTATAAGGTTCAAGGAATTAGATCTCTTTATACTCATTTATTTTTATATAAAACACGAATAACAATTAGATATTATAATTCATTAATTTTAATAAATTTCAATAAAATATATGTTGTAATATTAAATTTCATAAACTACTATGAAGAATGCTACATTTAAATATTTTGGAATAAAATAAACATTTCAATAAAACATACCATTTTACCAAACAGAAGAAATTATTAAATGATAAAATATTCACTATTTATTAAAAAATATAATATTAAATATAAAAAAATAAACTATGAAATATTTAAATTAAAATTTAAAATATTTGGTTTTTACTGAAATAAAATAATCATTCTATCTATCAATCAATTATTAATTTTTTTAAGACTTTTATATTAATTACAATACAATTACAAAAAAAATAATTATTACAAGTTAATAAAATTAACCTATAACATTTTTATTAAGCAAGTTATAATTATTGTCTGTATAATTCTCACCTATTGTTTCTTAACTTTAGTTTTATAAATTAATCGATTTATTTTGCTTTTAATAGTTATTATTAAACCTAATTTTTCCATCAATAAAAATTATAAAGTCACAATAAAATCAAAAGAAAATATAAATTTAATAAACATATATTTCATAGATATTTTATAAAAATTATTCCTAAGTATATTGAATTAAATGGAATCAAGTTAAAGTAATAAACAAAAATAACATGTAGGTGCTCTTCCAGAATACACAAAACAAAAAAGCAAAAAAAAGTTAAAAAAGGAAGTTCTTCTAACTCTAAATCTTCGAAATCGAATAATAGCAATGGCAACAACTCTTAAATTCTATCTAGTTCTAACAAAAAGGCCATTATTAAAAACTTTTTAAATGAGGGATAGAGAATAGGGCAAATTTTTAAATAGACAGAATTCGAATATAAAACCTTCTTAATAGAAGGTTAGAAAATTCCAGGTTTCGATAGAGCGTAATTCGCGTATTGGAATGGATACTTAATGAGCACACAAAATTTGTATAGTATTTTTGAATTCGAGGGAAACTTAAAAGAGTACGATTCCTACATTAAAGAGTTACGAGATTGGGAAAATGAATTTTTTTAAATATATGAAGATTCCAAAAACTAATAAAAAAGGCCTAACTTATAAATAAAAGTAAAATGGGGCAATCTAAGACCAGTCCTTACAAGCGACTGTCCAATTTATATGACGAAAATTAATTAAGTATGATTTTGGAATTGTCAATGAGACATGAAATGGACTAGAGTTAGTAAAATTTCAGTTTAATTAGGAAATCTATAGAGAATTCGCAGGAAATCACTATGCAAAGAATAATGGAAAAATGTACAGAAGAGGATGACGAGGAATATGAAGAAGACACAATCATAATGGAAGAAGGCAATGGAGGGGGAAGTTAAAGTAATATAATATGTGATAATTAAGATGGGTTTCATAATTATACGCAGAGTGGCAATTAATTGGGGACAGGACTAGTATTACCTGAAAGTCAGAAAATATAACTACATCCTAATATAAAATGCTAATAATAACATACAAATAATGGTAATGACAAACCTAATGGGAAAAAGGGAGTTTGTACTATTTTTTGATAAATTTTTTTTTTTCTTATATTCAATTATAGCTTATAATATTGTATAAATAATATATTTCAAAAAATCTCAAATAATAATAATAAAAATTAGTTTACTTAAAATGTATTTACTTAGATTATATATTATTATTATTTTTTCATTATCCATTTTAATTTTAAGTCTATCTTTTTCTATAAAATAGCATATAGGCAGCTGAAGAAACAATGTTAGAAACATCAGTTTCTAATCTAACAGACGAATCATCGAAATAGTACCAGTTTCCGTTAGAATAGTTTTTTCCATATGCCGTATAATGTCCGAATGAAAGAGAACCATAGTGATTAGAAACCCCAAACAAATCGTATACAAGTTTGGGTTGATTTTTTTGATTTTATCCATTTTACTAATTGTATTATCCCGGTTAATTATAATTTAATACAATATCATCCAAGCACAGGCCTTCTAAAGGAAAGTCAACAGTGTCAATCAGTTTTTATTTATATATAAGATTCTTTGATTTGAATCTCTTTAGGTGAATAATTAATATTTACGGGGCTGAATAGATTTATACCTATTTAAGAGCTTGCTTGTGATCCTAGAAAATTATAAAATAAATTAGGAGATAAAATAAAATTTTAACAAAAAAAAAAATTCTCACTTTGCAATTACTACAATACCATTCGTTGTCTTTTCCAAGTTTTTCACTTTCGGCGAATTGTTTAAAGCAATCTATAA
Source organism: Miamiensis avidus (assembly GCA_037039885.1). Taxonomy (NCBI): domain Eukaryota; phylum Ciliophora; class Oligohymenophorea; order Philasterida; family Glauconematidae; genus Miamiensis; species Miamiensis avidus. The sequence continues at coordinate 1,992,115 of JAWVGU010000186.1, read as the reverse complement.
TTGAAACTTCAGATTTGCTTCCAAAAGGATTTACATTGAATGCTTGCTTATTTCCAGATTTCAAATTATAAAAATCTTTTTTTATACAATTTCGTCAATATTATTTTCTTATTTTTTTTCTTCTTCCTCTTCTTATTCAATTTTTTCCTCTTCTATTAATTTGCCTTCTTTATCCATTATTTCTTTACTATACACTTAAAAATGATTGCTATTATCCTAGTATTTGGTTTTCAAATTTTTCCATTTGATTTATATAATTAAATCATAATTTTGATCTTTTGCAATATCTGCATAAGTCTTTTTTATAAATAATTATTTAGTATAAAGAAAAATAGAAAACCTGATTAATAATAGTTTTACCTCCAAAATTTCTTCGTTATACGGCAAATCACAATTTTCACATCTTTTATCTCCACAGAAATAGCACTCCTAATATCCCTTGCTATTGGTTTCTACTTTTATTTCCCAAATTTTATCATCTATGTCAGGATTAGTATAAACTTAAGCATATAATTCTTCTATAGATTTCTATTTAAATTCTAGTTCAGAAATATTGAAAAAATGTTTATATTGATTGAATAGGAATAAATGGATAGATTTAAAGCTCTATTTTAAACTGAAGAATTAGCTCCTAATTTAGGTAAAAGCAGAATAACCTTATTAATATCCTTACTTTTATAGTTTATTATGCTTAATTTATATTTCGAATTTCCTTCATTAATTAAATAAAAAGATAAAAAATATTAATTAAATAAATCTTTATAATTAATAAATAGAAATATACTGATCTCGTGGAATTTAGAGCTCCACATCGGTTAATACTCGGGCAATTGTTTTACGATATGTATTACTCTAAATTTCAGTTGCTAGTTTATCTAGATCAATAGATTCAAAATAAAGCTAACTAGATAAAAGAAAAGTGATGTGGTTTTAAGGAACTTAAAATTTGTTGGCAATTTCATTTTAGATATCTCTCATTTTAACGAATTAAGTCTCATCAAACGGAATTTCTATTTTTCTTTCAACATCATTATGAATATATAACATTTCGAATTTTGTTATAGTATTTTAAGGAATGGGCAATGAGATCATAAGATAAGGGTCAAAACTAACATAAAAAACATTGAATTGTTTATACTAGTAATAAGGTTTTATTATTTATGCATATCAACAAACTAATTTTTACGTGTTTGAAATTTTATTGCAGTCAGGACAGATGATTTTGGACTTGAATTATCCATACATAAGATCTGTTATTATTGACTTATTTCTAGAAATGAATTTATTCCAATACTCTGTTGCTCCATCATTGTCTTCTTATTGTGTGGGTATTTTTTTTAAAACCCTATTTAAATCTTCATGGATTCCATCCAATGTAAAGTTTATTAATTCTTGAGAATCATTTTAATTAAATCCAGCAAACTTTGCAAACAAAATAGTTAAAAAACAAAATACTTTTAAATTTCAACTAAAAATTATTTTTACAATTCGCTAAAAATCTCCCAAGGCTTTTTTAAAATTCCAAGGAGATACATCACTTTATACACCTAAGTGCATCTGCTTCATAAGAGCTCCAAATGCCAAAGCTAGTTTCCCTTAACTTCCCAGGGGATTATCAGTATTGATGTGGCTCTAAATATCATTCTATAAAAAGTACTGAACAAGTTCTTTACAATGGGACAAACACTATAAACCTGAAGCCATATAGCAGGTATTCCCCAAGTTTCTTAATCCTACTAGCCCTAGAATAGATAGAAACAATTATGAAATTGATTTATATACAAACTAAATTAATTTTCCCATATATATATATACCTAGCTTTGATTCCTCTGACTTTTATATGGCAGCAACCTTTTTGATTTCTTCTTCTCCTGCACTTGAACATTTCGGCTAATGGTACTATAGGTCTTTTTATTGGCATTTTTCACTACAATATTCAACCTATATTGAAGGAATTTTATTATTCAATATTTTTTATTATAATGCATTTTACTTTTTTGCAAGGACAAATGAAATTAAGAATATCTTAATTTCTACAAAATTCACATTTGCCTTCTATGGGAGTTTAATCGTTTTTAAATACCCATCTGCAATCAACTTCTCTAATTTCTATACTTATGATGTCATCTGGGGCAATTTCGATATCGTCAATTGCTTTATCTTAATTTTCATCGCAACTTAGCAAATCAGCATCTATCCTGAATTGATAGTCATAAGATCTACTCTCATTGCACACTAATATAGTAAAATATACTTTAGATAAAATTTAATTTATGTAAAATTAATTACATTTTTTTATATGAGTAAAGAAATTTTTTAAAGTAAATTTTCTCTCTAATTTCCAAATTCTCACAACTTAACCTACTTATTTCTATTAACTTACATTGAAATCTTTGTATTATTTTAAATTATTTTATAAAATAGTAATCAGGTTTTTAATGGGTATAACTCGTGAAATTTGAATTATTCCACTTAAAAATTATGTCCTTTTCCCCTAGTCAATACCTTTGAAAATAGAATTTGAGGAGAAAAATATTTGAAGCTAAAAATTTAATATTTAGTAACTTTAATTTTTCATTTAAAATATTTAATTATATTGTTTGTTGCTTTACTCTTTTCAAGTGAATTTCTAAAATTTTCTTTTAATCAACTTAATCTCTATAGGCATACCTAACTATTTTAATAGAATCGTATTTTTCTGATAGGAAATCAAATATTTTTTAATCTACTATAATGAAATCTTAGATTTCAGATACATCTTGCCTTAAAACCGTGTTCCAGTGAGCAATTTAATACTCGTTTTCCGCATTGTCATTTTTAAATTTCAATAAAGATTTGACTTAATCAATTAAATCAATATTTATTTTATTGGGGACAGGACCTCCAAAATAATCAGTTGGCTATTGACCTTTTATAACTTCGTCGTACGAAACGTAGATTTTCCATCTTTGAAGCCATTTCTGCGATTCAATTTATTTATGAAAAATAATTGTTAATTTATTTGTAAATAACATTATTTACTTGCGAAAGAAGGTAGTAAACCATGTTATCATCTGAATCGAAATTTATTTTTTCGAAATTTGTAATTAATTTGTGGAAAACATTGGCTTAGTTTATTAAATCCTATCTTTTATCATTGGATAGGGCTTAACTTGGTTGAATAAAGTTATTTTCTTCGATTTCTCTTATTTATTAAAATAATTGTTATAGAAGAAAATGTAAATTAAAGAATTTATAATTTTTTAGAATGGTTTATAGTTTAGTTTTTTTTAGTTTACATTTGTTAATTCTATTCCGTCATACTTATAAAAACTTGTTTTAAATTTTAACTATACTATGTTGTATTAATTTTATTTATTATCTAATGTGATTTATTTATGTATTATAAATTACTTAAATTATTTCTAATTAAGTGAATTTGTGTATTACTTTGCATTTCCAATAGTATAACTATTTAACAAATCATACAACATATTATTAAAATCTGGTGAATACTTATTTTATATATTTTGGTTCCAAGAATAGAAATCTAATTTGTAAAAATAATGGCTCACTTGATAAAAATAAAATATCTATATATTGCGAATAAAATATTTAAAAATTATAAAATTAACAATGATAATTATTTTATAGTCATATTATCATAAAATAACTGAAAATATAAGGTAAAAATTCTAATTATAATAAATTTTTTAGTTTTTAATTATAATTCAAAATTTTATAAAATTAATAAGTATTTACAGAATTATTATAATAAAATCTTTTTTATAAATTAGAAATACCTATTCTTTTTATAATAATTGAATTATATTATAAAATATATATTAATATAAATTATTATTAATGTGGGCTATATAAATAACTATCCAGCCTTTTAAACAATAATGTAATAAAATATTTAATGTAAATAATTTAGGAAACCAATTACAAATAAAAGACTCCAATTAATAAAACAAAATAAATAAAAAATTTAAAACATTTTCATAACAGAAAAAAGCAATTCCAATAATAAAATGACAAGTACATCTATTTCAGACCGGGGAAGGTTTTCTCTTCCCGAAAATAGTTAAAGTTCACAAAATCGGAATTTCACCAATCCCATAACTTTAGTAGAAATTCCAAATGATTATTAAATAGTACCCATTATGGAAAAATCAAAAAGCAAAAATAAAGACACATAAATGAGCAAGAAAGGAAGTATAAAAATTAATAGAGAACAAATTTTGAATAAGATAAAAAAATAGAACTCCAATATGATGCATTTCCCGCAAATTTAAAATCCCAACAATATTAGTTAGTCAAGCACAGAGTCTAGCTAAGATAATTAAAAATTTTGTTCACTCAAAATTAAATCAGCTAATAACATTCCTATAAAACGCCTCCAAGTAGTGGCACTACTTAAAACTCAATAGAGCAAGATAATCAAATATACGATTTTAAAAGGTAGTCAAATGAAATTTAAGATCTCCAAAGTCCGTTCTCAGGAGAATTTATGAAAGGTTTGCAAGAGACAATAAAAGAAATAAAATTTGCTGATAAAAAGCACCTTGGAACAGCTTCCGAACTATACAATAAAATAAAAACGGGCATTGATTCATCAAAACCTTAAAGTCTTGAATATTTACAAGATTTTTATTTAAAATTCGGTATTTGCAAAGAAAAAAACATTGTTAGCAAATTGAATGATATTTTAAAAATATAAAAGGATTCTAAGGACTCATTTACTTATAGAACAGTAATAATATTTTTTTTTTGCTATATATAAATAGTCTATTTTGTTTATATTAATTAAGATTGCTCAGAAATTGTTGGACTATTTTTTATAAGTAATTTGTGGGGTAATTGGAAGGTACGAGTAGTATGAACGGATAATTGAAGAAAATCAAGCCGTTTATGAAGAACAATTAGCAACCAACTTGAAACAAATAATAGCTTCCAATTAGAAATTAAATACCCAAAAAGCAGACACTTAGAGACAAAATGATTTATATTTGAATGAAATGTTTTTATGTAAAGAAATAAGGAATAATTACGAAGATATTTTGCAGTAAGAGTATAAAAAGACACAAACTTATATCAATTAAATTGAAGATTTAAAAACCATACACTCCAAATATCAAACACAAAACGAGAGAATCATATAGCTAACCGAGAGAAGTTACGAAGTGTACAAGGAAAAAAATTAAGAAATCAGTTCTAAAAGGCCCGATAAATAGCAAGAAAATGGCAGCAATATCAAAACTTGTTCCCTATGCGAAGAAAATGCAGCACATTACGAACGAATAACGAATAGCTACAAGGATTTAATCAACCAATTTGAGGAGCAAAATGTAGAAATTTTAGATTTCGAAGACCGGATGCGTAAGCTGAACGAGAGCTATGCGAATTAAATTGAGTTTTGCCAACAGTTCATTACAAAATGGAACAAACTCTGCGATAAAAAGTTTTTCGAGCGGGACCTGGTTTCAAAGCTATTCGACTCAATGGAACAAGTCATTTATACACTGGAGGGGCCCAACTGTACTTTGAATTTGAAAGAAATGTATCAGCTGGTCCCCTATGCTGAAAAGTTAGAAATTTACATCGATTAAATGAACAAAAGCAGGTACAAGTTCCACCTTCTCAAAACGAAAAGCGCAACGAAATGTAGCAGCAGTAAGAACAGGAAGTTATGGATCGTGTGGCCGAAATACTCGCCTCACCCTCCAAAAGGGGCAAAAAGACCGGTGGCAGGAACAGTGTGCAGAAGAATGGCTTGTTTCAATTCTCCTCTTCGCAAGATTCGCAATCACGTAAAAGCAGTCGAATCAGTTCTACAAGTCCACGCCTCAGTCATTTGACCTTAAAAAGTCCTAAAAAGTCTTAGAAAATTAAAAATGCAGGGGCAATTAGTAATTTGAACAGTCCTTACCGAGATCGATACAATTCTGCACTGGATTCTCCGAACAGAAAAAAAGACTCGTTTTTGCAAACCCCCGCCATGACTGATTCTGTGATTTAGGGCTCACCGGGAAGACAGAAAAAGGCGAATACTCTGTTTGTTCCCGGAAGGCAAAGTAAAACCCTTATGTAGCAACAGATGGAGTCCTAATAGGCGATTATTGAAGAATAAAAGGTGAAGAAAATAAGACTTAGCAAGATAGTGTAAAAAAACAGCAATATCAATGAAGCAAAGCAACCAAAAACTAGTCTCAAAGTCCATCTCGATAGCATGTAATAAAGTACGAATTAAGACAGATCCCCCAGGTCTATTAAACTTGTGCCCATTTCTCCTGATAAGAAATTTCTTTAGTAATAAAAGTTAAACACAAATTTTGAAAGCTAAAAACAATAATAACAACTAAATTCCCTTTCTTCTCTTTGTTCAAATGATTAGGAAAACATTAAATCCTTCTCTTCTTCGCAGTCTAGTTATAGCTTGAAAGACATCGTCCATTCTAAATAAAAGGCTAATGAATAAGACACCTAGGGAGATGAAGAACAGGATATTGGAGAATCTATTCAAAGCAATCAGCACATTGATGCTGGTTTAATTACCTTGCATTACTGATATATTTAATTATTATATAATTGCTATACTAATAAATTTAGATTAATCCCATTAATTTATTAAATTATTATAAAATTACTATAAATAAATATAACTAATTTAATTAAAAATGTATATAAATTTTTATAAATAGTCTCTTTTGAATAATTAAAAATTAATTTTAATTTAATATTTTTTCATATTTCATTGCTTTGTTTCTTCTACTTCTTCTTATTCTTCACAATCTTTCTAATTTTTTTTTAATTTTTCGAATTTTAAAACTAGCTGATATCTATTTAGCCAAATTTTTCTTCATACTATTCAATACTCATTTTCTGCAAATAGGGTTCCACGATGCACTTTTCAGCAAACTAAATTCGATTTTCCCCGACTCCCTTATAGGTATCTTCTCTCATTTCCTTAATTAATTGCATGGCTTTTTAAGGATCATTACCCAAAAATCTCAGCAAACTATAAGAAACTACTCCCGTTCTATGTATGCCAGCAGCGCAATGGATGAGGATTCGAACTTAACTCTATGAATAACGAAAAAAATCGTAAAAAATTAAAACAGTGGAAGTTATTTTTATTTTACTTATTTATTCTCGATTAACTATATTAAACTGAGCAATGTCTCTGTTATCGCCTCCTTTGTTTTTTTTTGAGATAAAAATGGTAGGTTTGCTCCATCAAGGGGGATATTTAAAAATTAAATGTTATTTTTTTCACACAAAGTTTTTAAATTATCAAAGTTTTCCTTCGGAGACAAACAACATAATAAATGAGTCAATCCAGCTGAATTTTTTAGAAATGGTATATGCTGTTTTTAAGGTCTGTGCCACAAACTCACACTCGCTTATTAAGAGCCAATTTTCACCCAATTAATTAGTTCTACTTATTCAATGGGTTTCATCATTATTTGTTTTTTATTGACTTACTTATTATTTTAATTTTTTTCCACTGTATTTTCCAACTACTTTTCCATTTTTTTATTCTTTTATAAACGATAATAATTATTTAATATTTTTTTTTGATAAATTTAATAATACATATTTTAAAACTAATTTAAGGATGCGAATAATAAAATCTGACAAATGAATAATTTTAGTGAATTTCCACTAATAAAGGTTATATGGTAAATTTACTTAATATAAATAAAATTAATGTATGAAAGGATCATAGTTAGAAAATATTCAATAAAGTAGAGAGACTTAAATTTTCACTTGAGTTTAATTCTATCCAAATAAAATTAAGCATATTTCTGTTCATTTTTACATCACTTTCCTTCTCAGCATTAAAAAAGGTTAATTCCTTGCAAACTAAAACGACGTTTTATCATTCGCCAAAACCTTGTTAAACATTTCTATTAGTACATTGACCAATTCAATTTGCTTTTCTATAATTCTTTGTCTCTCTACTTTGTAGACCGTTGCGAAGTATTCATGGTACCCAATTTTTTTGTCTTTTTGAAGATCTTCATTTTGCGCTAATGTTTTTGTAAAGTTTTGCCTCATGAAATTCTCTAAAATATCCTTCATTTATTTCAAAACCTTTACTTCAAAGTCTAAATCGTTCGGGAAGAAATAGTCATAAGCCACAATCTCTTTACTTTTACATAGCTGGATTGCTCGCAAATAAAATAGCATGCTTATGCATAACGTCGTTCTTTTCACTTTTATGTATTTAGCCTTTGCAATTCGCTTCCACGTATTTAGTTTTTTGTTTACAACAACAAAGTCCTTCAAAAACTCGGTATATTCCAATCTGATATGCACATGGTCATATTTATTATATGGAAGAGATATTCCATATCTCATTAATAGCATTCTATTCGACAATCTGTTGAAATTGTCAAAAAAAAAATTATTTTCTTAAAATAATAATTAATTTTCGAATTAAATAGTTTGATTTATTTATTTATTTATTTACCTGCCATAACAAAAGTAAACCTGGCTATTTTTTTCAAATTGGTCCTTGGATCCACATTTCATTACAAAATTGTCGAATTTGTCGTCTTCCCAGAACGGTTCAGACTTGAAATATTGCTTTAAGGGATCATGTTTGAACTATTTTTTTCTTTCAATTTTTCTTCCCGTTCTTCTTGGTGACTCTTTCGAGCCTTATTTTATGTCAAGGAAATTTGCAACTTTTTATATTTCAAATCATTTCTGTAAAATTTAAACACCTCCAGTCTGAAATTCGTATTTTGGAACTGAATATTTTATAATTCACATTTCACATCTGTATAGCTCATTTTTTCTTAGAAAAACTCCTAAGCCAACTCTTTACTTCGGTCATACACCTATGCGGCGTAGAATATCGAAAATTAGTCTCCAAGATCCAAATTACAGTATATCCAATTCTCTATTTAGTTGGCAATACCCCTATTTTCATAGTGAAAAAAAATAAGAATATAAATATGCTTTTAAAGGCAAAAAAAAATTAGAATGAATAAATGAATGAATTAAATAAAGTAAACAAATGTACTCGATTTCCTTTTTTGTTGAAGGATTGATTTTCTTTTATTCTTATGATAAAATTTCAAATTAGGGCTTTTCTGGTAGCTGAAACTCAAAATCTTCATCTCTTTCCTATAAATCCGAATTATAAGAGCCATCAGAAGTGTCAGCATTGTCCAAATCGTCCTGAGTAAGTTCTTTCGGGTCGGGATACTAAAAAAAGCTGCATTTTACCATACAAACAATAATATTTCTAATAATTAATTTCTATACCTCGCTTTCTTCTTTTTTTAAGGATTTTCTTCCTCGTACTTGAAATCATAATACACATCTGTACATTCGTGATTAAGAAATTCGGCAAACGGAACCATTGTAACATATTAAAAATAATTTCCGAAACACCTAATTATGTATGTATATATGTATGAAATAATTGAAGAAAAAGAAAGAAATTTGTTGATATTATAGCATTTTGCTTCTAACCTTGATACTAAATGTGTATATATCCATCTGGCTTTTTCTTCAGAAAAAGAGTCCTTTTTAAAATAATTGGGGTATTTTGCCAAGATTTCCTTCAGTTCTTGATAATCATCTTTGTATTCTTCCAAAGCCAATCTCGCTTGACGCACTAAGTCATCGTCTTCTAAAAGTGCTAAATCTCTTTCATTCCTATTTTATTTTTTTTAGGAATCTTTAATTGCAAAATACAATGAAAATTCAAATTAATTTTTCATATCTTTTATTACCAATGAATCAAATAGTCTATATCCTTAGAAAGATTCTGTAGTAAATGATACCATTCAGAATCTTCTCCCTTTTGATTTTCGTACAACAAAAAAGCCCAAAAGGTATTATCTTCCCAACTATGATTATACCTGGGTAAATGTTAAAATTTACTATTGATAAGGCCCTCTCAACATATAAGAATCATTTTAAATTTACTCTTTTTAAAAAATTGAGGATTTTCAAAAAAAACAAGATGAATATCACTAAAATGGCACTTCTTTGTTGTTAACAAACATTCTGTAGGCAAAGTTATGAAAACCTCGTTTGAAAGCAATTTTTCTTTTGCAACTAGCCCCGTGTATGGTAGTCCATTTTGGGTTTAAAATTCAGCTATCGCCACTTTCGAAAATTGCAATCCTTTCTTTACTAAAAAATCAATGTAATTTTATAATTTTATGTCCGGAGTTATTATTTTAGATTTTTGTCTTCTTTTCTGAGGCCTTTACTGTTCCGCAAATACTTTCCTACTGTATATTTATTATTATTTTCGCCAACGATATGCGGATTTTTCTCCATGTTTTTGTTTAGTTATTTTTTGATTTCTTTTTTTTATTTTTAAGAATGTTTGTAGTTTAATTTTAGAAAAAAAATAAAAAATTTTAAAAATGTTAATAAATATTAATAACTATACGAAAAAATATTTGTAGCTAATTTTTATATTAATAGTCTAACATTAAATAATATTAACAAAACCAATAACCAAATATTATGAATTAATTATTTCTTATATATATATACATGATTAATAATTGAATTTATGTGATATTTTTTAATCTCTGAAACTTATGTTGACGCTCCTTATTATTATCTTCATAAAATGCATTATACTAAGTTTAATAATTACCAATTATAATTTTCAGGATTAGTATTAATAATAGTGCAATTATTTATTTATTATTATAATATACGTGCATAAAAATAATAGTTTTTTAAGTAAAAAAAAAGAAAAATTACTAATTTTATAATTGTTAAACACAATTTAATTATCTAAATTCTTAATTTAAAGAAAGTCTTCAAAGTCTTTAAAAATTCGAAAAAGAAACGCCAATGGAAGACGATCAACTCAATACCACAAGATCGGAATAAAATCTGAATTTTCCATCTGATTATGAAAACAATTATTTGAGTAGAAATGGTACTAATGAAATCAGACTAAGTACTCCCCCGAAGGTGGACTAATTTTTTCGAAATATTTATACAGATAAAAGTTATGTTCCTTCCCGTTTACTCAAAAAAGAAAGTATTTTGTATAATCCATCTCAGTTAAATTTATTACACTCTCAGTAGTAGTAGTAACAATAGCCACCGCCACGATAATATAATAAAATAAATAAATCTCAATCATTAAAAAATGACTAAAATGGTAGTATGTGGAACTTAAAAACTAAGCAAAGTTAAAGTGGGGTCTTTATTGATCTCCCTTATAATTAAGGTTTTAATGGAGTTTACAATAAAGAGCCACAAAAAACAAAGCTACCCGAAACCAATTAAGAAACTGACATATTAGACTTTATAAAGTATACTCAAAAGCCAGTGCGTCTTTTTGATTCGATGAATGTAAGTAGAAATAACATTGATGGGTATGGGGCCAACAATAACAACACTATGAGCAGTAGTTTATTAATTCCATAGTCAACGAGTACCATGTACACGAATTTATAGTAATAGCAGTAGCCATTTTAAAGCAAAATTAATCGAAAATAAAGAGGTCCTTTAGAAATAACTCTTCCCCTATTGGGTTTGAAATCTTAGTATACAGAAAAAACCCAAGAAAATCTAAAAACAGAAGAAGATCAATTTGCCCCCTCAAAAGTTCCGGTGGTTAAAAGATTTTCAAAAGTAAAAGACAATTTCGGAACATAATAACACTACAAACAGTATTAGCTCTAAAAATAACTTGACGGAAACGAACATATTATGCGGAATAAAAGTCTTAATTAAAGCTCAATTAACTCCACTCAAAAAAAAGTAACGATGTCTACATAGGCGGATTCCACTTTAGGAAATAAAAGTCAGCTTCCCGTGTCTCAATCCTAAATTTTAGAAAATAAAAGTAATTCTATACATAAAGGAAGAAAGGTAAATAAAAATGCAATAATTAAAAAATAAATAATAAACCTGTAATAAATTATATTTTCTCAGTCTCAAAGCGATATCAATTCTAGTTAATCATTGCACAAAATTACAAGGTCTTCGGCATCTGTAAAATCTGCCAAAACTAGTTCTTCTAGAGTTTCTCAGAATTTGATAGAAAAAAAGTTGAGATTAAAAAACCTTAGACTGACTTAGAAACAGTCTTAAATTTATGATTTAATCTATATGAAAAACAAAATCAATATTCTGATTTTGAGGTAAATTTTATTTTATAAATCGAGCTCGGTCATATATATATATATGCCATTTATGAATCAATATAATTTTTTTAATTCACAGATTCAAAGAAATAAAGAACTATATTCGCGATCAGTTGCTAATTAGCGAGGACTAATTTTCCTATCAGGCAGCTAAATTGTTTATGCTTTTAAATGAAAATAATGAAAACCCGGACACCAGCTAAATATTGTTGAGAGTAAATCATGTTGTGGCCGAAAAACTAAAAATTATTTTTAATTTAATATATAGAGAACTCTAGATAGATGCTCTAGTGATTTAAAATTCGCAAAAAAAGTTAAAAAATTTTTCATAAATATAACTATCTTTAAAATTAAATCACTTATTTTTATTAACAATTCAGATATCCTATCCTTATAAACAGTTTTTGGTTCTGGATGTTATAGCCTCCTTGGGAGGGAAAAATAGCGTCATAAGATACGTGAAAACAATAATAGAACACGTAAAGATGGAATACCCCTAATAAAGCAAGATTTTTGATAAATATTTTAACAATATTGTGAATCTCACACTAGATATTTTAAACAATAAAATCTTTTTGGAAATTAAAAATAATGAAAACATGGAATAATAGAATTTATATCCACCTTAGAACTGACGCCATTGGAATTTTATTACATAAAGAAAACAATATTTCAAGTTTTGTGTCAAGAAAATATAACATAGCGAATTATCTTCAAAATAATAGCAAAAGTATAGAAATTACAAAATATGCTATTTAATCAGGATTTCAATGTGCAGAGACTCGTGCAGCAACTGTAAAGACATTTCGATATAATAAAGTGTTTAAAAGATTCAACACCGCCGGCGCTAAATACGTTAATTGTCAAATATATGATTTGTTTTTTCGGCTACGAAACCTACAATCAATTAGAAAACTTCCTCTCTTTGTAAGTGGATGATTTGGGGGCCGAGTTTTTAGATAAAATGAAAAACTTCTTTATCAATAATTTATTCCCTACCAGCTATCGCAGTATGACCTCGTAAGACAGGATTTGAATACGCAATTTGTGAAGGCAAAAATTGATTTCGGAATAAAAACTCCCATTTCTATGATAAATTCGCAACTCATTAAGAAATATCTTTACGTTCTCACAGAAGAACTAATCGATTACGACACCACGGAAGATAGTTTTAGACAAAGGTCAATCGTTACAATAGAAGAGCAAGGATACCCAAAGCAAGACACTGTGAAAAAGGGCCAATCACTCAAATAGTAAATGAAATAAAATTCGGTCTCAGCCTCTGAGCTTTTTAATTTCGACTTTCTCTCCATATTTTTACATTTAATTTTTTCCAAATATCATATGTTTAATACTTACGATCTGTAAAATGCGCTCATTTATCATAAAATAACACCTAAGGTATTTATGTTTTAACTGGAAAAATATTGCAAAATTTTAAAAGAGTCGGGAGAATTCTAAAAGGAAGACTTTCTTGAAATATAAAAATACATTTACTCTTATTGTGGATATTGTTTAAGCCATTCCTCTATTTCTAATGATAAAAAATATTATTGAATGACTTTTTGGCATTTTAAATTAAAAAATTATTTGCTTATTATATTTTAAAATCGAGTTAAAAATTTAATTATTTATAAATATTAAAAAAAATTATCAATAATGAAATCTATAAATTTTTATATTAAATATACTTTTGTTATATACTAGTTAGTTTTTTCTGTTTAAAATATAAATTAAATTAAAATTTAATAATTAATGAGTAAAAAAGTTCAGTAGTCTTCTCTCTTTACTAAAGAAGAAAAAATAGGAAATTCTATTTATTCTGATGTGTCCTAATGAATTAGTCCTTTATAAGAAATATATTTAAAACATAATCATTTGATAGAGAATAGAAAAATTATTTTTTACCAAAAATGAAAGGAGCTCTAAAACGATAGGAATTCTAACTAGGAGATCTAATTTTTAACCCTCCATTGATTTAATTATTATATCTAAGACTAAAGTCTATTTTAGAAACGCACTAAAAAATGAATAATATACATATAATACTTATTTCTCGAAGTTAATTAATATAATAATTACCGTTTAAAGAGAAGGAATGTCCTTGAGTTAGGCAATTGTATGATAATCAATAGATTTTTTAAATGCTGGAAGCCAAAGCTCTTCATTAGAATTCGTTTTCGTTGCACAATCTTTTAATATTTGCAATAAAAATGAGTGGAAATTATCTTTTTAAATCTGCCCCATCTCCGATTCTTCTATATTAAAGATAAACGTACTTACTTTACCATCATCGGTTTAAACAATATAAATAGGATTCTTTATTAATGAAGATTAACTCTTACTAAAAGAGTCTTCTGCTACCTGTTATAATAAAAATATTTATAGTTATTATTTAGATTGATACTAATAATTACAGAATGCAATCTAATATAAGAAATTAATTCTCTTTCTTCGTTTAAATATTTAAAAGTTTGAAAACTTGCCCATCTATAAACTAAGCTCTAAATGGAATATTCTACCTAAAAAATAATTAGATATAAATTGTTAACTATAGAATATATATAATAATATTTTTTTACTTTTTGTTAATCACTTTAAAGTTTAAATTATTACTCTCCAAATATCTTTTAAATTTATTAATTTAATTCCTCCTAAGATGACGCTTACCCGGTAATCGATCCTTATATTTATAATTTCTAATAAAAGATAAATAAGTATTATTTAGGTTGTTGTTGTTATTTAAAAAAATATATGCTTTACCTTATTTTTTAGTTTTTACTATATTTAAATAATATCTTTTATAAATTCATTTTCTTATTCTTTTTACTAAATGGCTTCTAATTGCTCTTTATTTAGCATTTGTTAAAAACATGCAACTATTGAAGGTGATTGATCATATTAAGTATATCCAAGAGAAACTAGTTAGTTTTTGCAGCCTTTTCACTCATCAGTATAGCTGATTTAAGCTAGATAGGTTCAGTTTATAATTAACTATTCATTTTTTTATTTTTCTGACTATTCTATTGTTTGAGCTTCTCTTTTTACCCCCATTACTGTCGTTCTCTTACCAGTATCTTTTTCATTAACTAATGATTTCCATTTAATTTATATTTTTTAATTGATCTTCCAATTCTTTATAAACAGCCTATTTTTCCTAACCCTCAATATGTTTCAAAGAAATTCTAATCAGTTTTGTATTTAAATAAAAATTAACAAAGGCAAATAATTAGCTAACACAATTTTGAAACAATATTATACCTAATTTCTTCACAATTGTCATTCTTCCATATGAAATCAATCAATTTTCCAATGCACTCATTCATTTATTCCTACTATAGTACACTGAAATGTAATATATTAATTCTTCTGCAAGAAAAGCAATGTTTATCTACATAAATTATTGCTAAACCTTGAATTTCTTATGTGTCTCTCTACACAAACTATAACCAGGAAGTCTCTTATTCCATTTTCCTTATTTAAATAAATTCTATGCATCACTCATGAATGATTCGTATAAAATTTAATAATTGCTTTGCAAATTTATATGTATTTTTCTAGGATTTCTTCAAACTCATCTTCATAGCAGTTAAATCTTTATAAAGAAACCACTTTATTCAGCTTTTCTATTCTCTTATTTTATTAAAAAATAAATTAATTGCCCTTTAAGTAAATATATTTTAAGTAGTAAGTCAAATTACTTTTTGCATAGTTTCTTCTAATATAATTAATTCACTTGCTCTTATTCTATGAATAATCGATGGCTTTATTTCATGTAATATATTCATTTAGTTATGAGTCATTGCAGGCTTCTACGCAGACAAAAAAAAGGGATCGCAAGTTTCAGCAAAGCTCATGTAGTTTTTTAAATTACTATTTTTAAGATGCAGGGTATCCAAGTTCATCTTTAAAGGAACGAGATATATAAAAAAAATATATATTTTTTAGTATATTAATTACCTTTAAAATATAATTTTCATAATTAAATATAAAGGGAAGATAGGGAAGGTTTTGCAAAGAAGGGTCTTATATGGTTAGTCCCTGATTATGCTAATATTTTAAAGCTTCATGGAGCGATTAATTAAGACTTTATCTCCATCTTAATATAGATTCTACTACATTTAATGACAAAATACGCTAATGAATAACTAATTCTGAGCAATGGTCTACACACTAATGCAATTCTTCATCTCTAAATCTTCCTAATTCCTCAACTGCAGTGTTTAACTACTTAAGACATGATTCTCTGGCTTTTATAGCTCGAATGCAATTCTGTATTTTTTAAATTAAAAAACTTTCAATTATTGTTTAATTTCTAATATGTGTAATAAGGATATTACTTATATCGGAGCCCTTTTTGCCTTTAATAATTCTATTTCTTTTTGAATATTTAATACTATTTGCTTTCTGGGAAGCAATTCATTCGACTTAACATAAATTTCTCGATGAAAATGAGGGATTTTAAACTCCTCCCATAAGTCATTTAAGACATCTTGTAAATGTATTAATTCTTGTTCAACTTGCTTGTCTGTCATTGCATTTATTCCTTATTCTGGAGATTAGACTTCTTAATAATATTTTTATACAACACCTTCTTTGGAAAAGTCTCTTCCTATATATTTATAAAATTTGCAATTAAAGAAATGCTTAAGTTATTTAAAAATCTCTGTTATTCATATTTACTCCCACCTATATTGGAACTAGGAGGTCTTTCATTCATTCTTCTTACTCGACCGCCTGGTTGCATAACATTTATAGTTCTATTTTCCATCCTTAGCATTCCAGCTAAAAAATAACAATAGAATTAAATATAAAAGCTAGATTAGTTTATAAAGACGATTTTATGATCTATCTTGTTTATAATTGTTTTGCTATTTTTGTTTTATTGGACAAAAACAACAAAAAATATGATAATTTATATTACGTTTTTGGATTTGAGGTGGCTTATTATATGAGTAATCTGGAATTTTTTCTAAAACAAATCGTTCATTCCAGTCATCCTTTTATAAAAGTAATAGATGTGAGTTTTTAAAATATGAATATTGTATATAATATTATGCTAATTTTATATTTTTATTTCTATTAAATAACAATAAATTCAATTTTATAATCTTTCTACTTTTTTTTTAAAGAATGTAAAGCTTGAATGTGCCTATTTTTTGACTGCTGTTTAGAACTACTTAACTATTCAAAACTTTATTTCGAACTATAATTGCTTGTGGGATCTCTTAACCTTCTTTAATTTGTTGCGGGTCTTGGGAGAATTTAGTTATAAGCTAAATTAGTTGCCATTTTTATTTAGAAGTTATTTTTAAATAAATAATTTTTATTATACTCGATTATTAAAGAGTTTAAGTAATATTATGAATATTAAAGAGATTACTCTTGTTAACAGGAACTTTAAAATTATAATTAAGAAATAAAAAGAAATTATCAGTAAATATCGAAATTTAACAATTTTCAAAATATCTATTAATTTAATTTCCTTTAAATTGAAATAGTTTTAGAAAAATTAAAAGAAAAAACTATAAAACTAAATATCTTAAATTAAAAGATGATAAAATAAAAATAATCTCTCTACCTATTCATTAATTTAATTTTATTATAAATTTAATAAAATATATGATTTTGAATAATAATTTATTAAATTTTAGCTATTGGAAAATTTTATAGAAAAAATGTATTATTTAAAAGCAGTATCGATTAATAGGGGTTGGTTGGTTGTTGGTTGGTTGGTTGGTTGGTTGGTTGGTTGGTTGGTTGGTTGGTTGGTTGGTTGGTTGGTTGGTTGGTTGGTTGGTTGGTCAAAACAGATATCTATTATAATTATATATTATTGTCATATGAACTTTAGTAAGAATAAAATATATTTTACTATTGAAATATATTATTTATTATAAATTTTAACTTTTTTTTATTTTATATTAATTTTTAATATATATATAACTAACCTTATTGATTATAAAAAAATTTGACATACTATTTATATTATAAATATTAATTAAATATAAATAATATTAAATAATTATTATAACTAAACTTATTGATTATAAAAAAATTTGACATACTATTTATATTATTATATATATTTAATGTAAATGATATTAAATAATTATTATTAGTATTATAAAATTAATACGAAATGTATATTTATAAAAATATATATTTAACAGTTGAAAAAAGTAAAAATCTAATCAATTTAATATATTTATTTACTAAAATTTATATTAATTGTTTTTACCTCAAAAATCGTAATCACTATGTTCGTGATTATAAACTCTTATAATAGTGATTATGATTATCAACTTAGTGATTATGAAATCACAAAATTAATGATTAATAAATATTATTAATCAAATACTATATATAAAAACAACAAAAACAAATAAAAATATTTAGATTTTGATATTTTCTTAATGATATTATAAACATAGAGCCTCATCTTGCAGTTAAATTAATAGCAGAGCAGTTTCTGCAATATTTATAAAATTAGCTATAACAGTTAAGAGAGGATATCAACAGATGAATTCACTGACTTCTTTGCAGAATATGATTAAAAATCAGGGCAATTGACAATAAAAAAACATTGAATATTTTATTATAATGCAATTCTTTTAAATTTATATATATATATTTAATATATAAAAAGTTATTTTAGATATATCTTTGTGTTTTTTCCCAGAAATCCAAACTTTTAATTATTTTATTATTATAATTTTGCTTTATATAAATGATTTCGTTAATTTACCCCATCCTTACTCGTAGTTATAATAAACAAACAAAATATAAAAGTGATTGATTAAAATAATTGTATATTTTCATGTGTTATTGAATGAGTTTATAAGACGCTTAATAGATATGGAGACAATATATTCTACTATCATACGATTTAACTTTTGAAAAGATATAGTTTTTTGTAAATATTGAAATCATTTATAAATCTAAAATTATATTTCATTTCAATAAACATCAATCTAAGACTATTATAATAGCAACAAGAGTTTGAAAACGGAATTTTAATAATATAATTTAACATTCCAATAATTATATGATCTGGATAAAATATAATTAGAAAAAAAATCTTGTTTCATCTTCATTCATAGTAAATAAAAAGAGGATTATAAAGTACTCAAATAACTACAATGAATTTAAACATGTCAATAGAGGGGAAATTCCATACTTTGTATGATGTTAGGTAGTTTCAGATATGTCAAACATTATAAAAAATCATTATTAGAATAATAAATAAGGAATTAAAATACTTTTATGATATAGTTTCTCATTTTATTATAAAATTTTACATTTATTTATTTATTTATTTATTTATTTATTTATTTATTATTTATTTATTTATTTTAAATTTATGTATTTATTTATTTATTTATTTATTTATTTATTATTTTTATTATTTAACTTTGAATTTAAAATTTAATTTCTTTAGCTTTCTCATATTATTTGAAATTAATAAATATAAAATATATTAATAAATAAATAAATAAATAAATAAATAAATACATAAATTTAAAATAAATAAATAAAAATGTAAATATAAATTAGTCATTTAATAATTATTTAACCATTAATATATTTTAAATTATTTATTTATTATTTATTTTTATTATTTATTTATTTATTTATTTATTTATTTATTTATTTATTTATTTATTTATTTATTTATTTATTTATTTATTTATTTATTTATTTATT
The DNA here is from genome assembly GCA_037039885.1 of Miamiensis avidus. Taxonomy (NCBI): domain Eukaryota; phylum Ciliophora; class Oligohymenophorea; order Philasterida; family Glauconematidae; genus Miamiensis; species Miamiensis avidus. Next base: position 1,972,279 of record JAWVGU010000186.1, on the reverse strand, counting down.
TATTTATTTATTTATTTATTTATTTATTTGTTTATTTATTTATTAATTAATTTAACGGTAAAATTTAAATTTGAATTTATTTCTTTTGCTTTTTCTTTACAAATATATAAGCCGAGTCTATAAATAAATTTTGTTATAATTAAATATTAAATCAAAACAAATAAAACTTAATAAAATTAGTAAAGTAAAAAACAAAAAATATTTGTTTAAATAATCTTGCTTATTAATAAATTTAATTGTAAATAAACAAGTTTGTTTTTACAGAAAAAATAAAGAAATTTTTAAATCCCATTTTACAGTATTATCTACCTTTTCTTTTTAATTATATTATATTATACTATATCATATTATCATATAATTTAATATAAAAAGCTTGTAGAAATATATATTTAAATATAAATTACTATAATACTATAATAACAAGTAATTATTATAAAAATTTAAATAATCAAAATCATAAATCCAATATATTTCAGAAAGTAATTATATTAATCTTCCCTAATTATTTTTTAAAATTCTACTTTTATCTTTTATGAACAAAGTAATATTTTAACAGATTGCTGTAATTAATAATTCTTTTTTTTTTATTATTGGTCCTGGACCCGATTCATTATTGATTCCCCTTAATTTAATTTATATTAACTATAAATTTTTAATGTACATTATATATATTTATAAAATAATGAATTAAAAAAGCTCCTATATATATTATTTATTTATTTATTTATTTATTTATATTTATTAAAAAATATATTTTAAATTAACTCACCTTTATTTTACTAATTACAAGTCTTTGGTAAGTATAAAAAGCATTTGCCAGTTCCCATACCTTTCTTTTTTATTTGATTTTCATCGATGTCGTGGCGTACATTTCTGAAATAAAAAGCATCACCATATAAGCAAAATGGCCATGGATATTAGTATTTGGACATATGATAAAGCAAGCAAATAAATATTTGGTAAGATATTAAATATTTTTTAGAGTTTACAGAAAATTATATTTTACAAAAGCATTAGAAAAACAAACAAACTTAACTTCTTTATTTAAACTGCTAATATTTTGTTTTTAATAATATTTAATATTTTAATTTTAAAGGCGAGTGATTATGATATAGTTTATTTAGTGATTATGAAATATTTCCTTAGTGATTATAAACTTTACAATGTCAGCGATTATAATCACTACTCAAAATCAAATTAATTTGATATAAAGAGATATTTACATAGATATAAATAAATAAAAACTAAACATATTTAAATATTATAGTATATTAAAAATAAATATTTATTGTATTAATATATATAACTATATTAAAACAGTAAATATTTTTATTACATAAAACTAATATAAGTTATCAATAACTCGCTAAATTTTTTTTTATAATCAATAATGTTAGTTATATTAGTATTTCAAATTTATATATGAAATGTACATTTATAAAAATTTATATATTAGTGTTGAAAAAAGTAAAAATTTAATCAATTTAATATAGTTAATTACTTAGATTTATATTAGGTGTTTTTACCTTAAAAATCGTAATCACTATGTTAATGATTATAAACTCTTACAATAGTGATTATGATTATCAACATAGTGATTATGAAATAGTAAAAATAGTGATTATGAAATAATAAAAATAGTGATTATGATTAATAAATCATAAAAATTAAAGACAATTAAAAATTATTAATAAAATATACTATTCGATAAAAAACCAACATAAATTAAATATATAATAATAAACCATAAATTAATTTAGCAGTAAATTATAATCTTCATTCTCTGAAAAATAGGGTTTAAATATAATAAACTTTTGTAGAAAAGAAGAAATTGAAAAAGTGGAGATAAGTCTCGAACAATTTATTAATAAATATAATCAAGAAGATTCCAATTTATCATTTACAAATAAATCCTTTCCTAAATATTAAGAAAGTAATATAAATAATAAATAAATAACATTATATATAAAATATATTTATATCATAAAATTAAATAATCAAACTATGGAATAATTAAGTGAATTAACTATAATAAATTATTTTTGTTGTTTTGATAAATATGTATATAAATTATATAAATTAATAAATATTTATAATTTTTGTTATTTTGATATAAAATATAAATTTAATTAATAATTTTTGTTGTTTTGATGTATATATATATAAATGTAATTAATGATTTTTGTTATTTTGATATATATACTTATAAATTATATAAATTAATAATTTTGTTGTTTTGATTATATATATTTAATAAGGTTAAATTATTAGGCTAAATAAATAATAAATAAAGATTTATAAATTAATTAAAAAAAATAAAACAATACAAAAACAACAACAACAACAACACAAAATGGGAAAACAAATAAAAAGTAAAATACTCCCCAAAAAAATAAAAAAAATAAAATAATACCTTTTGGCGAAAGTCTGCCCCCAAGAAGTATCTCCCCAAGTGTAATATTATTTTTTTATATATATATTATATTTTGTTTTTTTTCAGTTTTTTCTGCATATTTTGATTAGTGCTTTTATTATTTTTTGAACACAACACTTTTATACTTTTTAAACAAATTTAATAATTTTTTTTAATATAAATATACATATGGTATACATATGTATTAGGGATATTTGATTGGATTTTGGGATTTTTTTGTCCTTTCTTCTGATATTGACCTCTCTTCTGCCTCTCCTCTACTTCCACAATGGTACTACATTGTACGTATGTGGCTAGAGTAGTAGTTGGGGTTGTACTGAAATAATCCTGCGTGGCGAGGCAATTCGCGTGGCAGGTAAATTAGGTACTGAGGTCAACTTTCAACCTTCTCAACTCTAATTCTTTCCCGCTTATTCCGAACTGGTGAGGTAATTCGCTATTCGGTAGGGAATAGAAAGGTACTTTGTACCATCACAACGAAGGCACTAGTTCATCGTTGTGAATCGAGTTGAGTAGGGCTTTTCCAACCTTCACAATGGTACTATATTGTACCCGTGGAAACGGACAACTGGCCGACTAGGCATCGTTATATGCTCTAAGACACCAGACTGGCAATAGGAAAGAACACAAACAAAAATTATGAAGTGAGAATCGGCACATCGCAAGGATTTATAAGCGGTCCAAACGACTTTAAGCTCTAAGCATCAAAATTTTACAATGACATAACCGCCATACTAAGTGAACAGAACCTACCTAAACATGAAGGCAAATTCGACATCCTCCAAATGAAGTTTAAAGAAAACCCTGAATACCAAGAAGAATAATTGAGGAACATTATACGTATACTCACAAAATACACCACAACGGAAACGTTAGGAAAAGAGATATCCTTCTACAACTTCAATGGAAGAAGATTCTATACTATCAAGGAAATGATGATACACCTCGAACCTGAGATTTCGAACCAAATATACACAACAGACCCTCAAATAATAAGAGAAAGAGAATACAAAGAACTTTTAAATCTCTGTATCTCTTTCAGAAACAGGTTAAATTAACATTTAAATAGATTGAAAAAAGAATCCCACCTCCTTAAGCGAAAGAAAGAAAAAGACAATAAGTCATTCCAATCAACCCTGACCCTATAGACATAGAGATAGAACTATCAATTTCCTCGGATGAGACATCTGACTCATCCTCAAATTCCTCGAATTTGAGAAAAAGCAATAACATAGAAGCCAATAACGCAACATGAGGAAAACATGATAACAATTTATAACAAAGAAAATACACACTCCAAAATCGCGAAACCAAACATCCACACACCAAAATAACTATATTTTTTAAAACCCCCTGGGGTTATCTACTATAAAATTAAATTTATATAAAAATATTATATAAATAAAATAAAAAAACATTCTCTTCATATTTTTATAGTAGAAAAAACTAAAAAAAAAAAAAAAAAATTAATTGTTGAATAATGTTTTATATATTTATTAATATTTGTTTTAATTTTAAATGCGAGTGATTATGATTAAGTTTATTTAGTGATTATGAAATATTTCTTTAGTGATTATAAACTTTACAATGACAGCGATTATAATCACTTCTCAAAATCAAAATAATTTGATATAAAGAGATATATACATGTGTATAAATAAATAAAAATTAATTATATTTAAATATTATAGTTTAATCAAAATATACATTTATTATATTAATATAAATAACCTATATTAAAACAGTAAATATTTTTATAATATAAAACTTATATAAATTATTAATAAATCGCTAAATTTTTTTTATAATCAATAAGATTAGTTATATAATCTTCTTCAAAAATAAAAAAAATATATTTAACTAAATTTTTAAAATGTTTAATTTGGTAATTTTCAGTTTTTTCTGAATATTTTGAATAAAGATTTACATTTTATTATATTTTTAATTTAATATATTTTTTTAGAAAATTATAATTTTAAAATAAAAAAATTATCTCTATAATAAATATATATATTTTTTCAATCTGTTTTTTTGTAAAAAATTATACTAAAAATTCATTTGTTAAAAATTATAAATAAAATATATAATATAGATAGCATATGGTATTTTATTTATTATTTTAGTGTATAATTATTTAAATATAAAAAATATTTTTTTATTTAAGTTATTCTCATATTAAATGATAAAAAGTATAAGGGGTTGATTAAAATTTTATTTTTATAAATATTTTGGAATACATATGTTAGTTATAATTAGAAAATCAGTATTTATTAGTTATAATTATTTAATTTTTATTTATCAAATTTAATTCAAATTGGTTTCCGTTCTAAATTTAATATGAAAATATATTATTTTTTATCTACTTAATATATTGCTTTATTTTATTTATTGCTAATATACTTAATATTTAATTAATTCAAAATATATACATGAAGTAAATGAATAAAAGAATTCTTGAATTATTATATTGTGAATGTAAGTTAATATTATTAAAAAATAACGATATTAAATTTATTAATTAATTTCATTAAAATAATTTATTTGTAAAAATAAAAATATTTATTAGAATAAGAAGTAACAAATGCAAATATAGGGAGAATAGGATTTTTTTTCTATTTAGGCAGTTGATGATCTATAAGATGTAAAATAAATATATAAAAGTAATAAATTACTCATTAATATATATATAATTAAAGGATATATCAAACTGGAGAAATGTTGACGATATTGTAAGATTATCATTTAAAGGACTAATAAATGTAATAAAAATATAAGGGAATTCAATTATGAATTTAGAAGACTCGTTAAGAAATAAAGTAAAAAATCACTATAAGATAGTATAAAAAATTCTATTAAAAGATCTTAATATTGTTAATGTAATTTGTTAAAATATTTTTAGGTTACAGTTAAAGACATTCACCCATTATTACAATAAGGAGTAGTAAATGCGGAAAACTCTAAGTTAATTGATTAAATTATGCAAGAATTGAGGGAGAAACCACATTTTAATGAATTATCTAAGTACCTAACAATTCAAGATTTTGATTACACAAACGATGTTTAGATGTAGAATAAAAAAAAGGATGATCAATATTATGAGTAGGAGATTTAAAATTTAAAAACGATGATAAATCGCAATATTTACAATGATGCAAATTTTAAAAATGAAATACGGTAATAGTTAATGCAAATAGAATCATATTAGTAAACACTAGAACAATAAATTGGAAAGATAGAAATAGATTAATGGGATTATATGGTTTAGAAAACTTAAAAAGTGCATTATAAAACATAAGATTTAGAAAAATAGCAAAAAAATGATGAAGTAAGTGCATATTATTAAAAAATTTTGAAATGTTAATTATTTACATATATATTTATATATTCATATTAATAGGATAGAATTTATGCAATTGAATAGATGTTACACAATTTTATGACCAAAAAAGAATTAGATTTTTAAATTGAACCTTTTTTCAATGATATTGATAATAAAATTTCTCATATGAAATTGTAATTTTTTGATGAAATGAAGCAGTAAAAGGATTAAAATACAAGATATAGATAGCAAAGCGATAAAAAATCATCTGTTTCATCAGAAATGTTTTGTGATGAAATGTAATACAGACTAAAATAACTGGAAGAATAAATGGTGTTGTTTAGATAAGATTTCGAAGAAAAACAAAAAAAATAATATTAACACATTGGAGAAATGATTGATTAATCAAACTAAAATATGGGAGTAATTATCTAATTTATCAATTTTTATATAATATATTTAACAAATACTATTCTTTTTTAATTAAAAAAAGACTTTAAAAAAAATTCTGAAATTAGAAGTAGCTAAATTCTTGATCAGAAACTACAAGACTTAAGAAATTAAGTTTAAGATGTATTAAAGGAAACTGAATTAAAACTTACTAATCAAATATAAAATAAAACCATTTAATTAGAATAGAAAATTTAAAATAGTAATGAGTAAAAAATAGAATAGCTAAATTAATTTTAAAAAGAAATATCAGAAGCTAAAGAACAGATTGGAGCTTTAGAGAATGTTAATAATAAAGTACATCAATAAGAATAAGATATTTCATAGCAAAAATAACTTCAAGAATAAATACAAAAGGAAATGAAGGAGTAGTAAATTTAATAAACACAGTCAATTTTATAAAACCAAGGCAAGGAAATGCACACATAGATTAAATAGATAATGGATACTTTTTAACAATATTAAAATGACATTGATGAAAAATTAAATTTAAAAACTGATACTTAAGAAGTGCAAGATATCATAAATGAAATTTAAATAAATACCAATTAAAGATTACTCCAATTGAAATTAGAATTTAAAGATTCATTTAAGTATTTCTGTGAAAAACAAGATTAAACATTATAAACGAATAGATAAGAATAGCAATAACTCTTGCTAAAGTAAAAATTATTAAAAAGTAAACTATTTATTAATTTTGTTTTTTTATAAAAAAGCTAATCTGCCGAAAACCCCTAGTAATTAGAATTAATACTAAGAGAGGTAATAATAAAAATGAGAATTTACTAATTATTTACTACTTTTTATACATATATATATTAGGTTTGCTCTAAAGCTAATAACGATGAAATTCAGTAAGTTCTTAAATAATAAGGGAGTACAATACAAAGTATGCAAACTTAGCTTAATACAAGACCAAATGAAAAACAAATTTAAAGAATCATTTAAAATTTAACTAATGGAAGTATGAATAATTATTATCATATATCTCACTACTAAATCAATTTACATATAATTAAACAATTATTAAAACAGATTTCTAGGATATAAAATCATAGCTAGATACTATGAAGAGAGATATTTCTTAGAAAACTCCTATAAATGACTTTTTAAAATTATAAGTAGAGCAAGACACAATAAACCAATAGATTTGTCAGGAAAATATAGTTGGAAGATGGACATGGACTTCAAATAAACTTTTGCCTGGATCTTATGTCCCTTGGGATATTTAAATATAAAACACCCTAATAGATAACTTCTTATGGTATTAAAGATTTTTATTTTATGCTTGATAAGTATCAGAATAGTGTTAATTTATAATTATATAATATTCTTATACTTAGGGAAAGGTAAAGATCAGAAATAATGATAATACAGCCAGGACTATATGAGGTATCCTGTGGATTTTATTCTAAAAAGAAGCCATCAATAAAAATACTCCTTAATGGAGATCCTATCCTTTCTGCAGTCAATACATCTTCGTAAATAATGTTTTTTTTTACCTATAGAATAATTAAAATTAATAATTTTAGGTATGTTCTTCATCATAGTTCTGGAAAATTAAAAGATGTAAATGCATAAGATAACTATGCCAAGTAAATAACAGGTAATTAATATATATATATTTATAGGCTAACATAAATTAATTTAATATTTTTTCGATATTTAAAGGATTGACTCTAATAGATTTTTTATTAATCCCCGCATAGTCTAAAATAAGTATAGTTTGTGTTAAGGAAAACTAATGCGAAGGATTTTTGAATCTCCGAAAACTATGATATTTGAGTTATATAATATTTTAATGAAAATGCATTTTTTTATTATATACATGTATATAAATATTGATATTAATTTAGTAATTAATATTTTAATAGTTATTATTAAAAAGGATTTATGTAAGTATATATTTAAGCAATTAAGTATATTTTCTAAGTAAAAGAATCCAGATTCATAAATGATTCATAATTTAGAAATCACTTTTTTCTCTTTCTTCTTTCATCAAGCTTAGTATTTCTTAGATAACTTCTTCGTCTTCTTGTGTTAATACTCCCTTCAGCTAAAAAATATATTTTTAGATATACTAATAATGTGGTTTTAAATTACCTTATTTATTTTTTTGAATTGGAGTTATCATTAATAACTAATGCTGGAGATCCTCCGTATATTTTCTTAAAAATCAACCAAATAAATTCGTTGACAACTCTAAAATGAACATTTTTTTTTAGTCCTTTGAGTAAATCATTTTTAGGTCCTAATAATTTTCTATTTTAAATGGCTTCTGGAGGTGGTATTCCTTTGATAAAATTTCTTTTGAAGTATTTCTTGTTAGAATAGACAAAGTCTTTCCATTAAACCATCCATTATTCTTCAATTAAGTAATTTTCTTCGGTTACTTTAAATTTTTAAATCAATTAAGTATATATATTTTTTTTTTATTCTATAAATCATTTAGTTTTACTTTTAGAATCGTATTTTTAAACTAGTTCTTTTTCTATTTTTCTTCTTCTTCTTATTTGTCTGGCCATTTGCAAACAGTTTAAACATATTTTTGTATTTCCATTTAACATGGCTCCCCCACCATACAATTCTTATAAATAAATATAAATCTATTTTGGAACTGGTACACTTTGTTATTATAAAAATATCAGAGCATATTATGTTTCTAGTTCGTTGTCATTCACAGAAAAGTCAATATTGATACTATTATCTATGGTACTGCTTTCTTCCACGTAGTTCAAAGAGCTTTTCCTCAAGGTTTTGGGAGGAAAGCAGTCAAAATAATCTGGTTTTAGGTTCAAATGATGGCACATTAGATGTTAAGTCATTATCATGCCAGGTTTAGAGGAGTACATGTATTTTTCATACCAATAGGAAGGAAGATAAGCTAGATCTGTTGGAGACATTTTAATTTCCTTTTATTGTAACAAATTTACTTGACTTTTGATGTTTCTTTTTAAAGGTATGTCGGTATCAATTTCTAATTAATAAAAGAGTAAATACGGCTATTGATTTTGCAACGCATCTTCTTTTGTTACTAATTTTATTTAATTTTCTTCGAAGCACTAATAGTTTTCAGAGTTTTTGTCTTTTATATAAGTAACATAATAATCACCTCCTTTATTGTATTTATGAACAACAAATCCTAGCAATTAATATCTGGTTTATTCCTAGTCATACATGTCTACTTGCTTTAAAATAAAAAAGGTTTTCAATTGATAAATATTAATAGTGTTTAATGTAACCCTAAATTACTCTTACAAAATAACCCAAATCTAACTCATTGGGGAAATCGATTGTCTATATATTTTTTTTTCCTTAATCAAATCGCTATAATTGTATAGTAAGGAAGTTCGGAAGAGTCAAGAAAGAAAAAGTCTTTCTAACTTACACTAAAGTTTAGCATTGATCGCATGAAAAACTGAGTTTTATTAAAAAATTATTAATTAATTAATTAATTAGAATTTGAATAATATAATTTTACTGTTCTTCTTCTGATAGAGTCTGCTATTCACAAAATAAAATAAAACATTCGTACAAAGAAATATTTTCTTATTTTTTCTATTCCTTTTAAGTTCCAAATATTAACTTTTCTAAATATCCTCTTTATTTTGCTTTTTCTTCTGTATTTTTGCCATTATTTTATGAAAGAATTCCCCATTGGCTTAGTTTAATTTTATCCTTAATGAAATATTATGTTTATAAATTGATAATAGTTTGAGCTATAAAAGTGTACTTTAAACTTTATATCAGGAATCGTTAAAGATATACCCATAAAATCCTCTTCACACCAATATACGCTTGAACATTTCCTACATTCTATTTTTGCACAAAGTTTCCCCTTAAAGCAATGAGAAATTATTGAATAATCAGTAAATTATTAAATATTGTTGCTAAAATTTAAAAAAATATAATTAAAATAAATATATAATAGTTTATTTAAATTTAAACTTTACATTTAATCCCACTCCTCTTATACTTTATCTATAATTATGGGACCCTTTTTCATATCAAAGGCCTTTAAATTTAAAAATTTGAATTCCTCATGCAAAATATTAACCAAAAATTTATAGAAATCATATGCATCTTTAAAATCATAACCTCTAAATCTGTTTTCAATTTGATATATTATTTGAATCAGCTCCTAAATTAACATTGAAATATTTTTTACGATAAATTTAACAGTTCATTAAAGAATTTGTTACTTATTATTATTACCTAAGGTCTATATTACTTATTTTCTCCCGACCAACTGGCCTGGCAAAATTTGGAAAAATAAAAGTTGACTCTCCTTTAATAAGACTTAGGAATATTATCTTCATATTAATGGAACATTGTACTTACTCTTTTAAACATTTTCCTTATTAGAGGAATGTGCAAAAATATGTAAAAAATTTAATTCATAAAGTTATTATTCGAAATATTTTCCAAAATGCACAGTCCTTTATTCAGTTTTTTATGTGATAAACTATTTTGCAAAGACGAGGTAACTATAATTTTATAAAATAAACAATATTTTTATTACCATTATAAAATAATTTTTACGTATATTAGTTGATAATTTTGTTTTCGGATGAAATAATTGTCTTATTCTTTTCGGATTGCACCAATTTTAAAACTGACTTTCATTTCCAGATAAACAATACCTTTTTGTATATTAAAACATTTAAATAGTTTTTGTTTGCTATATATTATGTGATTTTACTATTCGAAATCTAATATTTCTAATTTGCATTCAATGCATAGTATCTTTGTAGAAACTGGGTTTATATATAAAAAATGGCCACCATCTAATGATTCCATTTTAGAGTCTGGTATTATTAAAGAAATTTTAGTTAAAATTTTAAGTAATTTTAAATTAGTTTTACCCTAACAGTGTTTTATCATATGAGAATATTATTTAGACGCACAAGTACATACATAACAATTTCCCTTTTTTAATTAATTCATTTTTTATATTTAATTTCATTATAACTCAAGTAAATATACATATTTGTAATAATGTCTACCTTCAAACAAATCCATACATCAGGAGACCCTTATTCACAATAATGACATCGAAAGCTTAGATCGTTTAATGATTTCTTGTTGAATGTATTTTTTAAATAATATTAAGTTAACAATTAAAAATTTATTTGATATAAGTACGACAAAACTCTCTCCCTAGAACTTAGGATCTTTAAATGGATTTATTTCAACCATATGTTTGCAATAAATGTCTTCCATAATTTGATTTTTTGAAAGTGTTTCTATATTTATAATAATAAATTATTTCGAATATTTAATTACCAATAACTATCTTGTTAATTATGAGTATAAGACATTCTGAATAATAATTATATAAAAACATATTCATTAATTAATTGTAATTAGAATAGTTATTATAAAAAGTGTATCAAATATTATATAATTTTTTTAAAAAATAATGTCTTTTATAAATATTAACGTGATAAAATAATATTATTTAAAGTTTTATTAAATTATTTTAAGAAAAATATTAAAAATTCTTACATTTTTAATTGCTAATTATCAATTTTTTTTTTACTATAAATAGCTGACTGTAATATATTTTAAATATATAATATTATCATTATTATATTTTTGTGATTTGATAACACAATAAGCAAATAATTAAATATTAAAATAAATCCAGAATATACTATACCGTATCGAAAATGGATAGGCCCAAAAGAAGGTAAACACATAAATAAATATAGTTTAATGAATAAATTATTTAGAATTCTAATTTTCTACAATTATCAATTGTATAATAGACTCTTGCCTCCAATTCCTGGAGAAAATCTATTTAAAATGCATTAATTTAAATTTGATATATGTCCTCCCTAGCCTCCTCTTTAATATCCGAAAACATTGTACTACCCCTTAGATCAAGCTAGACATACTCATCCTCGAACTTTAAATTTATAAATAAATGAAATTCATCAATTAAAGACACCCTGTGATTTATCGATTCCCTAAACAGTTTTAAACATGCAATCAAAATTATTTTAAAAAGCTGATGATTCTTCTGCTAAATTAGATGATAAAGACAGAAAATTAATAGAGGAGATAATAAGCGAATTCGAATAATCAGATTCAGATGATTAAAAGGAAGTTGAGGAAGCATAAGATTTAAACATAAAATAACATAAAAATCCAGCAGATAGTTAGGAAAACAAAATGAAGAGAGACAAAAAGGATTACACATAAATAGGATATGGAGGGTTCGAAAATGAAATATAAAATGTGTTCACTCATTCTGAAATTTTCAAGGAAATACCCATAGAATAAATTGAACATCCAACTAAAAAAGGATTGAAACTTAAGAATGTTTATCCTCTTGTACCTATGCAGCAAAATCTATATGAGTAATTTTAATATTCTGTAATATAATTAGATTTTTTCTCCCTATAATAAAAAAATGATTTTATAAATATTAAAACTTAGAAATGCCGTAATCAATCATAACGAAGTGTTTATACCCTTCAACCATTAATAAAATGTAAAAACTAATATAAAAATTGGATTTTAATGTATTATACTATAAGTTTATTTGTATATTTTGTTAACCATTTACTATCTATCTAGGGAGAAATTTTTGTTAAAAGTAAATATGTTTAAATAGATTCAGACATTTTGAGATATTACAAAGAAATAAGTGTGCAATAATTAAATGAAGATATAAAAAAAAGAAAGAATTTTACAAAATAAGGAGATGAAAAGCAAAGACTAAAAAAATTATAAAAACCAGGAAAAATTGAAGATGAGGAATAATTAAGTGATTCAGACAGAGAGCTATTCGAGCCTGAAAATGATGTCGAAGGTATGGGATAAAATGAAAAGGTAGAAGAAAATATGGAAATTGAAGATATTATGGGAGTAAAAGATTAAGAAGAAGACAGGAATTAGGAAGTAGATGAAGATTACAAAGAATTGTGCTAAGAATCAGACCAGGCAATGGTTAAATTTGGTCAAAAACAATTAGAGTAGGCCGAGCTGTTTAAAGGAACTTCTTTAGATTTAACAAGTTTTATAGCTAAAAATAAATTAAATTTCTAATTCAGGCAAGTAAAGGCACATAACTAAGATGTGTTACTACTTTTTGATGAAGAAACTAAATGCTACAAATACATTCACATAGGAAAAGTCTATCTATTGGACAGAGAAATACCCAACAAGCCCCATTAAATATAATATCATACAGGCTTTTTTATGACATAAAATTATATAAACTGTGAAATTGTTAAATCAAAAGATGCATAAATAACCTTGGTAATTTTTAATACAAAATTAATGGATAGATAAACATTTATTAAATAAATAAATAAATTTGTATTAGACGGAGGGAGAAAAGCCTGCCGAAATTAGCTCAGCTCTTCCTTCTTAAAAACTTTAGTAGCAGGAATAGTAACAAAAGTAATAAAAGAAAAGATTGTAGAAGAAAAAAAAAGTTTTGATGAAGGTGAAGATGATTTAAAAGAGTTTGGAGAAGAAGATGAAGATAATGACTTCGATAATATAGATGAGGAAGACTTGGAACAAAAAGAAAAAGAAGTCGATGATATATTTGATAATTTAGACGAGGACGAGGAAGAAGATGATGAAGATGAAGACGAGGAAGATGAGGGGGATTTCATTGAAGACGATGAATCTGAAAGAGAAGGAAAAAAGAAATCTAAAAAGAAAAAAGACAAAAAAAGTAAAAAACACAAGAAGAAACACAGCAAAAAGCACAGTAAAAAGAAGCACAAAAAGAGAAAATACAGTCATTCTGATGAAGAAAGTGAAGATCCTTATAAAGATGAGGATGAGGAAGAAGATATTAATAATGATTAGGACTCAATGTCCAGTTAAGTAAGAAGAAAATAAAAAAGGAAAATGTAAAATAGATCTCAATCCAATGAATCTGGCAGTGATGAAAATGGAAACAGAAAATCGTATCGTTCAGATACTGGTAGTGGATCAGATGATGACAGAGAAAATTAGGTTAAAGATATTTTCTTGGAAGGAAACCACCAAGATGATGAAGAGGAAGAATAATTCACTTTTTCCACTAATAAGAAGAAAGTGGTATAAGAATAAAATAAGGAATAGGCGGAGTGATTGATATCAAATGTTTTTAATTTTTATTATTATTATTAATCTATCTTTTAATCAATGAAGATTCCTTATATCATATAGTTTAATATATTTTTTATTTAACTTAGCTTGAATTTAAAAATTAATTTTCGATTATTATTATTATTCTAAATTATAGGTAGATTGTATATAAAACAATTACAAAATAATTTTAATTGACACAATTATTTATAATTAATTATGGCCAAAGGAAAATTTTAATAGGATGCCTATGTCAAATGAGTTATATACTTACATACTTACATACATATAGATGAATAATATAATAAAAAGGATTTTTAATATTATTTTACAAATGGTATAAAAAATTTTTTTATAAAATGTATATTTTAATAATAAAATTTCAAATATTGAATCCTGACACTGAAGTTGTTATTGGTAGCGTAGTAAATAAACTTGATTCTTGCTCATTTTAAAATTTGCTAATATAGTTTTCTTAATATTTTAAGGTATCCATTCCGAATTTTAATGCCTATTGAAATTTAAAAGAACACCTTGATAAACAACTGCTTTATGCATGCGAAAGGTAAGCCTCCTTTAAATTAGACAGACATTTTTCATACAAACGTCTTGCATAGTTGAATGTACATTACTTTCATTTAAAATTTTCGCCTATTCCATTGTATTCTCTTGTTTTTTTATTATTTAATTTATAATTTTTATATTAATCGTCTGATTTTTTTGGAGGTAGTGAATTTATTAATCAAATAATAATTAGTTAATTAGCTATTTAATTTAATGAGATGTAACATTTTTGCTAAAATACATAATACTGATTGTCAGAATTTAGTAAAATATTATATTAATCTCTAATTTTTGTTTAGCAAGTTGGCAAAATAATAATTTAATCTTTAATCACCAATTTTTCAGGAGAGACATAATAAAAATAAATTTATAAAATAACTTTAAGAAAAAATATAAAGTCAAAATGAGTCAAGAAGAATTACAAAACCAAAAATAAAGTAGTTTGTTTTTTTAATATAAGTTAAATTTTTTATGAACAAAAATTATTTACTAATTCGCTTTTCATAAAATAGAAAAATAGTCAACAGAACAAGAAGAAAATGAATTTGATGAAGAAATAAATGAAAATTCTGAAATAAGTAATGAAATGGAAAAAATAGATGATGAGGGTGAAAATCAAGAATAGGAAAATGAAGATGACGACGACCAATAAGAAAATTAGTAATAAGGAGATGTAGACCAACAAGAATAAGTTAATGAGTTAATGATTTCAAAAAATAAGCAAAAGGGAGTAGTTTATATTTCGAGAATTCCTCCATATATGTCTGCGAGTCACTTGAGGAGCTTATTAGAAGGATATGGAATAGAAAGAATATATTTGGTGCCTGAAGATGAATCGAAAAGAAAAATGAGAATTTAAAAAGGAGGAAATAAAACTAGATGCTATGTAGAAGGGTGGATAGAATTTACAGATAAACGAGTCGCCAGATCTGCAGCTCTTTCTTTAGCATGCAGAAAAATGGTAAACAAAAAAATAGCTTTTATTCGGAAGATCTCTGGCATTTAAAGTACTTACCCAAATTCAAATGGGACAATTTAACGGAAAAATTTGCTTATGATGAAAAAATAAGAAAATAAAAAATTTAAAAATAACTCAATTTGGCGAAAAAAGAAAAGGAATTTTACTTAAAGAATTTAGAATAGTCTAAAACTATCAATCAAATTTAATAGAGAATGCAGAGAAAGAGAGAAAAACTTTAATAAGAACAAGAACATTAAAATTAAGAATTTTAAACAGCCAAAAACAATTTTAGGGCTAGAAATATTGGATAAACTAAAGTAATAAAAAGAGAATTAGACGAATAATGACAGTATTTATAATTATTTTTATTATATTTTCATATTTACAAGCATAAAAAAATTATATATAAAATATATATTATGGATTATAAATTAAATAAGTTAATAATCTTTTTATAATTTCGTTCATATTTTATTTGACATTAAATAAATGTAAAGTTACTAAAAATTTTATTTTTATAAGAAATTATTGCTTTACTAATTTTAGAATACTAAATTTACAAAATAAAAATTAATTATTCTTAAAATTTCATTTCCCATAAAAACAAAAAATAACACGCAATATTATTCAAATACCCTAATAAACATTTAACATGAATTACTAAATGGGTAAAATAATTTATACGTATTAATTTTTTTCTTTTAGAAATTGATAAATTTATTTTGTTTTCTTTTTGAAAGAAAAAGAAATAGAAAAAAATGAAAATAGATCAGATGCATAATTACATTAAATGTTGAATACAAGCGAAATTCAAAGTGTCCTTATAAAAGTATAAAAAATTCTAAAATTTGAATTTAATAAAAAATTAATTAAATGCATTGCTAGTTTTGGTACTTGGGAATTTCTTCAGACTCTCAGTAGGGGAATTATACAAGATAACTTCATTATGAGAAAGTGGATTTTTCTAATTGTTTTTTGTTTAAAATTCCAATAAACCAATATGTGATTTTTTTAACGAAATTATTCTTAGGATTAAAAGAAATATCAACCAACTTTTTGTTTTAGTAAATAATAGCATCTATTTAGGTAACAAAGTCAATAATCAAAATTTCTATTCTTATTGAAATAATGCTATTAAATATTACTTTTAATTTAAATTGCTAATTTATATAAAATCTAGTAGGAAAAGCTTAAATTTATAAATTTTTCTTTATTTGGTGACCACATTCTTTAACTTTTAAGCAATTCCATCAATGTAATATCGGATTCATAGTAAAAATTAATAATTAGTATAATTTACGAGCTATTAATTAAATTAAATGTCGGATTGTTAACTACATTTTTCCCAAAAGATTATTATTACTACTGAGATAGCTGTACATATAAATATCATAGTTTGATAAGAGTGGCAAAATGTAATTGAAACATGAAAAGAATATATAACCTTATGTATTTTCATAAATAATTCCCTAACTTAAATAAATTTTGTAAGAAAACAAATAGTAATAATTTAAACTTAATCAAGGTCTGGTTGGAAGTCCAAAGTAGCCAAACTTTTAACAAAAGCAATAGACATAATTATAATAACAGTAGTAGTAATAATAATCTAATAAAAGTGAGGCTTAAATACAATTTAAATATGAGAATGGCATTTAATAGTCCTCTTTTTATAAATAAAATGATTAAAATTTATCATAATTATATGTAACCTCTGGAAATTAAAAACTACAGCAATCATCACAAAATGGAGACTTGATAAAAAAAAAACTATGATTGATAATAATACTAATGATGCAGTAAATGAAAAAAAAAGAAGCTTAACTTCTAATCACATTAATTATAATTAACACATGAAATAGCAGGCAAGTGTAGAAACCAAATTGCCCGCACTGGGACATAAATAAAAACATATTTTACAGAAAAAAAGGTAATTGATAAAGGAAAATTAAATCAAGCAAAGAAGTATCAGTAACTCATTTTCTCTCTGCTATGGAATGGATGATAAATTGAAACCAAGAAAAGAAAAAGCTAATTTATCCATGTATGTATTGGGGGGATACGATATTATTGATTATACGTAATCATTAAATTAACTACATAAGAAATTACTAACAAAAATTGTTCTTACTAATTACAGTAATAAAAACTGAAGTTATGTATTACATTTTTTTTTATAAATATATTATATTAATAAATAATACATTTAAATTATTTTTAATAATTTTATAAATTTAATTTAGATTAATCTTCATTATTTATTTAATGACATTGTATAAATTTATCTCTAAACGTGCTTTATTTCTTAAGATTTTTATTCTTGATCATTTCCTTCTTTTTTTTGTTCTTCTTCTTCTTCTTCTTCTTCTTCTTTTCATCATCATCTAAGTCATCATCATCTTCTTCTTTTTTCTCCTATTTTTTCATGACCTTTTATTCCTTCTTGTTTTCCTCTTCTTATCCTTCATCTTCATCCATATCTAGGTCATCATCATCATCGTGATCGTCATCTAGATCATCGTCTAAATCATCTTCTCCATCAATTCCTTTAAATTGCAATCCTTCTACAGGTTTTTCAGTTTCTGTATATTCAAATCTTTCATTTTCTTGATTGAAAGTAATTAATTTCTATTTTATTAATCTTGTAATTTTTCTTCGACTTCTTTCTCTCATAGTTTAAAGATATTCTTACATTCTTTTAAGCAAATCATTTTCAACTCCCTTTTTTTCAGGTGCACTTTTTTATACTATTTATTTTGATTATAAACACTTTGCACACACTTTTAATTCGTCTGAACATTTGTCACATAAATGTCGATAACTAGAAAAAATTTTTATTTTGAATTAAATAATCTACATTTTGTATTTATATATATGTTTATATTACTAATAAATTTTACCTTTTCACTATTGTTTTAAGACTACATTTATTGCAAGTATGAGGATCTTTTATAGGTTTATATTTATTAAATTATAATTTCCATTTTATTTATTCTACACACTTTTAACACAAATGATCTAGTGGAGTATTAGTTTATCTATTAATTAAGATTAAATTAAACTAGGGCTTAAAAGCAACTTTATTTTGGTGCTTTTATGCTTATTTTTTGTTATTTCCTCCTCTTTATGACATTTTATATTATTTATTTTTTACTATTTTAACACTTTTATATTTTAAGGTTTTTTATTTTATTTCAGGAATTTTGTTAAAAACTATTAAAATATAAGGTATAATTATAAATTTATACATAGTCACAAAAAATTGCTTAATAAAAGTATTTTATAATATATTTTTGCAATAGAACTAACTAATAATAAATTTATTGAATTATATATATTATAAAAAGCAGAGAATTTCTTTATCATTATTTTCCTTCTTTATTTTCCTTGTTGTTTTTGATTACTAATTAATAAATATATTAGTTTGGAACATCAAATTTAATATTTTTTTTTATTAATTTTACATTTGGCATTATTTAAAATATTGTTTTCCCTTAAATAATGTTCTATACTTTCTCCGTAATATACCTTTTTAACATTTTTTAAGTTATTAACAGCTTATAAATTTTAAAAATCTTGTTTAAGTTTTCTCTAATTGATTTCAATTTCCTTTTTATTCTTATATTATTCAGCTTCAGCCTATGACTTTCTTTATTCGAAATCTATCTTATCTATATAATTTTTATCAGTGTATTGCTAAAAATATTATAAAGTACAGAAAATAAGTAGGCATTTTACCTTATAATTCTTAAATTTTTTTAACCCTTCTTGCTCTATTAATAGTTATTGGGAAGTTATTTATGAAATTTATGATTAGGTTTCTGCTTCCATTCTTTGTATTGTTTTTTAGATTTAACTCTCTTTATTATATAAATATTTTAAGTTATGTATGCCTTTATACAATTATTAGTTATATATTTAAAAATAAAATTTACCTTCTTCTTTAACTTTTTATTCTTATCTCACAATTAATAGTTAAGTTTTTTAAGCTTCTGTTTAGATGTAATTTTCTTCTATGGAAAGAGGGATTTTGGGTTTAGTTACTCGAATAGATATAACTAGATTAAATATATTAGAAAATGTAATATTATTTTGAGATTAATATTTTACTTTCGATTCCTGGAGCCCATTTTTCACATCCTTACTAAAGACTCTATTGTTATAAATTAAATAATATTTGCTCTTTATTTTATCAAACATTTAAAAATTACATTTTAGAGTGAATCATCTAACTAATCAAAATGATCGACTAATACTTCATGTAATGTATGTTTGGAACAGAATTGATTTATTTCATGACTAATTTATTAAAAGGTATTACAATTTAAAAAAAACAATAAGCTTAATAAACTAATTTAGTTAGTTACTGAATTTTATCAAAAATCCAAGTTTAATCGTAGTGAACTGTATAATTTTTTATAGTTTACCATGCCAATTCTAAATTTTTAATAATAATGAATTAACATTGAATTTAGATATATTAAAATCAATACCTTTTTTTAATCTATTAACTACTTCTATTTTATCAAAATATATAAGAACACCACTGGCTGTACCACACTGATATATATATAAAAAAAATTAATTCATAAATTATAAAAGTTCCATAGTTTTATTTATTTACAGGAATATTTTAAACTTGATCTGTCTATATTGTCACCTAAACTTAATACAATTTAGTTATAAAGGGCACCATCATGTGAAAACCTGGTTCCTTTTGTAAAATATAAAAATATTAGAATTAACTGTATATTTTTTTATAAAATTTATAGTTATTAAAGTTCTGTTTTTATTTACGTTTATTCCTTCAACTAAGGCTCCTCCTCTACTATAAAGTCCAATATTTCCTTCTTAGCTAAATTAAAATTTGAAATAATTATTATTTATATTAGATATTATTTAAATATAATATACATAACATGATAGCAGCCTAGAATGTGTCCCAATATTGTCACCCCAACTATTAAATTATATTTATTTCATATTTTCTTAATTTTTTGAAATTAAAATAGATTAAATAAATAAGTTTACTTAATCCAAAAATTCCTGTTATAAGTATTTATGACATGGTTTTACTTTTTATTTAAATTCACAATTTAATGAAAGCAAGATTTTATTAGCTTTATTAAATAGAAACTTACTATTTATTAAATTACACTAATAAAATATAATATATTGATAATTTAATAGAATAATAATAATAATGTAAATGGTTAATTATTTAAGAAAAACAAACTTAATTAGTTAAAATAATAATTTTATATAAAAATAAGTATCAATTTTATTTAATTAGTTAATCTTAAGTATTATCAAAATACTAATCTACTAATTAAAATGAAAGTCTATATATATTATCATTTTAGTGTTATTACAGTTAATTAAGCGCATTAACATTATATTTTTCTTCGTATTCCTTTACAAATAAATTATAATTGTTTTCAAAGCTTCTTCCTTCATCAAATATTTATTTTAATAATCTTAAACAAGTTATAAGTAGCTGCACATGAGTTTAGGGCTATGAGAAATAATCAATTAAATCAAAAATGCCCAAAAATATCAATTTGGTAACACCTTCTTGCTTGATGTACGGTATAATATCAATAAAAAACATCATAATGTCTTTTTATATTTTATAGTCTTATTTTTTTGAAGATTCGATTAAATTTTATAGTATATCGTGAAATTATCCTTGGGATTCTGATTCCAAATCTATTTGATCTTTATATATAGTGAAAATAGCTTTAAATAAATTTAAAGTAAGTGACTTTAGAGTATTTCGCTTTTATTGCTTTAAATATTGCTTTATTAGACTAATTAGTTCTGGCGAAATATCAATTAAATTCTGACCTATTTAAAAATCTTTAAGTAAAATATTTAGAGTTTTTATTAATTAAACTGCAATTCCTGGCACAAATTGACTACTTTTGATATCACATAATTTAGACCTTTTTTTACATTAAAAATATTGATTTCTATGATATATTATTTAGTTTAAAAATATATTAAAAACAAAAAATCTACCTGATTAATACTTTCAAATTTTCAAAATAATTCACATTTTAAAGGGACTCAATTCCAAAATTCTAATCATTTTCTCTGTTTTAAATATCGATCAAATAGTGAAATATTCCTTCAACAACTGAAGAAACTACATCAGGATATACAGACAAAGTATATCTTCCAAGACTTGAAGCTATCTAATGAAATCTTAACATCATATCTTCCGATTGGTAATTGATTTGTAGGTCATATGATAAACTAGATAAAATCCAGAGTATATTCTATACAGAATCTAGATCATCTCTTAAATTCTAAAAATTTTGTGTTATTTTTTGCAACTCCTGAACTAGAGTTATGTCTAATTTAAGATCTCTATACACCTATCTATATGTTATATCTTCAGAGCCGCATAAATTTCCAATTAGGTACAATAACTATTCATTTATTTAAATAACAAAATTTAATTGATTTTACTTAAAATAAAGTAAAAATATCTAATTACATTATTTTATATGCCTTGCGTTAAATTGTTGAAGTTTTTTAAATAATTTTAAGTCATTTGAACTCCATAGTATCTGTTAAATTTTAAAATTACGTCTTTTTTTTCAGTAGAATTCATATAACTTAAAACTAAAAAGCCCAATTCCTACAAAATAGAGATATATATTTGTTTTAATTAATATTATTCAAACCATCTAATAATTTTATTTTACAGCAATTTCATTATTTGGATTATCTTTTTATTAGTCCAATTTATTAATCAACTCTTTCATAATATTATAATCTAGCATCTTTGTAATTATATTATTGTGAATATTAAATTAATATTTCGATTAAATTTTATCTATTTTTAAAAAAAAAACTATTTTCTTTATCCAATAATTATTTATAAATGAATATATTTTTCATTACCGTAAATAAGACAAAATGAAGCTAATCCTTGAAGTCCGTATATATTATAGCTTTGTTCTTTGGATAAAAAAATTGATGCATATATTTATATTGCCTTTGAAACAAAGTCCATATTTTCTGCCTACTATAGCGTTTTATCATTTAAATCTAGGCTATATTAATTTAGCAATTATTGGATTTTCGGAGGTATTTATACTTAGTTTATTTTTTCACTACACATTTTCACTCTTTTACTCAGTAATTGATTGCTTCTATCTAAATTCACAAATTTTGTATAATATTTATTTGTACTATCATTATTTTAAAGAAAAAACATTATTTTTTATACCTTTTTTCCTTATATCTTCTTAAAAATCATTCATTTTTTTCCTTATTGCTACCTTTAACTCTTCTGAAAGTTAATAATAATAAAAAAATAATTATGATTATCATAACAACTATTATTAAGTAGAATTACTTGAATCTTCACCCTCGTTTTCTTAATAATTTTGCTATAACGGATTATGTTAAGAATATTCTTTGTATAAATTATTTTGGAAAATAGATATATTACTATTATTATTTTTAATTTATTCCATTGTTTTGAGAATTTTTGAGAGTTTTAATGTTTTTATAATTATTTTTCCCGGATGAAATTTTTGTAAATTTTATAATATTAACACAATATAATATATATAAATTATTAATAAGTAAGAATCCTTAAACTTTTATTTGTTAAAAATTCCGTCAGAATCATACAAATTACATTTTTGATTTATATTCTAATTTTACATTTTTTAATTAATTCTGAGTATTTAAGTACCAAATAATTATATTTAAAACCAATTTTATATATAATATTATACATTAATACTTTAATTATGGAATATAAATGAAACAAAAATCATAATTTTTCAATATCGTCGATTTCATCTTTAAGGGGAGCATTTTCATATGAGCATCTTGTGTCGTATATGAGGTTCCATTCGCATCCATTCACTGGGAGTTGTCTTATTGAAGGCATAATCAATAAAAATAAATTATTAGTTCCAAAAACTATATTTAAATTATCTGCAACTTATTCTGGATCTTAATAACTATAGTTAAGGGAATCCGAGTCAGGCAGTTTTTTCCCCCAAAATTCAATTGTTGTTTATCCTGAAATGGCAAGGAACCAGTTCCATCCAGAAAAAACAAAAAGCACAAAAAACAGAACCAGTACCAGAGTCTGAACCACATTGAAAGTTCTTGACTCAAGTTACAGTTTTTAATGATACAAATCATCATTGTAAGCAATTAAAATGTAAAAAATACTCATGTATCCTGTCCCAAATACTAAATAAAGCAAAAATAGTAAAAAATACCTAAAGTTTATATACCAATAAGAACCTAATTTTTCTAAAAATATATAATAAAATGCCCATTTTGTACCTCTAATTATTAAACCCTACACATGTATTTATCCAAGGACAATGGTGGTCCATTTTGAGCACACATTTATTACACACAGAACAATGATGAGACCTTTCAGGTTTTATTAGCACACATTTTTTGCACACCTTTATTCCTTCGTTTTCTTTTAATTATTCTAATTACCCATCATTTAACTCAGAAATTTGCTCATTAGTGTAGATCGACTCATAATTTATATCTTCAACAAATCCTGGCCCGACAATGACTGTCATTGAATAATTGAAAATTATTCCAAAAGTAATAAAAATCCCCAAAGCCATTATTACTCCAGTGATAAAATAGGATTCTGTGGTTTTGTATATCACTTGGCAAATATCGAAACTAAAGGAATAAAATATTAATGAGACTAATGCATAAAGACCAAATATTAGAAAACCCCCAATGATTTTATTATAAATTTCCCTATTTCTTCAATGGGGGAGGCTTAATATCTCTTTCTCTTTGCCATTTTAATATTTATTGCTTATTAGAAAATAATGACTTGCTTTGTTATTAAAATTAAGTTAAATATTAAAATTATTAATAAAAACTTCTGCTATTGATAATTATTAAAATGAAAATAATCACCAACTTTTTTTACATATTTAAAAGTAAGTAGTGATAATGTATTCTGTTAAATAAATATATAAAAAATTCTTAAAAAAATGATAAAACAGTATAATTTAAAAATTTTGTAAATAAATATAATATAAAATACTTAAACATTTAATAATCTTTATAATATATCTTAGTTTTTTTATTTTCTTATTTATGTTTATATATTTCACTCACATTCTCCAGGCAGTAATCATTAATTGAACGAAATGTTCATCATTATCAACAGAAGCAGAAACGGCAGCATAGTAATCATCCCACTCTCCTTTAGTTATGGTTCCGTTTTTATTTACGTCTCCGAAGTTTTGCAAAAATTCTAAAAATACTTATTCTTCTGTCATTTCTCCTTTGGCAACTTTAGGGTGCACAGTGGTATTGTAAACGTTTTTTAAATCTGCAGCAGTTATGGTTCCACTGCCATCTCTATCGAATTTTAAGAAAGCCTTATCAATCAATGCCTGTCTTTTGCTGTTGGGAGATCCTCTGATTCCTTTTTTTTCGTAATTTTAATGTAGATAGTAATAAGTTTATGAAACAGAAAAAAACTTTGATCAAAGTTAAAAAAAAATTATATAACGAAAAATAAATTTACCGATTAAAAATTCGTCAAAATTTAAAAATCCATCTCTGTTTGTATCTAATTGCTATAATAATTCCCCGGCTTCTTATTAAGTGAGTTAAACTCCACATTCAGAAAGTCCAATGAAAAATTCCTATTTATCTACTCTTCTATTTCCATCAAAAGAGTCTAGTTATCTGAAAACTCTTCCTAGACCTCTGATAGTTCTGGCTCCTCTTTACTCTAACTAATATCTGACTCTGTCAAGTACACTCATTTGCTGTTAATTTTATTATTATTAGTACATTTTTTATGAAGTCTTAGTTTATTTCTATTTTTAGTGTATTTTTATTTAATCGAAGTTTCCTTGTTTTAATAAAAAAATATAATATTTCTTTTTAATATGAGTTTATTAATTACTTAACTATTAAATAAATCTGAAAAATAAATAAGTAATAAAATTAATTCCGGCTAATATTATTATAAGTTTCATAAGTAAATTAACATTTTTAAATATATACAATAAAACTATAAATTTAAAAAATATATATTATTAATAATGATCATTAATATAATTTTAAAAATCTCTATTCATTCTTGATCAGACTCCTTTAATATTATCATTCTTTTCCTCTTTAAATATTTAATAACTTATGAAAATTACTCATTTTCTAACATTTATTCTATTTTATGAGGGCTTTCGGTTAAAAACTGTATAATATTTTGGAATTCATCAGTTTATATAAATCTGTAAACTTTTTATCCTTCTTCTGAATAAAAATCTTCTTTATTAAATTTGCTGAGATCAATTTTTATATTTTAATTGACGACATCTTTACTGCTTTCACTTTATTTATTTTCTTCGTTAGATTCATTTAAATTTTATTATTTTTTGTTTTTCTGAATTTCTTCACTTCTCATCTACTTAATCTTTTCCATAGCTTTATGCAAGTTCTCATTTTCGGGCTCAATTCCCAGACCAAGTTCAAAACTGGCTTATCCCATATTTAATTCCTTCATAAACACATGCAAATATCCCTTTTTTAACCAAGTTTTTGCATTTCTTGGGTTAATATTAAGACTGTGACCCAAAGAATCGATAGCGTCTTATAGTTTGTTCATTTTCACTTGACAATTCGAAATTTTGACCCATATTTCTTCATTCTAAGCATCTATTTTTAACGCTTCTTTGTATTCTTCAATGGCATTTTCAAATTTCGCTAAAAATTATTTTAAAAAAAATTTCAGAAACAAAAGAAGATTTTTATGTTAAAATTTTATTATTTAAATATTATTTATTACACACAGCAAAGAGTTGGTCCCCCATTTACACAATATTGGTAGCTTTAATAATTTGGGGATCATCTTGATATCTCTCCATGTTTTGTATATGCTTATTGATATTATTTAGTTGCATTTGCAGATTTGAAGTAGGACACAGGTCAAAGCTCTTCTCATAGTGGTGCTTTGACATTTGATAATTTTTTTCGTGTTCGAATATCAGCCCTTTCAAACAATGCGCCATGGCAACTTTCGAATTGTCGTATTGAATTAGTGAAAAAATAAAATCGGTTTCTTCGTGAGCTTTTTCAAAATTTTAGAGTCCGACTAGAGCATTCACTTTCAAAAAATATAAGTTAATATTTTATCTATGTTCAGTTTAGTCCTTTTTAAGTTTTAAAATTGCTTTATTGCAATTAACCAATGCATGTCCGTAATTTTTTTGGTCTAGATAATCTTGAATTATTATTTTAACAGATTAAATTTCTTTCATTCTTTGCTAATCTTCGATGCCCTATTAAAAATCTTCTGTCCCAATTGTCCTTGTAGTATAGTTAATTTGGCTCTTATCCTTTAGCAAAAAATGAAAAAATTATAAAAATCACAATTAAATAGAAAATTATATAACTTTACAGTGTTTTTCTTATTTTCTTTGCTTTCTGCAGACTGCTTTTATTGTTAATCAGCGGATGACACTTCTTCTGATGTAGATAAATCCAAAAATTTACCTTTTTTAATAACTTTTTCTTATTTTTTTCTTCTTCTAGTTTCTATTTATTCAATTCTGTTTAAAGATCAAAGCTTTGACTCATAGAAACCATTCCTTGTTTTAAACCATAACTCTCTGCACTGTTGCACTAATTTCCATTTTCCCTTTCGATGTTGTTTGGCATGGAATATTTAGAAAATTCTTTATTTTCATTATTTTAATTCAGATTTCCTGTTGAACCTTGAAATGATGTTTAAGGAACAGGATTTTAAATTGAAGAATACGGATATTCTTTTTTTGCTTTTCAAAGACTTGCGTCGCAGATCCTCCGGAGGCAGCTTAATATTATACATTTCCCGTTCCTACTGATTACTAAATAATTTAATTGCTTTGAATGAACTTTCCTTTATCGTTTTCAGGTTGGGGTTTGAATAACTTTTCTTTTTGTATTTGATTTTCTTTTTCTAACGGATTTCCGGGGGCATGGAACGAAGTTTGCATTTAAGAAAAAATACTTCCCAGATCATCGCCAACTATGGTTGATTTGATTTCTTGTGACATGAGTGCGAATACGTGTTCCATATTTTCTAAAGTTCCTATTTTTATATATTAATTTTATATCAATATATATGTATTGAATTTCTTAATAAGCAAAATACCTAATTAATTTTATTCTTTATCCTGACCAGTTTGTTAATCCTATTTATTATTTTCTGTTTGTTTTTGTTATTATTCGTTATTTTCTTATAATTCTTCACATTCGGTCTTTAGTTTACTTTCTGCCTGCTTGTTGGCTTCTTCTGACAATTCGGAAGAATTCAGCATTAGAAGAGTATCTCTTAATTTCCAATCATACTTTGATAAAATATTACCCAACTAAGGACTTTAGTCAAGCAGTTCAAGTTTAAATACAAATGATTTATCTTTGAGATATTAATGATGAGTAGGATGCAAAGCAATTTTAGTTATTATATGTTTCAGCCAATCAACTTCATATTCCTACTCTGCTTATTCTATAATTAATTTTTGCATATTTATTGAGAAATAATACAATAAAATTAAATAAATCGGATTTTACCTTATTCTTTTTACTCTTCTAATTATTTTTAGGCTTTTCTTATCAAATCCTCAATTAAAGAATCTCCCGGTTTCACCTTTAATCCTCTTTTATAACTTATAATCGCTTTAGAGTAATTTTTTAAATTAAAATAAGCATATCCTTAAATAACATAACTCTTCGAAAATGAAGGGTCTAGTTATATGGCTTTTTCTGTATCTTCAATTGCACTTAAAAAATCTTAGTTGCAATTTTTAGCTCCAGCTCGAGTAGCATAATAAACCTTTAATTGATTATAAAATAAGTATTCTAAAAAGCACACTTTTTAATTAATTTTACATAATTTTATCCATTATTTTTAATTATTTAGTCTAGGAGTTCAATCGCTCCTGAAAAGTTATTAATTTTTAATAATTCTTAAGATTTTTGGTATAATTATTCTTCTTTGTTCATTTTTATTTTCAGGTTTATTTGTATTATATAAAAAATATTTTATTTTTTAAATTTTTAGAAATTTAAGAATTAATCAATATATATGTTTAATTAATTTTAAAAATAATATATTTCATTAAATATATATATTTTATTAAATTCCTAAATTATGCTATAAAAGACAATAAAAAATTATTTTATTGATGTGTAAACTTATAAAATTAAAATAAAGTTATTTTAATAACTTTTTAAATTTTCAAATAATTTATTTTTAATAATTTTATTTTATTATACCTCAAATTAAGATTCTTATTATTTTTTAGATTTTTAATTAACATCCATACATTATATGTTTCAAATTAAATATTTCTTTCGAAGTAATCATATTACTTTTAATTAATTTATAGAATATTATTATAGATTTAAATTGCTACACACTAACATACACTCACTCACACACACATATATATAATTAATTTAATAAGAATTAAAAATAAAAAATAAAAAAACAAATAAAATTCTGTTTTAAACAAATAGAGACAAAAATTAGTGGGAATTACTATGTAAAAAAGACAAAAAAAATAGAATTAAAAATTAGGATAAAAAGAATAAATCTAGTCTAAATAATAACTAGATTCTCCTGCTCAAGAGTAAGTAATACAATCTAAGAAAATATATAAAAAAAAAAAGAAGAAGACTTATCAGAAAGAGAAGACTTTGAAATTAACCTAGCTAACGATGATTTATTAGCAGACTAATAATAAAAATCAGATAAAACCTTCAATAAAAATAGTGATTCTGATGTTGCTGATGATGATGTTTATGAAATAGAAAATGAGAGCTCTAGTACAAACTAGTAGATTTCTAATACTAGTATACCTTCTCACAAAACAAAAAAAGGCTAAGCAGAGCAGGCAACACACTCAGCATCTATCGCAAAAAAAAGAACTTTAGAATAACTTCTACAATAGCAGGAAAGAGTTAAGGGTATGAGAGCTGAATAATTTATGAAAAAAATAAAGACTTTTTTAGAAGATTTCAGAGAAAAAGTAAAGGAAGAAGGCTCTGCATCAAATAAAACTGAAAAATCTGAATACAGTCAGTCTAAAATATCGAAACCTTACAATAATAATATAACAGAAGAAGAAGAAGAAGTAGAAAATAACATTTTCCAAAAAGAAATTGATGATTACTCATAATATGGATATGTATTGACTTCATCTGATTCGGAGGATGAGTTCGATGTTTTACAATAAAAAACACATGGTATTAACTAGTATTTAAGAAGAAATGTTATATCAAACTAAAAATCTGGAGTTAAAAAAGAGAAATAATTAAAAGGTGAACTAAAATTTGAATCCGATGTGAAATAAGAAGTAATGTCTGAAAGAACACAATAGACACTGGAAGAAAGGCCTTATTTGAGAAGGGAACATATGGTAAACGACATCATTTTTTATTATTAAATTATAACTAATATTTTTTTGTAAATTTTAGATCTCAAATTATAAATAATTTTAAATCTATCATGCTAAGCTCAAAGAGTATGATGTAATAATAAACCAATTAATAAATTTACTACATTTTGAAATTAAGTTTTACTTTTAAATTAAATTAAATTTATTAGATAATTCCTTTAGAGTTTTAAAAAGTTGTGTTTGATCATACAGTTGATAGATTTGAGTTTAAAGTGAAGTATTAGGGAATACAAGTCTTAGAATTTTTCAAACAAATGGGAGTAAAGGAAAAATATGTGTACAATTATATTTTAGAAAAATCAATGAATACCAAAATTCTTAGAGGTACTGCATTATTTTTACTTTGATTTTCTAATCAACACTTACTTACTTACTTCTATAATTTATTAGAATGGTGCAGCTAATTCTTCGAGCCTTACCTTAAAGATATTGAAGTTTAAAGTGCATTTGAAAGAGAATTTTCTTATTAAAAGGGTAATATTGATTATTTTGATCCTGATTTCCAGGGAAAAATAAATGTCATTACTAAAGTAGATTCTATTAATTTTTGCATGGTTTTGGAAGGGTATTACACATTATTTTAATTTATTATGAAAATTTAAAAATATATGATAATATTTAAATTACTTCAGATATAAGGATAAACTGTATATGAGAGTGATGATGACAATGCTTAAGAAGCTGTGCAGATTCCTATTCTAATTTCAAATGATTGAAATGGCCTTGCACAGTGATTGTGGAAAGTAGATGTACTATGATATAACATTTTACTTTAAATATCGTCTTAATTTACTCGGCAAGGGGAGAAAACCACCTAGACCTATAAAGCATATATTGACCAACAATCTCTCAATAACAATTTTTTATATTTAAGAGGGAGTTTTATATGATAAAAATTAATAAATTGAACATATGTTTCTCAAAGAAGAGTTTTAACCAGATATTAAAGCAGAATTTAAGCCAAGTGATGAGGATTCTTCAGACCAATAAACCTACCTTCCCAGCTCTCAGACTCAAAGTCAAAATCAAAGAAGTGGAAGTGATACTGAACTATGCATAAAAATTGAAGATTGATATTTATTTAATTTTTTTTTTCAATATTTATTATGTATTTTAAATATTCACTTAGTTGTCTAAATTTATGTTTTATAAACATTATAAATAATAATATTGTTATTAAAATATTAATATTCCTAGATATTCGATCGATATGATAAATAATTGTTTAATAAATCAAAAAATATTCTTAGTTATAATTTAAATAGACAAATTTTACCAATATGGGAGGTCACGGAGGTTTAAACATATTACCTCAGAAAAAATGGAATGTGTACAACAGGGATAATAGAGAAAAAGTAGAAAAGGATAAAAGAAAAGCAGAAGAAAAACGACAGGCACAAGTAGAAGAATAAGAGAGAGGATAAGCATTGTGTAGATTGTAAAAATTGAAAATTCAGAGAAACTAAAATGAGGACTCTTCAGAGAAGGACAAGGAAAAAGGGAAAAATTATGAAAAATATTTAAAAAAACAAGAAAAAGATGCAAGAAAAGAATAAAAAGAAAAAAAAATATAGCATTAAAATTCTGAAACTAAAAAAAAGGAATAACAATCATCCCATATTAATTTATTTTAAACTGAATAAAGAACAATTGAAGATGAGCAGTTAATTAAAATATCAATGCAAAATAAAACTTTTTTCGATGGAAAACCATATGGGCCTGAAAATGCTTTAGGATAATTTAATGATGATAAGTATTAGAAACCTTGGTATTATAATTAAGATGTTTACAATAAATTAAGAATAAAAGAAGAAGAATTGAATAAATAAAAGAGTAATGAAAAAGAATAGAAATAATTCATGAAACAAATTAATAACTTTTCTCAAAATAATGATAGCAGCAAATTTTATTAAATTATAAATTTACCAGAAAATTAGCAGCAAAATTCTCAATAAGTAAAGGATAATCTTTTTGTCAATGAAAATAGAGAAATAATATAATAAAAAAGCTAAAAAGAAAAACATAGAAGTCTAAGTGAAGATTCAAACAAATATAGTAATAGAAGCAGAAGTAGGAGTAAACGTTAGAGTAATAAGAAAAGCAAAAAAGAGAAGAAAAAACATAAAGAAGAAAGAAAAGAGTCTAAAAAATTAAAAAAAGAAAAATAGGATAAATATGAATAATTGAAATAGAAAAGACTTCTGAGAGAATAATAAGAACGAAAAAGAGAAATTGACATTATTCATTGCTAAAAACATATAGACAATAAAATTTATCGTTGACTTTATTATCTTATATCTGTTTTGTTATATATAAATAACACAATTATAATATATAAATAATAATAAATAACCTATTTAATAATTTTTTTTAAAGATCTTATAATTATGAGAGTATGATGGGAATTTTCTTTAAATTTATTTAAATCTCAAAATATATTTTTTGATTTTAAACAATTTTACATACAGTACTGTATACGTGTAATTATAATAATATTTTTTTAGATTCTAGATAATAGGTAATTCTGATTAATTCCCTCACAATAATATAATAAAATATACTTAAATTGAATATTAAACCCAATGACTTCTGTGTAATTAATATATTAAATAATAAAAATAAAAATAAAATTATTAATAAATAATGTAATTTAGAACAAAAATAGCACTATAAATTTTATTGATATTATTGCTATCTCTCAGTTTTTTGGCTGGATCAATAGTGTGTATAATATATTGGCCTTATATAGCTGCTCCAGTTGTAGTAGTAATATTAATATCCTTTTATATATGGAAAAATAGAGGAATAGAAAGATAATAGGTGGCCTAAAGGTTTTATTACCATGCTGAAAACAATTTAGAAAATGGTAAAGAGAAGTTTTCTGTTATGTCTTACAACGTATTAGCTGATATGGTTACGACAAAATTGATATATTAAAATGCTAGTTTCCCCATTTTAAATTTTAAGAAATACAGGGGACCCAGAATCGTTGATGAAATTTCTTCATCTATGCCATCTGTTATATGTATGTAGGAAGTCGATCACTATGAAGATTTTTATAAAAAATAACTGGAAGGACTTGGATATACTACGTTTTTAAACAGAAGGGCCAAACTATTCAGACATGGTATATTGATAACTTTATTTAAACAATCTAAATATATATAAACTTTACACCTAGGTACTCTAATCGGATTTAAAAATAATAAGTGGATTGTAGAACATACAGAAGCCATTGATTTTAATGACGCTGATTGTAATAAAAAGTACAAAGTTCATGCAGCCGGTATTATGAGTATTGCCAAATCATTGGAGTCAGGAAAAAAAGTTATGGTATGCAATATTCATACTTATTTTATTGGGAACTCTGCTAAATATTTATAAGTTGCCTACGCAACGCATAGAATTTAATAATTTTTGCAAAAAACTAATAATAGTAATCTAAATATCCCCGTAGTTATTTGTGGAGATTTTAATGCATATTAATAAAGTTAGATAATATAATATTTATATGGAAAAATACCCTAACAATATAATTTTGATTCCGAGGAAGAATTTCAAGAATTTTAAAGAATATATGAGAAGTAAAAAACTTATATATTTATTTATATATTGTTTATTAATTTTAATTTAAAATATCTAAAAAATATAGATATCCCTATCAAATTTCTAAATGGAATTTATAAAATTCTTATGATATGTATCCATCCAATTTGCCTACTCATTTTACTCATTATGTAACATACTACATATAGTAATATTTATTAAAAAAATATATTAATATTTTGTAATATTAGATGGCAGGACATAAAGGAGTCTTAGACTATATATTTTACTCTAATTCTAACTTGAAAGTAACATAGTTATTAAGACCTCCTAAAATTGAAGATTTAAATGACTGGTAGGGTTTACATTTACTTATATACATTTTATACATTAAAATAAAAAATTTTATTATTGTTATTTTTAGTGGAGGAACTCCGAATAGTAAACTAAGTTCTGACCATATAAGAATAGAAGCGGAATTTCAAATAGAATGATAATTTATTTCTTATTTTATTAATTAATATATTCTTATAACTATATATTATTTATTAAGCTACATGTAATATAAAGTAAAATTCTAAAACTAAATCTTTGTATTATATTATACTATATAAATAAGAAATTCAGAATATAATTTAATTTAAACATTTATACTAATACTAATATAAATATGTTGCTTTAATTTTCAAGGATACTTAATTTTTTATGCATCTATCAATATAAAAACAATTAAATATTTAGATATTGGCTTATTAATTATGAGATTTACAAAATATTAAATATTTCCAATATATGTTAATTGTCATTATAAATAGAAATAAATAAAATTAATCTAATGTAAAACAAAAAAATTAATAAAACAAAAAGGAAAAAAATAAATAATTAAAAAAAAAAAAAATGCATTTCAAATTAAAGTTTATTCTTAAACTTTCATTTGCATTCTCTTTTCTATGCTGTTTAATAATATTAGCATGTTTAATTATATATATTTGGAGATATGTGGGAGCTGCTTGCATTTTATTTCTTATTATAGTTGTATTTTTGTGGAAAAATCGCGGAATAAAAAAGCTTAAAGTAGCTGAAAGAGATTATTATCACATTCAATCTGATTATATATAGGGTTGCAAAAGATTTAAAATTATGTCCTATAATGTGTTGGCAGATATGTGCACATCTAAACTTATATATCCAAAAGCAAGTTTCCCCATATTAAATTTTAAAAAATATAGAGGTCCTAGAATTATAGATGAAATTAAATTTTCGATGTCTTCTATCATATGTCTATAAGAAGTAGATCATTTTGATGACTTTTATAAAAAAGAATTAGAAAAACTGGGGTATTCGGTATTTTTAAATAAGAGAGCTACTTTTTTTAGGCATGGTAATAATTAGATTTAATTTTTATTTTTTTTTTATATATTCTGTTCTTTATTATAGTAATTAAATTATTTTTCACCCATTATAATAATATATATTAAAAAGGAAATATTAATTTGGATTTTTATCATAGGAGTTCTGTTAGGATTTTTAAATAATCAATGGGAAATTGAGAAAATTGAAAAAGTAGATTTTAATAAAGCAGACCCAGATCCATAATTTTAAGTTCACGCTGCCGGAATAATGGGTATTATGATATGTAAGGAATCAGGTTAAAAAGTTTTGGTTTGCAATATTCACACCTATTTTATTGGAGAAATTGTTAGATATTTACAAATAGCATACATAACTTATAGAATATAGAAGCTAATAAATGAAACCTAAAATTACAATATTCCTATAGTTTTATGTGGAGATTTTAATGTATAGGAAAACAACCAAGTTATTTAATATTTAAAAGGAGTAACTCCTAAAAAGTATTTATTTGAAAATGAAGAGGAATTCTAATAATATAGCACTATATATCAAAAGTAAATTTATATCGTAATTTCAATAAAAAGATTATGTTTGTTTATTCAATCAGTATAAGTGTAATAATATTAATCGAATTAGTTGATTAATACAATGGAGTTAACATAAAATAATAATTAATTACAAGTGATATTGTAATTAACATAGAATTGTAATTAATTATATTTTTAACTGTATTAGATATCCCTATTAAATAAGTAGTTGGGGCTTAAGGAACGCATATGATTATTACCCTAGTTATCTTCCGGTGCATAATACTTATTATGTAAATATTTATTTTTAAATTTTAATGTACTAATTTTGATTTATTTTATATTATATAAGGCTCCAGGAAGAGATAAAGTACTTGACTATATTTTTTTCTCTTCAGCATCATTACAAATTACAAAAATTTTAAGGCCTCCAAAACCTGAGCATATTTGTGAAAAGTAATTAAATTTTTAAATTAAATAATATTAAAATAATATATTATACTAAAAAGTATAAAATAAATATTTAATTATATAATTAGTGGGGGGACACCTAACAGAATGTTAAGCTCAGACCATATTCGAATTGAAGCTGAATTTTAGCTTTTAAAATAAACCATATGATGAAAATTCTTTTAAATTATTTAATTTAGACTAATTAATAAAAATATATATCTAAAAATGTAGGATATTTTTATGTAAGTAAGTATCCTGCGTAATAAATAATTTTATCTATATTAAATTATAATATACTAAAAATTATCAAATATAGTAAGTATACTGCTCAAAAAACAATAAATAAATTACTCATCAATTATTGATATAGTGATGTAATTTCAATACCTTAATTTAATACTTATATAATTTGTGATTTAAAATAGTTATTAGGGTGAATAAAGAGATTTTATTGTAAAAAAGAATATATGAAAAAGAGTTTTTTTGAATATTTTATTACACTTTTATTTTTAAATTTGGGCTATTTATTACGATTTGACATTTTTTCACATAAAATACTCATTATTATAATATTGTGAGTCATTAATTTACTTTATTATTGCAAAACAAAATACATAAAAAATTTATTCGGTTTAAAAGAATGCATAAGTGCAATAAGATTTTGACAAATGAACAAATCAAAATATGTTTAACTATATAATTTCCTAAATCTTTGGTAAAACGATAGGATAAGGTGCATAATTGTATGAGTATGCTAATCTAAGGAGTTAAAAGATAGTTTAATAAAATTTTAGAGATTGATAAAATCTTTCATTAAGGTAACTAAAATATTTGAGTATTATAACTATAAAGTATTAACAATTATTGGGGCATAATAACTCTTGAATAAGATAATTATAATATAATTAACTAATTAAGTGTTTTAGTTCTCAAGGTATAGGGTATTTGGTATGAACTAAAAGAATAATAATTTTAGACATGATTTTAATGTCATTTTTAGAAAATTTCTACAAAAGTTTTAGTATTTCATAATAAAATAAACATAATAAATCTATATCTATTTATTCTATTTATTTTTAGACTTCAAGGAAGTAATTTTATTGGGATACAAGGGATGGGGAGAGTATTTTTTCCTAGTGATGAAATCATAAATTTTATTAATTAAAAAATAACAACTACTAATATGACTCTATTCTTAAATAACTCTGGGGTATACATAGTCTTTTTAGATCCAATATATTATAGAAATAATATATAATAATTAATTCTCAAATATAATAGGAGGATATTGAGGGGAAGAGCTTTAAGGGATCATATATAGGAGAAGATGATTCTCATGGAAAATTAGTAAAACTTTAAGATCAGTTAAAAGAATAAGAATAGAGCGACGAAGAAATAATTGAGTTTGATAAATCTCTTTTAAAACCTTAGTAAAAGTCATAGTTCTACAAACAATAACGATTAAAATCAATGACTGATTTAACTAATCCACCTAATGAAGAAAATCTAAACAAATTAGACACTTACATTTTGGAAAAAATCATAGATTAAGGAGAATATGGTAAAAAAACTCTAATTTTAAAATTAAAAATAAAATCATTTTCAAATTTATCTACAACAATAGGTACTGTTTATTTGGGTTAGTCTAAATAAGGAGATTTAGTAGCGATTAAAGCTATAGAGCCAAGTCGAGACCTATTCGAGACAGATCCTCACAAATATTTCAACAAGGAAAAAGTGGCATACGAATTGGTGGGGGAACACCCTCACATCGTGAAGATATATGACTCTATTTATATGTGCCATTTTAACTATGAATAAAGACAAGGTTCAGTCAATGCCATTATTTTAGAATATCTTCCTAATGGAAATTTGGAACAGTTGATATAGAACAGTGAGAACCAATCACATGCTTCATATGGATTAGATGAGTCTTCTGCAAGAATTTATTTTAAATAAATGTTAAGCGGAATTAAACATATTCATGATAATAGTTTATGTCACAGAGACATAAAATTAGACAATATGGTGCTTAATTCTTAAAATGAACTTAAAATCATTGATTTAACATTTTTAACTGATAACCAGTTGATTACTAACCATTAAAGTAATATTAATAGTTTTAACAAAAATATTTAAATTTTAGTAATTAATTAATCTATCAATTCTTAAGGAATTGGGAGCAATCAATACATGGCTCCAGAAATAGGAAGATAAGATGACTATTATGGATAAATAGCCGATATATACTCTTTGGGAGTCTGTCTTTTTAGATTGGTTACAGGAGGTTTCCCTTGTCTATTTAGAGCAGGAATGTCTGATGGTTTATATATGCACATAGTGGACTAAGATTATGATGAATTTTGGTAAGACATTGATAACTATAGATAAGACCACAATTTATTACCCCTCACAAAATTGTCAGATGAATTTAAAGACCTAGTAGTCAAAATAATTGCATTTGAACCTACCGTATTTATTTATATATTTTAAAACTATTTTTATTGCATTTAAAGATTTATAATTCTATTAATATATTACAGGAGAGATATACTATCGAATAAATAGAGTAACATAAATGGATGCAACATATAGATGATAGCACTACACCTACAAGTGCTGTGTAATTTAAAAAAAAATATAGAAAAAATCCTCATAATAAAACTCTTTAGGAAGCTCCGAAATAATAAATAGATTAGTAGACATAATAGAAAAAATAAAAAGAATTTAAACTCTCTATATTTAGTCCTATATATTAATTGGACTAAAAAATATTTTAATAAAAATTGGAAAAAATTGTAATAAAACACTAATTAGAATCTGCATAATAAAAAAATATTAAAAGAAACCTTTATATAGTTTACACAAAACGAATTGAATTTAAAATAATAAATTTATTAAAATAAAATATTAATTAAATTACAAAATTAAAATAAATATCTAAATAAATTATAAAATGTTTTGCTTAAAGCATAAACTATTTTTAAAATAATTTATATTTATATTCTTTATTTAATATATTTTTATTTTTAAAGTGCAAAACCAATAAATTAATAGCAAAATTATTCTGAATAGATTGCATTTCTTAATTATTAATTATTTATTATAAAAATAGCAAAATTATAATTTTACTATATTAAAACAGTGTAAATTAATAAAATGGGAAAATAGTAATAATTATCACTTCTTGAAAGAAAAAACAAAAAATAGATAAGACAAACTTTGGGTTCTTTTCAAAAACCAAATAATAAATAATAGATTGTTTCTAAAAAACCCAAAATAAATGAGAAAGTCGATCAATAATCAATATAAATGAAGAAAAAATTGGTTTAAAAAAAGTTGAATGTCAAATTAAATACAAAAAATCCTAAAAAATAAAATAAGTAAAAGTAAATAGTAGAATCAGAATAAGAAGAAGAGGATTCAAGCCTTGAAGAAAATAGTGTCGAATCATAGGAAGAATCAGATGACAGTAATTAAAGTTAAGATAAGAGTGATTCTTTAATCAGTTAGGATGAGGAAGAAGATGATGATGATGATGAAAGTGATGAAGAAATAGATAATGAAGATGAAAAGGAAAGTGAAGATGACTAAAATGAGGAAATTAATAATAGCTAAGAAGAGGAACTAGATTTGTATGAAGAGGAAGAAGAAGAAGAAATTGACCATAACGATAGATACTTTTAACTTAGTGATTCTAATGGTATTATAATTAATATATATTTATTAAAGCAATATTTAGTTGCTATATTAGATTTTAATTTTATACAGAAAAAGAATAATATGGATTAATTTTTGGAATGGGGGGAAAAAATAATATTTGAAGGGGAATTTAATATAATTCCTATAGTAGGGAATTTAAGAATAAATGGCTATGATATTGACTCTACAAAAGAGGCGCTAATAGGAAAAAAATGTATATCAGTAAAAGGAGCTAGTTATTTAAGTGTAGACTTCACACATAATAAGTATACTATAGTTGCTAAAAAGCACCAAAAATAATAGTAATTTTAGCATATATTTATTTAATTATTGCTTAAAATTAACATATGTATTTATTAATAATAGGCCTTATTAAGAATTATTATAAAATCTAAGTAAATTGCAAAACGAAGCAAATTTAATTAAAATTATTGACTCTATAGATCAGCAGGCCGAGGCAGTCTAAGAAAATTTATAAATTTTTGAAAATGTCGCCTTTGTATATAAAATAGATTAAGACATATGTATTAAAGACATAGTCATGACTGGATAAGAAAATTAAACAGGAGAAAGTTTTATTACCTACGGATCAGCCTAAATATAACAACTTAAACAAATGAATCAAAGCTTAAAAATCGATAATTCTAATAAAGTAATATTAGTAGCTGGGGGTAAAAACTCTGGAAAATCTTCGTATTGTCTCCATTTGGTGAACCATTTTGCGAGTAATTCTGACGATAAAGTATTTTTACTAGATACTGATTTGGGGCAGGGGCTCTTCAATTTCCCTGGAACAGTAAACTTGTACTGCTTTGGTGCCAACGATATAATTATTAATAATTTGGGAAAAATTACTTATAGTTAGCCTCTAAGTCAATACGTAATCGGAGAATTCTCTCCTTAAAATTTTATCGAATAATATATTGCTTCCATCCAAGAATGCATCAGAACTTATAGAGATTTGTTCAAAAGTAGTGTCCTCGTAATCAACACATGTGGATATATCAATAATATTGGAGAAATATTACTTTATGATACTATAAAAATAACACAACCTGAATTTATCTATCTAATGGGAGAAAAGGTTGAGCATATTAAAAATTAACTAATCCCGAATAAACAGACAGGAAATGTGAATAGAATATCTTTCTATAGCAATTCTTAAGAGTAATTGTTGACTGAAAAATAAATTTCTGTACATAAAAACAGAATTTTCGAAATTAAGGGAAACTGGGAACTAAATGAAAATAAAATTAACAACTCTAAAAGACATAAAAAAGATCAAGTAATGCTCAGTTATTTACTCTAATAAAATAATAATAATTAATAACAAAACTAATAGTAGTAATAATAATAAGATCGTCCTTACTTTTTTATTCAATCACAAATAGAAAAATTATATTAAATGGAAACTTTGGAAACAAAAATCGAAAATTTAGATTTTTATTTAAATTACAGAAAAATATCAGATAAAAGGGAAATAGTCTTATCGTTTTTGTCATCCCTTATAGCTTTTTCTGAAGTTGGGGTCTAGGTTGGAGAAAATAATTAATTAAAACCGATAAAATGTGTTGGATTTGGTTTTATCAAAGATTTCGATTTAGAAAATAATACAGTACTTATCGTTACTCCTTTAAAACCTGAGCACTGCGAAGAAATAAAAACTGTAATTAAATTTACTGAAATAGAATTTTCTAAGAACTTCAACTCAGGAAACATTGACAATATAATTATGGGAAATGAGGTTTTACTGGATATGGAAGCCGAGTTTTCTTAATGTAGTAATAATATTGTTACACCATTTTTAGTTCCCAATGTAGCTGGAATAGGAACTTAGGCCTTTAGAAATAGAGTTTCATAAAGGAAATCGAAATGAAATAATATATAATAAAATAAATTTTATCATTATTTATTTATTATTTTTATATTTGTTCAATTTGTTATCTTTCATATTCATTCGAGTATTAATATGTTAAAGAAATATAATTATTATTAAAATTTAATTTGGCTTATATATGTGATATTTGTATTATTGGTGTGTCCATCCTCTTATAATCATTGATTTGGATAGGAAGTTATTAATCAGCAAGCAGACAATTTAAATTTAACAGAATAATAAAAAAACATTAATTGTGAATAAGAGTAAAACTCAAACACATTATTTTTATTAATTTAAAAAAAAAAAAAAAAAAAAATATTAGAAATTTATAATTTTTCTATATTTTTATCAAATAAAATGGAATCAGAACTTCATCAATAGGCTATTCCAGAGGCTAATCTCGAGGAAATAGTGCAAGAGAACTAAATTGTTGAATAAGATAAACCTGTGTTTTCTCCCATGGTGGAAATTGAATAATAAATAAATTAAAAATAATAGTAATAAGAAACCAGTCCTTTCATTGTAAAATCTATTAAAAGAAGGTATAATTATTAATTATTAAATTTTTTCAATAAAACTATTAAAACAAATTTATAATGCCAATATATATTCTCATCTGAAAAAAACAATTTATTTTATAATAATAGAGAGGAATTAGATTCACCAAAGAGAGTATTGAAACTTAGTCAAAGATCTATTCTTATTAATAATTCAAATTTAAAGTAAAATATTATGTATATATAAATTTTATAGTTGCGGAAAATGTATAAAATTAATAAACTTTTAAGTTAATTTTCCAATCATTTATTTAAATTTATAAATTATAAATATAAAATATAAAATTAATAATTTATTTGAATAAAAATGCTAAAAAATAAGAACAAAAAGCAATTAAACAAAATGATTTATTATATTCTTAACTAGAAAATCGAATCTTGATAATAAAATGGAAAACAGTAGTAGTAAAAAATCATATGTTTCATCTGGAGAATAGATAAATAACTTCTTTTGTAGAAGAACTGATTTTTCCAAAGAAAATTCCGCCAAAAATTAACTGTAACTAGACCCCAATCTCCAAAACTCTCAACGATGGTGTTGTCAAAAATAAAGTAAATATCATTCAAACAAACAAACAAACATTGCATTTTTATTGATATTAAATGATGAATGTTTTTAGAGAATCAGTTAAAAAAGAATAAGAATTGGAAAAAGAAAGATCTATGGAAAAAAGATCAGCCTCCAGATCTAGTATAAAGGACTATTCGTTGTTGTACAGTGATTAAAGGGCTTTATTTAGGTCAACTCATAAAAATAAAGAAAACTTTAACGATTTGTCAGATAGAAAGCCTAATATGTTTCTTTCAAGACCCCCTGGCGTTATATCTAATTACAAAATATTTGAATTGCAAAAAAGAGAGACCTCCCCTATAGTATTTAAGGAATTTAAATTATTTACTGAAGATAGAGGAAAATCTAAATAGTAGAGTTTAAAACAGAAGCTAGAATATGAGGAAGTTATGGCAGAAAAATAAAAGGTATTCCTCTCCAAACCTATTGCAAATTACAGAGAATTAGCTAATTAAGGAATCAATTGCAACATAGAGCATCCTAAAAATACTATTCCTGTCTAATTCAATTTGTAAACTAATGACAGAGCTAATCTTCATAGATAAACTCTTACAGACAGTTAGTAATAAAATGAATCTTATCAGTTCAAATCAAGAAAAATGCCTAATTTGAGTGTAATTAATAATATTTATAATATTATTTGTTATGAATGAAAGCTAATATCTTTTTTATTTATAAGTAACCCAAAACCCCTGTTAAACCCCCAGTAAGAGAATCAACTAAACCTCATTCTCCCAAATTAAATTCTACATCAAGAGCCTCTAAAAGAAAAGAATTTGATTCTTCAGTAAATGAAAAGATGGAGTAGTTCAAAAAGTTAAAAGAGTAAATATATCAATAAATATTTTCAGTAAGTAAATATAATGATAATTGTATATGATTTTTAGATTAGAACTTTAAAATAATGATGAAAATGAAGGCGAAGGAGAAAGAGAAGATTTTACTTGTTTTAAGGTAAAGGCGAAAAAACAACCTTTTATTAAGTATTGAAAATAAATTTTTATTTTTATAAATTTTTATGTTAGGCAAACCCTATCAGACAATATAGGGCTTTGAGGATAGAAAAGAGTGAAAAAAATTGACAACTGGAGTCGCTCCTTAATTTTAAACTGATATAAGAATAAAATAAAAAAATGAATAAACTATGCATACACCTTCCAAATCCAATGATATATATTTATCTGATGAAGTTTTCACATAGTCAGGTTGAAATCATTGCCAAAAAGCAAAAATTATATTTACTTTTTGTAACAATAATTAACTAAAGACTCTTCTTAAAATGAATAAAAACATTCATTTATAAATTTTATATTATTTTTAGACTATTGTAAAATATAAGAAAAAATATTTATTTATATAATTTATAAACTATTAAAAAGCTAAATATATAGAGATTATTAAAATTCTATTATAGATTAAGTCGCAATACATACTTTTAAGAAAATCAAAAAACTACATTGAATATTGTTAAATAGTATATTAGATACTTAATGAAAAAAATAATGTCTCATTAATGTAATCAAAGTCTTTTAAAATTATTATTTTGTCATTCAGGAATTATAATACAAAAATATATAAAATACTAAATAAATATTTTATTTAATAACAAAATTATCAAATCACCTTCATTTATAATATGGAAGAAACATAAGAATAAAATTAAAATACTCCTTAAAGAGGAATTTGCCAAACTCATGATTGCTAAAAACCAGCTACCCTTTAATGCCCCACTTGCGTTAAATTGGGATTAGCTCCTGCATTCTTTTGTAATCAAGAATGTTTCAAAAGATTTTGGCCAATTCACAAACTTTTCCACAAAAAGCGTAATTATAAAAATTAAAAATAATAAAAGTATAATGTTATGATTGTGAAAACAAATACTATTGTTTTCCTTATAATTTACTTTCACAAATATAGTTGTAAT
The DNA here is from genome assembly GCA_037039885.1 of Miamiensis avidus. Taxonomy (NCBI): domain Eukaryota; phylum Ciliophora; class Oligohymenophorea; order Philasterida; family Glauconematidae; genus Miamiensis; species Miamiensis avidus. The sequence continues at coordinate 1,927,471 of JAWVGU010000186.1, read as the reverse complement.
ACATAAGATTCATCATATTTTTGTTAATATTGTATTTTTGCATTTTCAGCCGAAGAATTAAAAGAAAAATAAGGCAGTTTTAAATACACTGGTCCTTTAAGACCCGGAAATATATCTGCCAGATTATAAGTTCCTGGACATATTAAATGTCCTGATTGGGCCAAAACAGGAATTCCTCAAGAAGAAATGACTTCTAAATACAATAAAATTTGATTGCTGTTTATGATCATGAAGATTTAGTTAAATTAAGAGATACTGGACGTATTGGTATTTAAACATAATAAAATAATTTTTAAAGAATAGCAACTTAATGATTTTTACTTCAAATAGCCAGGTAAGCTTTAGACTTAGGACATAGTATGGTTAAACCTGGAGTAACTACCGATGCAATTGACAAAGCTATTCACTAGTTTATTGTTGATAATGATGCTTATCCCTCTCCTTTAAATTACCATGGATTCAGAAAATCATGCTGCACGTAAGTTATAGCTAATTGCTTTTTTCGATACTAATATTATAAATAATAAAAAAAATTAAATAATAGATCAGTCAATGAAGTAATTTGTCATGGTATTCCTGATGATAGACCTTTGGAAGAAGGAGATATTATTAATATAGATATTACTGTTTATAAAAACGGAAAACATGTTGATTTAAATGAAACATATCATGTTGGAAAAGTTCCTGAATCTTCTTCTTATTTAGTAAAAAATTTGTGGTTAAAAAAAATAAAGCAATGATAATTTTATATATTAAGGTCGAAAATGCTTACAAATGTTTAGAATATGCCCAAAATCAAATTAAACCCGGTACCATGTATAGAGATTTAGGAAATTATATTGGAAAATACCTTGAAGACACTGGGTAATTAATCAATAAATTTATTTATTAATAGATAGATAGATAAATAAATAATTACTATTAATGACATTTTCCTATTTTTTAATTATAGGTTATCAATCACGAGAACTTATTGTGGACATGGAGTAGGAGATTTATTCCACTGTTCCCCTAATATTCCCCACTACCCAGGAAACAAAACTGCTGGATTTATGAAAGTAGGACATGCCTTTACCATTGAGCCAATGATTAACTAAGGTACTTGGAAAGATGTAACATGGCCTGATGATTGGACTGCCGTACGAATTATTTTAACTTGTTTTCTTTTCTTAGCTAAGTCGTTTAAATATTATATATTTTTCAATAGGTTACAGCTGATGGGTAGAGATCAGCCCAATTTGAACACACCTATGTTGTTGTTGAGGGAGGGTTTGAAATCATTTCTAAAAGATTACCTGAATCACCTGCTTTAGATTTCAACGTTTGATTTTTTATAATTATAATTATTATTATTTATATATAATAAATATATGCTATTTAACTATGAGTTTTATTCTTGCAAAGTGTTTTTTTTTTTTTTTTATACACATAATATATATTTTGATAGCACCCTATAATATATCATATTCTATAATATAGTTATATAGTTAATGATTTAAAAATAAAGTAGTTTATGCTTATTGACTCTAACACCATTATCATTTGGCAGCGCCTTTCTAAAAATGGAAAATATATTTGATTATTTTAGTTTTAAAAATGTAATAATTTCAAATATATAAATTATAATACCCCTTGGAAATTTTAAATATCTGTTCCTATTTATCTTAACCTCATAGCTACATAAGAATAAACATTTTCTGATTTAATTTTATTAGATTATATTTCAGCTAATATTATTTAAAAAGCCATAGAAATTCCTGTATTTTCAATATATTTCTAAAAAGCATCTGCCTAAATAATTATTTTTCGTACAATGATTAATTTTATTTTTTCTTAATTAAGTGCGAAATAATTATGTTTTCTTACTTATTTTTTCCTTCTCTCCTATTCTTTCTAATCTACTTCTTGTAATTAAGATTCATTTTGAAGGACCGAATTGTTTTCGATGGAATCTTCTATTTTATTTTGCATTGCTAAAAGAGGTTTCAAGTTTTTGTAAGTCAGTAATATATGGAATTTATTAGTTAATAAAATAAATCACTTATTCATATTAAAAATTAAATCTATTAAAAAGAATGTAATCATCATAGCTATAATATTATTATTAAACTTACTTTGCACTAATTTTATAAACATGAAATAAAAAAATTAACTAACTAATTATAAAATAAATTTGAAATCATTTTAAATTAAATAATTTGGGTTTTTATTATTATAAAAATTAAGCAATTTATCAATATAAGTGTGGGAATTTTTTTTTCTTGGCTAAGTGTTACTCCTTATTAAAGTTACCAACCAAGCTATACACTTCTAAATTATAAATAGAGAAATCAGGTTTAGAAGTTAGAGATTCGGGATTGCTATAAGTAGAGGTAGCGGCTGAGCTTCCTTCTTGAAAGTTCCATTTTATGTAAAGTCCATATTTTTCACCAACTCCAATTGCAATTCCTGTGCTATCACAATGCTAAAAATTCGTATCAAACTCGCTCCAATAATAAGGTTGTATATGAATTTCTTTTTTATGACTAGAGCCTGATTTACCGTCTCCTCCGCCAGTATTTGGTTTTTTAAAAGTGAATAAAAAAGATTCTCCAGCCCCGAAAAAATACTATTATTCTCTCCACCCTTCAGTTAAATAAGCACCGAAAATATTCGATTTTGTATCTTCGCACACTATGACATGTTCTCCAATATCTCCTGTTCTTCTCAAAAACTCTTAATATGAATATCCATGCTTATTTGGGGAATATACTAAAACCCAACTGCATAACTATAAATGAGGAGGCAAACAATCAATCATTTGTTAGTAGTGTGTTTTCTCAAAAATATCAGACGCATCGAATAATTCTGGATAAATATGATTATTTTCAACTTCTTTTTTTTCTTCTTGGGTGTTTTAAATATTTTTTTCTACTTATTAATTTTTTTGAAAATCAGAACTTATCGGGATAACTTCTTATACTATACTGGTATATATTTTTATAGGTTGACCTTACGACTTATCATTACTTTTTTCTTTATTATTTTTTTCTTCTTATTATTGTTATATTTTCATTTATTCTTCTTTTTTCTATTTTTCAATAATATTTTCTCTTTCTTTAGCTTTTAACTATATTTATTAGGAAACATAATCTTATTTAATGGATTTTTCATTTAGGCTGCTGTCACTTTTGGATTACTGTTTATGACTTTACTAACTACTTTATTTATTTTAATTTATAATTTCATAATATTTAGCTTCACTTTGAACTTTATAATCTTAATCTGGATTCTTAAATTTACTGTATTTTTAAAATATTTAATTAAAATTATGAAATTGGTGTATATTATTTTCAAAAATTTTAAAAATATAAGTTATTTTACCAAATATGATGATGTATTTTTTGCATTATATAATGAATTGTGGTTACAGAGTGATGCTGACTTAAAAATATTACATTTTTAATATTATCTTTGAAAGTGATTTTGAACATAGAATTTCCCCTAAGTTGGTTATCGACATTTTTTAAATCTGTGAGAATTAATTCCAAAAATTCAAAAGGATGGTCTTTTCTATAATCTATGTCGTTTAAATCATTAATATCGATATTCACTTAAAAATCTGTTAAGTAAATCTTTTGGTTCTTTTTATCAAGTTTTTTAAATATTTTTTCGACTTTTTTATAAGCATAATAATCGGGATCGAACCATATCTATCCTGGACAAATAGTGAGTAATCCTGGAAAATTGCCTTATGATGTATGGTAAACAATATCGAATTTTTCAATTTTATCAAGTTTTTATACAAAATCTTCATCTCCATATTCTTATTATTAATTTTTAGAGATATCAATTGAATTGTCATCATTTTTAAATCTTTAATTTGCAACTTAAGGATTGTAGGGACAATCATCGTCAAATTCTACCTCTTCTTCCCCTTAAAGAAAAATAATTAATTATATATGAAAGTTGATCTCTTTAAATATCAATAATATCAATCTTGATAAATATATATATAAACATACCTGTTATAGTTGGGGTTTATTAAATCTCAATTTTTATTTTTGAGGAGAAGAAAAGATCTGGATTTAATGAAAGTTTATTATAATTTAGTATATCTTCTACGCTCACTTAAAATTTCTTTGAAACATCATGTATTGTCTCCCCTTTTTATAGCTTATATTCTATTACTTTACTTTTATCTTTTTTCTGCTTTTTTTTAAAGAGAGAGATCAGTTTATTCATTTAATATCTATTGTTTTACTAAATTAAGTATTTGGAAGAATAAATGAGTAACAAAATTAATAATATTTAAATTGTTTGCAATTGTATATTTAACTGGTTTAGAATTATTTTTCTTTCTTACTTTCTGTTTATAATGTCTTTTATTGCTGTGATAAATTAAATTTTATGCATGTAGTATAATAAATTTTGAACACAATAAAAATAGAAATTAACATATTTATGCATATTACAATTAAAAACTCGAAAATATTTACAATAATATTAATATTAAATAAAATATATTAGTATTTTTATTACAAGAGAAAAATATATTATTTTTATTATATATTTAATGCTTCAAATAAGAATTAAAAATCCCAATATAATAGCTCCTATAAGAGATCCTATAAATATTTTAGCTCGAACAGATTTCCAATATTAATCCCTTTTAACTTAAGCAGCCTGAATTTAAATAATATTAACAAAGATAATAATATTAAAATTATTAATTTATTACTTGCTTTTTAGTATCAGCTGCGTATTTGTTTAAAGTTGTTGTTTTTTTAACCAGAATTTCTATCTACTCTTCTCTTTTTAATATCTCATCTTTTAAAAATATATTTACATATTATTTTAACTTTTGAGTTCTCTCAATAATAATATAAGTTTTTCATATGATTTTAATATATATAAAATTTACCAATATTTTATATCATGATTTCCTTGACTTATGATAAGTCTTATTTTAATTTATTTAATTTATCTGAGTTAGGATCTTAATTATATATTTCCTAAGATATAACATTTATATAGTTATTACTTCCATATTCATATTTAAAAAGAATTAATTTAAATATTTTACCATTTTAGTCTTAAGGTATCCCGAAAAATCATTATTTAATCCATATGCAGTAGTATTTTATGAAATTTCAATATCATAAGTTTCTAAAAACTTTTTTTTAATGTCTTCTAAAAAAGAAAATGCCAACTTTTTAGAGTAGTCAATAGAGGCCAGACACATATACGTAAAATTACCTTTGTTAATGTAATGAAAATAATATCTGCAAAATAAAAAATATTAGTTAATAAGTATTTTCACATTGGTTATTTGATTTATTATATGTTTAAAATTATAATAAATATTATAATAAAATGGTTTGCTCTATCAATAAATTATAAGCATTACTTTTAACTATATAAATAAGTAAGCTAGGTTTCCTTTTGAATTTTAGGTAATAAATCCTTAGCTACTTAAGGGAAATTTCCAGCTGAAGGAGAGTATTCAACTAAAATGGTATCACTTCTTGAAATAAGCCCGTAGATTAACATTAAAAAATAGATTTTTATATTATTTTTTTTATTATATTTGAAATATTATTTTGATAATTTATATCAAATTATTATTCTTATTATAAATATATTAATGCATCAAAGGGTTTTATTGGATTATATATTTCAAGAGCTTTCATTTATAAACTGTAATTTAAATAAATTCTTGCAGATATTATTTTTAAAACAAATTTATTATTGCATTTTTTTAATAAATAATCCTATTAGAAATAAAATAATAGTATTTTTACAATTTAAAATTTGTAATTAAATAAAATTATATGGGTGAGTGAGTGAGTAGTATTTAATGAGATAATATAGAAAATATAAATTATTATTTTTATTTAAAATAATTTTAATTTAAATAGGGTCATTTATATCATTATAATTCCTCTTCCATTTTTCCGGTTTTTCCATCATTTTCACTAAACAAATATTCTTTTTGATGGTCTTATAAATATTAAGTACTTCTTTTGAGATCCATAAACATAGAATAAACCTTTTATTAAGAAATTGAAAAAAAGATAAACAAATGAACCTCCTGATTTTAAAAACAAAATAAAATTGATTTGTATTACTTTTCTAATATCAACTATGTCAACTTCTTGCGATTTTCTTTTTTAAGCAACTAAATAAGAGGTGGTAATTAGCTAAATAGAATATCTTAAAGTAGTTTCCAAACCTTTTAAAAATATGATTAATAAAATATTTAAACAAATATATATATATTAATTATCAATACCAATAGTAGTAAGTAATTCTTTAGCTTCTTCAGTCATTTCAACATCTTCTTCTTCACATCTAGTTTCAAGAATATGTTCAATGTCTTTTTTTTCATAAGGTTTTGTGGTAATAATTAACATTCTATCTAGTAAATCTAAAGGCATACCGTGAGGTCCTTTATAGTTGGTACCTCTAATATTAGTAATACCTCTATTGGTAGCTAAAACAACCTAAACAATAATTTGTGAATAAATACCGAAAGCATCGAAAACTATTATATATGTAAATATATTTATAATTTACGACTGGGGATTTTTCAGATTCTAATGCTCTGTTCAAAAATGAAAAACATTCCATATCTAACATGTGAACCTCATCAATGAATAATACTCCGGGAACTATTTCGGCCTTTCCTTCTTCTCTCCATTCTGATACCTTTTGATCAATTTGATCTCTAACTTCCTATTTAATTTCTCCTGTATCTCCTGAAAATAAGGCCAAAAATCCTTAACTTCTTGAGTTAATAACATCAATTTCGTGCAAAGTAACAGTGTGAACAACTTCTTTTCTTTTTTCAATTTCTCCTTCGGGGCATTAAACAAATCTGGTTTGAGGTCCTATAAATAATCAATTAAAATGAATAAAATAAAGTAAAAAATAAAAATCTAACTTAATTTTTACCTAAAGCATCATATTCAGAAGCTCTGGCAAATGATCTTCCAGTTTTGCTAATTCTTCCAGAAGCTTTATCAATAGTGATAACATCTCCTGCAGCAATTTTTTCTTTTTAAATAGATTCGATCATTTTATTTCCTAAATCGTAAACTGTTTCCATTTCTGTGGTTTTCAAGGTAATTTTTCCAGTTTTAGCTCCAGAAGCTATAAAAAAAAATGATTATATATAATGAAAATAATATTATTTTTTTGTTTTTATTGATTACTAGTTGATTTTTCAATTTCAACTTCTACAACTTCTCCTTCAACTATTTCAGCTTCTTCTTTGATTCTTACTCCTATGGCTCTTCTGAAAGCTTATGTTAAAGCTTCAGTTTTACTCATTTCTAAGGAGAAAATTTCGGATCCAGCCAAACTATTGAAAGGAATATCCTCTCCCAAGTTTTTGGCCATACCCATAGCAATAGCGGTTTTACCCTTAATAATTAAATAATAAGATTTAAAAGTTTTTAAATATTAAGAGTGTTAGATATATATATAATAAAACAACCAAAAACACCAATTTAATATAAATTAAATATTATATTCCTAAATATGATATAAATGTTATTGTTTATTCTTTTTTAATAGTTTTTATTAAAAAATTACAGTTCCTGGGGCACCTCCAAGTAATATAGCTCTTCCAGCTATTTTTCCTTCTTTGATCATATTTAAAATAATACCTGCAGATCTTCTAGCTTCACACTATTGAAAATTTTAGAAATAATTAAATTAACTAATTTAATCTATTTATTTTTTTATCGCAAGTTATAATTATAGATTTTGAATTTAATCTGTCATATTATAAATTATGTTGTTTTATTACCTATCCGACCATACCTTGAGAAATATATCTAGCTTCTAAAGAATCATCAAGTCCTAAACCTCTAATATGTGAGTGGGCTCCGATTCTTTCAATTCTAGTTACTTCTTTAACTTCAGCTACTTTGGGAGTATTAATAGAACTCATTATATTTCAAAAAATATCTTTCTTTTAAAAATATTTATTTTATAATATATTTATAGAAATTTATTTGTTTACTTTTCAAAACTTTTAAATTTTTAATCAATACTTATAAGAATGAATTAATGCTGCTATAATATTAATAAGTACTTTCAAAGCAAGAGAGTAATTATAAAAATTAAAATTGTTTACATTAAGAAAGTTCTTGCAAGTATTTTATAAAAGATTGAAACATTTAATTAATCCTATAATTTAAAATATATATAATTATTTTTTGAAACTTTTCTATAAATTTACATATATTATATATATGAAAAATAAGTTTTTATCAAATTATAATTTTAAAAATAAAATTGAAAAATTACTAAAATATAATTAAGTATTTATTACTTTTTTAATATATTATTACATATGGTAATATACCACCACTGTAATTATTGTTAATAATTAGAAACTAATATAAACTATACAAGGTAGTTTTTCAGATTTAAAACAAAGATATATATTTAAAAAATAATAAGTATAATATTTTTTTTTTATTCTTTTAAATAATTAATATTTCATTTTATATTTTATGTTAAAATAAAAATAATTTATCGTATTTTATATATATTTATAAATTCTGCCTAATATATCATACAATTTAAAATTTAAATATGATATTTATATAGTAGGTATATAGAATAAAATAATGATTTGTTATTTCACCTAAAAAGTAATAAATACTATTATTTTATTATTTAAGATCTTAAATTACTTCGTAATAATTTTATTGATTTAACATATTATTACTTATGTTTTAACTAAAATAAACAATTTTTTTAATTAATCAATTATTACTATAGGAAATTCTGATCAATATTTATTTTTAACTTTTTGATTTAAAAAAAAAAAATAGCAAATAAAAAAGACTACCATAATATTCTTATAAGAAAATCTTATATAGTAGTAAAATGGGTAAAATAATCTATTAATAGAAATAAAGTTAGTTTGAACAGTATTTTAAAATGATTAAACGATTTTTCACTTTAAAATATGAAAACAAGGAATTAGAATCTCAATATTGCAAATTTTAATGTATAGAATTAAGTATTTAATACAAGCTACTTAATACATTTTATTTGTTAATTTTCATTGCTGTCTCTTCATATGAATGGGCCATTGGCGCTTATAAAGAAGATATTGTTATATATACCTGTATTGTACTGTACATCATATTTTAATTGCTACACATCATACTGCTGCACACAAAATAATTTTATTTTGATCAAATATACAGTATATTCAATAATATATTACTAATATATTTTCTAAAGTTAAGAAGAGAATATGAAGTAAAAAAAAATAAAATAAAATAAATATCATTTTAGAAATTTTATAGTTAAAAAATTATATATTTATTTATAGTTAATAGAAAATAAAGGACATAATTAGAACGAATTTACTTTATATGTTTAAAAGATAATAGTTTTAGTCGGTTTTTAACTTGTTATCGGGCTTGCAGGAACTAATTTTTATTGGATATAGTTATAAATCTACGGTGGAAATATAATATTTTTTGTCTCATAATTTGAACCGTTAGATTTAGGATCTTGGAAATTCCTTTTTATTTATTTATTTTTTATTGTACTTCTTACTCTTAAATTAAGATTCGATGAATAAAGGAGGCGGGATATTTTTATTAATTAAGAAAGATGTAATTTTATTTTTTTATGATAATATTATTTAAATAAATATCTTTAATTCTAAATTTTTATTTTTATATCACTCTCATAAAAACAACAAAATTATTAATTTAACTTTAAATCAAAAAGGTAAATTATTTGAGCTTCTATATAAAGCTATATTAGAAAAGCAAGAATTAAACATAATTATTGGGTTATAATAATAAACAGAATAATATTACTTTATTCAATCAAATTAGATGATTAAAGACAATTTAAAACTAAATAACTAAGATACGTTAGAAACATTTCTTTAAAAAAGTATATTAATTGAAAATGATAAAAAGAAAATTAATGAATAAAAGATATAAAGCAGAAAATTAATATCTCAAAGTAATTTAGAAATAAAGAATTAATTATAGCCATAAATCAACTTAGAAATGATTTTAAAAGATAAAATGCATTTTATAAAATAAAAAAAGCAACTTTAATAAAAGAATACTGATGGAAATAGTTATATTAAAATTTTGAATCAATAATGCTAAATTAAATATGAATATATTTCTAATGTCAAACTGTAACAAAAAAAGATCTTTAATGTTGAAATTTTGTTCTACAACGATTCTTTTTTAACCAAAGGATATAATAAATGCCTGTTAATTTGTAAAGAGAATGATGTTAATTAATGTCATATGAATCTCTTTTTGTAAAATAAAAAAAAATATCATAAAATAAGGAAAAGAGGATATCAATATAGATTAAAGAAAATTAGAATTAAGAATGTTAGATTTAAGGAAATTAAACAAAAAAAACATAATGTAACTAGGATAAACCTCAATATGATTCGGAAGTATAGATAAATATGAATGGTGAAAAAGATAAATTATTTTTATCCTCGTTTTAGTTAAATTAAAGAGTGTTAGAAAAAGATATATTAGAATAAAACTTTGAAAAATTGGAATAGGAAGAAATAAACGGAGTAATAGCTTAAGAAAAAGTAGAATAAATATTATTAGATAATTCTATTAAAATGAGTGAGAAAAAGAGTAACTTTCATAACTTTTTTTCAGAAGAGAGATAAAAAATACAACCAATCTCATCTAAAATGAATCAATATAATATTAATAAGAAGTCTCTATTAGTTATGATAATAGTAATTTACCTAACAATAAATCAGATAGTCAAAGATTGAATAATTAAAATAAATATTTAGATAATAACATTGAATTATGATATGATGAATTGAAATTTAAAATAAATAATGATTTAATTATTAAAGAAAAAGCATTAAATGCGCAATCATAATGAAATAACTAATTTCTACTAAGCAAAGTTTCTGATTAAAGATTATGTTTATAAGAAAAAACCAATCTAAGACATAAAACAAAAGAATCTTACCTTCGAACTTGATAGCAATTTCAATATATCTAAAAACTAAATTAGAATAACAAAAAATTATTTGTAAAATATAATTAACTTATAATAGTACAGTAATAGTATATTTAAATAAGTTGTTTAATTAACAGTTATAAAGTATAGAATTTTATTAAACAATTGTAATTAGCAATGGTACTTAAACATTTTAAATATGCAATTTAAAAAGTTTTTAATTTGTTAAGGATTAAATATATAATTTACTATAAAATGGTATTATAATTATTTCTTTGTTTTTAAGCAGTGAATAATATAAAAATAATATTTTATTATATTATCATAAAATAAATTACAAGTAAACTAATTAAATAAATCAACCTCTTCATTACTTATTTTTTTATTCTTAAACTTATTATAATTTTTTTTAATATAATTTTTCATGTCTTTTCTTTTCTACTTCAAGTACATCTTATCTAGTAGGATACTCATCAGAATATTTTATATAATCAACATTTTAAAATATATCATAATTGTAGTCCATATAGTTATGAAATTTCTGATCTACTCTTAAAGGTTCAAAATCTCCGCTATAATATAAAAATATTTATATGAATTACTTAATATTGTATAATCAATTTACTAATTTTTTATTGACATTTCAGGAGAAAATTGCAAAATAAGATCTAAAATTGGTAGTTTAAGTGTTATTATATTAAATAATTTTAAAAGTTTGAAAAAATATTTTTACGATGTATTAATGAGAAAGCAAAAGAAAATTTAATAAATAAACTTTTAGTTATTTTTGGAGTCACATAAGATCGCCCTAAAAATAATATATATTACATTTTAAATTAACATATATAAGTAATGTAATTTGTATTTACCATAATATGCGATTCCAAAAACTTTTGCCATCAAATATCCTGTAAAAATAGACCAAACTACTTATCCTTAAATTTTTTAAGATACTCCATACATCATTCCTTCTTGCATTCTAAATGTAGTTAATTAATAAATATTGAAAATATTATCTTAAAACGATAGATAAATCAGTTCTAAATAGTTAATTTAATTTTACTATGGAATATCATCATAATATTTATATTTTTTCACTCTATCTTCTAACTATTATAAATCCTACTGTAAAGCTTTATCATCTTCTGGTATTATGTAATAAGGCTTTTTTACATATTTAGTAAAATCATCTTTTCTAAATTTATATTTATAATAAGGATGGATATATTATTATTCGCTCATTCCACAGTAATAGAAATTTTTATTAATGAAATTATAATTGTATTTGTGGTAGGTATTAAAATTAAATAATTAAATGAATACTACTTTATTAAATAATAATTAATTAATTATAAAATTAATATTGTTAAGTACACAAAATTTAGTTATATTTACACATAATTGTAAGATGAACAAATAGAAACAGTATTTTAGAGAATATTATATTAAAAATGACTAATAAATTATTTTGTATGCTTTTATCATATATATATATACATCTATTCACAAATCTTTTAAAACTTTGACGACACCTGCTTCAACTATGGAGGGATCTGAAGTTATAGAATATTATCCATTTTCTAATCCTGAAACTAAAATCTTTTAATCTTTGGATAATGCAATTGTTGTTATTCCTTTGCCTTCAAGACCTATATGTATTTACTTTCTCAACTCTAAATAAGGAAGTTCATAAATAAGCACTTGATTTTATTCTAAATTGTAGACCATCTTATGGAAAAAATTAAAAAATATGTAAAAAATAAAATGAGAATTTTTTTCAAATATTTTACTAAAACTTCATGTTGAAAACTATCGTACTATAAATGGATTTAGGTATAGCATGATGTTAGTAGAGGTATTTTAGCTAGGAATTATCCATTTATGCTATAAGAATACATCATTTATTCTTCAGGACAGTAAAAGAGGAGCGAATATAAAGGATTGCAAGAAATCAAAGCTTTAGAAATATTAAGATTTTTGGGATGTTTATACGATCTAAGATTATTTAATTTGAACTTAAGTAATTGATTTATTAATTTAAAATATATAAATACCTTTGTAGTTTTCTATTTCTAACATTAAAAATATTTACTTCTCCATCTTTGGAAGCTGAAACAAAACACCTCATATCGTCAGAATATTGAATATTAGTTATTTCTGTTTAATGGTCATATATGTAATATTCGACTTAAATGATGATTTCTTGAGTCTAGGAATACGATATAGATTATACGCATATTTCTCCTGTTTTTGATCCTAATGATAATTATTGTTAAATATGACTTATTATAAAGTGTTTATAATATATACCCGTGATCAAATATTTATTCTTTGAGTCAAATGCCAGTGCAGTTACCGTGTCTTGGTGATTACTTAAAGAAATTATAAGAAAACCATTTTATATACTATACAAATTAACTCTTCCATCCCAGTATCCTCCTATGGCCAAAATCTGAAAATTTTGAAATTATAAAAATAAATTTTTATAATAGTCCCCTAAAAATTACAAATTTTCATGAAGCATGGCTGAAAGTGGTGGAACTATAAAGCTACAAGTTGGGTCTAATTATATTAATTCTTCATCTTTATATTAATTTACAAAATAGTTAATCAACCCTCATATTTTATATATAAAAACTTATTAAATATTTTTAAAAATACTCTTTTTCAGTTCAATATCTAGAATTAATTCTTTTTCGAGTTTAATTTCATATGGCTATGCGATATTATTTGTGTTAAATACCAAACTATATTAATTATGAAAATATTTTATTACCATATATTTGAGTAAATACTAGTAAAATTTAATTTTTACTTTAAAATGGAGAGTAATCCATCTTTTCTTAATGATACTACTTTGGTATTGCTAATAAACTGTAGAAATATGATGCTAAGGTCTTAAATATCTGTAAATGAAAAAATATAAAAGGCTTTCATTAATGAATGATCATTAAGATTTTAAAATTTTTTTATTTCTCCAGATTAACTTTAATTTTTTTAAAGCTATTTAGAATTGCTTTAAGACGAAGATGATAAAGAAAAAATTGAAAATGAGGAATGCCTTTTTCCTAATTATTTTATATTGGAAAAGCTAGTTTTGAGGTGTGATTTTTCATCTGTTATTAATTTTAAGTATTGCTAATTCGTATTATCACGGGTTATATTCCTTTAAGGATGAGACTGAAAAGGAAACAGTTGCGAAGGACACTAACCGAAATTTACTATTTAACATTCTAGAGATGATATTTCTTTTTCATCTGTTATCTCATCCCAGTTGACAGAATCTTCATATCTATAAAGAATTAACTTAAATACATTGCATTTGTATAATTTAATTTGTTATTACGTTAAATAGTAAAAGGTATTCAGATTTTTTTATGCTAATTCTCCTTTTTACATATGTCCAAAAATTAAATTGATCCATCCGTGTAGGTTTTTAGAAACCAAATCACTTTCTAAGGCTTTTCTATTGTAAGTAATAAATTTATAGGGGTCGTGATCACACCAAGCAGGAAGTATAACATTGTTTACTCGTTCATTATTTTGCATCAGCCCAAAATCATGCTTTTCAATGTTTAAAAATATCTCTGGCATATAGAAAAACTCAGGAACTAGTTCCCTTACCTATTAACAAATTGTTATATTTCAAATGCAATTTTAAAGTTTTGATATTTTTCTTATATTTACATCTGTCATTTCTTCGGTGGCATTTTTATAGGTTTCATTGATAGAATAGAATAACCTATCAGAAATATCAAATCTACCTGATTACAGTTCCCATGCTCCTCTTGAAAATGGGTGAATTCTAACTAAAAATTGGAATAATATGGCAGGGGAACTGTAATGACTTCCGAATTGAAATTTAGGCTTCGGATTAAAAGGATCAACTAATTCATATTTATCTATAAATGCCTAAATTCGTTTTTGATCGCCCATTGCTCCCTTTAATTATAAATTGTATTAATTTTGATATGCTATACTTACTAATTTACCATTGTTTTTAACAAATCTCTATAGTAATATTTGTTGGAAATATCTATTTACTAGCTACTATAGTCCTTTATAACCCAGGGGAAAATAGGATATTAGGTAAAATCTTTGAAGCTTCTACCTCCCAACGAATTTAAATACATCAAGTATTCAAAGTTGGAAATTTAAAAGTTGATCCATTTTTGAAATTTAGGATTTTTTATAAAAAATTGTCTTAAAAATCTGTGCTATTAGTATAGGTCTTCAGCTATTGATAAGGAAATAATGATTGTTTATAATAATTGTTCATTTCAAACTAAATATGATTTAAGAATAAAAGATGATCATTTTGAGGGAAATTGAGTACTAGTTAATTTCCATCTCTCAACAAAAGTTCTAAAGAATTTTTCTTCCCTATATATCTACGGAGTATAACTTTAGAGATGTGTTTTATTTCCCAGTATTGAACCAATTATCTTTGGTCATTCATTTTGAATTTTAGCACACCTTGTTGTGTTTCTTTATCTTGCCAAACGTCGAAATAAAATCTAAAAAAAATTAAAATATATTATCACAATATTGAAAAAACATTATATTTAATTTACAATAGCAATCCTTATTCAATCCTTGCATTTCCCTTCCTTAAGGTTAAACTTCTCAGGAAATGACATTAATAAATATCTGGAAAATGCATAGTATTTAAGCTGAATTCTTAACTAGTCGACTATGCTTAATTATAATTACTAGATGTAGTTTTTTAAAAATTTTTGCCGGGCAGAATTTTGCTTACAAATTTATCTATTCCTCTTTATTTTTTATTATTTTACTGCTATATCACATTTATTTGTTGTTGCTATTACTATTGTAATTATTACTATTATAGCTTTCCTACTTATTAGTGATTTTACATTTAAAATATATTTCTCTATGAGTTTTTAATGGGTAGATGGGATATATCAACGTCTAATAAACTGGAAAACATTTTGAGATTTTATTCCTACTTTTCATTCTTATTCTCATTATTATTCCCATCACTCTAATTTTCTTATACCTAGTTTGCTTTAATCTTTTATTTAGTTTTGATTGCCAAATCATAGTCATCAGGATCGTAATCATCTTAGTTGTTCTAGCACCACTATTGCACCACCGGAGGATCAATGAGAGTGACTTTTAGGATGGGCCTTGCCATTGACTTCGTTACACATTTCGACATTTTATATTTAAAAATTGGGTTTTTTTCCAAATTTTTATAAGAATACTTTTCAGGGTTAAATGCTTCATTATTTTGAACTTTTTTCATAAATTCAGGGTGGGACCACCAACTTTAATAAAGTCTCATTTTTCTCCATATTTTCCTCCACTTTGCCTTCACGTTTCTTAGTAAAGCATCTTATATATCTCCTAAAAATAATTTGTTAAAATTAGCATATTAAAAGGAGCACTTTTTATTTTAATATTACCAATGTAAAATCGATGGACAATTAATTTTTCGATTTACTCTTCTCTCATGGACTAAATTTGATTTTCGATTTTTTTGCGTTGAGCCTTTGTATTATTTTCTACTGTTTTTAACTGCTGATGTATTTGTTGAGCTAAATTATTAACATGAATTTAGAACATTTTAGATATTTAAGACCATTATATTTTGTTATTATCATCTAAAAATTCAGAAATTTGTTCAGATTCCATAATGCAATATTCCCATCTATCACCTAATATCAAATTTTCCGCTTCTTAAAATAGTGTTTTTCCTTGATTTAAGTTTTAAAATAATGAAAAATGAAGAAAAAAAAAAAAAATTATTATTTAGTTATTTACCAATTATACATTGGTCCATTATGTTTTAAGGAATAAATTATTCATCATTATAATATCTGAGGAAGTTAAATACATTATTGGTTATAAATTTCAGTTGCTAATTTTATTTGGAGTTGTTATTTCCTTGCGAAGAACTACTATTTAGATTATTTTTAATTTTTTATTAGTTTTGCAATTTTTCTTATTCTTCTTCATCTTCATTGTCATCTTCATCTTCGTTAATTTTTTTGATTTCTTATTTAGCATTAAGTTCATTAATGATAAGAATTATGAATATTCCAATATCAACTAAGCATTATTTTGTTTATTAGTAAACCTCGTTCCAATCTAAATTAATTTCATTTTTTTCTTCTAAATTGTTCGAATGTTCATTTTATTATTACTCTGCTTTAGTATATAACTCACTCTTTAATTTACAAGTTTTGTTTAATAAATAAAGGTATCTTAGTGCCTCTAATATAATCAAGGCTTTTTAAGTTATAAGGTCTTTAGAAAAGGTTTATTCTTGTGAATTTTCGATCGCCAAAATATTAACTTTGAAAAGTACTTTGAATTACTATAATAAAGATGAGACTGATTTCTTATCAAAATACACAGCATAGTCTAGGGCCAACTTCAGTTAATAAAACATGGTTTCTACATAAAATAAATTCTATCTTTCAATTTTATTTTCGAATATACACGCAAAAGATGAATTATCTTTATTATTAATTTATTTAAATTCAGAAATTTTCTTCACGGAAACATTGGCTTTAGTTTCTTCTGAAAATATGCTTTTAATTTCAGTTGCCTATTAATGCATTTAAACACTATTATTTTCTGTATTGGAATCTTCCCTGCTTAGTGCAGAAGACAAGTTATTAGTGGAGCTTATATTTTTAGATATTGACTATCTGTCTTATTATTATTATTTTTTACCACTTCCAATTCCTGAAAAATCATTGGAAGGTTACAGCAAAGATTTGCAAGGCTGATCCAATTATTTCGAATATAATATATTATAAATTTGACTCATGTTCGAGACATTGAAAAACTAGAGGTAGTTTAAAATTTAAATGTTTTGTTAAAGATTTAGTTAATCAAATTGTAGATTTTTAAAAAGATATTTTTAATTTTCGTTATTTATGATATCAATTAATAATCGATCCACAATTAGTTATTGTCGAAATTTTTGGGGATAATATCTTTAGACTTTAGGAGTACTTCATACTGCTTTAACTCGGGCAAATTATCAAACACCTCCTTTTTGTAACTATTGTAGAGTCTTTCTTCATCTGTACATTTTGAATTTATATTTCTGGGTTTCGGGGATTGTTGGTAGGATTATTATTAGGGTTACTTTTCTTGAGTAAATTCTTCATCAACTTTAGGAGCAATACTTAAGCAGAAAATAATTTAAGATAAGTGCGCTATATTTTTTTACAAAATATTATTTGTTTATATTAAAGATTCGTCTTATTCAATATCAGAATTTATTTACTATAGAAATTTCTATAAAATAAATCTTGGGAGGAAGGCCCAGGCCAAGTCTTACTAATTAAAAAAAAAAAATTAAAATTAAAAAAGTATATATATATTTTAACAATTGTTGTTTTTTAAGATTATTTATTTTACAAGACCACAGCTACTTTTATGCTAATGTTCACTCAAAATCTATAATTAGGACAACAAATTATAAATTCTATTAAATCCATTTTCATATTTTAAAAAGCAATATCTCAAAATTATGACATAAATTTTAATCCCGAAATCCCAAATAATTGAAGAATATTGGTCTAAGGGACCTTAAAATTATGCCTTTTATAAAAAAACTAAAGTTTCTAAAATCCACATGTTAAATTAAAACAATTCTATCAAAAATTCTATATTATAAGTGTTTTTCTTAACCAACAAATATATGTCTCTAAATATATTTGATCTAATTTTCAAATTAACGCATTTATATAACTAGATTAATAATATTAATCCTTCCTAAGACTTTATATGGTCATTGTCATCTATCAAAATCATATCATTTATGCATTAACTACTTTTCTATTTAAAAAAATAAATCATTTAATTCTTGATGTAGAGATCGAATTTAACCAAAAAATAATTCTATTACCCTAAATAAGGTCCACTCCATGACGGCTATATATAATGGTTCATAATCAGTCAAATATAATATCATATTTTTCTATTATATTTAAGCATTATTTTAATTATCAGGCTAATTACTGTGGTTTTCAGGTTTTGCAATTTGATTGCCAAATACTGTGTTTCTTCTTACAATTTATTCTTCTTGCACCTATTAATCTAACTAGTTGTAATTTTCAATGGCTATATTTTCATCAATAATTTAACTTTGATTTAGTTGTGATGTATTCTTTGTTTTGAAAAAGGCCATAAATGATTTCGAACTGGATCTAGTCTATGTCGGCGATCCTTTATTATTGATTTATGGCATTTATTACTAAGTTTATAGCTAATTATCTTGTGCGTTAAGTTGAGGGGAGGGAATTTTTATCGCTGTAATTGATTTTTATCTAATTTAATCTTCTTCTTATTAACAATTATTGTAGTTGCTGCCATTGTTGTTATTTTAATTTCCATTGATTTGCTGAGAAACATTCATACTTGATGAAGAGCGACTGCATAGAGAATATTCTTTTTAACGATTCAAAGCCTACATTTCTTAATAAACCTATTGGTCAATTAGATATTAGCTATGAATAGAATATGAAATTTAAGTCGCGATTTCACTTTAATCTATTTCTTAATATTCCCTGGCTATTTCTGATATTAGTTTTATGCATAAAGTCTTGACCTCTTAAAAAAAGGTAAAAAATTTAGTTTTTTTATAAATAATATATTTCTAATTTATAAATTAAAATACCAGGACATGAATTGCATGAAAGAACTGAAATTAGTGATGTGATCCCATTATTTTTTATAAATACATTCGCTAATTATTTTTATTATTAATCTTCTAGTGAAAGTACTCTCTTTATATATAAAAACAAATTATAGTTGTTTGTATATATAGAATATTTATTATTTTATACTAAACATTTTTACTCGTATCATTTACAAACTATATTTAAAAAACATGGAGAATATCGACCGGAAAAATATTTCAATAAATATTTTAGATTTTCGGAGGTTTATTCTTGTTCTATTAGCAAATTTTTTCTATAATTTCTAAAAACATAGATAATTTTCTTTAGAATACGGCTCCATTTACTTAATCATTCTAATCAACTTTTAGGTTAAGTATTTCTGCATGAGTTTCACAGCACAACTAGGATTTAGGCTCCACATTATTTAACTATAATTAATTAAACAAAATAAAATAAAGTTTTAATAATAAATAAAACTAACATCCTTTTATTCTTACAAAATATTATATGATTTTTTCCACACTATACAATTAGTTGTAATATTTCGGATTCATTATGTAAATAGTTCTAATTAATTTATAATATTCTTCTATCACTTCTATTTAATCATGATTTATAACTTCAAGTCCCCATATAAAATCAATGAAAAACTAAAAGAAAATATAATTGTTTTAATATTTGATGATTATTTTAATATGGTGAAATTAATTATACCATTTCTTTTAGGGATTTTTCTGATATTGTTTATTTCAGTTCTGCAATTATTTCAATAGTTTCTTAGTCAATAAAATTGACGCCATTTTAATTTAGTAACATTGAAATAATAATAAAAAGGTCTTTTTCAGCAGCTTCTAATTAGGTATCTGACTTATTTCTAACGTAATTTATGTATTATTTGAAATTATTATAAAAATTTTATAAACATAATTAATACTTTAATAAAATAGATATAAGTTTAAGAGCTTTATTCAATATCAATGATTTATACTTTTCTTCGCAAAATCGTAAAATATAGAAATATGGGATATAAACTTCTAATCCTCCAAAGTAACTTATTTTTTTCCGTGTAGAATCTTTAGATACTACATACGTATTTTCCATTAAAATCCCATCCAGTCTTTAAATACTATCAAAGCAAGTTTATCCTTCTATTTATAAATTTAAATTAGCACAATAAAATATTCTTTTTAAATATAAAAAATATAATCTGTTTCTACTTGTTCTTATAGGAGTATATAAAAGAAGCATTTTTTATATTTCCCCCTCACCTAATTTATGAAGATTTTTTAGCTATTACTGTGTTTAAATACCGTAAGGAATATCCAAAGATGTAATAACATTTTGCTTTTCCTGTCTGTTCAGTTTTTCCTAATTTTTATATATTTATAAAGAGATATAATTTTTTAAAAAATTAATATATAAAAAATAGTACCTTTCCAATATATTTATTAAATATTATCACAGAAGAAATGCTTCCTACGAAATTTTGTCCTATTGTTAATGATGTCATTCTAGACTCTGAAGTATTTTTAGGAAAATCAACTTCTAGCTTTTCATTAAAATTTTAGATATTTCCATTTATAGCCACTGTTAGATAATATTTTTCTCCATAAATTAATTCCTAAATTTCATTATAGAAATACTAAATAAACATTAAAAAAAAGAAATTCGTTACTTTTTTCCTTTCTACATCAATCACTAGATAATACCATTAGTTATACTTTAAGTTACAGAGAAGAAATTTATTTAAATTTTTAGATTTGCTAGATGAATTAGTTTTATAATATAAATCAGAGCCTTGTAAAAGAATCTGTTTTAGGTAAAATATTTTTACAAAGTTTGAGAAAACTTTATTATTTTAAAATAAATTACATCTAATTCTTTTTGATTTTAATTTTCTTCCTCTCTTTTTAAATGCATTAAAGAAGAAGTATACCCTTCAGCATTATCTTATTCAACAACATTTTCTATTTAAACCCAGAGCATTAGTGTAAAACCCTAAAAAAATAAATTATGAGTAACATATACTAACAATAGAAAATATAATCAATTTACATGTGAAAAGGGCCATTTTTAATATTTATGACTAGGGAATCTTATACCAGAACCTTTACCACAAAAATTAAAAAAACTCAAAGGGCCATTAATAAAGGGTTCTTAATTTTAAAAATCATCGTCAAAATATTCAAATGACTAATAACAGCTTTTTCATTTAGCTATTGTTTATAAAATTCTGTCTTAGTTTTTTGGATTACATTTTTAATATCACTATTTTGGGTATTATAGTATACTAATAAGCTTTACAATAATTTTTCTATTTACAATTATGCCTATTTAAACAATAATTTATAATATTTTTTTAATCTTCGCATATTTTATTATTTACTTCTTTTAATTCATTGGTAACTGCGTAAATATAATATTGTTACAATAATTCTAAAATAGTTTCTCCTTTTTGCATTTGCTTTTTGCAATTAGATATAGAAAGCGCATTAGTAGGCCTTTTTACGATTATTTATGTTAAATATTACATTATCTAAAGCTAAAATCAAAAAATTATGGATGGGACAAATCTTTCTATAATAAATATAAATAGTACTGAATTGTATTATGTTTATTCATTCTTAAAATTATAAGTATCGAATAGTTTCCATATGTATATAGGTTTGGTAATTATCGAATTCTATATATAAAAGTTCTCATCTTATCCCTTTAATTAAAATATCTAATTAAATTCAGTCCAAATAGGATCTTTTTAGTCTTAATGCAAAGGTTCTATCTACTTTTCTTTTTGATTATTATTTTAATCAGAAGAGTTTTTATAATAATCGTCTTTTTAAATCATGTTTATTTACAAAAAATATTTTTTTCTGCTGAAAAATTAATGATAATTTTTTATTAATTGATTACTATATTAATATTTAATTTACACTAATTTCTAATATGATATATGACTTATAATTAAATAAAAAATTATAAATTTTTTGATTTGCTAATAAAACTTAAATACACTGTACATAGACAATGATACTATATATTATATGAAAAAGAAATTGTGGTAAAAAATTTTAAAACTTAATCCATTTGCAAACTTATTAAAATTATTAAATATTATATGGATAATTATTTATTATAATGAATTTTTTAATAAAAAATCAAAAAATAGGATATTTGTTTCATTCATCTTTTTTTTCTTCGGGTTAGTCAGCAGCAACTTCTTCTTCTTTGTCCAAATCTTAGTTGGGGTCTAAATTATTAAAAAAATTCAGTCCAAAATGCATATGTATGTTATATTTATATATCATTTTTACCTTCTTCATCATCAGAATCTTCTCCTTCCATTCCTTCCTATTATGATAATTTAAAAATAAGAAAAAATTTATATAATTAATAAAAATTATTATATTACAGGTCCTCCCATTCCAGGGAATCCCATTCCTCCCATTCCTCCCATTCCACCCATTCCTCCCATTCCTCCCATTCCTCCCATTCCTCCCATTCCACCCATTCCTCCCATTCCACCCATTCCTCCCATTCCACCCATTCCTCCCATTCCTCCCATTCCACCCATTCCTCCCATACCAGGGGGGAAACCTCCTCCAAATTAATTCATGGAATCTTGGTCCCAATCCATTTTATTTTCTTCACCTTCATCATCGGAATCAATATATCTATCCCAGTCTATTTTAATACTTTCACTTTTAATTTTATCTTTAGTTAATCTGGGCCAGTATTCTGATTCAACATTTTTTTTTTTAACAAGTATTGAGCGTGTAATCCTAAAATAGTGAATTTGGAATCCTAATTTTTAAAATAATGAATTCATAAAATAACTTTAAAAAATTACAAATAATTAAAAATTAAATACTTCTTTGTCAATTTCATCGAAAAATTATATTTCTCCTTAATATTATTTTCCGTCAGAGGTACAAGATAATTTAATAAAAGTAGGTTCTAATTCAACTTTTTCATCTTTAATATCTCTTAATTCAACAGTTAAGTAGATGTGTTCTTTTCTTTAACACCATTTGAAGGGAATGGATCTAATATAAAAAAAATTAAATAACTTTTGCTTTTAATATAATAATATTGTTTATATCATATTTAATGATTTATTTACAAGACTGACATTATATTTAATTAGGATTTATTATTTTTTTTAAATATTTCTTTTGTGTTTATTTTTTTTAGATTAATTATTATGTTCTTTAATACAATTAAAATTTAAAAGTTTTTGCAATTTTATTATTTAATTAATAAATAGCTTGTTTAAAAGCAGAAAAGATTTATTAAATGTTGCTAATAATATACTTCCTGAGAAATTTCGAAATCGTATATGTATAGATTAAATAATACTTATTATAAAAATTAATAAAATATTTTGTTTTATTATTTAATATACATTTTTTTATCAAATATCAATAATATTTATATCTAAATACACAAAAATTTCATTATTTTTAAAATAATAAATTATTAATCCCTTTAAATTTAAATTAAAAATAGTATATAATACAATACTAATACACTTTTTTCTAAAAAAATCTTTTTTCCCATATATTATAAATTTTTTTATAATTAATATAATCTATAAATAAATTTGTATATATTAATACTATAGTCCTTAATATAATTATAATTATTATACAAAATAGAAATATATATAAGTTGTAATATAATTTGTTAAACTAACTAACTAACAAAGTAAACTACCCTAATTAGAAATTAAAATTTATAAAGAAAATAATTATATAGTAAATACAATTTCAAATAGTAAACTTGCGTAAAATTTAACCTTAAATAAAAAATTTAAAATTAATATAAAAGTATAGAGAGTATGGGAATAAATTTTAAAGTAAAGAAGTATAACTTTTCATAAAAATTATTGTTTTAATCCTTGCCACATTTCATATGGTACTTGCCGGTTTAAGATTGAAAGATATTGAATAAATGAGAATTATTCAGATTATTTGGACAATATATTGGATGTAAAAATAGATAAATTATTTATATTTAATACCTAATAGTATATAAATCATTTTTATGTTGAACCTTTATTAAGAAATTAAAATAGATTATATATTACATTCGATAGATTGATAAAATATTAATTTCTTTTCATAGAATCTTTTCATTATTGCTTATTCTTGGAGAAATAAAATTTAAATTTATTTTAACTTATTTCGCATTTTTAGATGGATTTTGTGGAAAAGGGGTTTATATCATATTGTAAAAAGTTATTATTGTTATTTAACCTGATTTTTTCATATTTTTAAATTTAAAACTATGATAAAAAAGTTTAGGAACACTTCTATTTATTGATTTTGAAGACTGGAAGACATACATGGGTAATAAATAAAACTATATTATTTTTTAATTAAATATTACCAATGGTTAAAAATATGTGATTATTTAGATGATTTTTATTTTCGTTGTTTTTATATTTTAGGCATTGTATACATTATTGTTGGATTAGTTTATATTGGAATAACATGTAAAGAACATAAATAGAACAGAGGGTTACCTGAAGGTAAATCAAGTGATCAATCAGAAGCATAATCTTAACAAGGGGATTCTAATAAAAGAACTCATGAAAATTAAATGCAATAATCATAAAATTATAATCAACAAAATAATTATTGAATTTTTACAAATTATTATATAATTAATATTCAATATATATATATAACTATAAATTTATTTCTTTAGTTTTCATTTTCCTTTATTTTATTAATCAAGGTTTTAAAAAGTATAACGTTCCGTTAATAGTATAAATTACAAGTATGTTTCTTAGTGGATGATGAAGAATTCCTATGATTTCGTCGCTTTCTTCAAATACTTTGAAAAAATTATCTAAATTTCCTGATTTATTATTAAAGCAATAAATATAATTTTTTTCAGTTGCCCCATAAATTATATTTTTATGAACAGAAACGGCTGCCGAGATAAAATCTTCCTTTCTATCATTGCTAAAGCTATTTTAAATGCTGCTCTGCCAGTTAATAACATTAAGAGTATCCGATTTATTACAGACAAGCATTTAAGCTTCACCTCCTATCCCATATTTTCCCAGTGAAATAACATTAAATACATCAGGTTCTACTCCCTAAGTGTCAGATGGAAGCATGAAGTTCATAATGCATTCAGCCGTTTTATAGTCCCAAAATCTATTTAGAATATATAATATAATTCGTTTTAAAAGCTAAATATTTCTAATCCATCTACCTAATAGTTCCGTCTGAAGACCCGGATACCAGACGGGTCGACTCTTCATTTAAAACCATTTGGGTGACAGTAGAAGTATGGCCACTGAATTCTCTTAATGCCTTACCACTTTTCAATCCGATTACTTTAATTTATTTACTTCCAGCTAGTAAGTGTGAAAATTCGAGACCGAAAATAAGAGCAGTGATAGGGCTTTCAAATACACCTTCTATTTTCTTTAGCAATTTTCCATTGGAAATTCTCCATACCTTAATTATTCCTTTTTTATCTCCACTCGCTATCATTTCATCATCTCTACTGAATTATATGGATAATATCTAAAAACATTGTAATTTTTTAATAAAAATTAAAAACTCGTAAAGAAAAAAAATTATTTGATTTACGGCATCTTTATGTATCATATAGTTTTGCTCATTTTAATAAACCAAATTCTTATCAAGTTCGCAAGCTACCGGGTCATGAATTTCTATAATACCGTCTTAACTTCCAGTTGCAAGGTATTTTCCATTATTCGAAAAACTTGCACATTCTATCCTATATTCACCTCCATACTTTAGTTTTTTTCAATAGTAAGGGTAGGCTTATCTATTTCATCTTCTGCAGGCGGAATGTGGCCTGTGAATAAATTTAGTTTTATATTAGGTTTAATTTCTCCTTGTTATTCTTAATATTTCAAAGACTAACCTAATTAAATGATAATTATTTTAAATAAATTGTATCAAAATTGTATCATTATACCCAGCAAATACAATAATCTGGATGAAGGTGCAGTTCCCACTTCTTTTACTAATTTTTCAGCAATGTTTTATCTTCTTTTTTCTTTTGTGGATTTGTCCATATAAATTTCAGATATGTCAATTTTTTATCTTTTTGATAAATGCTCAAGTCTCATACACCTCTCTGTATATTCTTTAAATAATCCTATTGGCCTTATGGCTTCATTTACAATGCACAAAGCTGTATCATTTTCTCCTTTTTCAATGGATAAATTTAATGCTAGATAAAAATAAAATTCTGATGATTTGAATACCTAACTCAAGCATTTCTTGAACAATTATTTCATACAGTTCCATTATGGTTTCACTAGGCACCTTTAATTTCTAAACTTCAAGCAAAACCAAATCCCATCTTCCATGAACTATATCACTTTTAAATTTTTCCACAGATTCCACGATGTTCAAACTAACCTATTTTTGATAATTTAATTTTTAAAATTAATTAATATTTCGTTTAAACAAAAAATTATAAAAACTACTTAAGTTTCTTTTTGCAATGCTAATTAAGATTAATTCAACCCGTTTTCAGAACAAAATTGGAGAATTAATTTTACAATATCTTCTGTTTTAATTTCAATTGCCATTGTTAATATTATTTGTAAATGTATTACCTACTATTGGTATTTGTATAAATATATTAATTATAAATAGTATTTTTTATTTATAATAAATAATATTTACCTATCATATAAAAAAAAATCGATTACATAATTATTATAGTTAAAAATACAATAATGCAAAATGATTTAAAGAAAAATTAATTGGTGAAATATAAACTTATTAAAGATTCCACATTAAATAAATTTTTATACTTTTAAATAATTATCAGATAATTAATAAATATCTTTTAATATAAACTGACAAAATCAATAAATAATTTCATTTATTTCTTAATTATTTTCATTTTTTGGCAGCTTATTCTTATTCGATTTTAGCAATATCTTCCAAGACTTTTTTCATAGCTCCAGTTCTATCTTTTTCGATGAGTTTAACAGTTCTGTTCCAAACTATTTTTTTATTGTTATTGCAATCACTGTCGTAATCAACGGAGAAGAATCCTTGTCTTTCGAATTGGTACTTATCAAGGTGGTTGAGTTTCAAGTTTTTGTTGATTTTGGCGTGAGTGACAGTTCTCAAACTGTTGGGGTTGAGACAGTCGGTAAATTTGGCTTCTTTATCAGGTTATTCTTTGGTGAATAAGGTATCATATAATCTGATTTCACAAGTTACTGATTCATCGACGGAAACCCAATTCAAGAAAGTTTTGGGTTTTTTGGTTTTGTCAGATCCATTGTGTACGAATTCAGCATTTACGTGCAAAATATTTCCTTATTCGTCTCTGACAACATCAGTGCACATGAAGACTCCGAAATATTTAAGTCCGCAGAGGGTTCCAGGAGCCATTCCGAAGAAATCCTAAACGAATAATAAAAAAAAAATTATTAAATGAACTAATAATCAACAGTTTTTTTTATTATTAAAAAAAACTCAAATTTTACTTTGTGAGCCATGTGCAAAACATCATCTCTTTCAATATAAACTTGATTCATACCACTTAATTTGTGCAGAGGTGATTTGTCTCCCAATCTGGGGAAGTCAGGAGCTTCAATAGGGATAACTTCTCCTTCTTTCATATTTGTAATTTTAACGAGAACAGGGTTAATAACGGCCAAAGTTCTAATGGCAACTATATCTAAGTCGTCTCTAAAAAATTAAATTAAATTAAATTGAATTGAATTAATTTTTAACAAATAGTTGAAATTTACCTGATTTTGTCTTCTAAACAATGCATAGGAACGATGGAGTCATTGGAAGTTCTGGAAACTCCAAGAGAATCAACAAAATTGAGAATTCCTTATCCGGTGTATCCTCTTCTTCTCATACCGTCAATGGTTAAGATTCTGGGGTCGTCCCATCCGTTTACGATTTTGCTTTCTACGAGATGTTGAACCTTTCTTTTACTTAAGACGGCGTGAGAAATGTTCAATCTAGAGTATTCCCATACGTAGGGTCTATATAAATCTAATTCTGCTAAAACCCAGTAATACAGTTCTCTTCTGATTTCGAATTCTAAAGTACAGCAGGAGTAAGAAATACCTTCGACACTATCGCAAATGGGGTGGGTGAAGTCATATAAGGGGTAAATGCACCATTTATTTCCAGAGTGGGGGTGAGGGGTGTATCTAAATTATAAGATAAAATGAATAAAAAATTTCATTATTTTAATTTTTCAATATATGGTACCTAATTCTATAAATGATGGGGTCTTTTAAAGTGGTATTGGCGGCTTTGTAATCAATTTTGGCTCTCAAAGAATATTCTCCTTCTCTGTAGAGACCCTTTTTCATGTTTTCGAACATTTTAAGATTGAGTTCGGCTGACTAGTCTCTGAAAGGAGAAGGTAAATTTTTTTCTCTGCATTCTTTGATTTCGTCTTTGGTTTATCCACAAACGAATGCCTTTCCCTTTTTAATAAGTTTTACAGCGCATTCGTATAAATAATCGAAATTGTCACTAGCACAAGTAACTTTGTAAGGCTTGAATCCGAGCCATTCGACATTTTTCTTAATGGAGTTAATGAATTCATCGTTTTCTTTATCGGGATTGGTATCGTCAAATCTTAAGTAGCATCCTCCCTTTATAAATATTTCAAAGAATTAAATTTAATAATAAGTTTGTAAAATAATATTTACTTTATATTCTCTGGCGAGATCGAAATTAAAGTTGATGGCTTTACAGTGTCCCAAGTGCAAGTATCCATTAGGTTCAGGAGGGAATCTGGATAATAAAATATCTCCATATTTTTCAGTTCTCCATTTATTGCTTTTAGGGAAAAAATTATTTAATTTAAATAAGAAAAATATTTTTTCCAACTATTAGCTATTTATTTATTTACGATTCTTTGGTGTTGATAGCAGTGCTTATATCTCTAGCTTATAATTTTTAATATCATATTTGGGTCCGGTTTGAACTTGTTATTATTCTTGAGCGACTTCTTCAGTTTTGGGTTTTTTGGCTTTAGCCTTATCGTCTTTTCTTCCTTTATCAAGTCTGGCTTTTTTTTCTTCTTCAGTTTCTTTTCCCAAAACTTCAACCAACTTTTGGTTAAATAATTCAAACAAATCCTTCATGTTGGGGAATCTAAGTTTGGCTTATAATTCATTTTATATTGCATCTATATTAAGATAAAGAATTTAATTAATATCAATAATTTTTATTTTTCAAATTTGTTATTTTACTTGATTGATTCCATATCTGAGAGATTTGATTTCTTCTTCTTTTTCCTTGAATTATTCGTCAATGGCTTTTTTAATATCTTCGGTTGTTACTACGATACCTACTCCAACGAAATCGTCTAATTTTTATGTATTTAATTCTTCATCAGATGTTAATTTTTTCAAAAAAGTGAAAGCAAGATCCAATCTGGGAATAGCATTAATTTTTTTGGAAACTATGTAATCTCCTATCAAAGGAAGATATTTGTTATTAACTTAGGTTTTTTAAAATGATCCGGCGGCAGAAAGTAAAAGGGATCCAATTTTTCTATCACATTATTCTACTTTGCAGTTTTATATCAATTCTAATAAAAATTGGTTGGTTTCTTTAGCTTTTTTGTCTTTTTTAGAGATGTCTGATATTTCTTTTTCGTTAAGAGATATGTTTAAAAATAATTATTAGTTGGGGAATTCTTCGGCCATTTAAAGAAAAATTAGGTTTTTTTTAGTTTTTTTACAAGTTTAAATATTTTAGTTCTAGAGATTTAATTTATTTATTTTTATATATCTATTAAGTATTTTAATATTTAATTAATGTGAATGCTGTAATCGTGTGTTAGATAGATAATAGCATGCAAATTTAATTTCTTTTATTTTTATTTTCACACCAGTATATTTAAATTTATATATTGAAATATCAAAATAAATATTATAGCTAGAGTTTTGAGAATAAATAATATTTTTAAACTAATAAAATGAAAAATAATTTTTTAAATTTAACTCAACTACCATACTTAAAAAAAAGAAAATAGTCTATATTTTTATTAATCATACTTTTTCATACTATAAGTATAATATTTCAATTAATATATACCAATAATTATAATATACCAAAATTTACAAAAATGTTAGCTAACAATAATCAGCTTATAAAACAAATCTCGACATTTAAGAGCACTTTTAAATGCTTTTTAATTTTAAAATAACTATCTAAAATTTTTTTAGATAAATTAGGATTTTAAATTGTAAAAACACCAATAATAATGGTATAGTTTATACTTAAATAATAATTAATTAAATCTTCATATTTAATAAAACATGTTTAATACATTATTAATTATATACACAAAAATTAAATAATCTTATTATTTAACTTAAAATTAAAACATGGCATCACTTCAAAATATGCTACAAATATAGTTGGAAGGGACTCGAACCTCTCCCTTTACTTCATTATTTGACTATATATCTTCAAGTAATAAATGATTTTATTCTTAAACTATTTAAATATGGTTATCCCTGATTATATTCTTTTATATCTACCCATTTGATTTATCTCTAACAATTTTATACTATTAAATTATTGAATCAGGTTATTAAATTTATTTTACCTTATATATACTCCTACACTATCGTTAGATATAATTTTATTCTAAATTAACTTTGGTCTGGAATCTTTTAATAACATAATACCATGGCTTTTATTATTTTAAATAATATTGTTTTATATCAATGGGACAGAAGTAATTGCAATTATCCCATCGTTATTTTTTTCAATTGTATTTCTTAAAATCCATGCTTCACAACAATTTATTATAAATATTCCTTCACATCTTCCTCCTATATACAATTTTTAAATTATTATTTTAAATTATTTATCAAGATTATACCTGATATTATATTATCAACAATTAAAGTATTTTAGGAATTAAACCCACCCAATGCAATATTAGCTTTTATATTTTCATGAACCCCATTTTTCTCAATAACTGCGCTAGATGATTCAACTAATAATATTCCTTAACCTAAATTTTTCTATATTTAATTAGCGAAAATGAATACCTATGCATTATCTTCAATTTTAATTCCTAAATTAATATATATATAGTAATAATAGTTTATAAAGTCAATTATTATTAATTTTATATTTATACCAGCTTTTTTATTGTAAGATATCGTTAAGTTTTTTTCAATAATGGTATAGTTTTTTTCTCCTGAGCAAACAATACCATATTCTCTATTTTAAGATATAGACAAGTTTTTTAGGATTTTTCCATCACATCTTATACCATCATATGACCTTGTATATATTCCAAATCCTTCGTTTTTTTCAATAATATTTCCTTTAATATATGGGTCTCCACTTATAACTTCAATCCCTCCGTAGTTTTCATTTATTTCATTACTAATAATCTGGCTTCTATTTGCTATTCCAACTTGTATTCCTTTATATAAAAAATAATATAAATTATTAAAATTATATATTTAATTTATTATTTATTTTATTTACCAAACCCATAGTTATTTTTTACTTCATTTGTCTCTATTTAGACAGCAGAATCTGCCCCAGAACAACTAACTCCAACCTTTGAGTTATACAAAATTCTATTATTTATAATTTTAAAAAAATTATCTTATTCAGTCCAAATTAATACACCTCCACCTATATGATTATGAATTTTACAATCTTTTATTATTCCATTGGCTTTTTTTGAAACTATTCCTATGGTTTCGCACTCTTTATTTCCCTGTAAATATTTTATTAAATAAAACTTCTTTTTTTATTAAAAAATAAAATAATATTACTTTAATTTCGCATCTATTAATGATAAGTTCAGATTGGTTAGAATTTAATACAATCCCAGTAATAATTTCTTAAAAACCTTTAAGAATGAAATTCATTGACAACAGGCAATCTTCTATATACAATTTGCCCCCTCTAAAATAATCATAATAAATCAACAATTAATTTATTTACTAAAGATAATATTAATATAGCTATTACTCAAGCAAAATAATGCAATTCATACTATCAGAATTTTTATTTATTATACAACTTAAACTTCATTGTCATGAGATTGAAGAATTCTTTGATAATTCAGTGACGTTCCACTATTAATGGTTTTACTACTTCCTAATCCCGTCTTTACTCCTAATACGCCTGTGCCACTTCTCTAAAACGACACTACTGTTCCAGTTCTTTTTAGGGGAGATACCTATCCATTTCCACCACTTGTGGTCATATTTTAACTTTAACTCAGAGATGATTTTAATATATTTTTTTTAGAAGGAGTAGAAAGTGTAGACACTTATTTCTAATAATTTTATTAAGATTCTTCATCGACATACCCAGAATGCATAACCTTTAACCCAAGAATAAAAGCTTTTTGACCTTTTTCTAGCTTTATTTATATTGCAGGTCCCTTTTAAGCAAAAAGGATAATATCGACTCCAGATTTCGCTTTGGGTTGCAGTTTTATTCCAGGCTTATTTATAATTAAGTTTTCTTTGTAAAGACCAGGCATTATATTGATGACTGAAATAAAAAAAAAATTATCATTAAAAACTCTAAATCTTTTAATTTTTCTACTACCTGTGTTTTTAGAAGCTAAATTTATGGCCTCTTATATGGTTCTTATTTAACCTTTTTAAGGATCTATATTTTATATTAAAAATATGTAAATTGTATTATTGCTTTAAATATATCTAATTGTGAATTAAGATACCATTTTGTACCTACCAATAAACTATTATTTGTGATGCCCCCTTAACCTTCATTTATATTATGTTATTGTTATGAAATATCTGTTAATCCTAAAATTTACTTCTATCTATTTCTCATTGATATTTAATTTTTATTTAATATTATTATCTATTAATTTATTTATTTTTCTTAAAATGAAATTATAAGTTTTATTACTTTTTTTATGTGCTCAATTTCTTAGAAAAATTATAATTACATAAACGACCTAATTATTGTGATTGAATATTACTTAGAAATAATTATTTATAATTTTGTAATTATAACTTTTCTTTCATTATGAAAGAAATAATTTATAAAAAATATGGGATTATTAGTTATATGATCTTTTTATCATAAGGAAGAATTATTTTATTATTTATGAAATTCATATATTTTTTTTTATTTTTTAATTATATTTTATTAGTTATATTCCATGTATACAAGTTTATTTAGCTAACATAAATTTACATGTTTTAGGGTAAATTAAATATACATTATTGAGTGTAAAATAAAGAGTCAGATTTTATTACTTGGAATAGTTAAACTAATACTTTTTATTAAAAAGTAAAGAAAGAAAAAAAGATAATTAAATATTGATTAATTTATAATAAAAGTATCTAAACTGAAAAATTTTATTTTTTTATTTTATTTACACAATTCCAAAGTGCAATCATAATATTAAAAAAGCTAACGTTTACTATTTTAAATTCAGAATTTTTTTTCAAATTTTGATAAAATAGTTGAATAAAAATTCAATTTTTTATTATTCAAGGGAATATATTAATTATTCAGATGTTTGGAAGAAACAATTTTAGGATAATAAACTCACTTAATATGCAAAATTTATGAACTTATTTATAAAGTATACATAGTTTTTAATTAAATTTCAATTGATTTATTTACAAAAAATGCTCATAATTAAAAATCTTTAGGCTTTTATTCCCCCTTTACACTTTAATAAAAATTAATTAACAATTGAATATGGGTTTGGTCCCATGTTTATCTAACTATCCTTTATTAAAAAACAATACAATTAATTCATTTAAAAATAAAAATAAAATAGTAAAATCTAAGTCATAAAATAAAAAAAACTATTGAACATTATCAACTTTCAAATGTAGGCACTTGAAGAAAAATAAGTTCACAAAATTGACATCGCTCTCTAGGATGTAGAAATGGAAACTGTTGAAGCTGCCGCTCCAGCTCATCAACAATAGTATTCTGTTAAAGCTGCTGATATTGAATAACATCTTTAACCATAAAAATAACCTGTAAAATTTCTTTATACAAAACTATACACAAAGTTTTAAGATTATTTAATCATATTTTTATCTAATTGAAAACAAAATATTGAAATTTAAATAACAAATTTATATAATTTTATTAATTTTCCTATATGAAAACATTGGTAGTACTTAATTTTTATTTCCGTATATTTAATAGGTTTGCTTATATGTTGCCATAGCTATTATTTCTGTTATTCTCTACGTTGGAGGATGGTTATTAGTAGTTTATAACCATGTTTTTGCTAAAAGAGTATTAGATAATGTAATTATGATAGATATATTTAAATTTAATATTATATTGAAAATTTGATATTTTTATTTTTATTGGTTCCATATTTTCTATTATTTTTATTTACTTGAATCTTACATATAATAAATTATATTAATCAACTATAATATTTAGGCTAAAGATGTTGAAAGCTCAAAATAAAAGATTCTGGAGATATCGATGCTTTCATCTACGATCTCGAAATCCAATACATTTTCACCATATATGTTATGGTTCATCTTTCTCTCAATGCTGTTTTAGGAGTCTTGAAATAATTTATTGAAAAACTCAAAAAATTAAACACTATTATTTTGGATGTCTCTTACCTTATTGCCTCTTTAGGATGGTGGATAGGAGATATGGTTTACAAGTAAAATAATTTTTACAATAATTACACTATAAAGTAATTTTTTAATTTAATTTTTAGATGGAAAGACTATGGATTGAAAAATTAATACGCTGGTTTAAAAGACGACGATTATGATGATTTAAAAATTGCTGTAGATATTGTTGTTTGGTTAAATATTGCTTCTATTGCTCTTGTGTTTATTATCGGTATCGTAACATGCGTTACTAAATGTAGAAAATCTAAATGAAAAAAAGATATAACAAAATCTTAATTTTCTTATTATATTATTAATAAAATATATCATTATAATATTGATTTTTAGTCATTATGTATTTAAAATCTTCTATGTCTCATAGCGACGATTATTTTGTCAAAATTTTATATATAAAATAAATATATTTGACTTCAATATCTAATATTAGAATATATTATTAAATTAAAGTAAATATCTTTTTTAAATTTATACTCTTTTTATTAATTAATTACATATTTTAATTTTTATATATATACCTCATCATAGTAAAGATTGAAATAATATATCGATAATAATATTTGAAATTCATGAAGAATTTTATCAATTATAGTGAGTTTTAAATTAATATTCAAATAAATAAATCAATTAATCAACTAACTAATCAACTAAGCAATCAATTAAATAACAGCTATATAATACAAAACTATTTTTATTCGTGCAGTATTAATATATAAAATATAATACAATAAAATATTAAATTGTAGAAAATTTAAATTAGTATAATGCTATATTATTAATAAGAATAAAAATATATAATTTGCTAAATACACAAAATATATCAAAATATTGAACAATTATAATTTTATGGAATTCTTATATCTCCATCAATCTAATAAAATATTATATTAAAAATGATAATATGAAATTAATATTATATTAATAAAAACATCTTACTTTGTAATTTTCTTTTATTATTTTAATCTTTCCTCTCTTTCTCTATATGTTTCTAATTCTACTTCTTCAAATCTAGAAGCTGCTTTTACTATTTTTTCTTCTATACAATACCATCTTTCCCATTACTATTTAATAGTTCTGTTTATTCAAATTATTAACTAGAGAATTCATCCTCTCCCAGTTTAGGATAACACACTTGATTTTCCTAATTTATTTTTATAATATCATATTTATGAGTTTTAAAATTAATATAATTAATTACTTTTAAGACATTTTCTAATGATGGGACTCTTTTTTCAACTAATAAATTAGTTTACTTGTTTCCTTATATTATATTTCCTTTAACAGTTCCATTGCTCTTATCTCTTACAAATAATCCAATAAAGTTATTTTCTTCAATCAAATTATTAATAATTCTTGGCCGACTATCCTGTGTATACACATATAGAAAAATTAGTAAAAAAATCATTTTTGTTTTATCTTACTTTTATAAGCATTATTCCATTTGATTTATTTCTTATAACCTAATTATCTTATATCCATGGGATTGAAGTTACACATATTATACCATCATTATTTTCATATATTTGATTTCTTAAAATCCAACATTCCCCAGAGTCAATCAAAAACATCCCCTCACATCTCCCTCCTATTATTTTATTTTCAACAATAAGAGTATTTTCACTTCCAATACCTCCAAGGGCTATATAATTAATAAAAAATAATAAGAAGCTTTAATTTTTAAACAAAATAAAGACAGCATATATTTACCTATGTTGGCTTTTAAACTATCTGATATTGTATTTTATTCAATAACTGCTGAAGCTGTTTCTACTATTAATATTCCCTAGCCTAGATTCTTAAATATATTATTTCTATGCAAAAACACGTGTGCTTAGTCCTCAATTTTAATTCCGCTTTTTTTATTAAATGATATATCTTCATTTTTTTCAATTTTGGTATAGTTCTTAGCCCCTTAACAAACAATTCCATATTCTTTGTTGCATCGAATGCACTATAGTTTTTTATTTATTTTTTAATTGCTAAAAAGCCTCAATTATAAAAACTAAATATAAAAATTACTTCATTTCTCTTTATAACACCATCACATCTATAATCGCTAAAAGTTCGAGTAAGGATTCCAGCTATTAGATTTCTTTCAATAAAATTGTTAAAAATAAATGGGTCTCCCGAAATTACTTCTATTCCAAATGAATTATGAAATAACTTATTTTTAATGATTTAAGATTGATTAGCTATTCCTATTTATATACCAACAAAATTTTAATATATCTCATTTCCTTCTACTGTAGTGCTTGAATCTACTCCTCCACAAAAAATTCCCGAACCTCTGGGTCTTTTTAGTTAAATAAAATGGTGAAATAACTTATTGTAAATATTAAAATAATTTATTGAATATTTTACAAACAATTGTATATTTTATTATTAATAATTTTTATTTTATTATGCTTTTCTCCCCATATATGAATTCCTTCAATAATAAAAATAAACTACTTTTAATTAGCATTATTTTATTATATAAAAGTTACCTCCCAATAAATTTTGATAAATCAAGCAATCTTTAATTAAAACATCTGATGATTTGCTTAATACTCCTATTGTAGGCTATTTTTAATTTCCCTTAAGAAAAAACAAATGTTTATATTTAAATGTTATTAATTCTTAGTAATTATATTAATTTACTTTTAATTCGCATCTATTTATAACAATATCTGAATTACTATTAACAACAATTGCTGGAATTAATTACTGAAACGTAGTCATTATAAAATTGAGAGACAGGATGGAATCTTCTAAAAATAGTTTTCCCCCCATACTAATATAATACAGTTCACATTTTTCACAATTGAAAAGTTTTATATTAAAACATTTGATGGATCAATGTGAGAACATATTACATCTACACTATTTCCTAGTTAGAAAAAAAAAAAAAATAACTCTCTTAATAAATCTCCAATACTAATTATAAAAATTGTTAAGGAATAGCAATGTACCTGTATAAAAACTTTCTAGT
Source organism: Miamiensis avidus (assembly GCA_037039885.1). Classification (NCBI taxonomy): domain Eukaryota; phylum Ciliophora; class Oligohymenophorea; order Philasterida; family Glauconematidae; genus Miamiensis; species Miamiensis avidus. The sequence continues at coordinate 1,889,214 of JAWVGU010000186.1, read as the reverse complement.
TTTATATTTCTGCTTCTAATTATTCTTGGTCATAGGTAGACAGATTATTTTGAGATAGTTTTATATTTTTTCTAGAAGCTAATAAAATGATTATTAAAATATAACTAAAAGCTAATAAATAAATATTTAAAATGAATTTTAAAGTATACTTACCTGCCCTCGTAAGAAATTTACTTACTTTTTTGGGCATTTATTATTGTGCACTTCCCTGTTCGTATGCTAAATTAGACTCAGTTCGAACAGGGGAGGTGCCATCTAATGTACCCGAACCAATCTTTTTTTCATCTCCCTTTTCTGCGCTATCATGATGAATATCAATGTTTTTTTAAGATTATGGTACATAATGCACTTTTTTTTCTAATTTATCTAAATTTCCAGAAAATGACTTCTGCTTCAAGTTAAACTTACTGAATAGAGAAGGAATATTATTATTTGTTTAATTCCCTTCTGGGATTTCTTATAAAGAATTTTGACTTCCCAATTTCTGACTATTTTTTTCTTTTTTTCATTTAAAAAAACAACACATATATTAATTTTTTTAAACTAAATAATTATTCAAATCATAAAGCATACCTATAATTTTATTTAAAAATATTCTGCATTCCTTATATTTATTGATAATATCTTCCTCATTAAATCCAGAATGACAAAGTTTTATTCCAAATATAAAGCATTTTTCTCCTCGGTTCAAGTCTATTATAATTGCAGGCCCTTTTTAGCTAAATATAATAATATCTCCTGTCTTTTCCTTGGGTTCAAGTCTTAGTCCTGGCTTTGTTATTATTATATTTTCTTTATACAATCCGGGAACTATTTTAATTACTCCTCCCTCTTATGCTAAATTAATTGCTTCCTATATAGTTTTAGTTTGAGTTACACTTGGGTCATTATTATCATTGCTGGCATCTATAAAAAAATCAATTTGAAAAAACCATTTCTTGAAAGAGTAACTTTAATCAAACTCTCAAAAATCAAAATAATTTTGTATATATTTTACCCACAATTATATGCTATTTTAATGCTTTGTGCAGAGCATTTTCATGAGCTTAATCTTAATTAAGGGAAATACCCCGAATTATGCCCTAATGTTTCTCTTAACTATTTTCTTTTTTTCTCATTTATAATATTTATTTTATTAGAATTATTTGTATAAAATTTAAAACTTTTCTATAATATATGTTTCTATTTATTCATATGGTTTGATTATATAATTAAACTACAATCTAAATTTTATTACAATCATTTATAATTGAAATACCATAGCATTAATGAGATTAATATTATTTTATAATCAATGCTATAAAAAATAATTATTTTTGTAGTAAATAGTTAATGAAATATAATTAAATTACAAAGGAGAAAAAAAAAATAAATAATTTTAATAATGAAAATTTTTATAATATTTATATTTTATAATAGAAAAGTTTTACTTTAAAAATATTGCAATAAATAAATTAATTTTTCGAATATAATTATTTGAATATGATGTCTCAAAGTTTAAGTAGTATTAATGATAGTTTTAAATAAAATTTATTACTCAAATAAAAAATACCACCTTAATTTATTCTACAAATATTATTTGAGGTATAATAATTAGCTTCTTATAGAAAAATAAATTTCTTAAAAAAAAAAAAAAATCCTGTATTATATTAAAATAAACAAAACCAATAAGCTATTATGAATAGCAATGAAAAATCTAATAATTTATATTATAATAATTAGCAAAACAGCCATTAAAAAATGTTGGTAGTCATTGCAATTTTAAATAAAGAACTAATGATATTACACAATATTAAAGTAATAAAAATATGGAACAAAATTCAGAAGACTTAACAATTAGTCATTCACCTCTGCTATTCCAATAATAAAAAAATCTGGAATTAAGTGCTGATAATATAGATTAATAGATAAATATTTAAAATTCTTAAATTAAAATAAATAAAGAATGGTGTAGTGAAATTAAACAATATAAAAATTATGAATAATAATCATAATCATAGAATTACTAGAAAACTTAATCTTTTTTGACTGGAAATACTATAAATAAAAGTTAAAATTAAATTTAAAATTAGAGTAATAATAGTCCTTTTTCTTCAACAATGTAGGACAATAAGGCGTAATCTTAATTTTATATTCTATTTTTTATAAATGTATATTTGATATAAACTTAATTTAGATTAAATCTTATTATTTATAATTCAAGCTTTTTTTGATAATTCCAATTGATTTAATTTATATAAAATATTAATATTTTTAAATTATTATAAAAAAATTTAAAATAATTATTTAGAAATAAGCAAAGTGAAAGGCCAAAAAGTTGTAATATTACGGGAAAGTAAATTCAATAAAAATATTAAAATTTACATGTTTTCCAAACTCCAGGCAAAAAGGGTAATGAGCAGAGATAGCAATAAAAAATACCATAATATCAAGAATTTTAATCGACTAAATCTAATATAACTACAAATATAGATGATTCAACAAATAGCACGAGTAATTTATTTTATAGTTAGGGAAAAAATGCAATTTCACGTTGGAATAATTCTACATAAAATAATGGAAGATAAATTAGATGTTAAACATAAGACAACAATATGAATATAAATTAGAATTCTTTAAATAGAAATAATATCAATGAAAGACGGCTTAGTAAAAGTGAAATAAGCCACTATTAAAATAATGAAATAAATAAGTAAACAGAATATAATGATTAACAATAGTCCTATGAATAACTACAATAGAAATAACTATTTTAAAATGAATATCTAAGTCTATAAAGTTAGGAAGCAGTTCAAGAATTCAATCTTAACCTAAATTTCGCTGATACCTAAAAGAATTTTTATTATTTTGCTTCATAAGAGTAAGATAAAAACACTCCTATGGAAGAATTATAACAAAAATATAATATAATTTAAAATGTTTATAATAATCACTTTCATAAAGATGCTTAGTATAATAAAAAAGCAAGAAGAGTTGTAAAATAAAAAAATAATAACCAAAAAATGAGCTTCCCGAAAAATAACTGGAAGAATTTCAAAATTTCAAAAAATAATTACTTAAAACATATGCAAGTGATAAAGAGCGAAAACTTTAATGCATGAATTAAGTTATAAATATGTGTGGAAATTAAAATCTAGATAATTATAATAATTCAGATATCCAAAATTAATAAGAGCTGGTTTAATCAATATAAAATATAAATATTGAAGATATATTAGATCCTGAAATAACTCTTTAATTGCTATTAGAAAAATAAAAGTCGGAATTGAGTTAGCAAAAAAGTGAAACGAATATAAATAATATGAGTATTTAACAAAAGCTTTAAACTGATTATGAGGAAGCAAAGGTAGAGTAAGAAGCCTATATAAGAGAATTGCTGTAAAAATAAATCATAGAAATGAAGAGCAAATAAGAAAAATTAGTTTTAGAGAAGTTTTAGCTATGTACACCACCTAAAAATATTTTATAAACTTTTTAGAATGGCTATAATCAGACAAGGTAAAAGGTAAGAGACTTTTCTTCATATAGCACAAGAAAAAATGAAGTTTTTATTCAAAGAAGACTCAGCTCAGATAATTGCACTGTTGATAATATAAAATTACAAGCAAAAATATTGAAAAATTAAAAAAATTGCAGCAAAGGTATAGTGCAAATTGATAAACTAAAAGAAAGAGAACCCTTTAGATGCTAAAAAACCCCTACCTCTGATCTGATGTATGAAAATAAGGAAAAAATTTTGATAATAGTTGCTAAAAAAAGACTCCCTTCTATGCAACAATGGATAAATAAATTTCTTCAGGGAAATAGGTAGTCATGGGTAGAATTTTTGATAACAGCTAAGTTAAACAACAAAATAATTTTGACGAATTTGACTTAGAATTTGAACTAAAAGAAGAAATTTTTATAAATTCATAAAGAAATTAGAGATCTTCCTTAGCAAATAAAATAGACATGGAAAATTAAAATAATAAGGAATAATAAACTAAAGTAGAAAATGCAATAATCAAACTTAAAAATAAAACAAAATTTTACACAGATATGCATCAAACTACTGGGAGGTTTAACGACAATAGGTCAATTTTAAACACACAAAAAATAAAATTTTTAGGGGTCACTGAAAAAAGGGATTTCAGAAGTGTGGATTAAGTTAAACGGGATTAAATTGTATAGACTAGAGACAAAATGAGGAAACTGACAGATTTTTGTAAATGCAGTAACACGCACTTCAATTTTAAAGAAAAAGATATAAGATAGTTGAAAAATGTTCATTTGGAAAAAAAAAGTAATAAAGGTTTATTGAGCGATTATTGTAATTGTAATGTCCATGAAAAACTATTTATGGAAAAAAGATTGAAAAATGATAAATAAAAATAAAAAATTAATTGTAAATGTGTCGAATTCGAGGAATTTACTGCCTAAAACATATAGCTTAGACAAAAATAAATAAAGAAATTTTATTAAAAATATGGAAATCCACATTTACAAAATAAATTTGATAATTAATAAAATTCACAAAGCTTTATTTCACCAGAAAAGGATAATTGTCTAGTTTTTATGGATGTAAGTTAAGGTCGAGACGTTCCAGGAAGAGTTATTATGGGATAGTCATAATAATTATCAGAAGAAATTAAAAATAAAATGATTCTATCAAAGGAGGGAGAAAAATGGCAATAATAGTAGAGAAACACAAGCAAATAAATGGCTTAGAAAGTACCCAGCATGCTTTCAGAAGCGGTTGATAATAAAATCAAAATTTAAAAACTAAAATAATAAAAAAAATAGTAAACTAAATAGTTTATTTATAAATCTCTACAAAAATTAGTGTAATAAAATTAGGTATATAAAACTAATGAGGTATGTTTTATTATATAGTAAAATTGAAAATTTTCCATATATTAATGTTTAAATTAATATATACCACTACTTATAAATTTGTAAATTAACTTTTATCATTTATTTATAATTTAAATTTAATAAAATATAATTTTATAGAAGTTATCAGTAATTTTAATATCTATATTTCTATATGTTATAACTATTATGTAATTTCCATAAAAACATATATAAATGAGTCTATCTTTATTTATATATATATAGGATTAAGATTAGAACAAACTAAATTTTATGATATTTTGGAATTAATTATTGAACTTAGTAATATCATAATATAATACTATTTTCTAAAAGGTTTTATTCGCTATATAAAGAATCAGGAAAATTCCAATTGCTCATTCTTAAATATAAAAAAGGTGGTAAAAATAATTATATAATAGAAATTTTAATTTCAAGATTATAAAATCAAAGAGTAAAAACCAAATAAATAAAAAAAAAAGGAAATCAACTATCATATTTAAAAAATGTAATAGTCAAATAATAATAATAAAATAAAACTACTTATGAGCTAAGGAGGAGTTTTATAAAAACACATATCTGAAAATAAGCCTATTTATTCCTATGGGTATGAATAAATATTTAAACTAAAAGATGGTGATGATGGATAAACTCTTTAAAATTCAAAGAAAAATGTGAGTAAAACAATTTTTGAGGGAATACAATAATTAATAAATGAGCAGAACAAAATAGAACGAAATCCTTTGAACTTAAACAATAATTACAATTTAAAACAAACCTAAATTAATTTTAATTCAGATTAGAATAAAAAAGAACGATTTAAATAGTTTTATGTTGATATTCTTAATTAGAATTATAGGGGTTCATAAGATTAAAATTAAATTAAACAGTGTTAATAATTATAAAATAACTAAGAAGGTAAAAATCGTGGAGAATAAAGGAAACTCAAAAGTGACAATTAAAAAATCAATAGTTAATGTTTAAAAAATAAAAAATTGAATGATAATAAGGTAAGAGAAACTATCAAATAAGGACTTGAAAATAATGCAAAATTTAATTAAATATAGAAATAAAATTATTACTCACTTTCACCCACAAAGTAAATTTAATTAAATATATATTTATGAAATTTTGATAATAATAATAGTTTTATTTTCATCCTATTTTTAAAGAGTTGAAAAAAGCAATTTCATACATTAATAATAAAAACAACATGATATATATTATAAAAAAGATGATGAACGTATTACAAACCAAGAGTAAAAAAGGCCATCTAAAAATAGAATTTCTTATTCAGAAGAAAGAGAAGTGTGTATAAAAGATAAGAATAACAATAGAAATTATAAGTATCTTGAAAATGAAAAATCTCTTGAAATCCTTAAAAAAATAAAAATAAATTTTCACTAAAAACCTCCAAAATTATTATAAAAACCTTAAAAAGTAGTAAAAATATATTATGAATAAAATGCATAATAATAAAAAAAAAATAAACTTCTAATAAAAATAACAATCAGTTTTAATAACAATTATCACTATAAGTATTTAGAGAAGATTAGTAAGAAGAAGAGTATGATATTTTAAATAATTAGAAAAGCATTAATTTTTTAGCTCAAGTAGATCAAATTAATGAAAATGATGATGAATAGGCTGTTTCTAATATTTCAGTTGAAAACATGGAATAAAAATTTTAAACTAAATATAAAAATTAGTATAATAAATAATTAATGGATAATAATTGGGTTTTATAACCAAATGAAATATTGTCATGTAGTATTTCTCAATAGAATTGCCAATTAGATTAATCTCCAGTTTAACCTACAATAGGTTCTACTTTAGAATCTACTCCCTGTAAACAAGATATAAATTCTAACTTAATTTTGGTTTCAGAACCATCTTAAAATCAAAATAGCAAAATAAACTCTTAATATGTAACTGAATAAAGCAAGAATTAAAAAATAAACAAATTAAAAGATGCTTTTTAAAATAAATTCACAGAAAAGAATTTTTTAAAGAAAAATTCATAAATTTTAGAAAGTCCCATACGTCCTATTAAAAATATGTAAAATTAAAGCGAATTCAATTAATCCTAAAGAGGTAGTATTAATTAAATTTATAGTTGTGAAAGTCTTTCCCCATTGAAAAAAACAAGAAGCCTGAAAATTAATAATTAATAATACCTCTTTAATAATCCTAATGCTTTTCTTGATAAAAATAAACTTACTGATTATTAACTATCTAATCAGTAGTCCTAATTAAATCCTTATTTAGTGAAAAGTAAAAAATATTTAAATAAAAACTATTTTTAATAGTAAAGATAAAGCTGGAGTGGATACTTGCCTTTATAATCACCTACAAAATCCAAGGCTCATTGCTTTGACAGTTATACATCTAGAGATTATTAATTAAAATAAGATGTCGGCTCAGATTTTAATTTATTGGAAAGTAACTATAAATAATAAATTGGTCATAAATAGACTAAATCAGTAACTACCTTACCTTAGTTTGAGTAACTAAAAAATTAGAGTAAACCTAATCATTAGAAATTTGTTAGGAATTTAAGTTTATGTAACAGGGATATGTAAATAATTAATAAAACAGTAGAATAAGAAAATTCTATTTCTCCATTAAGAAGGAAAAAAATACGATAATGCAAACATACATATGATTTCTATAATTAATAAAATATATTAGAATAATAATTTAAACATATTGAATTTAAATTAAGAACAGAACCAGATCTTGATATGTATCTTTGACTATATTTTCATATAAATATATATATTCATTTTTTATAAATAAAATTTTAATATTTTCTAATTTAATAATGATACAATAGTAATATAAAATTACATAAGTGAAAAAAAAAATTAAGTGTATATTATTAATATATGCTTTTTTATCATATAATTATTAATTAATTTAGTATTAATTTTTTACTAATTAGCTATCATAAATACCAATAATTAAATGTAATAAGAATATAATATATAAAAATAAAAAAAAATAAAAAGCAAAAATGGGTTCTCCTACCACTTAAAATGACTAAATTTCTATTCCCTCATAGGACAAGGAAAAAAAATTATAAGATACATAATAAATGAACTCATAAATTCATTATGATAAATTAACTATACAAATTTAACCAAATTCTTAGTAAAAAAAGCCATTATATTTTGAAAAAATAAGATAATAATGGTTATCTGATTTAGATAAAATAGGATCTAGTTTATAAAATTAAAGCAACTAGGGCAATAATTAATAATTTATTTCAAGTATAAGTTAAGTACAGAATCAAACGAATAACTATTTATTCAAAAGTAATAATTTAAAATATATGATTAAGAATATATATAGAAATCACTTACATAAAAGGTAATATATCATACTTATTCTAATTTTTTTTAACTAAAAATATTAAATTTGATTTTTTTAAAAGTTTTTATATCAATAATTATTATAATTAAAATTAATATATATGCAAAGTAGAAAGAATTTTGCATATATTAAAAATTCTTTATAATGTTAATTTGCCTAGTAGATAAATATTTATTTTTTTTTATATATATAATATTAGAATTAATAATGAATAAAATTGATTAGTCATATAAATTTAATAATATCATTTAATCATAGAGATCATTTAAAGCTAATTTACAAATTAAAATAATTCCAACTTTTTATGATAGCTTTATTATTTTTTTCTCATTTAATTCTATTTTTTTAAGCGATTCTGATAAAATTAAAGAAGAAATTGAAGAGGAAGATGCCTAATCTTAAATATCTAATTAAGACAATTAAAATATATAAAAAGCTAACTAAAAAATTTATAGTTAGAGTTTTTAGTAATTAATTGGAAAAAATACTAAAACCGAATAAGATATTTTATAACCTCGAGAAAAAGATGAATCTTAATGTTAATAGAAATAATAAAATAGTATATTAAAAATATAGATAAGATTTATAGAAAAGAGAGAGTACATAGTTTACCCGATAAAAACAAGACACCTAAAATAAAATAGATAAAATGGGCATATCCTTTATCAACAGAAGGGAAATTATATTCAAATACCGATGTTAAATAACCTAACAAAGTTGAAACAATACCTCAAAAAGCTATAAAAATTCTTCTTCAATAAATTAATGGAAAATTAACAAAGCCAGATTAAGAAAACTAGCTCTAGATTTAAGATTTTAAAAATGTTTAAACACCATAGGGTAAAGAAATTTAATATATAAACCAATAACAACCATCTTAATTAACCATAACAAAATAAAAACTGCTGAATTCTCCACCAATCATTTAATAAGAAATAATTAAAAAAAATCTATATTTGTTAATGCAAATCATAAATAATAGGATATAAAATAATAAAAACTGTATAATTCTATGATATCTTAAAGACCGAGCACCTCTAACTCATTCCAAAATTAAGCTAAAAATTAAATAAAAATAATTATAAAAAATGGTGTATCTAATTCTAATTTTTACAAAAGCAGCAACAATAATAATAGAATTAATAACAAGGGTTATTTATTTTCTCAAAAACAATAATTTGATGATAAATAAGAAATACCTATGTAGCATAAATAAATTCTATAAAGAAATTAACATTTTTTCACAAATTAAAAGTTTTGCAATTTAAATGATATTAAAGTATAACCTATAAAAGGTTAAGGGATAATATTTTAAAATTAAAATTAGTAAGAAAAAAGCCTGTCTAATTAAACTCAGGTAAATAAAGTTACTACAAAATTTATGAGATATAAAAGTCATAGTATAAATAGAAATAGAGATATAGATAAAATAGCAAATAATTCAAATAAATTATAAATTGACAATGTTTAATAGACAGTATAAAGTGCTGATGTTTCTTAAAATAAACACTTATTTTCGATTTAGGATTAATAATAAATGAATAAGCAAAAGAATTAAACATATTAAGGACATCAATATTTATTTAATAACTAATTTAGATCAAAAGCAAATAGTAGATTTTATAAATCTAAATCATTTTATAAATGAATTTAATAATTTGTTATTAAATGATAAACATATAGGATTACTTTTTATTTTAATATTATATATATATATTAATATTATATTTACATATTATAGTAATTTATTAGAATATTAAAAAGAAATTAAAAACTATTTTTTTTTATGATAAAATATTCTTCTAAAAAAAAATAAAAAATAAAACTCAATTTAATTATAAATGAAATAAAATTAAAATTATTTTAAAATAGCATATTTACCTTAAAATAATTAATAGCCTATTGTGAACTATTAGTCAAAAATCAAATAGGCGATAAAATTACGAAAAGAAAATTCTTATGTCAATATGTTTGATTACTATAATGCTACAATTCTACAGAATCATTCTCTCCCACATAGTTTAAATATTACCAATAATAAGTAACACCATCTTTAAAAAGAAAGTCAGAATTAAGATGAGTAGGCAACCAAAAGAATTCAAAGGTCAATGACTGAGCATTCCAACACACGGAAATAGAAATTTTATTTAAACAACTAAAGGTCTCATAAAAATTTTAGTGAGGAAAAGATTAAAGTGGCTAATTATTAAGAAGAAAGAGCTTATTATAAAGCTAAAACCTTCAAAAAATAAGAATAAAATAATGATAAATTGAAAAATAAAGAACGAGGCTAACAAATAAATTATATGAAAAAAATTTTAAAAATAATGAATTAAGGAATATATCTTTCTATAATAATAATAAAATAGAAAAGACTTTTTTCATTAATAAGCAACTCCCTGTTTTTAGAGAAGTACACCTTTCAAATGGATTTCGCTATTATCAATAAAAGGAACCTCCCATAAAATAATAGTATTCTTAAAATTTAGCATTGTAGTAATTTATAAATAATATTTATATTTATATTAGCTTTACCAAATAAATATATTTTTTAGAAAAGTAAATCCACTTTCTAAATATTCAGCCCCATAATGTATAAAAAAAAGGTATTAAAATAAATAATTCAAAAGCACAAAAAATCTCTTCATCATTAAAATATTATGCTGGCTTATCATGATTCAACTTAAGATATAGATATAAATAAATAAAATGTTATATATAAATAATTTGAATAAAATTAGGGTATAATTCTAAATAATTAAGAATAATTATATAAACATCCCTCAATTTAAAGCAATAAAAAAGAATTCATTTAATAAAATTAAGATTTATTTTTGTATCACTTAAAACTCAAATGTTAAAATCTGTAAGATAAAAAAATAAATCATGTGAAAATTTGAAGAGTTCTCAATAATTGATAAAGCCTTTCTAAAGTGATTTTAGTTTTTAGTAGAATAAAACATTAAATTAATCTTAATAAAAACAAAATTATAAATTGAAATCTATATCTACTTTAAATTTATAAGAACTTTATAAATAACAATAAGTTATAAAATAATAAAGTTAAGAAGAAGAAGAAGAAGATGATGATCTAAATATACTCTAAGATAGTAAAAAAAAAAATACTATATTAATCTAAAAAAAAATAATAAAAGTATAATTTCTTAAAGTGAAGTTACTAACTCTTCAATACTATAATCAAAGCATTTAGACTAAAATTCTGGAAATTAAAGTAATTCAATAAAAAATGATAATTCAATATTTGAAGAAACAGAAATTACTCTAAATTCTGAAAAAAACAAATAATCTAAAAGTTTAGCCTACTTTAAAAATGGTTTCTAATTTTCTAATCCAATAATAAATAAAAATATTACCAATAATAGGTACCATCATACTCTTTATTAGATGGACTAAAAACAAGATTAAAATCAAAATTGAAAAATTTGTAAAATATAAATAAATTAGTTACTATATATTAATTATTGATTAAATTATGTTTATAAGCAAAAAATAAACAAATAAATAGAAATAATTAACATTAACATATATATGTATTTAAATAAAATTTATTAATCCAAAATATATAAAAAGGAGTAAAGTTATATATAAATAAAAATAGAATTTTATTATGAGGAGTAATGTCAATAATGAAAATTATTTAAGAATCTTAGGAAATATTTAAAATAAAGCTTAGACAATAATGGATATGAAAGAAAGAAAAGTTGACAAAAAATATAGCAATTCTATGCATAAACTGCAAAACAATAGCTCAAATTTAAGTTAAAATTTTAACAATTCTAACTAATAATATTTAAAATGTAAAATATTGAATTAAAGTGAAAGCATTAAAGATTCAAACAATGAAATGAAAAGAAAAAATGACTCAATAAATAAATCATTTTTCAATAACTAATCTTATAACTATCAAAACACGTTAAATTCGTGTGCTCATTTAAAAGCATAGCCAAATAAAAAGAGATAAAACCATTCTATTTCATATGAAACAGGAAAACAAAGTGTAAATATGACTAGGAATTTTTCTTATAATATGCTAGGTGATATGTATACTAAATCATTTTAAAAAGAAAATAGAAATCTGGACATAATTTAACAAAAAATTCCAATAGAATTATTTCAGATAAATTTACAGGTAATTAGAGAGAAATAGTAAAAAAGGAATTTACAGTAAATGCTAGTCATCGTTAAGACGATGAATAGGATTTTAAATCTACACTGACTAAGAAGTATATAATAAAGTAAACAAAAAATTAAATAAAAATAAAATATATAGTTTATTAATTTGTATTTACTAGAAATATGGAAAGTAAAAAAACTAAATCAGTTGTTTAAATAAAGCTTAATTTAATATAAAATACCTTAAATTAAAATAGAGAAAAATTAAATTTATAAGACTAAATGCTCGCTTAATATGATGCTTAACCTTGTACACATAATTATTAAATAATAATTTATTTATTTATTATATTTATCATTATTTTTATAAAAGGTAATGAATCAATTGAGCTTACATCATAAGATAGGAATTAGTTTAAAAATTATCCAAAAAATAATAATAAAAAAATAAAAATTCGATCTCATACTTACAGCTAATAAAACCAAAACTAATAATAAGATAATATATAATAAATATTAAAGAGTTAGGTAAAGGATATTGAAGACTAATCATATTTAATTAATAAAAATTAAGACTTCTTTAAAAAAATATTATTTAAAAAAATAATGGGAATGAATTTGAATAAAATAAGCAGCATATAAAAACCAATAAGCTACAAAACAAAACATTAATAAATATTAATCATATAAACGAAATTAGATAATTTTACAATGCAGACTAAATTACGGAAGAACATTATTCTCTTCATCATAGCTTATCAAATTCATTTATATCTCACTATAAAAATTGTAATTTTTCAAACTCAGATTAGACAAATGGCTAGGATAAAAATATGGAAAAGTAGTCAACCCAGAAAAAATAAGTAAATAAAGATTTAAATGCTGAGTAAATAGTTTATATTTCCTCATAAATGAAATACTTAAAAGAAAAATATAAACAATAAAAATAAAAATAAGATTTATTATTTCCTATGCAAATTCCAAAATAACTGGAAGAATCTAATTTAAATTAAGCTAGATTTAATGGAGTTTTAATAGGTTCTGAGAGCCCATATGTGAAAACCTAAGAATTAATATAAAAGTCAAATTATTAAATAGATTTCTAATTTGATAAAAAGGGATAAAATCAAACAATAAAAAATTTTTCAAATTCATAAATACATTATAAGAAATCAAAAAATTCTCAGCATTAATTAATACATGTAAATAATATGAAAAGAATTCAGAGAAATATGAGATAAAATTATTTAAAACAATTCTTATATAAAGGTACGAAAAACTAATAATAATTAATCATTGAAAATGAAAAGTAAGAAGAAATTAAACATTTCATAGATAATCCTATAATTTAAGAAAAATAAATTAATTAAAATGAAAAAGATAAAAATGATAAAGATTAAATAGAAAGTCCCTATCTTGATTGATTTTTAATAATATTATAACTATTTATTATAAAAATTTTCCCTAAATATAATGTATATCGTATTAATTAATTATTATTATAATATATTATATAAGTATATTAAAATAGATCACTCTATATTAAATTTAGAGTCTAAAAGTGACTAGGTTGCATATTAATCTTAAATTTTTCCAATTATTTATTTTCTAGTTAATGATTTATCTTATGTTGAATCACTTGCTTGCATTTAATCGTTATTATTTATAGTACTATTTAGGGATTTTTAAGCTTTACTATTGTTCTGATATAGCATTTAATAATCTTTATTTTTTTTGGTGATATATTAAAAAAGGAAATTTAGTTTATATTTTTACAACTGTCATTATCGAATGTGTTAATAATTTATTTTTGAGAATTTTATTATTATAAAAATATATCAATACTGTCAAGTTTTTAAAATTAAGGTTTCTTTACAATTTAATATTTATTTTTCTAATTTATAAAATCTTTGGCTTGAGTTAAATAGGCTTAACAGAAATCATATTGGGAGTCGGAAATTTTACTATCATTGTTTTTAATTAATTTTGTTGATCTTACATCAAAAAGATTATTAAATAAGTATGGATTAAGTTCTTATGATAAATTACGTTGTTTATTTTTTATACTATTTTATTATTAGACTTAGCTATATCCAGTATCTATTGAGTTCGATCTGATGCTAAATAAATTAGAATAATTATATTATTGACTAGGATTATAAAAATTGGTCAGATTTGGATTTCTATTAATTTATTAATATTAACTATTTCTTTTATATTTACAATTTGTTCCTCTTTGGAAATTAAGATAATTAATTTTTTTAAATTGCTATTTTTATCATTATTTAGAGATTTTAATTATTATTTTTTTTCCTTAAAAGTGATGTTAACCTAATTAATTTTAGTTTCCAAATTTTTATTTTTTAATTGTATGACTTCATTTAGGTTTTATTCTTCTTTTATAAGCCTATCTATGATCTCCGTTGATTATTTATCTTTCTAATTATTTTAATTCAACCTGACATCAATTCTATTTAGAAAATAAAATGTTCTTAATAAATTATTGATAAAATGGCTAATATCATAAATTAAATATCTTTTTGATTTTACATTTCATTATCAAAAATATTTTAGCTGTTTTACATATCTTATAAACTCCCTTCATATATACTAGTAATTTAATCTTCCAAGTTAAAATCAGTTTATTGCTATTTAGATAAATTTGATTCATACGTATTACTTCTATTAACTCTATGATTAGTTTTTTCTAAAAAGACATTATAAAATTACTTTTTCTTTTGCCTTATGCTTTTTTAATCAGACATTTATATAATTAAATCTTAATTATTTATTATTTTTATTTGATTTGCCTGATCAAATGTCCTATCAACATTATTAGTTTTCTCCTTTCCCTTTAACTAATGAAATTTGTCTTATAATATTTTATAGTTAGGCTAAAATAAAGATGTTTAATTATTAGATATTTTTTCTTTATTTTATGCTTGGTATTTGTCCTTTATTTTAGAATACAATTAACATTTCTTGATAGAAGTATCGATTTAATAAAATGTGTTTTTTTTTTCTTTGCCATTTATTTAATTTAGTGAAGTTCTTATTTTTCATTTTTTTAGTTTAACATTTTTTATTTTTGTTTTTTTAACAATAATTTATTTTCACGAATAGTGAACTATAAATTATTTTATTTTAAAACATAAATTATATATTCGAGAGGTGTTTTTGTAAATAAATTGGAATTTATTTCTTAAATTGAATTATTTAAATAATTTTTATAGCACTGATTATAGGCCAAGTTACTTTTATTAAACATATATATATAATTTTTTTATTCATCTAAAATATAGATTTCTAATAAATATATAAATTAATATTAAAACATATTCGAATTATATTGTTTCTTATTTTAGAAGCTAAATTATTCTTGATATTATAAAATTTAATAATAATAATTAATATATATTACTAAAAATAAATCTAATTATATAATATTTAAATTTGATATGTATACATACAGATATTTCAAATTTAAAACTTTCTACTCAAAGTTCTATTTTGTAAGTTATTTTATTATTTAGGAATTTTATAGGCGTATACTTAATTAACCCAGTCATTATATTATTAAGAAGTAGTGTTTTTAAATTATTATTAATAGATTTTTTATTGGGAGATGGCTTAATATGTATTATTTAAGGATTTTTCCTAAATATTCTTTTGCAGAATCTATTAATTCTTATTTATAATACTATCAATAAATTTTAATTATTTTTTTATCTCTAAATCTTTATACAGTAGTCTTTCTGATTTATATTCACTCCAATTTTTTCTTCTTTTTTTAATAATAGAATTATTTTCTCCTTAAAAATAAGTAGAAATATTTTAATTGGTATTTTAATTTCCAAACACATTATAAACATTGGCTACATTATCTTCTTTAATTATTTAATTTGTTTACTATTATTTATATATAGCATGTAAGTTAAAAGATTCTTGCATTCTTTATTTAACTACATTTTCAACTGTCCAATTGCCTATATTGCAGTTATTTTATTCATTCTATTCTAAATAACTTGGCGAATTGGATACAGTTCTTTATCTTTATTTAATTAAATCTTTATAAATTTATTACTTTTTAGGATCTTAAGTTTATTATTATTTTATTTCTTTACAATTAAAAGAGTATAGTGATAAATTACAATCATTATTTTTTATATTTTTAGGTTCTTTTTATTGGTGAACCTTAATATTTGATTTTTTAATTTATTGCTATGATTTAGTATGTCATTAGAAGGCTTTTTCTAAATATTTAATATGTTGAATTATTAATCACTAAAAATATCTTATTATCCTCTTATTATACTAACTAAATTTGAAATTTTAGTTGATTGTTGACCCTTATCTTACTAAATAATAATATTTTATGTATAAGGTGTTGATTATTCTAGTTATTTTTAATAATAGCATTATGAAATAATTAAAAGTTAAATTTATTTTATTTCCCCTTAACTTTTGATTATCTATGTATTCATGAATTTAAAATAAATTTTAATTATATATTTGTATGATTTATACTAAAAAAATATCAAACTTATTTGTTATTACATGTTAGGATGAATAAATTATTTACTATTTTCTATCTATTCTTCTTTAAAAAATTCATTATCTTTATAATAATCATCTTCATTAGAACATGTTGAAATGAATGCATTAGAATTTTGTGACCCACTTGTATATAATATTTAATTTTGTTTTTCTTATTCTAATTATGTATCATTTTATATTTTGATGGAACTTTATAATTATTATTAATCAGTATTTTTTATGGTTAATAATTTTAGCTTGAATTGTCTCGAAGCCGATTTTTCTATTAGGATTCATAAGAAAATTATTTTGAATTAAATTAAAACTACTTTTATTAAGATTTAGACCTCTACTTTTCTATGTTTATTTTATTGAACTGCTAATTTTAATATTAATTGACATCTTTCTTTTCTTAACTTAAAGTATAATTGGCATTATAATTTTAAGAAAAACCTTTTATTTAATTATAAGAAGCTTTATTTTCCTAATTTTTTTAAACCTAATTAAGATAATTTTTTGAAGAAATATACTAGTTTAACTCTTAAATATTTTTTTGCATCTTTATTAGTAAAATAATAATTATTTTTATATTTTTATTTACTTTACTTATTTTGTTTCTTATTTATCTAATTATTAATTTATAATTTATTTATTTTCTAATTTTTTTTTTATGCTATAACTAATTTATACATTAATACTTATTTCTTTATCTAAAAAAAAGTGATAACTATTTATTTCTAAGGTTAGTTTTTATATTCCATATTAAAAAAACTTCTTTATATATTATAAAATATAAAATGAACTTTAATGATAATCTTTATAATTATTTATAAGATTAATTTAAAAAATAAATTTTTAGATAGCTATATTATAAACTTAAACCCCGTTAGAATTTAATAACATTATATTCTGATATATTTTGCTTAAATTATAATATCACTATAATATTATAAAAAAAGAATAGTTTTATAAATTGTTAATGTTCTTGTAATTATAAAAAATTTAATTAATAAAAATATATACATTTCAAAAAAAAAAAAAAAAAAAAAAATCATCATTAATTTTTTTAAACTATAAGTTTAAATAAATCATATTTATTTTGATTAATATAGCTTTATATTAAAATATCACAGGTTAAGCTATGTCGAAAATGAAATATACTTTAACAAATAAATTAATATACAACATTGATATAATAGATGAAGAAAATTAATAAGAAGAAAATATATAGAATTCATACAAAAATAATTTAATCTAGCATAAATAATAATATGAATATGAGGATTGTTATAATATTAATAATGATACTTTTGTTAATCCTAATGTATAAGAATTAATGTAAAATAAAAATTCTCGATTAAGATCAATCACAACATCAAGAAATCGTATAAAAATATAAAAAGAAGAAAATACTTTTGGAATATCAAATTCTAAGCAAAATATAAAATTTAAATCAGCAACAAACTGGAAAAATAGCTTAAAATAGCAGTAAAATTTAATAAAATAAAATTTAAAATAAATATAAATTTACTATATTTATCGATTAATAGGCCTGAATTGTAGTTGTATTTTCCAATTAAACAAAAAATTATTAATTTTCCAGAGATTAAAGACTCTAGAAATCAAAAATAAAAGAGAGATAATAGTAATCACAAATAGATTTAATATCCTAATAAACTAAACATAACATAAAATACTAATTAAACTAAATAAATTAATATTAATATATAAGGCAATTATAAGTAAAGTTAAAAACCATTAAGATCAATAAGTTAATAATCATTTAACAGAATTAATATTTTAAAAGATTCACATTCCAATTTATTATTGATGGATTTTCCATTTAAATATTAATAAAATAAAATATAAATCAATTAATTGAAGCAAAGGTATCTACTATTAGATTCATAATTAAAAAGCAAAAAAATTAAAATTTAATTCACTCATTATAGTATAATTAATTGTGAAGACATATTTTAAATTTTATTATAAATAATATTTAATATTATAATATTAGATAAAATAACATTAATTTTAATTATCTCATTTATTCTTTTAAGTTAAACTAAATTCGATTTAAAATGGTTTAAAGTAATAAACAAGGAAAATAAAGATAATAAATTAAATTTTATTTTATATAGGAACAATATTTTTTAAATGTTTTTTATTTTGTTTAAATTTGCTAGATAAAATAGAAAATTTTATAATATTAGGTTTACTTTTTCATTTATAATAATATTAAATAATTGCTAACGAATGGAAATATTATTCAGTATTTTTTTACTCATATTATATAAGTATACATATAAATTATTGCATGATTAATTAATATGTATTGTTGTTAAACAAATAATTAACTAAGAAACTTAATAAAATAGATAAAAAAAATAATATAATAGGAATCAACTTTCCGCAATAAATAAACCCAAATAATAAATTTTACTTTAAACAGAAAATGAATCCTTTAACTCTATAATTTCATAATAGTAAGTATAGTAAAGAGTTTTAAATGAACCAAAATTTATACCAAAGAAAAATACTATAAATATATTTATCATTAATGATAGTTTACTTTTCAGAAATATTAAGACTTAAATTTTTTAATGATAATAGTATAAATAAAAAGGAAACTTATAGTTATGGATTCTAAGGTTATTATACAGTAATAATATTTCTTGTTTTAGTAATAATATTACTCCTTATTAGCACACTATCGTATAATCATATATAAGTAAAGATTTAGAATAAACCATACATTAATCTAACTATTATTTACATATTCTAGATAATAGGAATAATACTGGGAAGCAGTATTTTAATTCTTCAAGCTGTTTTAGAAAATGCATTTAAAGATAATAAAAATCATATTTAAAGAGAATTGGTTCATAATTTTCTCTAAGGTTTGGTTATTCGAAGTATTACATCAGGGAAAAATTACTACTTAAGTTAGGTTGGAAATATTGTACTTATAACATTATATTGTTTTTTAAGTTTAGGAAATGAGACAACACATATAAATATTTTCTATTATTTTACATGTACTATACCATTTATTATTATGACTCATTTTGATGAAAAAAGAATAAGGGAGGGATATTTATGTAAATAATATTATGAAAACAGCAAAAAAAATAGAGAACTTATCTTAGATTAAATTCCAAATGGAATTTTAATTGTCAATTATAATGAAAAGTAAAAAAATAAGGGGGATATTGTTTTTTGCAATAAATATTTAAGAATTATTTCTGATAAAAATGAAGAAATATTTAAATCATTAAAACATATGAAAATACTAAATAAAGATAAAATAAAAATGAATAATAACTTGAGCCCGCTGTCTTAAAGTTTAAATTTATATAATTATCTTCAGTCGAATTGGGAGTATTTTAAATAAAAATCTTCTTCAGAGAAACTAAAAGACTCTTAATAAAAATAGCAAAGCAGTCCATAAAATGGAGACATAACTACTCGGAATAGATCTAGATCTAATACAAGTAAAGAATATTTATTATAATATATTTGCTTTTTAAATATAATAATAAAAATAAATAATTTTTAAAAAGGTAATAATTATAATTCTTTAAATAATTCCAACAAAATAGAAAATATCGAATTAAGCATAGATGGAAAGTTTACTAAAGTAGTTAAGTAGGTATTAGAAAGCACAAATTAAAATGATTTATAGTTAGTTTTAATTTTTGATAACAAAAGTTCCCAACTAAATTACTAAGAAACAATTAATTAAATCATCGAAGATTAATAATAATTACTATGCTAAATATTTTCTAAAGTGCCACTAAGTGTAGATTCGTATCCAGAGACTCTAAAAATCCATAAATCATTGTACTTTTCCTAATTTTAGTTCAGACTTTCGTTTGCCCTCTGTGAATTTTAAAATTACATTATTAATGAAACAGCTTAAAAATATAATTGCTAATTTAGATTAAACAATGATAAAAGCTCTCCTGGCAGCCCTTCTGTTGAGGATATGGAAGAGTATTGTTATAAAATGAAATTAGAAGATTTAGATCTTCGAGAATCTATCTATCTCATATTTTAGAGTTTTCAGGAGGGTGGAATATTGCAATCATCTTGCGATTTTTTTTATGAAGATAATAGTCTTCTTAAACTAAAAACAAATAAATTTTATTTCTAGATCTTATTCTATTAATTAATAAGCATTCTAATGTCGATGGGCCGCACACATTTATTTATTATAATAAATAACAATTATAATTCGAGTAGTATATTAAACAGCAAAAGAATGGATTCAAGCAGTTGTGAATTTAAATCAACGCCATAGAGATAAAGTTCTTAATCAGAATATTGTAAGTAGAGTATTGCATTATTAGGTTTTAAAAATCAGGAACAAAAAAGTCATTTTATAGCTCATGAGTTATATAAATGTGTACAGAGTCATTAAATGAATGAAAATCCACTTTTCCTTACTGATTTATAGAAATAACTTGATTTATCTAAGAAACTAGTATAGTTAATTGGCTCAAAGTCGAATTTTAAATTATCAGAAATGACATATTAATCAATAAAATATATAAAAATTGATATGAACTTATATTCTAATAGCGATACCTTAGTAAAGAGAAATTCGCTAAATAAAAATTTTGTAGATAAATTATTTTAAAAATACATAGGTTTTTCAGGCTAAGATATTGCTTAGTTTTAAAATCAGTTTCAATAATAATAATCTTCACTTAAAAAAAAATAATAAAATTATATAGTACCTATTTGGGAATAATAATCTGGATTCTCATTATAACGATCTGAAAGAAAAAATACCTCCATTTTAAAATCAAACATGTCTTATTTTGAAAACCCATAAGATAAAGAGAGCATACGATCTAAAAAAGTTACATTTTAAGATATTTATTACAATGAACCATCATTTCAAGAATTACCCAGTGTTTAAAATGAAAAATCTAAAGGAGATGAAAAATATTCTATTTATATTGATGATTATACTTTATGATTAATAATTTATAAAAAAGTTAAAATATATACTATTAATTACTAATTATTTAAAATAATAAATAAGATTCATGTTTATATTTTGATTAATATTTACAAGAATATTACTATTCTTTTAATACTAATATTTACTATTTAGTATTGATTAAAACTAATATTAGATACTAAAAATAGTTATCTAGTTATGACTTTTAATTAAATATTTATGAGAGTTATAATTCATTTTAATACATATATAGCTTCTAAACCAATTAATTTATTACTTTTAAATAAATAAATATTTAATATAAAAACAAAAAAATTAACAAATAAAAAGTTTAAAAGAACATCAAAATAATACTAAATATAGATATTATTATTTTATTTTTCATTTAAATTTCATGCTGTCAGTCTTAGCACTCTTTGCTACTATAATAGTATAAATATATTTAATTGAT
This sequence comes from Miamiensis avidus, assembly GCA_037039885.1. Classification (NCBI taxonomy): domain Eukaryota; phylum Ciliophora; class Oligohymenophorea; order Philasterida; family Glauconematidae; genus Miamiensis; species Miamiensis avidus. The sequence continues at coordinate 1,866,895 of JAWVGU010000186.1, read as the reverse complement.
GTTTCTATTAGATAAGAAGGAAAATATCTTGAAGTAGTTAATAATGGTGATTTTAAGGGAGGATGGGTTCCTTTTTGCTCAAAATCTCTTTCTTCGACAGATTTATAAATTATGTGCAAAGAAATGGGGCAAAGTGTAAACCTCATATTTAAATAATATATATAACTTTTTTTTCATTTGTTTAATATATATGACAAAGTTATATTCTGAAGATGTTTACCATTATGCTTAGCCTGTTGCATGCAACAATACTGAGACTACCTTTGGAATAGATATGGGGAAAAATACTTATTAGAAATGTAATGCTGAAGTAATGATTAACATTTGTTAGAATAGTTTAATTTTTTTATTTATAGAGAATAATGCTAAATTATTATTAATAATTCTAGGATTCATTATCTGAGTGCATCAACAACAAAAAATTACTTTGGAAAAACCATTCTTGTTCTTTAAAAACTGATTGCTTCAAATTAATATGCAATGGTAAAAAATATATATTTGTTAAATTTTTAACTTATAATTATATATATATAGCTAATAAAACAATGGAAGATAAATAGTAACCATAAAAACAACCGACAGGAGTTAAAACAAATGGATTAGCAAGTAAATTTTTATTAAATATTAGATTGAAAAAGTAAATAAATTTATTTATAACAGAAATAGGGTCTTTTGTTGGTCATTATTCATATAATAAAGAGTGGAGGTTTTTGTGTTCAAGTTAGATGAATAAATATAAGGCCAAAGCTCTTTGTAAGGAATTCGGATATTGGGATTTGAAATCTTATTCTTCTCAATAATGCGATTATGAAAAATATCCTTATATGAAATAAGGACTAACATATATGAATTGTTATTTTTATGACAATAATTCTAAACTCTCCTCGTGTACTTACAGTTCTCAACTCACTTCAACGTAGAAAAAATAATGCACAGAGTAGAATTGTCTAAAATTGGAATGCAAAGGTAAAAATAAATAATTGACTTAAAAATCATAAAATTAAATGATTGTTATTTTTTTATTTTTAAAAGGAACTCCAGTTTATTTATAAACCACTGCTATTCTGTTATATATAGCAGGGTTTATTCTGTTATGGATAATATTTTGTATTATTTATAATTATAGACATAATTAATAAATTAAATAAAGAATTAAGTTGTTACTATAAGAAAAAGAATTTAAATAAAATTAAATAGCAAAAATAATAATAATCAAATGCAAAATAATAATATGCTCTATCATTAAGTATTTTAGTAGCAACCCCTTTGATTAAAAATTCTTATAGTTTAATAATGATTTACTTATACTATATTGGATTATATTCATTATTTTGTAACTTATACAAGTTCATCAATTATTCAATTAAGTATTAGTAAATTCTAAACATTTTTTTATAAATTATTATCAAGATTATAATTTTTTTTTTATAATTATAAGTTTATTTTTAAGTTAAAAATATTTAAATTTGCTAAAATAAATAGTAATTATAATAGATAATTATTTTTTTTATATATTTTATTAATAAAATACGCAAATTCACAAAATAATAAAATCTCTTTTAAGAATATGAAGAAAAAATTGTAAAAAACAAAATATAATATTTTGAAAATTTCATAATCATATAATTTTTTTTATAAAAGTAATATTATATTAGATAAAATTATATAAATATTATATCTTAAATTTTATATAAAAAATTCAACTAATAGAAAAAATTATTATTATTGTATTAAAATATTATAACCTTATTAATAAACAACACCATTTTAAAAGATATAAATAAATAATGAAATAAACTATATAATGTTTTAATATACACTTACTTTATTTTATAAATTCATTATTTATATAAATAAAACTATAAGATTTATAAGAGAGATAGGAATTAAAAATAGAATGTATAGACTTTTAGAATCATATTAAAAAAAAATTATAAATTTTATATTTTATTTACTTTTTAAATAATAAAATTGTTATTTTTTATAATAATATATATTTTAGAAATATTTATCTTTTTATTATCGATCATATTTTATAGATAAAATAAATATTATTATTAAACCACTGCATCATCATAGGTAAATATTATAATTTATGTCATATTCTATTTATAATAGATAGGAACTATTGGAGATCTATTATATAAATTATTAATAAATATCTAGTAAATTAATAAAATACATAGTATTAAAAAATTTATTCCTAATATAGCATATATATTATTATTTTAGTAATAAAAATTTTATTCATGAATGTATAATGATTATAATATAGGAATAATTAGATTATAAAAATTAAAAATAATGAGATTTGTAAATAGCTGTAGTCAACTAATTAAAAGATTACACTATTATACTTAATTTACTTTTGCTAATTAAATTATTAGAATAATGTAATAATTCTTTAAAATACAAAATTATTAATAAAATATTTATATTTTTTTTTTTATAATTCCAATATACTATAATATGTATAATTAAAGAAATATGCAGTAAAAAAAGTTTAATAATTATTTCTTTAATTATATTTCCTAATAACTATCACATATTTATTATAAAATTATAATTCTTTAATTAGATTTACTATAAAATAATAATAATAAAACTATTACAAATATATTTAAAAATTATAATAATATATATAATTATACTTAGGAATCTTACTAACCAATTCATTGATTATTTATATACTATTTAATAAATCACTTTAATTATCTTTCTTCGTAAGTAAAGTATGTGCTAGTATACTAACTATTAAACTGAAATTTCTTTTATGTAAGATAGCTTATAATTTATATAAATTAAAAAAATTAAATTTTAATTATTAATAAAGGATATATTTTATTAATTCATTATTAGTGTATTGCAAAGAAAACATTAGTTTTATTTTTTGAAGAATCATTCTTACTAATATGTTAGGGTAATATAACTATTAGTTATAATTATTCGAAAGTATAATATTTTAAACTATTATTTCGAGTTTAATTTTATAATATTTAATATAGTAATAGATATTTATGTATGTAGAATACATTTTTAAAAATATAAAAGTCTATTATTATCATGATTAAAAAAGTCACTTTATGTAATTAGAACAATATTTAATATTATTTTTATACTTTTTATGCAATTATTAAAAGTAGCTGAATATATAAATTTTTTCTATATATCATCTTAAGGTTAACTATAGAATAATAATAGATTTATCAAAATTTTGGACACAAAATGCCCAGTGATATATAATTTTTCTATATGGGCACTAATTCAGGTGCATCCTATAAAAAAAAAATTAAAAAATTTATATAGTAAAAAAACTAAAAATTAAAAGAAATGTATAAAAATTTGCTACTCTTAATTTGTTTGATTGGATTCATAACCTGTTGTCCTAAACCAAAAATCAGATTCGGAAATTTATGTTTAAGCTAATAAGAATTATAACAATGCCATAATCTCTTAGGGTTATTGGATTCTTCAGGAAAAAATAATAAATCCATTGACAGTTCTTGTAATCCATAGGTTTTAAAAGGTGTGCAATCGTACAATGTCAAGATTTAATACAACAAACCCTTTTATCTTAATCCCAAATGCCTTACCCAAACTGTTCACGTTGAAAATAAATAACTAAAAGAGGGAAATGCTTTATATGATGAATACTAATTCGATCTAAACACTTAGACTATAAAGTTTAGACTTAGACACACAGATTTGGTGCCTAAGTACAAATGTCAGTTCATTGTTACTCCTTAGGAATTCATTTGGATTTGCGATATCCATGTGAGAATATATCTTGGAGGACAACTTTAGTTGCATTATACCTTCCAATTGAAAGTCTTTTTATCCAGATTTAACAAAAATTCTTTGGTAGTCAATGTGACACATAACCTTGTCGTAGGAGAATGCTGTGAAAATAGATTAAAAATCAAAACAGAAATGAAATTCTGCGCTGACGAAAATTGTAAAAAATTCTTGCCCTCGCCCCTTAGAGTTTAGAGAAGGCGAAGAATCTACATCATAATCATTATTATTACGAGAGAGTTTTAGCAGTACTATTTGGACTTAGTTTCGATAAAATTAGGAAGCTTCATCCCCGTAGTAGAAAAAGTCTCTAGAGTCAGAGGAATAATTATTATTTGTTTTAGGTCGAACATTGCCTCGAATGGACTGGTACTTACTGTGATTACTAGATTAAATACTAAAAGAAGATTAAGAGATTTGGGAGAACTTAGAGGACTTGAAGAATCATAATCGAAAGACTCTGAAGTGGGAGATGATTATAAATTAAAGAATGAAGACTCAGGATTAACAGTGGAAGATGATGGAAAGGATATGAGTGGAAACTCAGCAAAAAGTAGTTTAAGTGACAATACCGCTTTAATTGCAGCAGTATGTAGCGTAGCGGGAGTATCTTTGATAAGTATTGGAGGTTCAGTCTTTTATTGCTTGAAAATGAGAAAAAGAAATCAAGCTAAAAAGTATGAATAAGAATAAAAAGATGTAATTTCTAATGAGGGAGGAGAAGGCGATATGGAACTTGCCACCAAATGTTGATAACAAAAATATATATATATAAATTATAATAAATAATATATACAATTATATAATGTAAATAAATTATATAAAATATAATAAATTAAATATTAAAAATTTTACATTGCAATTGCAATAAAAATATATATATAATATATTCATATCATAATAATTGTTTATTAATAAAGTACAAAATTTGTAAAAACTTTTCAGAACAATTAAAGCAATGAAATATGGATATTATTGAATTTTTATTAAAAAAATTAAATAAGTAAATTATAATATATAAATGGAATTATCTCAAAGATAATAAGAGTATAAAATATAACATTAGATTTAAAAAATCATTCAAATCATAATACTTTAATTTAATTTTAACATATAGATTTAATATAAAATCATCTTTAAAAAAGAAAAGTAACTAATAAATATTTATAACAAAGAGAAGAATTAGCAATTCTTTTATTATAAAAAAAGACTGCTTATCTAATTATTTTATATATAAAATAAATTTTTTTTTTCGACCATATTAAAGGACATAAGTTTTATTTAGTTTTATTCAATAATAAATTTTTGTATTATTAATATAATTAAAAATAAAATTAATTATTAATTTTACTTATTGATATTTAAAAATAAGTATAGTATATAAAATAATTATGTCTAAACAAAAAATCATTTTTGAAATTATTATATATTAATAAATAATTGCTTAATATATTGAATTATTTTTTGAGAAATTGATTTAATTATGCAGTTTGAAATTTAATAATAATCCTCTTATAAAATACACTAATTATTTTTATCCTATTATATCAGATATTGATATAGAAGTTAAAAAATTTGATAAATATTTTCATTTTAAATATAACGAAAATAATTGAATATTATTTTTTCTTGATTGAAAATATTTTACAAATAAAATTGTAATATTTTAGCAATATTCTTTTTTTTTTTTTATTTATAGATAATCATATTATAAAGACTAAATAAATAATATTAAAAAACCACTATATCATAATAGGTAAATATAATAATTTGTGGCAAATGTATTTAAAAATATAAGAACTATTTTAGATCAATTAAATATTTTATTTAATAAAAACAAAATGTAAATTTATCAAATTATATAGTATTTATATTATATATTCCTAATAAAACTATATTAATATTTAAGTGTAAAACACTTTATTCATTAGTTTATATTGATTATTACATAGGAATAAAAAGAACATAAAAATAACTAAATAATGATTTTTGTATATATAACTGTAGTCATCAAATTAAAGATGACATAATTATACTTAATTTAAATTATACTAATAAAATTATTATAATATGTAATTTATCTTTAATATATTCTATAATATATAAATATAAATTCAAAATACTATAATAGATATAATAAATAAATTATACTGTAGAAAAGAGTTTATAACTTATTTCATTAATTACATTTACTAATAATTAGTAAACTATCAAACATGTATATATTAATTATAAAAGTAAATATTATACTGCTATGGAATTATATTGGTAATATATATTAAATTTAATAAAACACTTTAATTATCTTTTATCGTAATTAATTCTTTAATTATATTTACTATAAAACAATAATATAAACTATGACAAATATATTTATTAATATATAATATATATAATATAATTAAGAATCTTACTAACAAATTCATTTATTACTTATATAGTATTTAATAAATCACTTTAATTATCTTTCATCATAAATAAAGTATGATTTAGTATAATAACTATTAAACAGAAAATGCTTATATATAAGATATTTTATTTTTTATGAACTTAAAAAATATAATTTATAGATTTTATATTTTAATAATTAAATAATATAAAAAAATAAATTTAATTAGTTGTTTATTTGTGTAATGTCAATATAACATTTATTTATATTTATTGGAGAATCATTCTTATTTATAATGATATGTTAATATAACTATTAATTATAATTATTCGAAAGAATAATATTTCAAACTATTATTTCGAGTTTAATTTTATAATATTTAATATAGTAATAGATATTTATGTATGTAGAATACATTTTTAAAAATATAAAAGTCTATTATTATCATGATTGAAAAAGTTACTTTCATTAATTTGAATAATATTTAAAACTATTTTTACACCTTTTATGCAATTATTAAAAGTAGCTGAATATTATAAATTTGTTCTATATATCATCTTAAGGTTAACTATAGAAAAATAATAGATTTATCAAAATTTTGGACACAACATGCCCAGTGGTATATAATTTTTCTATATGGGCACTAATTCAGATGCATCCTATAAAAAAAAATTAAAAAAAAAATTAAAAATAATTATTTATTAAAAACTATAAATTAAAAGAAATGAATAAAAATTTGCTACTCTTAATTTGTTTGATTGGATCCATAACCTGTGGTGTATGGTAGAATGTTGAGCCAAAATAATTTGTACACCCCTTTAACAATGGTGATATAGTCGGTTGGTAAGCTATACCTGCCAAGCCAAATTTAGTGACAACTTGTAATGGATAAAATATTGTAGGAGGATTCGGGCTTTTTTCAAAAGGACAAATCTTCTAAAAATAATATTTAGGACTTCCTTACTTTGAACAAATTAGAATAAGCCTTACTTTGTATCAAATAGATAGTTGGGATTGTAAATTAATATTATACTATCATTAACATTTTTTAAAAAATATTTATATATAGAAACTCACTAACATGGATTTGATGAATTTTAAATCAAACTCAATGGTACGAATGTGAAAAGTGTAATAAAAAATAGTGGACCAAATGGAGGAACTCCCTAGTGCGGAGCTGGATGGAAAGATGAGATTGTATAAGTTACCTACTAAGGAAATTTAACAGGAACATCTTTCCTATTGACATTTACCGACACTTTGAATCAGGATTCTAAGGATGAGTCATGGGGAATTCAAAATTTGGAGATTTAAATTTATGTTACTTGTCCTAAACCAAAAATCAGATTCGGAAATTTATGTTTAACCTAATAAGAACTATAGCAATGTCATAATCTCTTAGAATTATTGGATTCTTCAGGAAAAAATAATAAATCTATTGATAGTTCTTGTAGTCCATAAGTTTTAAAAGGTGTACAATCGTACAATGTCAAGATTTAATACAACAAACCCTTTTATCTTAATCCCAAATGCCTTACCCAAACTGTTCACGTTGAAAATAAATAACTAAAAGAGGGAAATGCTTTATATGATGAATACTAATTCGATCAAAACACTCAGACTATAAAGTTTAGACTTAGACACACAGATTTGGTGCCTAAGTACAAATGTCAGTTCATTGTTACTCCTTAAGAATTCATTTGGATTTGCGATATTCATGTGAGAATATATCTTGGAGGACAACTTTAGTTGCATTATACCTTCCAATTGAAAGTCTTTTTATCAAGATTTAACAAAAATTCCTTGGTAGTCAATGTGACACATAACCTTGTCGTAGGAGAATGCTGTGAAAATAGATTATAAATCAAAACAGAAATGAAATTCTGCGCTGACGAAAATTGTAAAAAATTCTTGCCCTCACCCCTCAGAGTTTAGAGAAGGCGAAGAATCTACATCATAATTATTATTATTACTAGAGAGTTTTAGCAGTACTATTTGGACTTAGTTTCGATAAAATTGGGAAGCTTCATCCCCGTAGTAGAAAAGGTCTCTAGAGCTAGAGGAATAATTATCATTTGTTTGAGGTCAAACATTGCCTCGAGTGGACTGGTACTTACTGTGATTACTAGATTAAATACTAAAAGAAGATTAAGAGATTTGGGAGAACTTAGAGGGCTTGAAGAATCATAATCGAAAGACTCTGAAGTGGGAGATGATTATAAATTAAAGAATGAAGATTCAGGATTAACAGTGGAAGATGATGGAAAGGATATGAGTGGAAACTCAGCAAAAAGTAGTTTAAGTGATAATACCGCTTTAATTGCAGCAGTATGTAGCGTAGCGGGAGTATCTTTGATAAGTATTGGAGGTTCAGTCTTCTATTGCTTGAAAATGAGAAAAAGAAATCAAGCTAAAAAGTACGAATAAGAATAAAAAGAAGTAATTTCTAATGAGGGAGGAGAAGGCGATATGGAACTTGCCACCAAATGTTGATAACAAAAATATATATATATAAATTATAATAAATAATATATTCAATTATATAAATATAATATAATGTAAATAAATTATATATAATATAATAAATCAAATATTAAAAATTTTACATTACTATTGCAATAAAAATATATATATAATATATTCATATCATAATAATTGTTTATTAATAAAGTACAAAATTTGTAAAAACTTTTCAGAACAATGAACGAAATGAAATATGGATATTATTTAATTTTTATCAAAAAAAATTAAATAAGTAAATTATAATATATAAATGGAATTATCTCAAAGATATTAAGAATATAAAATATAACATTATATTTAGAAAATCATTCAAATAACAATACTTTAATTTAATTTTAACATATAGATTTAATATAAAATCATCTTTTAAAAAAGAAAAGTAACTAATAAATATTTATAACAAAGAGAAGAATTAGCAATTCTTTTATTTTAATAAAAGACTGTTTATCTAATTATATTATATATAAAATAATTATACTGTAATAAAATATAGTAAATCATTGTAAACAATGATATTATGAAACTATAAAAAAAAATTATGATAATTAATTTTAAATTAGTTAAAATTTTAAAATTATTGTGATGATTTATAATATAGCAAAGTTACCAAAAAAATTTTGAAATTAATTTATTTCAAATTTGTTACCTTTATCTTAATTATCTAAAATTGTGAGCAATTGTTTAATTATATTATTAATTGTTGAGAATCCAAGTTAATTTTTTAAATGATTACATAGTATTTGATTTAGTGTATTTTATAAAAGGGTTATCACTTAATTAATATTTAAATAATCGAATCAATTGTTAACAAATAGACTCAATTGTTAAAAACTATTAGGCTATCTTGAAAAATCAATACAATTTATTAATTTTATATATATCATAATTTAAAAATTTTTTTGTTGATTTTGCTATAATATAACTAAAAACCAAAAAGTTTAAAAATAAAATAATATAATATATTATTTGGAATAATTATAAAATATATATTTAAGTTTCATAAATTTAAATAATATTTTTTATATAGAAATTATATATTTTCTACTTTATTTAATAAAATCTGTCAATTTTATTTAGTTTTATTCAATAATAAATTTTTGTATTATTAATATAATTAAAAACAAAATAAATTATTAATTTTACTTATTGATATTTAAAAATAAGTATACTATATAAAATAATTATCTAAATAAAAAATAATTTTTGAAATTATTATATATTAATAAATAATTGCTTAATATACTGAATTATTTTTTGAGAAATTGATTTAATTATGCAGTTTGTAATTTAATAATAATCCTCTTATAAAATACACTAATTATTTTTATCCTATTTTAATTTTTTATATTAGCTTAAGATATCAGATATTGACATAGAAGTTAAAAAATTTGATAAATATTTTAATTTTAAATATAACGACAATAATTGAATATTTTTTTCTTGATTGACAATTTTTTACAAATAAAATTGTTATATTTTAGCTATAGTCTTTTTTTTTTTTTATTTATCGATAATCATATTATAAAGATTAAATAAATAATATTATAATACCACTATATCATAATAGGTAAATATAATAATTTGTGGCAAATTTATTTAAAAAAGATAAGAACTATTTTAGATCAATTATATATTTTATTAAATAAAAACACCATGTAAATTTATCAAATTATATAGTATTTATATGATATATTCCTAATAAAACTATATTAATATTTAAGTGTAAAACACTTTATTCATGAGTTTATATTGATTATAACATAGGAATAAAAAGAATATAAAAATAATTAAATAATGAGTTTTGTATATAACTGTAGTCAGCAAATTAAAGATGATATAATTATACTTAATTTAAATTATACAAATAAAATTATTATAATATGTAATTTATCTTTAATATATTCTATAATATATAAATATAAATTCAAAATACTATAATAGATATAATAAATAAATTATACTGTAGAAAAGAGTTTATAACTTATTTCATTAATTACATTTACTAATAATTAGTAAACTATCAAACATGTATATATTAATTATAAAAGTAAATATTATACTGCTATGGAATTACATTGGTAATATATATTGAATTTAATAAAACACTTTAATTATCTTTTATCGTAATTCATTCTTTAATTAGATTTACTATAAAACAATAATTAAACTATGACAAATATATTTATTAATTATAATAATATATGTAATATAATTAAGAATCTTACTAACAAATTCATTTATTACTTATATAGTATTTAATAAATCACTTTAATTATCTTTCATCGTAAATAAAGTATGATGTAGTATAATAACTATTAAACAGAAAATGCTTATATATAAGATATTTTATATTTTAAAAACTTAAAAATATAAAATTTATAGATTTTATATTTTTAATAATTAAATAATATAAAAAAAGTAAATTTAATTAGTTTTTTATATTATGTAATGACAATATAACATTTATTTATATTTATTGGAGAATCATTCTTATTTATAATGATATATTAATATATAACTATTAATTATAATTATTCGAAAGAATAATATTTCAAACTATTATATCGAGTTTAATTTTATAATATTTAATATAGTAATAGATATTTATGTATGTAGAATACAATCTTAAAATTATAAAAGTCTATTATTATCATGATTGAAAAAGTTACTTTCATTAATTTGAATAATATTTAAAACTATTTTTACACCTTTTATGAAAATATTAGTAGTAGCAGAATATTATAAATTTGTTCTATATATCATCTTAAGGTTAACTATAGAATAATAATAGATTTATCAAAATTTTGGACACAACATGCCCAGTGGCATATAATTTTTCTATATGGGCACTAATTCAGATGCATCCTATAAAAAAAAATTAAAAAAAAATTAAAAATAATTATTTATTAAAAAAACTAAAAATTAAAAGAAATGAGCAAAAATTTGCTACTCTTAATTTGTTTGATTGGATCCATAACTTGTGGGGTATGGTAGAATGTTGAGCCAAAATAATTTGTTCACCCCTTTAACAATGGTGATATTGTCGGTTGGTAGGCCATACCTAACAAACCGAATTTAGTGACAACTTGTAATGGATAAAATATTGTAGGAGGATTCGGGCTTTTTTCACAAGGACAAATCTTCTAAAAATAATATTTAGGACTTCCTTACTTTGAACAAATTAGAATAAGCCTTACTTTGTACCAAATAGATAGTTGGGATTGTAAATTAATATTATACTATCATAAACATTTTTTAAAAAATATTTATATGTAGAAACTCACTAACATGGATTTGATGAATTTTAAATCAAACTCAATGGTACGAAAGTGAAAAGTGTAATAAAAAATAGTGGACCAAATGGAGGAACTGCCTAATGCGGAGGCGGATGGAAAGATGAGATTGTCTAAGTTACCTACTAAGGAAATCTAACAGGAACTTCTTTCTTATTAACATTTACCGATACTTTGAATCAGGATTCTAAGGATGAGTCATGGGGAATTCAAAATTTGGAGATTTAAATTTATGTTACTTGTCCTAAACCAAAAATCAGATTCGGAAATTTATGTTTAAGTTAATAAGAACTATAACAATGTCATAATCTCTTAGGATTATTAGATTCTTCAGGAAAAAATAATAAATCCATTGACAGTTCTTGTAACCCATAGGTTTTAAGAGGTGTACAATCTTACAATGTCAAGATTTAATACAACAAACCCTTTTATCTTAATCCCAAATGCCTTACCCAAACTGTTCACGTTGAAAATAAATAACTAAAAGAGGGAAATGCTTTATATGATGAATACTAATTCGATCAAAACACTTAGACTATAAAGTTTAGACTTAGACACACAGATTTGGTGCCTAAGTACAAATGTCAGTTCATTGTTACTCCTTAGGAATTCATTTGGATTTGCGATATCCATGTGAGAATATATCTTGGAGGACAACTTTAGTTGCATTATACCTTCCAATTGAAAGTCTTTTTATCAAGATTTAACAAAAATTCCTTGGTAGTCAATGTGACACATAACCTTGTCGTAGGAGAATGCTGTGAAAATAGATTATAAATCAAAACAGAAATGAAATTCTGCGCTGACGAAAATTGTAAAAAATTCTTGCCCTCACCCCTCAGAGTTTAGAGAAGGCGAAGAATCTACATCATAATTATTATTATTACTAGAGAGTTTTAGCAGTACTATTTGGACTTAGTTTCGATAAAATTGGGAAGCTTCATCCCCGTAGTAGAAAAAGTCTCTAGAGCTAGAGGAATAATTATCATTTGTTTGAGGTCAAACATTGCCTCGAGTGGACTGGTACTTACTGTGATTACTAGATTAAATACTAAAAGAAGATTAAGAGATTTGGGAGAACTTAGAGGGCTTGAAGAATCATAATCGAAAGACTCTGAAGTGGGAGATGATTATAAATTAAAGAATGAAGATTCAGGATTAACAGTGGAAGATGATGGAAAGGATATGAGTGGAAACTCAGCAAAAAGTAGTTTAAGTGATAATACCGCTTTAATTGCAGCAGTATGTAGCGTAGCGGGAGTATCTTTGATAAGTATTGGAGGTTCAGTCTTCTATTGCTTGAAAATGAGAAAAAGAAATCAAGCTAAAAAGTACGAATAAGAATAAAAAGAAGTAATTTCTAATGAGGGAGGAGAAGGCGATATGGAACTTGCCACCAAATGTTGATAACAAAAATATATATACATAAATTATAATAAATAATATATTCAATTATATAAATATAATATAATGTAAATAAATTATATATAATATAATAAATTAATTATTAAAAATTTTACATTGCTATTGCAATAAAAATATATATATATAAATTTATATCTTAATAATTGTTTATTAATAAAGTAAAATTTTTGGAAATACTTTTTATGGTTTATTATAATTAACGGCGAAATAATATTTTAAATCATAAAATTTTCAAAAAACATCATTTTTTTTTTTTTTTTTATTTCAGTTTTTTCTGCATATTTTGATTAATGCTTTTATTATTTTGTCAACACAATATTCTTTTTTTTTTACAAAATATTTATTTTTTCTAAAAAAAAATGATAAATTCATAAATATACCTATCATACATAAGTTTATTAGATCTGTTTTTTGAAATTGATTTTCAGATTTTATACATAAAATTAAAGGATAGATACATAATAAATTATTAAAATACCTAGCATAAAACTTTGATTTGAAATTTTATTTCGCATTTTAATATATATATTCTTAAAAACTCTATTCTATTCTATACTTTTTTAGATTAATTATACTAAAATTTTTAATTCAAATATTCTCCAGAATAAGCCTATAAATTAATTATTGAATTATACAAATATTTTTATTATATAAAATCTATTTTCAAAAATTTATTAATTAATTTTTTTTTTAATGTTAATATATTAATTTTAGAAATTAAAATTTTCATTATAAATAATTTTAAATATTTTTATTGGTATTTTATATATTATGTTTATTATAATAAAACCAAAGGAAATATTAAGTCATTAAAGTATACATTTTATTTTTATAATATAAAAAGATCCACTTTAATTTAATATAAAAATTAGAAAGAATAATAATAATAATTGTTTTAAATATTTTTTTTGTTTAGTTATTAACAGTAAAACATATTTATTTTTATTTGACTACTTTATTTATACGTACACACATACTTAATAATAAATATGTATGATAATATATATTAAATGCTTGAATTCTTATTTTATTTTTATATCACTAGTTTATATTTTATTTTAAAAGTCTTTCAAATTACTTAATTACTGATAAAATTATATCAATAAAAAAATATATATTTATATTCACATGGTATTAGTTGATTCTTGATTTATATTTATAATGAAAAGCTGATCAATATTATCATAAATATTGATCTTAATTTTAAATTAATTTTTATCAATTATTTACAATATTAATTAATTAATTGTGAAATTTCAATAAAACATTAATAAAAGATATTAACAATATATATTATTATTTTTCGATTATTCTTTTCAAATTTAAAACAGAATTAAAATATTAATTCCTCATTTATAAATAATAGAAATATTAGAAATCAATTCTAATAATTGCTTTAATTACTAATTAGTTCATTTATAAGCATATATTTATATATAATTTATAATAATATTATAACATTTTTTATATTAAAATATAAGTAATAAAAATTTAAAAATTTAAATTAAATAGAATTAAAACAATTCATTAGCAAATAATAAAACGACTGTAATATTACTTTTTGTTTATTTTTACTTTTTAATCAATCGAGTTGTTACTGACTTGACTAGCAATAACTTTCATCTTCTTGTATTTCTAATTATTGATCTAAATTGATCGTCGTATATGTTTTTTTATACTATTTTTCTTACTGAAGACATACATATTTTCTCCTTTTAAATTGCTCTTAGAGTTTATATTCATCTTTTAATTCTTTGAGTTTTTTGGAAAAATTTAATACATCACATTCCTTTTCATTTGTGGATTTTAATTATCTATGCTTATGAATTGGGCTAGTGGAAGTCGAAGAATATTGTAAACCTACTGGATATTTAAACTAGACCTATCCATCTTGTTGTTTTCTTCGTACTATTATGGGAGACATTTTTAATTAGAAAGAACACTTGCTATAATATGATTCATCTTTGGTACTATTGTTTCCACTATAATTTGTATTTATAGATGATTCCATCATATTTTAAGTTTAAAATTTTTTCTTTTTATAAGGAGAAATATCTGAACATTCATATAATTACAAAGATAGTTTTTTATTGGTGGAATTTCCATTTTGATTTTCACTTTCATTCATTGGATTTCCCTTTTGCTGATATTAGATTTAAGGAGTTTTCCCATTATTATCATCAATATTACCAATATTATTTGCCTTCCCTTAACTTTAATTAACACTATTTTTAGGAGTAATGGAGTCGTCAAGGTTTGGAATATTGAATTATGTAGAAGTTTATGATAGTTTGGTGTTACTTCTTAAAAACGGTCCCTTCGATTATGAACTTTACTGCATTGAGTTTATAGAGCTTTTTTCAATAAAAGTAGAGCCTCTAGAAAAAATAGGAGAGTTAGAAGCAGAATTAAAAATAATATTGCCCCCAATTTTCTAAATTTATTGTGGCTATCCTGCAATTTAGAAAACAGGCTTAGCTGGACTTACTTTGAATGATTGCAAAGGTTTAATTACTTTATGGGTCTAGCCGCTGTTAATAGAATTAATTTAATTATTTTATGGTGTAGCATTTTTTTGTTGAACTGTCTTAGGAATTATAGGTTGGTTTTAGAATCCATTTACTTTTTCAAAAGTTTTCAGTATATCTAAATTAAGACGGGGTATTAAAATGCCATTTCCTACAATCTGATGCGGGGGAATCACTCTTTCTGATTGGCATCTCATTATAGACAATCTTTTATGTCTCTTAGACTCTGATATACTCAATGGATTTAGATGATTAGCTGATCTTGCATATATATTTTAATTGTTTTAATTTTAATTCTTTTTTATATCTCTTAATTTTCTTCCTGCAAAAATAGACTTTATTTGTCAGACTAATCACCATCTTTATAGTCATCATGCTAGATTTAGTTTTTTAAATTAAAATCACTTTTCTCTATCTAATTATTTTTTTAATTTTAGCTATCGCTATGTTTCATTTTTTTTTATTTTTTATATTTTATGGCAATATTTTGTTTTATAGAAAAATTTAATATTTTATTACTTTGAGTTTTAGTTAAGTTTAGTTAAATATATTAAGCAAAATTTTTTAACAATTAAAAATATTTTCTTTCAAAGTAATATTTTTATAGATGTAATAATGGCTTAATATTGATTAAAATTATCAAACTACTGCAATTTAAATAAAAAAAATAAAAATCACTTATTTCGCTTTCTGATAATTTTTAATATAAAAAAAGTCAATATTATTTGAAAATCTATTTTTTTCTATTTGTCTAATCTTTTATTAGTAAGTAGATATTTTACCTTTCTTTTTACAAATTTTGATTTAAAAATACCAAAATAATTATATTAAAAACTGACTATTTGTTATTGTTTGATCTATTATTATATTTATTTTCCAAAATAATAAAATATGAAATTTTCTATATGTATTTATTTAATTATTCAAAAAAATATATCATATTTAGTATAAATGTTCTGATCTATTTTTGCTTTATGATTTTAATTTTGCTAATTGCTTAATATAAAATTTTAGAATTTATTATATACTTATTAAAATAATATAATACCAAAATACATACATTAAAAATATTATGGAGTAAATTCTAAATTTATATAAAAACTAAATATCATATTTATTTTAAATTAATTAGCCAACGAGAATAAATTTATCGATTTCTATCGAATAATGTTTATCTTTTATATGAAAAATACAACAATTTTAAAATATAATATATATTTTATTAATAATTTAATATTTTAACAAGATTTTAAAATTGATTTAGCTATCTATAGTTAATAATATATTACACTAAAAAAAAAAAAACAGAATAATTTATATATACTTTAATTTTTTTATTACAAAATATATAGATTTCTAGAATAATAAAATATTATTATTTCGATAATTAATATTATATTTTTTATAATACTTATTAATTGTTTTTATATATATATAATATGATCCAATTTTAGTAGCTAAATATATTAAGAGAATTTATATTACAGTATTTAATATTAAATTTGAATAATTTATTTTATTATTTTTAAATAATATAAAGTAAATCATTTTATATAAAAAATTTGTATCGTATGTTAGTAAGTTAAAAATAATTAAATTTATTTTATTATTAGAGTTACTATTTAGACAGATTATCAAAATAGTTTTGGATATATGTGAAATTTAAATTTTCCACTCCATAAACTCATATTAATATTTCATAAAAAATTGAGATATTTTTATATTAAAGGCAGAAACTTTTTAAATTTAATATCAGACTTTATATAATTCTAATAAATATAAAAAATAATTAAATAAAACTTCATTATTCTGTAATTTAATAAACGGAGTGAATATGAATAATAAAAACTAAAAGTTACATTATTATACTACTGTAATATTATAAATATATAGTAAATTTTATGTATGTTGTGTATGGTTTTAATATACTGCAAAGAAGTAATATATATTTGAATACTAGAAATAAAAATAAATATGTTTACTAAAAAAGTTCCATTTTAAACGAAATAAAAAGGATAAAATGATATTATTTAAGATGAAAATGATGATAATACTGAAATAGATGAATTTGCATAAATCAATTAAGAAAAACAATTAGTTTCTAAGTTTTCGTTATAAGATATAATATCTTATTTAGAATAATTAGATTTCAAAATTATCTAAATATTGGGAAGAGGAGCGTTTGGGCATGTATTAAATATCAAATTTTTATATGAAATTAGTTTTTAATAAATTTATATTTAAACATTTGTAATAATTCATAATGAAATACCTGGCAAATATGTTTTATATATTTTTTTATTTTTTTCTTCTATATTTATTAGGTTATATAAGTTGTTCATAAGAGAAGTAAAAAATAGTTCGCATGCAAATTTTTATAAAATACAAACGAATATTAATTAGAAAAAGAAACTTTTATTAATATTCAAAATATATTTCAAAAATAATCTGTGAAATTAGAAGAAATAGCGGCAAATTTAGTTGATTTTAGTGATGAAGCATAACTTTTATTTTATTAGGTAATTAATTCACTTTTTTACTTATATTATCTTAATATTATGGATTTTTAAGTCAGGAGAGTGTACTTTAAAAGAATTCGGAATTGAAATGGGCAAGTAATAGAAATACTGGTTTGAAAATATAAGCTAATTTTATTAATTGATAGTCGACATATTTGATTAAATGATGGTACTATTTTAGATGGAAATTTATTAAAGTGATATAAAGCCTGAAAATATAATTTTAGTCAAATCGTGATAATATAGATTTTTATTATTCTTATATAAAATGCAAATAAATATTGTTTTTTAATTTACAATTTAGAGACAAACCACTTTAAATAGAACCTAAAATAATAGATTTTGGTGTCGCTTCAATTGGAAACTATTGTAAATATATAAATTTTTTTTGTAACTAATATAAACTTTATATTTTTTTAGAAACCATAATTGGCCATACCCCTCTGTATAGCAAGCCTGATATTACAATTTAGTCAAAAATTGATAGATAACTATGGGTATTTGATTAAATTATACTAGCATATACCTATATATTTATTTTAATTAAATAGGAATTATATCAATTTGGTCGAATGATTTAAAAATTACTTATGATGCATATTGAATTTAAAATATAGAAAGACTTATAAGATATGGATTTTTAAATTGACGAGGATGGAAAATAGAAGTAGTTCTTTATGAATTTTGCCAATCAGCAGGAATAAATAAGAGAATCTATGCTTATATTTAAAGTATTTTATCCTGAAAATATAATAAACTTAATATCTGAACTTCTGATAGAGAAGGAATATGATTTAGAGACTAAACTTAATAATGTAAAAAAAATAGTTGAAGAAATGAGAGTATAGAGTTTGAGCAATTTTGAAAAAGTTGATCATTTATTCATTAAAAATATCATAGAATCCAAGATGTCAGAAAGAATTAAAGAAATAACTTGTGTAAATAAGCTTTTTTGGAATTTGATGCACTTGTTGAACTTTAATTATTCGAAAAAGCATATCTTATATTGGCAGAAATTTAAACCAAAATAGACATTTTTAAACATTCTCCTAAATATATATACAAAAAATTGGTTCTAATTAATTTTCTATCTTTAAATGATGAAAAAAATAATTTATTTAAGAAATATAAAAAAATTTGAAATAAATAAAAAATTAGTCATATGATAGTCTGGAAACTTTAAAAGTTTATTATATGATTAAATTGAAAGCTAATTTAAGTAAAGATTGTTCAAAACTAATTCAAAAAATAGCAAAAAAATACAAAGCAAATGATATATTCTACTTCAGATGTTTGTAATCTACTTTTCCTATAATTTATTTATTTTAATTGAAATTTTGTGTTAGGTTATTGGCAGCTTCGGTATAAGCTTCCAATTATACCGGAAGTACGAGGTTTAATTTTAATTGCCAATATAAATAAGAAATATAATAGTTTATGGAGGAAAATAGCAAAATATTCAATGAGTAAAATTTTAAATACAAAGTCCTTGGAGTATATTTTACCTCTCATGAGTATAATAACTAGGATAGATTTAATAAAAATATTGATTTAGCTTGCTTGCATCAAACGAAAGAAGAAATTTCAGGCCTTTAGATGAATGAAAACTATATTATGTCTCTAATTTTAGAAAAAATTGCTTATGGAACTTTTTAATAATCATTTTCATAGAGTAATATAGATACTACCACGCAGTTTAATGAAATAATGCTGTAAGACAGTATAAAATATTATAAACAAGCCATTTAAATTACAAGAAATACTTTAGGTGAATCAAATTCATCTTACTATACCTATTTGTAAGGAATTATGCACAGTTGTTTTTGGAAAAAAGATGATTAAACTCTGGTTTACGGAAAGGAAATTCTTTTCCATCAAATTTATAATTAAAATATTTTCCCCTGTGATGAAAGATAAAGAAATATTTAAGATGTGCATAATTATATAAGAATTAGGTATTATTAGAATTAAATTTTCGATAAATGGTTGGTAGAAGCAGAGTGTGAAGACAAAAAGGGGCAATTTGAAAGAGCTCTTGTATATTACAAAATGCTATACGAATTAGTTTTTTATGAAAAGAATAACTAAAATAACCCAAAACGATAAAATGTGGCAATCAATTAAAATTATGGACAAACAATAGTTAATAATCCCTAGTTACAAAAAAATAATGGGAAGAAAACTTTCAGAAGGAACTTGAAAAGTATTTTTCCACAGAAAATAGCTTTTTAGAGCAGATTCAGATGAAATATATGCATTTGGAAGAAAAAATAAAAATTTAGGAAAAAAAGGTTCTTTTTACTAAAAATTAGCAGAGTTAAAGTGATTAAATTATAAAAGATATTTATTTATAATGCAATTCAGTGTCCAGATAATTATACAGTAGACATTAAAATCTACAATAGCATATGTAAATACAAACTCAAAATTATTAATCATCATTTTTTTTTCTTCTTCTTTAGACAAATTGATGCTAAGATTTTATAAAGATACTACAATTATAGAAATGCACTATTAAAATGTGCCTAATATCATATGAAAGATACCTATTATTTTGAAAGACGCTATTATTAGTAGGCTTGCAAGAATAGAAACTATGAATAAATAATTAATTTTTCTAGACAATAGTCCAGATATAATTCTTAAGAAGATAAAAGAATTTATCATTATGATAATTCAATCTAATTTTCACTGTGTATTTACGAAATGTATGCGCATCTCCAGTTATACAATTTTTCAGATTTTATAAATATAGCCAATTTTATTTTGGACATTAAGCCGGAAGACCCCCAAGTAAAAATAAATAATTTTATAAAGAAAATAATTTAATTTTTTTTTTTTGGGATTTTAGAACAATATGTAGGTCTAAATTTTGTGCAGATAAATTATAAATAAATTAGAAGACTGGTTGTTGGAAACTAATCTGGAAAAAAAACAAAATGACTAAGAATTAAAATTATAAACCAATAGATTTGAATTGGAGAAATTAATTTATAAATCGAAAAAGTTATTTTCAGGGTAAGAATGCAACGAGTATTATATAAATCTCGTCAAATATTTTGGAGAAAAGGGCAATATAAGCGAAATTAAAAAACCATTAAAGAAATTGAATTAAAGCAACTTGAAGATGATAAAGATGTAATAAAATCATGTGAAAATGCTTTGAATTTTTCCCAAAATTATATGCATGAGCTGGAGGACAACATTAAAAATGGAAAAGTAGAAAAATTTAATAAATAATTGTTGGCAGAATAAAATGAAGATAAAGCGGCCAATTTACATTTTTAACTTGCTAGACTATATTAATCTCAAAACCAAATTGAAAGGGCAAGAGAAAGCTATAAGAAGAGTAAGAAGTTTTCTCACTCACAGATACTTAGAAAAAAGTCTGAATTTGCTCTAAATAGAATTTATGAAGAAAGAGTTATACAGTAACTATAAAGTATGGATAAACTTAAAATAAACTCAAATAAAATAGTGAATGAAAGAAAGACATAAATAATAAATTTGTTTATAATTTTATATTTAAATAAATATCTAGATTAATTTAAGCTAACAAAATTTCATTTTTTAATTGTTTTAGCAGTAAGCTTATGCTTTCCTGCCGGTATATTTTTAATAGTTTGAGCACTATTTTTTGAAAGTACTCCATTGGCGATTTTAGACCCTTTGATATCGCCCCCTCCTCCCATTTTAATGGGTCCGCAATAGTCTAATGTGTTTTTGGTCTGAGCGATATCTAAAATGCTTGGAGAGAGCTGGGCAAATATAATGATTTGCCTTTCTCTGGGAGAATTGATTTCGAAAATATCACCGATAATTTTGAGCAAGGGGAAAGGAGAAGTTCTTATGTGAATTTTTTGTGCGGGTATTTGATCGCTTCAGCCTTGTTCAAAAAAGTCCGCTTCATTTCATTGATGGTTGCGTTGATCATTATGGCTTCCCCTTACTATTTGACATCATTGGTCATAATATCGGTGGAGTATTCGCTTCCCGGCATGTCAACAATCAGGACTTCTCCTTCTTTCTTACAGCTGGGATCCGAGTCTATAATCCGAATCTTCATTATGGCCACACTTCTACTGGAGGTGTCGTTTTTTTGCGTCGAGGATTAAGACCTTTTTTTCTAGGCCGCGTGCACCTTCTACTTAAACTCTTCCGTGCTGACCACTTCATATTCTGATAGGTTTTGATACTAGGGCTTTATTCCAGGCACGGCTCTTACTATGACTGGAGCTCTATTGTTTAACAAATCGAAGCACTCCGCCCAAAATTTCAAAATAAGAAACGAATATCCTGTTCCCTTTATTTTACTTCCTGCACGGATTTAGAATCAGTTATCTAACTCTTTGGGTAATAGAGGTCTTACTCTCGCTACTACTACTGTATCTCCTAGCTTTCCCTTTTTGAATCTAGATTTCGCACTGTTGGTTAAGCCATCTTTTTTTGTTTCTTAGATGAATTCTTGCTAGAAAGCATCCTGTTCAGGCAAAATAGATCTATATTTTTATATTTATTCATAAAACCAATTCTTGTGTTCTACAGCAATTTATGTTCTTTTTGTTTGATATTTAGACTTATCCATTTTTATAAATTTATTTTGTTTTTTTTTATTTAATGTTAGAAATAATTTTATTTTTTGCTATATTTCAAACTAAAAGCTTAATTAATAATATCGCATTTATTCAAGTTAGTATTCCAATTATACTTCTTATTGTTACTCTTAATTTTAATATTTCTGCATTTGAGAATTAAGTACAATAGTTTTCTAATAGATTAGCACTTTTTTAGAATTAATTAATATTTTATATTTTATATTTAGTTTGTAACTGATAAATTCTGAAAAACCTAATTAATTCTGACATGCCGTAATTTATAGTTTTTTTGTTATTTAGTAGAATAAAAATATAGTGATTTATTAATTTTTTGATATTTTTGAAATTTCTTATTCCGAATATAAATATGATGTAAATATATTTACAAAGAAAATAGATTAATTTAAATGGGAGAATTTTTCAATTTCTTAATTATATGCCTTTAATAAATTTCAAGTAATTAGGGGGGAAATGAATTTAGAACTCTAAATCTAAAAGTGATCGATCATATATATTATACTACCTGATTTTATTTTTTATTTGAATATTTCTCAAAATATAGCTGACTTTACTTTTTATATGAATATCTCTTTAAATATATTAACTCATAATAGTTTAAAAATCCTTTATAACTAAGTATGTAAAATAATAAAAAAAACAAAAAAGTGTGATTACAAAAATAATATACTAAATTTCATTTTAATTAAATTATTACTTTATATATTATATATAATACTTTAGAATTGAAAAATATACAAAAATAATTATAAAAAGTTTAGACTTTTAGGTATATAATTTATATTTTTATTTATTTGTTGACTTTCCCTTATTATGAATTAGTTTTTAACATTCCCGACTAACTGTTTTTGTTAAGATAGGAAGAAAAGAATCATTTCCTATTAGTAGTAGTAAATGGTTTGGCTGCATTTGCAGACATACTGGTTGTACTATTTTAAGACTTTTTATTCTATATTTTAGTATTGTAATTGGAAGTTTATTTAGCAACCTGAGAAACAATTTTCTTTCCCTTTTCACTTCCACCTCCACCTCCCACTTTAATGGGTCCACAGTATTCCAATGAGTTTTTGGACTGAGCCAAATCATATATACTGGGAGACAACTGTGCAAAAATTATGATTTGTTTTTCCCTTTTGCTTTTCGTATCGAAAATATCCCCCATGATTGTAATTAAAGGAAACGGGGAGTTCATTACATGGATTTTTTTATTGGGATATTTCTTGGCTTCCGCCTTCTATAGGAAGATTCTTTTCATTTCATTGATGCTCATATTGATCATCATTGATTCAACTTGCTGGGCCGGAGTATTTTAAACGATATCTGTGGTATATTCGCTTCGGGCATATCAATTATTAAAACTTCTCCTTCTTATTTGCAGTTCTTGGGATCAGTATCGATAATCCTTATTTTCATAATGGCCACACTTCTGCTCGAAGTGTCATTTTTTTGAGTTGAGGACTGGGATCTCTGTTTCTAGGCGTCATGAATTCTTTTTCGAAAATCCTCAGTGCTGGAAACCTCATATTCTGATAAGTTTTTATATACAGGCTTCATTCCCGGGGTAGTTCTTATACTAATTAGTTATCGATTGTTTAATAAGTCGAAAGATTGGGCCAAAATTTCAAAATAGGAAACGAATATTCGTTTCCCCTTATTTTCCTAACTCTAAAACAGGTCTTCCGCTATTCCTTCAATCATTCCGTCCATTGTGTACGTTTTTCCGGAACCTGTCTATCCGAAGGCAAGGAAAATTCCTAGTCCGCCCCTTAGTCCTATATCCACGGGGTTCTTTCCAATTTTCGAATAAATCACCTTATTGCTATCTTCAGGTCCAAAAACATAGTCCATATTGTATACAGTAGTAACAAGTTCAGGTACCTTTAAATAATTTTACTTAATTTCACTAAAGTGCAAATTGGGGTTGTTGGCTACTATAACAGGAAATTGATTTTATTATAATTCTTTAGGTAATAGAGGCCTAACTCTAGCTACTACTATAGTATCCCCTTATATCTACTATGTAGATTCGGATTTTTACTCTTCATATTAGAGTTTTCCCGAATCAGGTATAGGTTGCGCCTGTGTAAAGAAAAAGGGCTGCCTTTCTGGTAACAAAGCTTAATATTATTACATTTTCTCTCGGAACCATTCTTAATGTCCGAGCGCTAATTTTGTTCTGTAGGTTACTAAAGATTATCCCTATTAATTTCTCATTTTATTAAATAAAGTTTTATTTTTTTTTTTTCGGAATTTCTATACTATTATCTTTTAAAATTAATAATTAATGGTGTTTAATTCAATATATATTAATAAATTAATATAAAATACTTTTAAAAATTGTTAGGAAATTAATTTTTATTTTGTTTATTAATTTAATAATACAAATTTAAACTGATTAATTCTGATTTTACTGATAATATCTGATTTAATTTGTATATATAAATTATAAAATTATTTTTTTTTGTTTTTTATACCTAAATATTTATATCCCTAAAATATAAATAAATATAAAAAAGCTCTGTTCTTTGATTTTAAATTGATAATTTTAAATATCTATTATTTATATAAAATTAAATAATTAATAATTTAAGTTAGGAAATAGAGTAAATGATTTATTATTAGTATAATTTTGTATATTTTTATTTAAAGAATTTAAAGAAATTAAACAAATTTTATATACTCAATTTATATATAAACATAATTATAGTCGTATAATTTTTACCAAGTTATTTATATAATAATTCCAGTTTCCTGTCTTAAACAATAAACAATTATGTAGATTTTTATTAATTGGAAATAAAATATAAAATCATTTGGTCACTGAGTTTTTAATTATTAATATTTTTAATATATTATAGTAAGAAGGTAAATCGGCAAGTAATTAAATTATTTATAAAAATGTTAAAAATAATAAATTCGTATAAAATGACAAATAATTTATATATAATAAATATAGCAAAATAATTATCTTGACTTTAAAAAAAAAAATTATAATTTAATAATAGTTTAAATTTAGGAAGGTTTACTTATAATAAATATCATAAATAAATTTAACAATATTTAATATTTTTCTTATCTTTTCCCCGAGAAAGACTTCTTCTACTCTAACATTCTCTTTTAGATTACTATGTTAACTCTTATGAACTTCTTAACTGTTCTTATTAACTTTAATCTATGTTTTTAAAATGGCTATTTGTTTAGTTTCTTTAGTGGTTTCCATTTTGGTTGCTGTTATTATTAGCAGCCACATTTCCATTTTTATTTATATTTACAGTAGAGAATGATTTCATAAGTCCCACTTATTTTGAAACATTTATATTTTGTTATTCTTCATGTTTTTAATCTTCAAAACTTGATTATAATTATTCTATATTTTAATGAGAAACCTATTATTAGGGACTTGAAAGCTATTTTATAATTTTCATTTGCAAATCTTTATCAATATCATTGCTGTACTTGCTGCTATTATTCATGCTTATAGAATAGAGCGAAGGATTTTGTTTAGGATTTTATTGCTATTGGTATTAATTAGAGAAGGTCAATGAGTTTTCAAGAATATTTTCATATTATTATTAATTGAAACTGGTATTATTAAAATTATTATTGCTGGTTGTCAAGTTATTATTATTATTTTCGTTATTATTATTATTTCTATTTTGGTTGTTGTTGTTATTATTATTGCTTTAATTTAATGTTCTACTTTCAAGGGATTCTAATCTGCTGTACGTTAGTTTCGTTATTGTTTCCAACTTACTGCTATTATTATAATTGGTTTCGGTAACCCCAGTAGTTTAAGTTTTTTTGCTATGACTCTAATTTTTTTGTAAACTTGAATAATTATTAAGATTTTCATTGCAGTTTATGTTGTTATTTACTGCTAAAGAACCTTTCGCTTTATTCGGAGTTTATTATCGCGGGTACGCGAAATTGAAATTGAATTTATTATTAGTTAATCCAAATTAGCTCGGAATAACATTTTACAAATTCGGATTGTTTGAAAATATATTGCTGTGCTGACTTTAAACCCTTGAACACCGATCGTAAACTTCATGAATTGTATTCTCCCAATCTTCCTTTTCTCTTTCTTCCTATTCTACTCTTTATTATTTCCTTTGCCTCTTGATGCTATCCAAAATCGAATACGGGTTAGCCATTTTGTTGGAAGGTGTGTTAGACTACTATTAGTTTGCAGCATTTGAAGGTGTACTACTTTTTTTATCCTCTTTTTCCCCTACCAAGGCATGGAACCCTATGTATTGTTACTAATATTGATTTCCGTAGTAAGTATTCAATCCATTGTTGCTGCTGGCCAATTTAGCCAATTTGTATTTGGAAATTGGGTGAGAATCAAAATTTTGCATATTGAAATCATTCGCTTATTTTACTATTTTATACTAAGATTATAAAGGACTCGACAACTGCGAATGCACTTACCCGAATTTAGGTGAAGGGGTGATATCATGTTTTTTTTTTATTAGTGGCGTATTTGTGTTTGACTTGGAACAGGAGTTTTTGTTTACTTCGAGCTTTAATTCTTATTAATATGCTGATTTTTATTGTTTAGGGCTTCCACTGGAACCAGTTTCATTTAACTAATTATTTATTTGCTGAAGAGAATTGGGCTGCTGCTGCTACTAATAAAAGTAGCTATTCTTAGGAGAAACTGCTTTCAATTATGTATTATTTTTCTATTATATTTTGCTGCCACCGTTGTTGTTGACGCCACTATTATCTTGGCCATTGTTTGGAGTGTTTGGACATTTAAATAGCTTTATTTGGAACATACTAAGCTGTTCATTTATAATTTTCTCTTTTTGAGAGATTGAGTTTTCACAGTTGTGTAATGTTTTTATTATTTTATCCTACTTTTCGTAATTATTGTTTTAAAATGAAGGAACGATCCGGTCAGTTTTATTGGATTATTCATTCGTTTTTTGCATTTACTAGTGTTGAGGGGTTTAATAGGCTTTATCTTATCCACTCTGATTTATTTTTTATGAAAACCCATTCTTTTGGTTTAGATTATTACAATTTTTGCTTATATCATTAGTATTTTTATTTATTTTATTTTAAATTCCCAATACATAATCATTTCTTGTATAATCGTAATCTTTGTATTAATCAAGCACATCTTCATTAAAATCTTACTACGTCAATTGCACCAATTCCGTGTAAGTACTACTCGTTTTAGATAGAAGCGTAGAATAAAAACTTTCATATTGCAACAGCGGAATTGTTTATGGGATATTTAATTTATTGTAATCTACTACTTCTTCTTATTTTATTTAATTATTTTCGTTTTTTCCAGAGTTATAATGTTCATTTTCTTCATCATTATTATCGTTATTTTCATGTTTGTTCTTGGTGTTACTATAGTTGTTGTCATAAACATTGTGAGAAATCTAATCACTGTATTTTTTATTGGAGTATTAAACAGGACTGTTTATATTCCCTTGATCGTTATTTTGTATATATTCTTGCTAATTTTTATTCATATATAAAGAAGATTTCAAAGATTAACTATATTATTATTAAACGTGTTGACGACCATAATGACTCATTTATTTTTGCTATTATCCATATGCATTATCTTCTAATTTCTAACTAAAATCTTTTTGCTAAGAAGACATAGGAATGGAATATTGCTTTTAGAAGGCCCCTGCTCGTGCATAATCATTTTATTGTTTTATCTGGTACACTTCAGATTGTAATGCTGTGCCTTTTGTTCTTTATGGAGTCTGAGATCTGATCGGCTAATTAGCTTGAATCTATTATTGTTATGAAGATGATAAACTCTCTATGGTCGAACCCTAAGTGTTTCGTCTTTTTAATGTATATTCGTTTGATGGCTTTTATGAGGAAATCACAGAGTTTTTTAATGATGCTTAATAAGGTCTTTCTTAATTTTTGTATTCGATTTAAGTAATTTCGTTTTGGTTGAGAATTTTCATTTTCTAAATAATTTAGTAATACGTATATTATATATATAAATTATTAATATAATTATTTTTTTTTATTTTTTTTTTTTTTTACTTTTCGAGATAATAAAATTCGCGTATTAATTTTATTTCGTAATTTTGCATTGTTTTTTTTTTTTTTTCTTCTTTAGTGAATTAATTGCTGATGAATTACCATAATATATCGTCGAAATAAGTCTTTAACTTTTTTTCCCTCTCAATCAATCCATCAATATGATAGGTTAATGACTTATTTTTTTTCTTCTAAGCTTATTATTATCTTTCTATCTAAATAAACAACTTATAATTTTTACTGAGAAAGGGAATAAATATTTTATCATATTTATTACCAAGTTTTTTAAATAAATAATAAGTTAAATTGATTATTATATATTTATATTTATTTTATAAGTTTTCAATTATTATTTTATAAAATTTTCTAATACATTAAATTACCAAAAATATAAAATGAATAAATAGTGATTAATTTGATCTAATTGTTAGTTCATTTATATATCTTTTTATTAGACTAATATATATATACAAACATAATTATTTATTAGTGAAATAAAAATTAACTATATCACTTAATTATATGTATGCAATATATTTTTATTTCAGTTTTTTGCACTATAATATGCAAATATATTAATATAATTTAATTTAACTTCTATCACCACTATTAATTTGAATATCTACTTCTAACAATAGAATTTAATCTCATAAGTTCTTGCTATTGAGATTATATTTTCCCTTCCAATGCATTGATTTTAAGATACGAGTTATGCTAAATCTCTTTGATTTTAAACTTTAACTAATTATTTTCATCTGTTAGTTCTACACATTTTCTACTTGTATTGTTCACATGTTTTCCTAACATATTAGTGCTAATGCTATACTATAAGGCCGTTGCGCTATCTCCAAGAGGAGAAGTCTGAGAAAGTGAAAGCTATTTTTACTACGAAGAAGGAACATTTTATTGTTGCTATTACATTGTTTGAGACATATTTAGTAAAGAAACCTAATTTTAATTTTAAGACATTTATTTTTCTACTTCTTTTAGCTCTAATTGCAAAGCCCGGACATTTTATATCAATTGTTATTCTTTAGCTTAAGAATGAGCCAACTAATCTTATAATAAAAGTATTTTTTAATTGTATTAACTGTCTTATTCTTGGATATTAAATTCATAGTTTTTTGTAATTTTTTGCAACTATTCTTGATGCTTAGTATCAATATCCTGCAATTCTGTTTCTAATCGGTCAATTTAAATTTGCTGAGTTTTAAATTCAAACTAAGAATTAGCTGTTATATTAATTTATTATTATTGTTATTCGCTATAAAAATCTTTAATTATCTGGTGCAGACGATCATTTTCTAGACATACTAGCAAAAAGTCTTTTCCAAGCTTCTCTTAATCAAAATTAATACTTTTTAATTTTGATAATTCCTCAGATTAGCTTGCAAATTCTTTTTTTTTCTTTTCAATAAATTCTTGCAATATTTTTTATTGTGCTTATAAATCAGCTACTTATTACTTAGCCCTTGTGTTTTCTTATAAAAGTTTATCCTTTTTCTCGTTTATGAGTAACGATTCTTGTAATTCTAACTTCATTTCTTTAAATGTGATCTTTGAATAAAAATTTTAACAAAAATAAATTTTATTTTTTTAATAAAAAATAAAATTTCATACTTCATTTTTTTCAATACAAGACTCCAAATCGGCCAATTTTTTCAAATTTTTTTTCTTTTCATCTTATAAATTCTATATCTACTAATTTAAGACTTGCATTTCCTTTTAATGGTTTTATTTTATAGAAATATTTTAATCCATATAATTTTGTTAAAACGCTTTTTCTTGCATCTAATATTTATTTTTCCATATTTCTATTTCATGGGCAGCCTATTGCTTTTCGAAAATTATATTTTATTTTTCCTTTTCAAATTTTTGCATTTCTTATATTAAACTTTCATTTTTCTTTTCTTATATTTTCATATTCTATTCTATTAAATTGGATTATTGCCACAATTCTTTGACTTATGTTTCTTTAAGATTTGTTAAAGATTTCAAGTTTTCGATTTCAAATAGTTATTTTCCTAATTTTGAATCTGATTCTACCTTTTGTTTTTGAAGCAATAATATTTTCTATTAATAGTCCTAATCAAGAGAGTCTTTCATTTCCTTTAATATTAAAACTTCTTTTTATAGTTCAATTATTTGATTTTATGCCTCTAATTTAAGGTTTTTCTCCATTTCCTTTTTAATTTATTGTATTTGTTATTCATACTATTTATTTTATTTATCTCCCTATTACTAAGCATTATTAAATTAGTTTTAAAGATCAGAAATTTCTTTTTCCAATTATTTTATATATTCTTATTATTATTAATCTTACTGTTCTCTCACTAAATATAAATAAATAAATATATATATATTTTTTAAATTAGCTTAATATAAATTAATTTTTTGCTTACTCTCAATAATTTGATAATTTTGTGTTATATTTTATTATTTAAGCTGTTAAGTTTCTTAAACATATTAATCTACTGTATTTTATAATTACTCATTTGAAGTCAATAACTCCTTAACTTAGGACTCAAAAGATAATATTTGGTGTTAACTATTTTGTAATTCTTTATCTAACTTTTAGCATTCTAAAATACAAGAACATATTTATATAATTTGTTAAATTTATTTTAGTAATGATATGTTTATATTACCCTACATGTATCCGTTTCTTTCCTATTGATATTTTAGAATCAATTTTTCTAAATTATCGCTTTCACTTTAATTACGTTTATGATTTATTACCTATGTTACTTATTCGAGTTATTATTTAAGATCGTCGATTTATTACTATTAGTAAATAGTTAATCTAATATATTTATAGTGGTTACTTTTCTAATAATTAAATTAGTTTTACTTCCATTTCTTTTTAATTAAAAGTGTTTCTAACACTATTTTGCTCTTGCTCCTCTTCTTCGTTTTCTTCATTAATATTATTCAATTATTATTATTATTTCTTCTCTTTATTCTAATACTCATTAACTTTTTATTACAATGCTTGAAGTTCTCTATATAATTCTTCATTTTCCTATTCCTGCGCTATGTAAGCATACGAAATCCTCTCCATTTCAGCACACAATAGCAAATAAGACATTACAGCTCTATCTTAGTTAAGTTTTATTCCTATTGCCAAATAAAATTATTTTTAAGTATGATTTAAAAAAAATAAATATATGTTGAACTGTACTTTCTTAGAAAGGTTCTTCAACTTGATTGAGATAACAATTGTTGTTTAAATTTTATTATCCTTAATCTTTTAATATTATAGGTTTCTCAACTCTTTTTCGACATCGTTCAATTTTTTCAACACTATATTATTATAGTTTTTTAGTTCTTCATTTCTTTATTTTTAAACTACTAATTCATTTGGCATGCTTTCTGGTACTAATATTTTATTTTCGGAATAAGAACTAGATAGTCTTTCCTTAATGAATTGATAAAATTAATATAAAATAAAATATAATTCAATTTTTTTAATCCAATTACAGGAATGGGACTTAGCTAGTTGAAATAGCAACTTTTAACGAGCTTATTTTCAGAATTTGATTATTAAATAATTACAGGAGATGAAGATTGCAATCTGACGGTTTACTAGAAAGGAATATTATATTATTATTAAGGCTATAGTAAAACTAAACTTGTATTTTGATGTTTTTTGTAAATTAGATCTTAGGAAATTTAGTTATTTTCAATAATTTCATCATTTTAGGATGGAGAAAATTATCTTTAGCCAGTTGTATGTTATTTTTTTATTGTATTATTTAAATTTTAGCTATTTTAAATTGACTATCCATTATAACTATTCTAAAGTGATTGTCCATTTTATTTATTATCGTTAAAGGGACTTTAATTTGTTGAGTTTTGATTCGTTATTTACATGGTATTATTATTTGTATAGACCCCAGATTATTTCTACTAAATATTATTATCGTATATACTGTACTACTAATACAGAGGGGGGCATAAACTATTGGTATTTATTTGTTTTATTAAATATTTTCTGGAGAAATCTAGTTTAAATAGGGATTCGAAATCATTATAAAACTTTTAATTAAAATTTGTTTTTTTTCTAGGCAATTCTTTTTACTTAGTTTCCAATATTATTCAATTTTAATAATTAAGTAGTGATTAAAACTCGTTGATAATTTAACTTAACAATCATTATAATAAAATAAAAATCATTGTAATAATTCTTTATATAATACTAATTTTTACAAACCCGATAAAATCATATAATATATAAATATAAGTAAAATTTATAAATAAATAAATATTTAATTTAATTTTAATAATGTAAATTTGGGAAAACATTCAAACTTGAACATAGCGAGCTTGAAGGGTATAATCTGTATTAGAAAGAGTACTTTCATTCAATGACTATTAGCTTTATTCATCATTTTACAAATTTAAATCATTTTCACATAATGTATTATTGGATTTTTATGATTTTATATTTTATTATTCCTCTTCTTCAATACTTTAATCAAATATAGCGCTGTCAAAGAATGAATAGTTTTGCAAAGAGGTACTAATATTACTAAAATTGCTGTATCGACTTGTACGAGACTATTGTTGTAAACAGAGATTCGAAGGATATTTATTTGCTGTTTATTTCCTAGCTGATTGTCTTATGTAAGAAACTAAACTTTTTTGCTGCATGATCTGTCACTCTTTAAATTTCGTTAACCTATATCCTCTAGCTATTTTTATTAGTTTTACTTTTTTTTAATAGATTCTTGATAGTCTTCTTTTTTTAAATTTGCATAATAATATTATTTTAATTAATTAAAATTAAACTATTCTTTATTAGATTTAATCGTATCTTTCGATGAATTTAAATTTTATTATTGCTCCCTTTCAAATATGTTTTATATTTTTTATCCAAATACCATTGTTTTCCTAATACTATTCGCTGATCCATCATAAGATTGAGTTTGTATTTAATTTAAATCTTCTTTCTTAAACTATTATTATCCAATATTTTATTCTCCAAAAGTTTATTTTGTTTTTTATTCATAGGAAGTATTATTTTTATTTAATTTAAATAAATATTTCTATTTTTATGTCTTATAGGATTTAATTAATTAGAGCATTTATATTTCATTGCATTACTTTTTGAATAATTTTATTATTAAAATTATTGGTCGTATTTTTAATCTTAAGGATTATTCTAAAGTTGTTTCTAGTTGGGTTATTTTTATTATTTATTTTATTTATCTATAAACCATGTAGCATTTAAGTTATTTTTTTTTTTTATATTTTCGATATTAAATCTGCCTTTTTTATTATTCTGCATTTTTTCATTATAATTGGGTTTTATGCTATTATTTCTATTAAAGTTACTTACTTCTGGAAAATTGATACTTGTTTAATAAAATTCTAGATTTTAGGTACTAATACTATTTTATTCCAATATAATTCCGTTTTTTCTTTTTAAAATTAAATAGATATTTTCATTTATAATCGTAATAATATTAATTTACTATTGAGAAAATTAATAATATTAATTATTCTAGTTAATAAACGGTGAGCAATCTTTCTTTGTATCATCTTCTTAGACATTTTTAAAGTTTGTGCTATTCATGATCATAGTAGAAAATCTAGTAATAATTAGATAATATTAGTACAAAAAAATCTATAAAAATATTCATTTTTATATATATTTATTCTAAATTTAATTGTTTATTTATAATCGCGATATTAAAATTAAAATTTTTTCTAAAGGACTAAAAAGGTGAGTAAATATATAATTATAAAAATATAAAACAAAGAATTATATAGAAAATATTATTAAATGTTATTTACTAAGAAGAAATTGGTTGTAAAATTCTTTCTTTAACATTACTTTTCTTCTGACTTTTATTATTAACTACCTGAATGGGCATATGGTAAGATAACGCTCCATTCTAAATTATTTAATTTGAGACCCATTGAGATTTAATAGATCTAGTACCTTATTATTATGTGTCTATATCATTTTAAATATTCATGTTTGTTATTTTATCTGGCTAACTATTTTGAGCTTTATTTTATATGGAAAATTAATCTTTATGATATTCAGTTATGGAGTACTCTTTTAAATTATTCTTCATTTTCAGTTCTAACTTAATTTTTATTATTATTTTCAATACTTCTGATTTAATTATTTAATCAACAATTATTTTTGTTTATTTATCATATAAATTTCATAAATATATTTGGGGTTTATATATTTTCATTTGTATTAAAACAAATAAAATGATAATTAAGTTAAAGTATAAATTACTAATTGACTTGATTTTCTCTAATGTAGAATATTGAATTTATTAATATAATTAAAAATAACTTATTGTTTAATAAAGTTGATTTGAAAAGTATAAATACAATTACTTGTATTGTTATAAAAATAGTTTCAATTAAAATAAAATAATATTTATTACAATTCATTTATATCATAACTTTATTTTCTCGCTTATTAATGCATTATTAAAAATATCATTCATTTAAATTTAATAGTTTTTATTCTGTTGTACACCATACAATTACTACCATTCTTTTTGACTTCTATAAGAAACAATGGCTGATTTCTAATCTCTTATCTTTAGATCGCAACATCTTCTATCTGATTCTGTATATCTAATATTATCATCAATTGAATTGTTTAAATTGTAATTTTATTTTTCTGTAAGATGTCTTTAGTTTATATCAATAATATTATCCAAACTTTTTCTAAACTATAAACTATAGCGCTATTCATTCGCTCTATTATTATCTTTATTAAAGTTTTATTAGTAAAAGTTATAGTTTTCATTTTAATCTGAATTTTAATTAATATTGTTCAAGTTATATAAGTATGCATATTCATTTGATTATTTCAACTCATTTTCATTTTAAAAACTATTTTATTAAGACTCCTAATCAAAATTTTCCTGTTTTCCTTTATTATTTCTACACATAAAACTAAGTTTTTTTAGCTACATATACTGTCTTTTATACTTCTCTTATATAGGGTTATTATGGGAATGCTAATTTCCATTTGGTACATTATATTATTTTGTTATCGTATTATTCATGTGATAGTTAGGATTTGCAGATTTTGATATTAATTTTCTTTATTTATGAAATCTTCCCCCACAATCTATACTTTTTTCTTTGTTATTAATATATAATTAAAACTATTATAAAATGTTAGAGTTAAAATCTTCTTCTTTTTGTAGTATTTAATTTAATTAAGAGGTTAATCCTTTGTTTGTCATGTTATTATTTTTAATTTTTAATTACTATTTATTTTACTCATCAATATTTTATTTCATGTGTTTATTACTATTTTTATAAAAATTTATATGCGTTTCCTTTTTTATTTAGCCAAATTCTTTAAAATTGGTGTTTTAAATTAACTTACATTAATTTTTAGATGTTTTGGTTTCTAAATATTCTTAATATGGTTTTTTAGTTTATTTCATTTAATTGCATTTTTTAATTTTTAAAAACTCATCTTTAAATTTTGGCTTTTTTAATTTGACTTTTCCTAAAGTAATTTCTATGCAAAAAATTATGTCTTCTATTTTTACTAGTTTTCTAAATTTTTTTGATTATTAGGAGATTTATCATAATTTAATGCTATACTATTATTCTTTACTATAGTTTAATTAAATAAATAATATTTTTATAGGCTAATAAATTATTATTTTTCTATCTTAGATTTCAGATTCTATTTTTGTTAACTTTAACCCCCATACTCTTATACTTTCTTGTATTTTTTTTTCTATCAATTTCTTCATATGATTCTTCAAAATCTTTTTGAGAAACTGACCTATATAAAATAAATCTTGATAAATTAGGGTAATTTCTATATTTTTGTTATCATAAATATAGAATATAATAAGAATATTTTATAGATTATTTATTTCTAATATACAAATAAAAATAAAAACTTTAATAAACTATAATACTATAGAGTAATATATAATAATTACCTCAATTATTTATTTTTATTAGTATCTCTAATAGTAAGATCCCAGTTTATAGGCATTATTTATTTATGCATGTAACTATTTAATTTTTTAATCTAATCTTATTCGTCATCTAATTTCCATTTTAATTTATATGATCAACTTAACTATTAATATATTTTTGAGACTAATATATATTATTTTCCTGTATTTATCTATTATTAAAAATCTATTTTACTGGATATGTATAAAGACTTTCTTCAAAATCTTATATTTAATCCTATTGTATACTTTATTTAGATTTTTTTTCCATTTTACTTTTTTTTTTTTATTTATTTAAATATAATATAGATAATATTTATTATTTTAAATAATGAAATAATTAATTGGTATTATGCTATATTAATGATTATCATAAATTTATTTTATATTTTTGTTCACATTAGCTACTTTGAATGGGAGATTTTAATTTTTAAATTATATATTAATTTATTTTTTTTTTTTAATTTTATATAATTTATATTATTTAAGGTAAAGAAAATTGTCATTTAATAGATATAATATTTTTCTATTTTATTTTAGTATAATTATAGTTGCTTAGCAAATTAATCTCAATAAAGTAATTTGTGGTGAAGAAATAAATTTATATTTTTACTTCTTAATATAATAAAAAACTATAGAGAATAAAGTATATTCAAAAAAAAAAAATTTTTAAAACTATGGCCAAAGGAAAATAATAGAGAATTAAAAAAGCTTTTAAGCCTACTCATATTACTTAAGCAGAAAATGAAAAAGTATATAATTTTATAATTTATTACTTAGCTACAGAATTTTTATAAAACTAAATGATCATTTTTTTAGGATCAAGGTAATGAATGTATTAAATAAGAAAAATATGAAGAAGCAATATAACATTATACAAAGGCTATAGAAAAGAATAACATAAACCCTGTTTATTTCAATAACAGATCATTAGCATATTTTTTGAACTATTAATTTGAATAATCATTGTCTGATGCTACATAATCTGTATAATTAGATTCTACATATATTAAGGGATATATAAGATAAGTTTAAGCTTTAAGACAACTGAATAGATTATAAGTATATAAATAATTAAAAACAAAGTATTTTCTAATAATGCATTCAACTAATAATCTTAATTTCTTCAGGAAGCCTTGAATATCTTGCAAAATTAGAAAGATCTATAAAAAGTTGGTGAATTTAAATAAGCTACTACTGAATTATTAGATGAAATAGAAAAAGTATTAAGCTAATATAAACCAATTATTGTATTTTAATATATGATTTAAAAATAGGTTGAAAGACTTAAAATAATTGGAGAAGAATTAGACTCCTATAACACGTTAGTCAGTTGGATTTAAGAAAATAGTGTAGCTTCCATTAACAAAATAGAAATTAGAAAAGACAGAATATTTGGTAGAGGTGTAGCTGCCATGCAAAACATTAAAGTAAATTTTAATTTTAAATTAATTATCCTCTACAATAATGGAAATAATTCTTTATTTATGCACACAGAAAGGTTCAGAAGTAATATCTATTCCCCTTTAGAAGCTTATTACTTTGGAATACGCAATTGAAAACTCTAAAATAAATCTAGAGATTCAAAAAATATAAAATGAATTGGCTTATAAGAAACATTCTATTTTCGCAGTGTTTTTATTAGAAGAAAAATTAAAGAAAGACAATTCAGAATGGATAAAATATATAAAAATGCTTCCTACTTCTAATGAGACTGATCCTATTTACTATGGTGAAACAGAAATGGAATAACTTAAAGGATCTTCATTTATAAGTAAAATTGGATATATATCTTGATTTATTTATATTTTTATTGATAAATTTTTTTAAAAATTTCTAGACAATATATAAGAAAAAAATAAGATTTACAGTAGGACTATAACTTAATAAGTTAAAATTCCGAATATTTCAAAAAAATGTCAGCTATAAAGATTTTTGTGATGCTAGATCTACAGTTTCTTCAAGAAATTTTGGAATTGAAGTGAATGGATAAGTTACTTCAGCCCTTGTTCCTATTGCAGGTATTAAAACACAATATTAATGGAATTACAAAAGCACAATAATGTTATTTATATATTTTTGTTAATCTTAGATTTATTAAATCATAAATTTGAAAATATGGCTGAATGGAATTTTTCTAATGAAAAGCAATGCTTTACTGTTACAGCTACTGAAGATATTAAGAGGGGATCTTAAGTAATATATTTTTTATAATTAATAAAAGCAATAATAATTAAATCTTTAAATGTTTTCTCAGATATTTTATAGTTATGGAAAAAAACCCAACAGAAAACTATTGGCCAACTATGGATTTGTTATTAACGAAAATATTTATGATTAATTAGCTATATTACTAAAATATAAAGAAGATGATCCTTTGTTAAAATAAAAATTAGAATTTGCGAACCTTAAAATGAACCATTTATCATAAATATAATGTAGAGCCCCTGTGAGCAATTAAACATGGATTTTTATGGTTATATGAGATTTATAACTTTAAATAGCAAAGAGGCATTAGACAAGTTAATATAAATACACTAAGAAAAGTAAAATAAAGGTGAAAAAGTTTCTGAATTCCAAATCAAAGACACTCCGTAAAAAATAATATTATATTTATTTTCAACAATTTATATTTAATTGTATTTAGCCCTATAAATGCAGAAAATGAAATAGAAATGTGGAAATCTATAAACGAATACTGTTTTACCCTTCTTTCTAGCTATCCCACAAATCTTATAGTAATTTATAATTTATTTATACACTAATTTATTTAATTTACAATAAAATTTATTAATTCAACTCAGAAAGACTATGAAGTTAGAGATGATCCTAATTCTACTGAAAACTAAAAAATTGTGCAATTATTGTTTCTGGAGAAAAAGAGGTAAAAAATACCATATAATTAAATTACTATTTATTATATATTTCATACATTTCCAGATTTTAATGTCTATGGTCTAAACATCTCAAAAAATGCTTTCATTATTTTAACTAAGTTAAAAAGAAATAGTAAAAGCTATGCTTACTTCATAATACAAAGAATATGCTGTTTATATATCTAAAGTTATTATAAATACACTTTAGATAGGTAAATCTCAAGATAAAAATACCTAATAAAAATAACATGAAGAAATAAAAAATGAATGATAAATTTATATCATTTAAAAAGTTTATTTATAATATTGAACCTTTATTTAATTTAGAAATCAAACATGTATGTTAAAATTATAATAGTATATATTATTTAAATTTGTCAAAAAAAGAAATTAATAAATATAATGAAATCAATCATACTTAATCCTGCAAATGATAAAAAATAAAATATATTTATATGATAATAAACAGTTTTTAGTTAATATTATTATAATTATAGTAAAAATATTTAAATAGTATGATAATATAAGAACTTTTAATATATAATTTATATGAAAAATTAATAATAATAATTATAAATATATTATTATTATTTAAGTCAGCAAGAATAGTCTGAAAATATATATTATCTGACTAGTCGCCTATATCGCTTTAGAATGTATTTGATTTAGTTAGTGGTGCCAGTTATTTTATTTTGATTTTTGTATTAAAAAACTAACTATGGCTATTGTTATTAGTTTTAACTTTATTGGTATTAATTTATTAGAGCTAGCTACTGTTTTCTATATCTTCTTCATTACTTATTTCTTCAATGCAAACAACTTTTTTCTAATTTTAAGCTTAGACATAATCATCATAATGGTCATCATCCCAATATGATTAATTAAGAGATATACTCACTTCTAATTCGTTCAAATTATTCGATAAATTTAAAGAATTCTGGCCTCGTTAACTACTAATCATTTTTCTTTAAGAATTTTCTTCTTAACTGTAATACTAATTATTGTTTAAAGCACTAGATACTTAAGGATATATTAAAGCTACTTGTTGTAGGTTGACATTATTTGGTAAAGATAATCTGCCAAGAGTATTATTTGTATGCTTTATATCATCAAATAAAACACTTTTAATCGATTTGGCATTTAAATTTTCATTGTTAGAAATTGCAAAAAGACTTCCTCGTTTTGAAATTATTCTTCTTTAGCAATCTGAAGTTAAGTCTGATTTTTACTTTAGCAACTAAAGTTAGTTTAACTATCCTTTTTAAATTGAATTTTCAGAAGATGTATCTGATTGATTTTTGGAGTTAATTTTAAAAATGGTTGGGGTTTTATCACTTTATTTGTATGTAATATTGTCTTTTGTTCCTATCTAGGTTAATTCACTTATATTCAGTTTCTAAGTAAAAATAAATTTTTACAATATTAGGCTATATTGAAAATAAAATATAAAAAATTTTACTTTTTAAATTAATTTTTTAATAAGTTGCCGTATTCTGATTTAAATTATTCGCAATTTTTCTTTTTTATACCATTCGATTCTTTAATAGCAGATTTAATTAATTTCCATCTCATCTTGGCGACCCTTTCTTTTTCAATCTAATTTAAAAGCCAATCTTTTACCCTTTCATTGGCATATTTACTTTAAATATACAAAGATCTCAAATAAACTTTAAAATCTAATACTGATATAATCATAGTTGCTCCGATAAAAGCGACGTTCATTAAAATAATTAGCAAAAACGCAACTAATACTAAATAATTAGTTTTGCCGTCAAGATTATACATAGACATCATCATTATTATTGTTAAAATTTGGGTAATTGTAGCATATAAAGATAACATATTTAAAGTTTTAGTTATGAAGGGCCATTACTTTAAACAGTAGAATCCATAAACTAGTAAAATCAATACACTCATTGATCCTTTCAAAATAATATTTTATTCATATACTATACTTGCACCAACAATGCATATTTTCTTAAAAAATGTAAAATATAATTAAATTTTTTGTAGTTTATATTTTAATAATTATAATTTAACATATTAAATAACAAATTACTACAAACATACTAACAAGTTCCCAATAATAGTGTTGGCGTCTATGTTCCATGAAAAGAATTCCAAATGTCTTTTAAAAGAATATGCATTTAATTTTATTGTTTTTTTTCCCCTGAATAAGGTAATAGGCTATTGCTAGAGGAATAATTAGTCCTACAATAGCAACTATTGAGGCATTTATGGGAAATATTAAATTTTTGAATAAACTAGTATCACAGAGTATATTATAGTCTCCTGAATTATATCTCTTTCCATTCAATTCTCTGCATGTGGTAAATTTTAATGAATTTTATAAGACTCCTGGCTGTGATGTCAAGAAAAAGCAAAGAAGAGAGCATTTAATGTATGAAATTAATTATTTAATTTCCTTTATATACTTCTTGCGCCAATACAAAACAAGAAGAGAAATAATGATGAAGGAAATTGATCCAAAGGTAAAAATTAATCCCAAAAATGATAGCATGTACCCCATTTATTTGATGTCATTTTCATTATTAGCCGGATAAAAGCAATAGAGACTTAATGTGAACATTTGTTATTAATTTCCAAATATCTGTATAAATCCGTTGACCTAAACAGGAATCTTAATAGTGAAAGTATATACCAAATATATGACCTGCAAGTGCATAATAAAAATTTTGGTTGCTCCCGATAGCTAACTCACACTCATCATTGGGATATTGAAAACTAAGTTAAGTGCTCTTTGGACTATTTTTTTCGAAATTCTTTTTTTTACTCCGTAAACTTGATTAGCTAATAGCATTATGGAGGCAAAAAATATTAGAAATAAATTTAATAATAAAATTGAGTTCGAGGCGCATTTCTTACACTCGTCATTACTTGGACCATATTTATTTAAAATATCACATTATTCACACAAAATACCTCTATGCCCTATTTTGCAAACATCGTTTCCAAGACAAGCCTTTGTATTTTAATTACATTTTAAAAAATTAAACTGATCTAAACTTTCTCTCCAATACTTAAGAAAATAAAAATTAAAAAATCATTTTACATATTTATCTATTAAAATTATTTATTTTTTGAAATTTTAAAATATTTACATTTGGCTTGGGATACATTGATATATAGCCTCCTTCACAAACACCTCTACTAGAACATTTTTAGCAAAATAACTATCCACCCTTTTCGAGATAGTATCCATTTTTACAAATTTAAAATTAAGATAACTCTTTATTAGTAACATATTCATTAAAGTAGTATCCATAAAAAATGTTTCTTTAATCCAAAAGCCCATGGTTATTGGAATTTTCTAATTGGGTTTTTGAAAGACTTATAATATCTTATGTCTATTTTCCTAATAATCTTATGCTCGGGCCTAAATCTGCAATATTGTTGCTAAAAATATTGGCTGAAAATTTTAACTATATCTGCTATTCAGGCCTTAGATTAATTAGAATCCCACCCCCACTAGAGGATTCACTTTGAGAAATATTAGTAGAAATTAGTTAGAAGATAACATTTTGGTCTTCTTACAGAGTGTTAGGCTCATAATAAATCGCACCTCCTTGACTCTGGAAATATGTCTCATTTTTTTTATAATTGTTAATATCCTTATCGAATTTGACTTTATTTTTAATAAACTAACTATTTTAGATTTAGGTTTATATAACATCCTTTAAATACATTGCTCCACCATATTACACGGAGTAATTATCTTCAAAAGTACAATTATTTAGATTAAACTGGTTTATTTATAATGCATTTATGGCCCCTCCTTCAGTAATATTTTCAGTACTATCTTTGAGTTAGATTTGATTGAATTTAAATGCCGTGGAATCAATAAGAGTGTCACTAATATTATTAAATAACAGAGCCCCTCCTTTATTTTGTGCATTATTATTTTTAAATTCGGAGTTTTAAATAACTATTGACTTTACATTTTATATAAATGCTCCTGATCCCTATAAACTTAATTTATTGCTCAAGCATGTATGATTTAAAAATTTAGAAGAAGTTATATTAATTTTCTCTAGCTTTTGGAAGTAAATTCCTTAACCACCTAGTTCTGAGAAATTTTCTTGTAAAGTCGTATTAAACAAACTGATATCCTCAATCTCTTCAATGTATATTCCTCCTCCATAACGTATAGCTTAGTTTTAATCTATTTACATATTAAGTAGTTGTATTTAAGAATTATTTTAATATATATAAAGTCCTCCTCCAGTATTAGAACATATATTCTTATTAATAGTTCCTCCATTAAATACTACATTCTTTGAATCACTAATTTTACCTCCTCCACCCTCTTATTGAGATATATTTTCTTAGAGAATTATATTTGTAATTTCGATACCATTTGATTTAAGAATTTAAATTCCTCCGGCTTATAATTTTGCAGTATTATTAATGATTTTCACATCTTACATCATAAAATTTTAATTTTAAATTATCTATATTTAGGAAAAAAAAATATTAGTAAACATAAATATATGAGTATTAAAAAAAATAATTGTATTTACCGAAAGAGCTCCAGCATGTTAAGCAATATTGTTAATAAATTAACTTGACAATAACTTTATATTTTATGAATCATATACCTCTACTCCTCCTCCCCATTTGTCTAAACTCGTATTATTAAAAGCATACACTTGATTGATTGTTATATTTATACACTGCATAATTCTTAAACCCCCTCCAGATGAGTAATTAGTATTTGAAATAAGATCTATATCCTATATTTCTACATTATTGCTATTGTATACAAAAACAGCTCCTCCTTTTCCTTGGGAAGAGTTTAAAATAAATTAAGACTACTTTATTACAACCTTATTTTAAATAGATTCAATATATAAAGCACCATTTTCGTATTTAGAAAAGTTGTTTATAAACTAAACATTTGAAACCAGAACATCATTGCTTGAAATTAGTTGGACAGCTCCTAAAAATAATTTATTAAT
Source organism: Miamiensis avidus (assembly GCA_037039885.1). NCBI lineage: Eukaryota > Ciliophora > Oligohymenophorea > Philasterida > Glauconematidae > Miamiensis > Miamiensis avidus. The sequence continues at coordinate 1,821,958 of JAWVGU010000186.1, read as the reverse complement.
TTAAAATCAAATCAAATAAAAATAGCTTGGTATACCTGATATTTTTTTAACACTATTTTCTAAGAATTAGGAATTTTCGATGCTGATAGTTTTTATTAGTTCAAAATAGCAAGCACCTCCATTTTCATTTGCGAAACTACTTTTAAATTCCACACTTATAATTTACAGAGTATCTCCCTGATAACCATATATGGCTCCACCCTTGCCAGATTTAGAGATTTCAAATTTGGAATTTTCGATAATAATTTATTGAACATTTTCAAAGAAAAGAGAACCACCATAAGTATTAGAATAATTATTAGCAAATTTGCAGCTAAGTATATGGCATTTATTTGAAGAACTTATCATTACAGGTGTACTATTCTAATAATCTCGTATCTATATATTTATTAGTTTTACATCATCACATTTTTCTTTGCAGTAAAAGGCAGGCCCAATCGTAGATTCATTTTACAGTATTTCTCCATTTTCGAAAATTAAATTTGTACTAAATTTTGCAAATACTCCAGCTACAATATCATAAAACTAAATATAATAAACCATACTATAAAAAATTACACAAAACAATTTTACTTACCACCATATGAGTCTATTTTAGAAGAGGCTTCTTATTTTATTTAATTTTTATTGATATAGATATTCTTAAATTAAAAATTTTTCGAGTTAGCGATATATATTCCACATCCTTCCAAATTTTATTCATTCAGGCTATTTATTATATTTATCTATTCATAAAGACACAAAGAACAGTCCATATTTTCATTGAAAAATGCTAATCCTTTTGTATTATTAAAGGTGATGTTTTTGTAGTTAGTTTAAATTTATAAAATATCTCCATGATAATTATAGATTCCAGCGCCTAGAGAGGCTTTATTTTCTTCTAGAATAATATTTTAAAAAGTCTATTTTTTTATATTTTATAATACAAGTGCACCCCCTGTTAAAACTGCATAATTTTTTGTAAATGTTGCTTATTCTAATGTTAAATTGTCAGCATGCCTTATAACACCACACCCTCCATCACCTAGAGGCCCATAAGCTTAATTTTCTTCACATATTATATTCTTTATCTCAACATTTTTTAAGAATATAAAGCGAATGCTCCTCCATCTTGAGTAGACGATTTATTCTTTATAAATTTACTATTTATAACTGTAATGGAAAAATTTTAGTTTTAATCCCCTTATATGAAAAATCCCTATTAAGTTTATTGTATATTATTTATAGTTTATGATTAATGATATAATTAAATATAATATACTCCTCCATAACTACCAACCTCATTTTCTATAAAATCACAATTATCAAGAATAACATTTTATAATAAATTCATATATAAAGGAGCTTTATATGAATTATTATATTTAAACTTATTTCCTATTATTTTAACCAATACAGAGTTTTCAATACTAACTATCTATTATGCAGAAATACTATTCAAAATTTCATTATTTTCAAATTTTACTTCCATATATATTTTAAATTTATATTATTGTCCCATTATTATTATTATTTTACATCTCCAAATGAGAATTCTGAACTAATAAAAATAAAATAATTTTATTCCATACATATATAATTCAAATTAAAAGAATATATTATATATGTAAGTACATTCTAGATATTAAGATTACTCAATAGTAAAAGGATCTGAAAGATTCCCTAAAAATTTTACATTGTTTAATGATATTTTTTAACAATTTCTTAAATTTGAATTTAAATTTAAATTTTAAATTTCCATATTAAATGCTTAAAACAGATAGACATTTTTGATCAAAATTTAAAAGTTAGTAACTTTTATTATTGACTGATTGAATGACAAAGCATTCCCATTTGAAATATCTATATCGATTCTTTATATTATTAAATCTAAAAATGAGCAGTCTTCTAGGTCTACTTCGATTTTTTATAGTTCGCATACTTCTGGGTTATCTTTAATACCAACTATATTAATATACACTGCTTGAGCTTGTGGTTTTTCAGATATTATGGAAGGACATTAATCCTTCAAAAAAATTACCTCATTCCTATTAGAAGCGAATTGAGTGGAAAATATACCCTAAGCAGATATTTATTATTATGAATTTAAAGAACAACCTATGTATAGGTGCTTTTAGTCTGAACTGTTTTGCAAAGACCTTCTATATTGATAATTTTGATTTTCTACACTAATTGGTATTTAATTACGAAAATATTTTTAATTTTATTAGAAAAAAGTTATTCTATTTAAATAAAATAAAATTTAAAATAAAAATGAGATTAAAAAACTTATAGTAATAATTATATATTATTATGCTTACTATTATTATTATTTAGATATTTCAATGCTTCGCAGAACCAAAATAGCAACAAAAAGTAATTTATTTATTATTCTAAACTTTTATTTTGAACCTATATTATAATAATAAACTAATTATTTTGTGATTTAAATAAAAATACAGACTAAAAACAAAAATAAAACAATTAATCCGTAATATAATAAAATATCATAAATATATATTGTTAGTAGAATTATTAGAGCAAAATATATTTTGATAATGATTTATTACTAAATATATAAATTTTGATTTCTTAACATGTGATATTTAATTTTATTTTTATGTTTATAATGATCATGCTTGTTATAATTAAATAAAGTAAAATATTTTTACTTCTAACAGAATTAGGCTATTCTTACGTTTAATTTTAACAAACTCTGTGTAAATTTTAATCTATTAATAATTTTGTAGAACTGGATTAAATCATTTTCATTTCTATTCTTACTTTTTTATATATTTTGTTTAGCTTTATTTTTCTGACTTTATTTTGAAAAACGAGATTGATGTGAGTTTAAATTTAATCCATAATTAATTAATTATTATATTTATTATATATAATCAAATTTTTCGAGAGTAATATGCTTTTAATATATACTAAAATAATAAGACACTTTATTTATAAATATTCTAAAATTAAAATATTATTCATTTCAATACAAATATTAGGCGAGTAAAATTATTATAAAAGATTTCAATATGGTAAAAAAATTATTGTATTTTTTACTATATTCGTTGATTATTTAATTTTTTGTAAATTATCAGTTAAAAATTATATTTTTTCAACTATATTAATTTAAATTCTTTTAATGCATTTTATTTAGAAGTGAGATTTTATTTGTGTCATCATAATTTTTAATACAATATTTTTACCTTAACAAAATAACAAAATGCGATCTTTATAAAAATATATTTTTTTACATTATAGTATTCATGCATAATTGAAATATAAATTTAAACTGATTGGCTAAACTATATTTATCACAAGTTAAGCTGATTATTATATCAACTAAGTTATAATATTGGAATTATGGGACTTAAAAAAGTAGATTAAATAATATATACACACTGTTGCTGCTTTATAGAGAAAATATAGGTTGAATTCAAGGTATATATTTTATAAGATAAAATTTTCCCCATAAATTCATGGTATATTAATTTTTATTGGAAAATAGCAAAATTATTATAATTGATAATTATTATTATTATTTTATATTTATAACCTAAATATTTAAAATAATAATATAATATAATAATTTAATAATAAATTCACCAAAATTATTATGTTTAATTATATTGTAATATAAATAATAGAATTATAAAATTTATATCATTATTTTATATAAATTATTGATAATAGCTTAATATATGTATTTTAGAATATTAACCTTAAAAAAAATAAAATTAACTATAAAAATATAATTTATATTTCTAGATGATAAAATTAGGAGAATTTAACTTTAAATTATTCTTTTTTTGATTTTTATATATAAATTAATTAAAGCAATAATAATTATTTAATCATAATAATTTAAATATAAATCTTCAATTTTATCACAAAATCTATAATATAAGAATAAATTTAAATAAAATATAGAAAGAAGTGGGGGAAGCAAATTAATCAATATATGTATACATATATAGTAAAATTTAAATTAACCAACATTTATATATTATAATAATTTATAAAAGAATAGTTTAAATTTATTATAGTTAATTTAAAGTATAAAAAAAGTTATATCTATCATAGATATATTTAACAATATTTGACACTTGGAGAATTTTTAATTTATAACTTAATAAATTCTTGCTTACAATCTTTATTCACCTATTAATAGCGTGTGGGAGTTTATTCTTTCATTTTGGAAAAAGTAGATTGTCTATAATAGTTAGCTTTTTATTATTTAGTGGATTTAGGTGTATTAAAAGCCTGTTCCTTTTCCGATCCTGAAACACTTCGTCTAGTAGTCAGATTAATTATTACTCCCTAGCTTTATTAATTAATATTATTTTATAAATATTTGTTATTTTCTTTTTAGGATTATTACTGATGTTTTTATAAATTAGTTTGATTTTATTAGAATTATTAGCGAAGTTTTTCAATTTATTGAGAAAATGAAGAGGTCTTCAAAGTATTTTTTAATTTACTACTATTGCTATGAGTGATTTTTTTGGGGAAATTACTATTTTTATTAAAAGGTGTTAAAATAGCATTAGATTCTATTCGTTCTGTTTAGCTTCCTGAATATATAGAATACCTAGTTCCTGATGGAAGTCTTCTTAAAGAGTTAAATTTTTGTTCTTCTTTTTCGAATTAATTAAGGTTTTAAGGTTAGTAACTGTTTTATCTTTTAATAATTATTGAATTTTTATTGATTTGTTGTTATTATTCTTTTGGAGTATCCATTTTCTAATATAAGTTACTTATTTGTTTAAATCGTATTTATTTTTCAAAATTTATTTGGTTTTAGTTTTTAAAATCTTAAAAGTTTTAACTTTTGCCTGATTAACTTAGTCTAAATCTTGCAGGAGAAAAATCTTCTTTATGATTTTATTCTTTGCAGGATTAAAACGTTAATTCAAATTTTTAATTTTCCATTTATCCTTTTTTATAAAATTTTTATTGGGGCTTACAGGAGATATATTGTTATTTCCTGTAATTTAAGTATATTTATTAATTGAACTTTCTCTTTTTACTTTAAATTCTTTATTTTATTACTATTATTAAGGATTATTAAAGTATTATTTCTATTTTTAACTATCCTGATTAAAAGGAGTCTTGTTTATAGAAAGTAGAGGAATTTAAATAGAGGGTTATTTGGAATTTAGTAGTTCTTAACATTGACTTTCAAATTCTAAAACACATTATTTTTCTATAGCTACTGCTGTTGGCTATATATGCTTATTTTGTTTTATATTTTCATATTTTAAAAAATTTTATTCACCTTTTTTTTATTTCTATTTTTATTCAGTAGGCTATTTTGAGCAAATTATCTCATCCTATAGAGATTAAATATCGCTCTAGGTTAATTAAGTTAGTTGTAGCAATTCAGTTTCTGTGCTATTACTTCTGGATAGTAGAGTTGTGTACATACTATTATTTCCAGAAAGGAAAATGGTTTCATGATATGGTATTTATTAAATATTATTAATTGTACTATCTATACAAATGGGATTGTTATTGTTATTATTCTGGGACTTTAAACCTTCTTTTTATCTGTAATCATTTTAGAAATTATCTTTTAGAATTTTATTTTCTTGAAAAGAATCTTTCGAAAGTTATTTTTTTCTCTCTTTCAAAATACTAGTCATGGATTTTTCTTCATCTATAGCTTTCGAATTATTTAGCTAACACTCTATCTCTTCGGTAATTTATTATGTTTAAGATCGTTTATGAAATAAAATTTAATTTTTATTTTGGCTTAATTTCATTGTTTATCTTATTTTATTGAGTGGTGACCTTGATCGACTCTCCTACAAATTTTATGAACGAGGCAAAGATTCTCTAGAGGTTAGTGATGAAAATAGACCCAGAGAACTATTTGGTTTTTTGTTTAAATTCAGTTTTCCTATTTAAGTTACTTCCTTCATTAGAGAGTTTATTTTTAATTTTTTATTTATATTGAGTATTTTCTATTTTATTTCGTATTTATCACTGTATTAATGGTTTAATATATGGTAAAGCTATTAAATAATTGGTATTAATAATTAAATACAGAAATTTAATTATTGGGTTACCTTATAAAAGGGATAATAATACACATATTAAATGCAATGTACACAGGTGTTTATTACTTTAACTTTAAATAAATTAAGAAATTATTTATAATTTATTATATTTGGTATTTTTTAAGAACTTTTAATAGCAGGTTTATTTCCTAAATTTGTTAATAGTTAATAATATCACAATTCAAAATTATAAGTACTTTTAATTTAAATAAATTGACATTTCATTTTATTTTCTATAGTTTGTAAAAATTCATTTTTTAATATATAACATTTGTAAGTACTCTAAATGTCTAAATATTAAATCGGATAACGTCAATTTAAATATTTAACTTTAAAAAGTATAATATTAAAAAATTATAAATATTTAATTAATACATTTTTTTATTTAATTAAGTTATCATTTTAAAACTTATGAGGATATATTTTTGTATGAAAAAATATTCAATAATTCTAATCTATTTTGCTTATTTATTTTTAGGTTTATTTTATTTAATTTATCATTTTTTTTTACTGGATTTAAAAAAAATAACATCAAAATTTAATAAATTTTATAAACAAAGTTATTTATATAATATTAAATACTCTTTTAAAAATAGAATAGAATTAAAATAAATATTTTTAATTTATTGATGTATTAATATAAAATGAAATATATAAGTATACGATTTATTTACTTTTTTTCATACATTTATCGTATACAATTATTTATTAAGTTTCTTAATAATATATTATTATATTATTTTTAAATTTTCTATTAAAAACTAGAAATTGGTATTATTATATAAATTATAGTTGATAATAATTTTCCAATATCTAAATAAACGAATAAACAATGAAAAATAAAAAATTGTAATTAATTTATAGGTATATTTATGATATATTATTGATTATTAACTGATATAAGCTTAGATGCTTAAATTATTTTCTAAACAATTTTTTTTCCAATAATAATTTAAATATATTTTATAAATCCAAGGGTGTTAATTATTTATTTTAGTTACAACAAAATTTTTAATTTAGAAATACATATATATTCAAAGTTAAAATATACATTTTTTAACAAATTTATTTATATTAAATAATAATTTTTTTATGAAAATTATATTTCACACCATATACAGAATATATGACTAAACCTTTTTTATCAATGCGAAACTAAAATTATATGTTATCATTATATATATACAATTAATAATATTGTATCAATAAGTTTTTTATTACGTGGCATTATTTTCATTCATATATCAATATCACTAATAATTTTATTTTAGAAACTCTCATTCATTCATTATTTTTATATATTATTTCAATTTATCCTTTATTAAAAAATTTGAAAATATATATAAAAATAATATTACTTATATAATTAGGAAGTTACTAAATTACTTTCAATTGCTTCTTCTGATTATATTGAGCTTTAATTTAGCATAATTTTTTTATTATTAAATTTACACTAATTGGTAAGTTTTTATAGTCCATTAGTAAAAGAAATGTTACTAATTTTGCATAGAATAAGCACACATACTACACTAATAGTTATAAGAGAAAATGCAAAAATAGCAGGGAATATCATATCTTAATAAAAATAGTATATTTATTAGCATAGTCTGGGATTTTCCTACTTTTATGTTGTATCAGGACATTTAAACAAACATTCCCCTTTGTATTAATAGCATTTTTAACATGTATTCATTAATACGTTAAGTTTGTATTATTTTTTGCATATGCATTTTTAAGTCTACATATCTAGAAAAAACCTTTTTCTTCATTACAACTTTTGCACTAATCTTATGAAATACTATTAAAAAATAAATATTTAACATAATGATATCTTATGATTAAAAATATTTTTACCAAGATTAACAATTGATGGAACACTTGTAGCATTTATCACTCTATCCATTGAAGTCATGATATCCAGACATACAGTTACAAACAGGTGGATTTTAATTTCTAAATTTTTCTTTTTTACATAATTTGCAATTATTAGCATTTGTTTCACATTTTTTACACCTTTTATGGCATGGTTCTATTTTGTATTAGTTGTTTTCTTCTATTAAAGAAAAATAATTTCCATCTTTTTCCTCTTCGCAATTGGGTAGTAAGAATTTTGAATTTGAACACTCAGTACATTTTAATTTTCCGTTTTCTTGTAAGCAAGTTTTGCATTTAGCAGGACATTTTTCACAGTTTAATTATCTTTCTAAAGCATAATAACCATTAAGACATATACAATCTGTCGATTTTTAATCTCTATTTCTTCCTATAGCACATGATTGGCATTTCTCACTACTGGTAGCACATGTTTTGCATTAAATTTAACATTCTTTATGAAATTAAATAAACTAATAAAAAACTAATTTTCTAATATGAATTTTTGTACTTTTGCATATTTTTTCTTAGGTTTCGTAGTATCCTTGCTTACAGTGACATTATTATCCAAATCTATTTTTATCTTTACATAATAGACATATGGATAGAGATAAACAATTTTAACATAGTCCTGTGCATTAAGTACATTCTTTTTTTAATTTATCATCAAAAAATGTTTATTTGCATGAACAAATAGGTTTATTCTCTCTAGTTGAGTCAGAACATTATATGCAATTATCAGAATTATCTTTACAGGAGTGACATTGTATACTACATTCTATTTAAAATTATCAATTACCATTTATTTATATGAAATATGAATAGAGTACAACATTATTACTTCCACATTATTTTTAATTTATTTCAAAATACCCATCTTTGCATGCACAATTCTTAGCTTTATTTCTTGTGATATCAGAACAAGATAAACAATTATCAGCTGAACCTTCACATGTAAGGCATTTACTCAAGTTACATTCTTTATATAATTTATTATTGATTTAAGTTTAATATATTTAGAAAACTATTACATTGACATTGATCACCATCATCATAAAAACTAGGTTCACATTTACATTATTTTGTTTTATCAAACCTATTTTCTCCTTATACACATTAAGTACAATTCAATTCACTTCCTTCACATTAATTACAAGGGTGTTTACATTTTAAACATTTTTTATCAGTTGCTAAAAAATATCCCTCGGAACAACTTACACATACATCCTAACTAGAGCATCCACTGCATCCATTTTTACAAAGAGTACAAATGCCAGAGCCTGAACTTGTATTTATATAATATCCATCCTTACACTTAATGCATACATCATAACTCTCACATTATAAGCAATTTGTTTCGCACTATCAAATAATAATATATATATCTTACATTTAAAAATAGATTAAGTAGAGGTAATATAAACAATAACCTAATGTAATATAATTTAAAACTCTCTAAACCCAGCCCATTCATCTGTAGATGCTTAACTTAATTACCACTAAAGATCAATATTTAGGGTTTAGCTATCATGTTTCAAGTCTTTTATTATAATATCGTTTAACATATCTGAATTTTTCATTCCATAGGCATTACTACCACAATAATAATCAGATGTTTTCCAAAAACTTGAACTAAAATTTAAAAGAGTTATTAATATTTTGATTATTTATGAATTTTTTACGTAAATTGTTTATCAAATACTTGATTGTCATTTATAAAAACTTTTAAATACTCATTATCCCCTTTTAATATATTAAATAATTTAAACTATTATTCTAAGTTTATTTTTAATTGAGTAAATTACACGAATCACCATCATATAATCTAAATTTAATATTTATGGAATGATGGGGTGGTAAATTTTCAAAGTTTTTTTGTAACTTGCATTTACTACAATTACTGGTGTGAAATCCAGCGTATCCACTCATTAAATACAGATCATCACAATAAGAAGAAGCATAGTTAATATATATGTACTTCTTTCCATTATGTTCTTAAGAATATTTATTTTCCGTATCATATCTCCATCCCCCATCTTTTACATCTGCAGAAGTAAACTCTTTGTTAATTAAATCTTAGTAAAGAATAAACGGGCCTAAATAATATTATCATAAAATAATAGAATTCCAAATATTTGCTTATATTATTTGTTAAACTAATAATTTTACTTTAAATTGATTAATAGTCGTTGTCTACACACGAATCTCCTTATTAAGAAGAGAAAAAAGGGCACCTATCATAACAGTATCCATTTAATAATTTAAATCCTGTTTCACATTTCTAACAGTTGGAGATGGATTCGCATTTTGAACAGTTTTATGTGCATTTTTATTCGCAGGTATTAGTATTAGTATTAATTATATATGCTTAATTTTTATTTACAATTTTTTTAATAATAATTTTAGATTTTTTTTATAATAAAAATTATTTATTTAATAGAAATTACATGATGGGCATGTACTTTAACAATCATGATTGTAAGAATGGCTTGATTAACATTTGCACTTATTATATTTTAATTATGATCCATTAGGACAATCAATACATTAATTATCACCTGGTCCATCTATTATTGGATTAAATTAAATCATATATTAGAATGGAAATTTCGAAATTATTTAGAATATACCGCATGATTTGCAAGAAGGGTGGCATTCTTATATGTATACATTCAAATTTCTAATCTATTACAAAGCAATAATTAAATATACTAAATAATTATAAAATAGTAGTTTCTATTTTTTTACACCCCAGCTTTCATTTGTGCTTTTATTATTATTAGCGCTGAGTTCTAATTGTAATTCGCTTGAATTCTATTCTATTGTAAAAGCTATAGGAAAGGGAACAACCTAGTCTTTTCTCACATTTCCAGGTACTGCATTTAAACATGGATTATATATTTTTCCATTAGGTGTTGCAAAATAATCAATTTCCCCTTAATTAAGACTTGCTGTATAAATTGTTGCACCATCAACTTTGACTGATATTGCTCTATCCTAAAATTATAAAAAATTTCAGTAAAAACCAATTATAATATTTAAAAATATATGTATATACCGTTTCCCAGTGTCCTATTAAATTTAGATTTGCAGAAATACTTATTGCATAATGAGGAGGTAGAGATTTATAAGATTTTTTAATCCAACTTCCAGAGGATTTATTTTTAAATGGACCTATATATCAGTAATAAAAAATAAGCATATAATTCAAATATTTATCATTTGTAATTTTACCAAAATATTTCCCATCTCTGCACTATATTACAGGATTTTAATTTTCAGATGTTTGCCATCCATTTATACTTGATGGTGACATATCTAATGGGAATTCTTTAGATATCAAAGTCAGTTCTATATTTTATAAATAATTTTTAAAAATATCATATAAAAATTCTAAAAATATATAAACTGACTTTAGTAACTGATATTAAATAGGGTAAGAAACTAAATAATGCAAAAAGTAATCATTATTGCTTATATTTTTTAATTTTTATATTATTTTTAAACTTATAGATATTTTATTATTTAATTTCTTTCAAAGCTAAAATATAATATATATATATTTTCATTGATTTTGTTATTCTAGAAATTTATTTTAAATTTCTAAATTTTTATTAGAATATCTTTTATTTATTTATTTTATATTTTTTTTTTTTTATTTAAGATAATTTATTAATCAGCCATAATTTTAGTTATATTATTTTAACTCAGATAATTTACTAAATAGTTATAGAATATTTGATAAATTAAATTATTTTTGCATTATTAGAATTTATTCAAAATTTTACTATTATAATTAATTATTATTCTATGTTTTGAGAAATATGTTATAATTTTATACTGGCCACTACATATTTTTGACTTTTGCTTTATTCTAAGAGCTTATAAAATTAATATTTAGATTTTTAGAACTAAAGTTTTTATGTTTTTACTCATATATTATAAATTACATTTTTCAAATATTGTATTTCAAAATTTAATATCAATTTTTTATGGCTATAGTTTAATGATAATTTTTTCTAAAATATTAATTATATTAAAATTTCTAAAGCTATTTTTATTTGTTTGCAAAGGAATAAATTAAGAAATATTACTTAAAAATATATATTACGCTATATTAATTAATAGTGTATATCATCTAAAATTTAAAATTCTATTCTAATTAAAAATAATAATATATACATAATTTATTCTAATTATACAAAATAAAATTTAACTTCAGAATAATTATAAGAATGAATATTTAAAATAATAATCAATTAAGGATTTAACTTTATTTAATAATATATTTGATAAAATATAATTGCATGATTCATATTAAAAATCAAATTTTTTATATATACTGAAAACTGTAATTCGTTCTTTATTTTGTACTTTTTTTAAAATAAACCCAAAAAGGTTTATAAACTTTTTTAAGTCAGTTTATCAATATAAATAGAATAAATATATAGTATAATCAACAAAAAAATTGTGTTATATTATTGATTTTTCAAGGTAGCCTAACAGTTTTCAACAATTGAGTCTATTTGTTAACAATTGGTTGGATTATTTAAATATTAATTAAGTGATAACCCTTTTATAAAATACACTAAATCAAATGCTATGTAATCATTTAAAAAATTAGCTTGAATTCTCAACAATTAATTATAAAATTAAACAATTAAACACAATTTTAAATTATTAAGAAAATATGAAAAATTTTAAATGAATTAATTTCAAAAATTTTTTATAACTTAGCTATAGTAACAATATAATAAATATAAGTTTAAAATTATATCTTTTATTATATATATAAACATTATTACATAAATTATTTAACTTTAAATATAATTTTATTATACTAATATAATTGTTTAAAGTTTTTAATATTATGTGAAAATAAATAATAATATATTTATAGAAAGAAATAAAATATTTTATTAATGATGAAGCAGAATTTTTATAATCACTGGTTAATTAAACTTTTCTTAAAAATGTAAATAAAAATTTATCTCAAAAATTTGGTTCAGGTTCAACATTAAGTCTTGTACTTTTTAATATTTAAATGAATAAAAATCAATGTTAGCTCAAAATGTTTAAAAGAGAGCTTTGCATACAATTATATACTGATAACATAGTTATATTATAAAAAACAGAAACCTAAAATAATTTAAAAATGGAACTAAAATTGTTTTAAATAAACTATTTAGTATTTAACTCCAAAAAATTTTAATGAAGCTTAAAATATGCTCAAAATCCCTTACTATCAAGATTATATATATTCACAGGAGTTACATTGATAGATTTTTTAATAAAATAGCATATATATTTTATAATAATATGGAGGGGAAAATATATATTCGATTTGAAATACATTTATTAGAGCTTATTTTGTCTACTTAAATTCTATCATCAATACATAACCCAAAACTATTAGATGTAAATACCATACTCTTGGAGATATAATATATAAAAAATTTTAATTAATCACATATAACTATTCAAATTATATCCTTTTTATAATTTTCAAAAATATTAGGGACTTTTAATTTTTAGAAACAAAAATAAATTTTAAATTATCCAGAGATTCACAAAAATTTTTCATATTTAGAACAGTTTTGAGAGTATTCTAATCTAGTTTGTTGTCTCAATAGTAGTTATGTGAGCTTTTAATAATAAATTTTCATATGATCAAGTAATATTAAAAGATTTATATTTCAGTTGATGGGTTTATAATATTATAATTTATTATGATGTTACTGAATAAATTATACACTAATTATCTTCAGATAGACTATCTATTATTCGATTAAAATTAATTAAACTCCATATATAAATTATTTATACAATAAGATTAGAATTCCTAGTTATATTATATATAAATATTAAATTATATAAGAATCCTGTTGGAAAGTCAAAATCATTAAAATTTAATTTATATAGGTTAATAAATTAAGAAAATTATCCATTTTATATCGAAAAATACACAAAATTATTTTATATATGCATTTTTATATATAATAACTAAATTTTTCTGCAATGACAAATTATTCAATAATTAATGAATTAAATAATGATGAAATAATAAATAATTTTTATTTAATTTAGTTCTTTAAAATTCAATTAGCCAGTAATTTTTTATATATATATAAAAAAAAGTAAAAATTTATGGTATTAATTTATAAATATTATTTTGTTAAATAATAATACCAATTTAATATTGATATGAGAATACCCTTCACTATATAATTTATAAATATAAACTATAATTCTACAACAATTTTACTAAATTTATTAAATAAAATTATATAAGATATACTGATATATTTAAGAATAATAATTATTATATCTGAGTAGATTAATTATGTAGACTACTTTGTATTTCAATATTATTATATTTTTTTAGCTTTCAGTTTAATAAAACAATTTTTTATCTACAATTTAATCAATCAACTATTCTAATTCTTAGTATTATGGAACAACATAATAAATAATATATAAAGAAATAAATTAAATATAATAATAAAATAAAAATAATCTAAGTTTTTTCTAAGTAAAAGTAAAAAAAACAATCAAAAATATTAGCTTCAAAGAATTAAATATGATAGCTTTCTAAAAATATTAAAGATAAGGGCGTTACATAAGTTTTATATGGATGGCTTGCTTTGTTGTTTTAATAATGATAATTTCTTCTAAAAGTTTATAATGTGGATTAAATTGTTCAGAATGCTCTTCATCCGGTTAGTGCTAAGTATGTAATAAATAGTTCATTATCCATCCTAATATGTAAGATTGTATCTCTTATTGTAATGAAAATAATTTTTACTAAAACGGGATATGCACCAATAAATGCAGTTTTTAGGAATTTTAAGATAGAGAGGTATCTATTATGCATTAAAATATTAACTTTTATATTCCTACTGTACCAATATTGAATACATTATATTTAATTTATTTAATAATATATATATTTCTGAAATAGTTTTAAAAATTTTATAAATTATTTTATTTAATAAATTATTATTCAGTTTTTAATTTATTATTGTACTGAATTTTAATATTTTTTAAAGCTTGAAAAATTAATAATTTAATGCTATATTTTTAGACTAAAACATGTAGAAAGTTAGAAGAATGTCCAAACTTTGATAGTGAAGGATCATATAAACTATTAGGTCTAATATAAGGGATAAAAATTATTGAAGAAAATAGCAATAAGTATAAAAATTTAAAAATTATTTTTATTTCAAAATTCTAATTAATAACTATATAAATTAAGGTACTTATTATCATATGGAAATGAATACTAAATAAGAAAGTTTGATGCTAATAAGGGATCATTAATCAGTACAACTGCTTATGGAGCTAACTAAGGAAATATTCTATATTTATAGTATTTTTAAAGTGACAGAATATTTTTAACATATAATGATAAGAGTTAAATATAATATTGGGATTCAGCTACAATGAGTAATTTAAACACTACATAAATCTAGCATAATGCCAATAGAAATTTATTTCTATTTAATATATAAAATCATGAATTGGTATATAGTTAAGAAGATGGAAAAGTAATTATTAAGGATTATTTTGAAAATAACAGTCAAATTATTTTTAATTCAGGTAAAATATTAATATATAAAGACTATTACTTTAATGTACTTATTTGTAAAATAAATATAGGACTAAACGAATCTGTCGTTAACTTCGCTTTAGATTAAAATTCATAGAATTTATATGTTTAATTCAGCAATAAATAAATATTTTAGTATAATAAATCTACTGAAAATAAGAGATTAGTATATGAAGGACTTTATATAATGAATACAATTTTAGTTTCATATATAGAGAATAGGCCATATATCATTTGTTTTTATTAATAAAATGGAAATTTTTAAAAGGGAAAAGATATCTTTATTATAAATATATCCAATGGCCAGGTGGAGAATATATTAAAATTTCATTATTAATATATTTTATGTAATGACAGCATTTCTTTAACATTTAATAAATTACTAATATAATTATTTTTTTAAAGAAATTTAAATCGATGAATAAAAATAATTACTTATTAGTAGAGATTAAGATAATCTATATATATGGAATTTGCAATATGGAGTTTAAAATATATAAAAAAGTTATTAAAAAGAAAAAGTATTATTAAATAATTTTAACTATGATTAGTCTGTATTTATAGGTTCTAATAGATTTGGAGAAAATTTTATATACTAATACAATAAAGATTATCCTTTTATTTGGAATAAATAATAATATATATCAAAAAGAAAAAATACATAAGGGGCTTTACCATTTAATAATAAATTTTTTGTTTATGGTGATGAAATTTCTTTGATAAATTATGATGAATAAGAAAGAAAATGGTAAATTTACATTTTATTTTAATTATTATATAAAAAAAATAAAAAAATTTTAGGGTTCCTAAATTCAAAATACTGAATTTATAAAAAGAATAATAAATGCAAACTAATAATAATTATCCATCTTATTTATACTTTGATGAATAATCTAAAGAATTGTATTAATTTAATAATAATATAATAAGGTGGAAGGATACTTAAGGAAAATAAGTTTAAACGATTTGCTATAATTCCCAAAATAAAAATGAAAAATTTATAAATATAATTAAATTTAAACAGATGTTTATCACAATAAATAATTAAAATGATATTTAAGTATGGAGATATCCCGAATTATAACGTATTAGCTCTATAAGTTTACAAGACTAAGAATAATTATACATACAGCTAGATTAAGCAAATACAGACTAACTCATAGTTTATAAAAAAGATAAAATAGTAAATAAATATGCTTATCATAATTTTTTATTATTCCATCATATAACATTTTTTTAAATTAAATAGATTCTTTACTATTATATTGATTCTGACATAAAAGGATAATCATACTTTAAAAATAGCCAAGCCAATATATTTTAATATAATAATAGGGTTATTAGCTATGATCGATCCGGTAGTTTATATAGATGGAGAATTTTTAAAGGGAGTGAAACATGTAAGAATAAATCATTTTAAAGCAAAACTAATTTTTTTTGTATAAATTTAGAATGTGCTTATAATGATAGATGTTAAGAATGTGATTAATATAATTGTATTAAGTGCTACCCAGGATTCTATCTTTTAAATAATTCTTGCAATGAATGTTAGATATAATGCAAAACTTGTAGTGCGTAAAACACATGTTCATCATGTGTAGAATCTTATTATTTAGAACAAAATAAATGCAACTAATGTATATATCCTTGTATTAAATGGTAAAAAAATTACAAATAATTTACTATTAAAATAAATATTATATAAAATTAGTTAGAGCTAATAAGTTTGTAATGAATGTGTTAAAGAATATTTTGAAGAAGATGGTAATTGTTTTTATAAAAGTTGTTAGGGAAATTGTAAAAAATGTACAGGAAATGCAGAAAAAGATTGTGTCTCTTGTAACAATTCATTCTATCTAAAAGGTATAATTATAATGAGATTATAAGTAATAATAATCTTATATGTTCCCAATATTTTTCATGTAGATGGGAGATGCATCAGTTGTGGTTAGGGAGCAATATAATGTGAAACTGAATTTTTACATTAAACTTGTGCTATTAAATATTATCTAAGTATATAAATAATAATATTATATTTTTATAATATCAAGTTATATTCTTAATAATAAAACTAAAGACGGAAATATATGTGAGTATTGTGGAAGTGATTTTGTATTACAATGTGATAATAGATAAAAACATATTTTATGTACAGATGGGTATTTTTTGGATTAAAATAGCATATGTTAAATGTGTGATAGAAATTGCAAAACTTGTTAATATAATAGTGCATACTGTATATCTTGCCATAAGTCAGCTTACTTATAATAAAATAATACATGTTTTCATACAAATTGCTATTTAAATTGTAAAACCTGTTTTAGCGAAACATATAATGGTTGTTTAACTTGCTAAGATGGTAATTTTTTACTTTAAATGTTTATACTTGTAATTATTATTTAAATAAATTAGGATACTTTCTAAAAAATAATTAATGTTTAAAATGTAATTTCACTTGTTCATAATGTTCATCAGAAAACGATTGCTTACAATGTAGTTTGAACTACTATTATATCAATTCATATTAGTTATGCTTATAATGTGATGATAATTATTATTCAAACGGAAAATAAGAATAAATATGTAAAGAATGCCCATAATATTGTACTAAATGTAGAGAGGATTAAGATAGATAACTATAATGTACTAGTTGTTCCTAAGGGTATATCCTTTAGTAAAATAGGTGTGTGGAAATATAATAATGTAGTGAAGGTAGTGAAATATATGATATATTATAATTATTATCATATATATTTAACTACTTATATAGGTTGGATTTATTTCCCATTGAAGAATAAATGTGTTCGATATAATACTGCTTAGAATTGTGTTGATATACCTATTTATCCAGATATTATAGATACAGATATAGAAGATGATGTATATTATACTATTTAGATAGAAGGACCTAAAACTGCTAATGCAAGATAATTTTCATTGCCTTTTTCAAGAAGAAAAATAACAAAGAGCATGTAAAATATTTAAACAATAAACTATAAAATATTTCCTTATATATAAATATTATAATTTAGATATTTTGGGCCAAACACTGCTATAACTTTCTACATATAATTTACAGGAAAAATATCTGATTATTAAGGTGAGAGATTTATTTTTCATTCCATGACAAATAAAAACACAGACAGAGGAGAGATAGTTATTGGAATTTAAAATTACTCTATTTATTTATAATATGCAACTAATTTAAATTCTCCAAATAAAATAAAATTTTCAAAAAATAGTAAATAATATTTTATTTATTATTAATGATATATAATAATAAATATTAACATTTTTTTATAAAGTTTTTGATATTTTGATGGACAAATAATGGCATTCTCTATATTTTGGAGTTGTATCAATTTCTAATAATGATTTGTCTAGCTAAATTATACTATTAATAGATGGTGTATAATAAGATAATATTTCGATTAATCATGATTCTATTACAGGAGAAAATATATTTTATTAAGGTATTCCACCTGCTTAAAGAATAAGTAGTATTATTGGAGCTAGTTTTTAGTAATTAGATATTTAAAATACTCATTTTATAGGAGCATTAGATTAATTGTAAAATATATTTAAATTATTAACTATTATTTTAGTTTTTTTTTTAAATCTATATGAAAAAATTTTAATTTTGTTAGTTTAATTTTTCCAAGATAAATGGATCAGAAAGAATTACTTTGTTTACAAGATAAGTGTGACTATTAGTGTAATTAGTGTATAAAATATTCTAATATTTGCTTTGGATGTGCTGGAAACCGGTAAAAGTTATTTTGGAATAAAGAAAAAAAATTATATTTAAAATTCATTCATTTATTTAGAGTATATATTTAATGTAAATGCCCTGACGGAACTATTGATATCAAAACTTCAACATGTCCAAGTATATAAAGAAGATTAAATTCTTGTGAAAACAAAGACTATAAAAATTACAAGCAAACTTCAGAAAATAAATAAAAGAGAAAGTTAAAAAGTAGTTTCAATTTAATAGAAGAAGATGGGTAGTATAATATTGATGGTAGTAATTTTAATATTGATACATGTTAAGATAATAGTGATAATGGATATATATTGTTGTGTAGTATAAGTGAAGTCAATAGAATAAAGTTCAATTTTTACCATTTTGATCTATAGCCTACAGGAAAATTCTTTGTTTATGACTAGTCACCTTTAAATGCCCATGTTTAAAATATTAAAATATTATTTGATATAAAATCTTCTGAAAAAACTATAATAACCATAAATTCTGATTACTCGATTATATTTTGGGATTTTTAATCACTTACAATAAGAAATAAACATTATTTTTAACATGCTATTAACTTTGGTTCTTTGAGTTTAAAATAGCATAAAATATTTATTTACATAAATATTGAAGATAGATCATCATTCTAAGAATATAGTACTTAAAATGGTTAAAAGGAACAAGAATACTAATTATAGAGTCCTATTACTGTAATATATAATTCTGAAGAAGATTCCACTAATTATATAGGGTATTAAATTGATTATAAAAATAATTTGATTATACTAATTTCGTTTAAAATTCTACAGATTTTAAAATGGAGAATTAGGAAAAATTGTATATTTTAAAAATAATATACAAAAATTAGAGAAAGAAAATCCCAAACATAGGTTTGGAGAAATGTTTATCGATGTTAATAATGGAAATTTAATCTGTTTTGATAAGTTCGGAGTTATATATGATCAATATTTTAATACTATAGGAGAAGCATAAATAAATTATAATCTATAAGAAAATCATTATTTTGATAAAAATTAAAATATATTATGGTTTGGTTATGAAAAAGGATAGTCTAATTCTCACATTTCTTACTTTTTCATAGAAGGATATCGCGCATAAATTATAGAATTAGATATGGTTAAATACAGAAGTATGGTAATAGACAGTGAAGAAAATGAAATCATAATATCAATAGAGAATGGAAATTTATAATTTTATAATTTATTAACAGGAAAATTTCAAAGAGAATAATTACTTGAATCATAATAAGGTAAAATTATATAAAAATATAAGAGATAAAAAATAAAATATTTATAAAAGGAAGTAAAGACATGATTTTGGGAGAAAAAAATAATAAGATAATTTTATAAAGTTATGACCATTATATAATATTGTATGATTATGTAGAGGAAAAATAAATTTATAGACATGATTTCCTAGTATAATCTTAATTTTATGTAAAAAATCGTAAGTAATTTTTAATAATAAGTAGCAATGAACTTATTTATATACACTGTATAAACGGAAATATAATTTAGAGAAATTAATTAGTTAAAGAAGGGGTTTATACAAACAATTAAATAGTAGAAACATTGGATTTTTTAATTATTTCAAATTAAAGTGAAATTTTTGTATATAATTTGCATAGTCTTGAAATGATATATCAATTTTCTACCAACAGTATTCATATAACTTAAGTAAAGTTCTTGCATTTTCTAATTATTTATATAAATTTTGTATATCTAATTTTATAAAAAGCTACTCATAAATGAACATAAGTAGAAAATAATAGTTTATTCGACTTTTAGTCAGCAAGAATAAATATTTATATTAAATATATCAAGCTAGAATATTATTTAAGAGCTAGAAACTACAGAATAATAATATAAAGGAAATAATATTATAGTAATAGATGATATAGAAAATGATATCATTATTCAAGTTAAAAGAAATATAATATTAATATGGGATATAAAAAATTCTATAATAATAAATTTTTATGAAAGCAAAGAAAATAACATTATAAATTCTGTTTTAGATAAATAAAGTAATACATTATATGTTACATCAAGTTCAGAATTGATTGCCTGGAGTAAGTATTCTTAAATTTATTTCCTTTCATTTATAATTAAAATATATAATATATTTTTTCTTTTTTTGCAGATTATAAAATAATTATGGAAAAATAATCTGGAGGTATTGAACTGCTGCATAAAGATAGTAGACTAAGTGTTATAGAAAAAATAATGAAAGTTTTTATGGAGTTGATGATGAAAGCAACGTGTGGGAATACAACTAAACTATTAAATCAATGGAGTTCAAATATACTCTATAAAATTAACCTATCAATATTTATAAAATATAAGATTAATACATTTTAATTTATATCTAAGAATAAATACAATTGTTTACAATTGATATGAAACTATTATATAATTTACCATAATAAAACTGTAAAACAGTGTTCTATGATGATAGTATGGAATATATGTTTGGCTGTCTGACTTTTACTAATTAAATAAATTATTTAAGCATTGACCACACTCAAAATATAATAAGTAATATAGACCTACTAGATTTCCATAATAGTAATTTTATATCTGGCATATAAATTAATCCATAACTAAATCACATAATATCTTATGATAGCTAAGGGGTAAGTCATTACATTAGCAAAAAAATAAATTTATAATATATATTTTTAAAAACAAATAGGAAGTTAAATTTTGGAATTATTAGAGTAAATCTGTCGAAATTTCTATAAAATTGAATGAAAGGGAAAATAAAAGTATACAAGGCGTTTAATTCCTTAATTCAGAAAAATAGTTGTTTGTATATGGAAAATTTAGTGAATTTTATATTTATCAATATGAACAAACTATTGCTAAACATTTGCAAACCATTTATATCAAGCCTGATTACAACATAGATATATTAACAGTGCATAGCATACCATAAAAAGTCATAGCTTTATCAAATCTAAAATAAAGTTTAACAATTTTTAATATAATATCATAATAATATATTACGATATAAATAGAAAGTTAACTTCCTTGCAGAAAAAATCAAAATTATGAATTTTTCGAAAATTTTAATATTATAGCAGTTTATTGCACATATCAGGTTAATATTTATTAATTGGATCCATTTTTATTTATCGGAAAGATAAGAGATCCAATAAATAGCAATGACATTATCGGTGTAAAAATTATTTCAAGAGAGGTTGTAATGGTGTAGACTAAAAGCAAAATATCATTTTACTTATTTAATAAATATGATTCATAATTGTTAGCTGAATTCAATCTTGAAGGAGCAGTTATTTACAAAAATGAAAGTAGTTTAATATAAAGAAATCTATAGTAGCAGTTAAATATAAAATTAAGTGGAATCAGCAATAATAAAATATTTAATTATGATTAATATATTAGTTTAGATGTTTTCGAATAGTAAAAGGAATGCTTTTATTAAATATAAAGAAATGAAAATTTTTCAGAAGAAATTTATTCAAGCTTAGATTCAGTTAAATCTATTAATAGAAAAATACCATTAAAACTAGTTTAATTTGAATATTTGATGAAAGAGGGTGATAGTTATCAAAATTTGCCATAATAATAATAAAGTTTTTCTCAAATTTTATAAGTCAGATAACATAAGGAAAAAATATTGTTTACAATCAGAAGAGATACATTCAGTGAGATAAAGGACAATAAATTAAATATTATTGATTTAACTTTAAATTTAAGTTTTAAGGAAAATGAAAGCATTATATTTCCAGCATAATTAAAACAAATTTATTTTTTGAATAATATTGTTATTTCTGATATTCAAAATAGTAGACTTGTTTTTAAAAATTTAGAATTACTATATATTGATAAACTTGATATTATAGATGTTCAAATCATAAATAGTGTTCTTTTCGATATATTTAATACAAGTAAAGTTGTTGTTAAAAATTTAACATTAAAAATGTTAAATTGCTAAATTCTATGCTGTTTAATTTTGATTAGATAGGCCATATCGAAATATAATAGTACAAAAATAAGTTTTTTTTTAATAAATATTTGTATATTTATAAAGTATTTATTTATCGTATTTTAGATTTACCATTGAGGAAGCATATATTTCATAGAGTAAACATATAATTGAAATTCTAAATTCCAAAGATGTTATAATAAATAGCTTGATTCTTAAAAACATTAAAAATGAAGATCTTTAACTTGACTGTATAGCTATATAAATTATGGATCTTTAAATTTGCAATTAAACAATATTTAGTTTTAATATAATACTAATTTTGCATTACTCAATAGTTTAAATTACTTTAAATAACTACAAAAAATGATTACATTAGAAGATGATATAATTTCTATTTCTAATTTAAATTGCATTCACAGTTTCAGTGATAGACAATTTTCTCTTATATAAATCTAATAAGCAAACCAATTCCATATATATAAATCATATATAAATGAATTAAATTACTGTAATTCTGATGGGAGTTTATTAAATGTCCAGTAAGTAAATCTTTTTATCATAGAAAATGTAAAAGCTCACTATTCTTGTGGTAAAAATGGTGGAATATTTAGCTTTAAGAACGCCAAGTAAGACTAAACAAGAATAATATTTTATAATTTAAATCTATAATATTTTTATAATTTTGTAAAATAAGCTTCGGAAATGATAACATGATTAGAAAATCTATTTTTTACAACAATACAGCGAAAGTCCAGGGAGGAGTTATCCATTCTATTAATTCAGAATTTAGCATATATGAAGTTGAATTTGTCCACAATAATGCTAAAATAGGAGGGGCTATTAGATTTAAAAATCATGTCCCATAATTTTTCCTTAATAATATGATCCAATTTTAAAATAATCAAGATGACTAAAAACTTAGAAACTTAAAATAAGCATCTAATATATTTCAGAATAATACAGGAATAATTTTTGGCTCTGATATTGGAGTTTATCCGACTAAATTATTAATAAAAAGCTATGAGGAAAGTTGCATTATAAATTAAAGTGAAATAGGACAATATGTAATTTAAAAAGCGGCAAGTGGAGAGAAACTGCCCTTAATTATTTAATTTATTGATATAACTGGGGGAATTATAGCGTTTGATCCCCAGCAAATAGTAATTAGTCAACCATAGTTAATTCCTGAACTAGAAGAAATATTTAATTTAGAAATTTCAAGTCCTACTTCTACTTCATCGTACTAATAATATATAGAAATTATAAAAAATGTAAATTATTGAATTATTTGTTTTATTTATAATTAGAATAATTGGAAAGACAACATATACTTGGAGTGATTTTAAAAATGATGTTTAAGGATTTCAATTATAATAATTTTAGGTTGTTTATATCCCAGGATAAATGTTAACTATTATTTTTTCCTCTAAAGGTATTAGGAGCGTAAATTAATCAGATTCTTAATAATTATAAAAAATACAAGGTTAAATTTCAACAGTTAAGGTATAATTTCGTTAATGCATAAGAGGTAATTTTTATTTAATATATCCTCCATTTCTGATTAATTTAATCAGATTATAAAATAATTTATAGGAGAAATTTACTAAAAAATTAATGGATATCCTACTTGTTACTAATGTCCACAAGGAAAGTACTCATTATAATAGCCGGATATAAACAATACTGATCAAAAATGCGATACCTGTCCTAAATTTGCAGAAACTTGCTATAAAGATTAAATTATTCTTAAGAATGGATTTTGGAGAGATAAGAATGATAAAAATTAATTGAATGCTGTAGAATGTTCAAACAGGTATTAATGAAAAAAATAACTTAATAAATATTAATATTAACTATATCAATATTTACTTAATATTATTATCAATATAGACCATAAAATTGCCAGGGACTAAGTAAAAATTCTAAAAACTACTGTATAAAGGGTCACGTAGGAGTAAAATACATATCTTGATATTTAGTTTATATGATTTTAATAATATTATATTTTATTAAGCCTTTGTGTGAAGAATGTGATATTAAAGGAGAAATATGGGGAGAATAATACACAAGAGATGGATTAACTATAACTTGCTATAAATGCAGTGAAAAAGGTTCTGTAACTAATATTTTAAAGCTACTCGTCATATTAGGATTAGAAATATGGTTCATTTAGTTTACTCTTACAAATACAATTAAAAATGGAACATTGCTTACTTAGTGTAGATATATTCGATTGCTAAATATGGCTCCTATCGGAAGTTCATCATATTAGGACAAATCACCTTTCTTTATTAAACAATTTTTCCACTATTTATCATTGGCAAAATTTTGTAATTAACATAAATTTGAACAAGGCAGCTATCTTACATTTGTACCAGGAATATTCAGTAGTCCTGTACAAATACTTTATTATATATTTGATTGCTTTATGTATAACTAAAATGAAAGTCTTTCCATTGTATATAAACGAACATTATTAAGTAAAAAAAAAAATGTTTAAAAATTAGAAATTTTAAAATATTATTATAATATTAGGTCTCACAATCCCACTAATATACGCCAGTATCCTATTTATAATGTACACCATATTTGTTTCTTTAAAAAAATATTCTAAATTCAATGGAAAACATATTTTCAATGGATGCATGTTTTTCATTACATACACATAACCTGGATTACTGTCTTCACTTTTAAAATCTGTAAACTGCAGGACGATTGCTGACAAAACTTATATTGCTGCAGATCTAACTTTTATTTGTGGTTCAGATGAACAGATAAGATTCACATATTTGGTCGGTCTTCCTTTGATATTAATTTTAATAGTTATTATTCCTTTCCTTATCTTGAAAAGAATTAGATATACTTTTAAAATAATAAATAATAATGGTATATTTACCTTATAAAAACTGGATTTTTTTCATCAGATGTTAAACCTCAATACTACTATTGGGAATTTGTAAGAATGAATAAAAAAATTTTAATTGTTATTTTTCATTCAGCCTACAGTTAATACTAAGGATAAAAACTAATATTCACATTACTATTGTAAAAATATAAAACTAATAAAAAATATTGATTTAAATAAAATTATTTAATTTTTTTTAGAATTTTGATCTATTATTTCCTCTCTAGTCAAGCAAGACCATACCGTTTTTTAAATATTATGGGAATTGATCAAGTACTATACTCCAATTTTTATATTTTATTAATATATAATTATTTAAAAGAGATCCATGCTTGTATTATTGGTTCTTGGTAGTTTGAATATTTTGTACATATATGTTGAAATTAGTCACATAAAATAAATATTAGTTTTCTCAGCTATTATCATTGATTAAACATATTTTCTATATCTTTTGGGGAATATTATAGTTAATAAATGGATAGGAAATCATATAGATAGTTATATCTATATGCAAAATCAACTTTTAAAATTGTTTCCCAAGTTATAAAGTAAAATATATATCATCAAAAGATAAAACTATAGAAATTTTAGGAATTGGAAAAAAGCTTAAAAATTAGTAAAACTGTATATCTAATAGCAAAGATAAAATAATATTTAAAACCAATTAAAATTTTTAAATGATTATTCTAAGCTTGGTTTTGATTACAAACAATAAGGTATTCATAACTATAAATAGAAAAAGAAAAAAATAATATAATTTTTTATTATTTTAAAATAGAAGAATCTTCAGAATTTTAATTAGACTTTAGTGATTTAGAAAGTAGTGGTAGATTAAAGGAAATTAATGGATAATCAACTACTTTCGCAAGTGCTAGGACTTTACAAAATAAAAATAGCCTTTAAAAATATTATTGTTAAAGGGGTGAAACAGGATAGATTCCTTGTAAAGAAGTATAGGAGCTTGCCTTAGAAACATCAATATAATATGATTAATATGAATAACTCGAAAAACAACAGCATTTTGAAATGGAATCATTCCGATAGCTTAAATTAAGTGCTAAAAAAACTGAAAATTAATATAAATGTCTAAATCATATAGTATACCTAAAATATAAATTAAAAATTAATAAATAACAATATTATGAAATCTAGATTATTTTTATAAATTATAAACAAGATTACCACCAATATAATCTAAAAGTTATTTATATGTATGTCATTGTAATATTCTCCTTTTTATTCACACAGTTATATTTAAAATAAATAAAAAGCTAGTACTCACAAATATTATTTTATTAAAATAAATATATAAAAAATTTTTTTATTACTTCTATTATTAATTCCATTAAAATAAAATTAAATTTAAATAAAACAGTAGTTTATAATTTAATACTTTAAAAAATGTATAATAATTAAAATTTATTAATTAGTAATTTCACTTTTATAACTATAAATTAATACCAAAATACACTTAATATTTTACAATACTTAATTTTTTTTTTAATGCAATATTATTTCTTTCTAATTATAATATGAATAGTATAAGCAATTAAAAATTAATTAATTTCTCATTATAAAATAATTAGAATTTATTTGATTTGAAATAAAATAAAAAAATATATAACAAAAAGTTATATAATATAAAACAAAAACTTATATATAAATATGATATAAAGGAAAAATAAAATTACAAGTAATAATAAATAACTTTATATATAAAGTAAATTATATAAAATTTCATAAATATATTTTGCAATGCTTAATGATAGGTTAATTTATTTAATACAAATCTGCTGAGTTTGTATTAAATGGAGATTATGTTTTCTAGCTTTAGCTTTAATTCTAGTCATTGCTAGATAAAGAAATTTATTATTATTATTCATTTATTAATGTTCTAGGACTTTCAGCTTTGTTATTTTTAGAATTTAGGAGATATTTTGGGTTTTTTAAGTTAGTTTTGCTTGTGGAACTGGAACTTCTTGAAGTCAATTATTTATCATAATTCAAGGTATTTAATTTTGAAGCATTCTAGAATTATTAATTTTTAGATGAATATCCTTAAGATGAACAATACATTTTATCTTAAGAAGGCTACATTTCTGTAGTTTCAGTTGTAAACCTGGTAAAAGTTTGAAGTTTGCAAGAAGAATTCATGCTTTTCAATTAGTTTTGTATGGTTCCACTCTGAGCACTATTTCTTCTAAATATATTATTTAATCTTCCAATGGTTGAATTTTTAGATGTTAAATTTTATTTGTTTTATTACTAAGACAATTTAGATTGAAAAGCTGTATTATTTTAAGGAATATATTAAGAATTGTTTTTAATATAATTTTAAATAAAATTAGATTTAGCTGTAAACTAATGAGAACTATTAGAATTTTTTTTATAGGATTCTTATTTATCATTTTTATCAGACATTTTTTCTAGTTTATTTTTAATTTTTAAGTCTAAAGTATTATTTTATTACTAATTAAAATAATCTTAAGAAATAGAATAAGGTTTATTTTCTTATTAACTTCTATTAGTTTTAAGACTTTTTTAGTTTATACCCATTACTTTTTAAGTAGATCCTAATTTGGCGAAATATTTATTTTAAAAATGAAGATCTTCTTAGTCCATGGTTTCGACATCTTTATTTTAGAGTTTTTCCAAATTTTTTTTTTGTTTTCACTATTTTCTAAGCTTTCTGCTACAAAGGATTCTTATTTTTATTGTTCTGTTATATTTTTCATATTTATAGGAATAATTTCTATATCATCGAGTAAATTTTATGTAAAATGCTTAATATTTTTGCTGGACGGAGAGTCCTACTTTAAAAACTGTTGACAATCTCCAAAGGGAAATTGACTTTTTTCAAGAAAATAAGTGTCCTGCAATAATTCTGTTTCTGTACTGCAAGTATTTGACAAAATAGTTGAGAAGAAAAGGGAATTATCAAAATCATCTTCTATATTAATAAGAGAAGGGATTTCGTTCTCTACCTTCCCTATGAACTTTTAACTTGTTGCATTTTTGAGATTACTTAATTTACCGTAGTTTTCAAGAACAGATGTTGAGTTCGAATATTGTTATTTATTTTTCTTTTCTACACATTTATTTAATTCATTTTAAAAGTTTTCTCATTATTAGAATCTTGAAATATTTTTATATACTATTGTATATTTCCTTCATATCGTATACTTTTTTCTGATTCTCTTGATGTATTTTAGGGGAATTTAAACCTCTGGTCATAGTAGGCTCAACAGATATATCTTCTTTGGGGGAAATTTATACATTTTATGGTTTTTAAGCATTTATCTAGTAAGTAAATTAACTTTTCTATGCTGATTTAGTTAGTGAATTAGTAATAGGGGAAATGCTTGTTTCACTCTTCAAATTACTATAAATTTTAAATTCTTTGCTTGAAGCTGAATGCGTATAAGGCTTAGATTGTGGAAGAGATGTTTTAGGTAGCATATTAAATGTTTATTATTATTTGTGTGGTGTCAAATAGTTATCTTTCATTTTATTTTGTTTTGTTTTTTTTAATTTAAATATTTGTATATCACTAATATGTTTATAAATTAATTTAATATATAATTTATTTGCATTCAAATGCATATAAATAATTAGCCAACTTGAAAAAACTTATATCTTGTATTTATCCCATAAATGTAATAATTATATATTACTAATCTGTGAAACAAGACAAATAAAAACTAATTTATTTTATTCGAAATGGTATAAAGAACAAATTATTTTCAATAAGGACTGTCTAAAGAAAATAATGAATTCAAGAAATATTATATTTCTATACAATTTATTAATATAAAGAAGTAAAAAAAGAAAGTGATATAAAAATAAATGTAATTATTAAATTATAATTAACTATGTCAAATTACTTGAAAATTAAATGCGATATTTATATTATAGAATATGAAAAATACTTGAATCCACAATTTATTTTATATCACAGATTATAGTGAATTTAAAATTAAAACTTATATCATTTAGTCATCTATACAAAGTGAGTAAATATTCATGAATTCATTTTTTATATAACTTTTACAGCAATGTTTATAAAAATTCTTCCTATTGTAGAGTATATTCACTAAAATTGACATTTAAAAATACAATATAAAGACAGTGAAAAGGCAACTATGATATTTCAACTTAGTGATATTTATTAAATAGTTTTAAAGGGAATTTTAAAGATATTTCAGCCGTTTATTTTGAAATCAAATATCCTAACGCTCAATTTAATGGAACGCTCCTTAATAATATTTCTTATTAATTAAATATTTCAATAGGAAAAACTATAAAATTAATTCAACTAAACTTAAATTTATTTTTATATAATTGAAGTTAACTTAGTAAAAGTAAGAATAACATTTCAATAAAATAATTCCCTATTTGTATTATCTATATCTATATATTTTTATAGACCTATATTTATTTTTTTTATTATATGCAATTTTAATCATAAAATTAAAATTATAAATAATAATGTTCCATATAATTATTTTTATTACCTCCATAAATTTGAATAATATGTTTGTATTATATATTAATTAATTTTCATTTTAAAAATAAATGATAGTAGTATTACATTAATATATTAATATATTTATTATTTTATAAAAATAATTTGTATGTAAATTGAATCTAGATATTTGATTTATATAATTATATTCAAATATGTGTGCGATACATTTATATAGGTTATGGAATATATAAATTTATATATTCGCAGTAAATATATTAGAAAAGGATTTTACATATATTGTAATAATTTTATCACCAGCAATTAATAATATTTTAATATTAATATTAATACATATTTTATAAATTAGTAATTATTCTTTTTAATTTGAATGCATAAAAAATAATTATGTAAATATATATATATAAAAATCAGAAGAGTGGAATTGATATTAGAATTACTTTATCAAAAATTTAAATAAATTATTTTATATTTATAACTTAACTTGATAATTATTAAGAATTAAAGTAAAAGTAACAATATATTAAAGTTTATAAAATTAGAAAAAAAGAAAAAAAAAAATTTAAAAAGAAAAATAATGAGATAAATATCATTAGAGCTTTTAAATTATTTGATAATTATATTCTATCTATTATATCCATTGAACTCTTGTAAATTTACTTAAATTTATTTATATATCTATTTATATTTCGGAAATATACTTGATAGAGAAACTGATAAGCTATGAATTTCCGTCGAATATGATTCTTTAAAATATATAAGACTGGATTTTGTAAAATGGGGCATAAAAGAGAATAATAAATTGCTCAAGCAAGAAAATGTTTGGTAAAATAAAATATATATATTAATATTATATTATCCCATCACTTAAATTTGTATTATTTATGCTTTTATTCAATAATATGGGATAATTCTATTATTCTATTTATTTATAATTAGAGTTTTAATAAATTGATATTTAATCAATTAGCTATATTAGAAAAATATAAATATAACATCATTTAATCTAGGTTAATTTGGAAATATGTAGGAAATATACAAAATTTATAAAAATATTCCACCTCATTACTCAGTATATATATCATACTAGATGAATTTAATTCGATCTTGGGATTAAGTATAATTTTTTCTTTTTATATATATTATTTTATTATAAATTAAAAGACTAATAACATCAAAAAAATTAAATTTATTTGATTTTTATTTAATATAAATATTAATCAAATATATAAAATAGGTTATGTATAAATTATGGTGTTTTAAGTTGACAAATTCATAATATAGATTTAATTTTATAGATATATAATATGATGAACTGTCTTTTACTTAGGATTTTTTTAATTATTTTAAAAAAACATATAACATTAATTTGGAGTTAAAACTAAATAACGAAATTTAATTTTAGAGAAATTATGTTTGATTAATAAATAATCAATATCAAAGAAAGTTATATGTATATTTATCATTTAATAGTGAGATTTCATATTAATAAATCAATTTTTAAGTATAAACTGAAATAAATAATTTGTATTTATAAGAAAAAAAAAAAAATAATCAATTAAATAAAAATTAAAAATAATATTATAATAATAAATATAATATAAAAACTATTAAAATTATGAATTTTTAAACTTAAAACACCATGATAAATTTATTAAATTTTTATTTTTTAATTTCTTTCTTTAGAATTATTCTAAACCTATATGATTTTTACTATAATTAGAATAATGATGCAATATATGTATACGTGGATGATAAATAAATATATTAAAATAAATATGATTGGAATATAATATAAAATTTAGTAACTTTAAGTAAAAACTCATGTGAAAAATAAGATAATCTAATATTTTATCCGTTTGATGAGGCAACTATGCTTTAACAAGTATTTTTTGAGTAATAGCATAATAATGAGTAGTTAAAATTATTATTTAAATCAAATTTAGATACAGATCTTTATGATGAATCGTGGGCAGTAAACATTTATCGATATATTATTGTAATTAAAAGGTATTTTAATTATTAAAAATTAATTTAAGATAGGAGAATTATATATTTTTGCTAATTTATGTCATGAAAGTTGTAAAAAATGTGGTAATTAAATAATATATATATATAAATAAATTAATATATTTCTTGAATTTTAAATGAACAGATGGACCACTTGAAACCCAATGCACAGAATGCATAGAAGGTAATTTATTAGTAGGGAATTAATGTAAATGTATTAATGGCTTTGCTTCATAACATTCATGTGTCAGTTAATGTCCAAGTAATCTATAATAGTTAAAATAAATAATTTATAAGATTTAGTATATAATATTATAAGTTGGGTACACAGAAAATGCAATAAAAAATTTTGTGAGAAAAAATGTGGAGATTATTGTTTATAGTGCATATCATATAATGAGTGCACACAATGTGAAAATGGGTATTTTGTATGGAAATATTATTTTTTATAATTTAAAATTTAATATAATTATAAAGATCAACTATTAAGAAATTTAATTTAATTTTTAGTTACTAAATGGAAAATGTGTAGATAATTGTCCATTTTATACATAACTAATATCTAATAAATGTATTGATGCAGACTATGATTCATTATTAAGTAATTTTATTAAATTATATAAAATAAATAGTTAAGATATTAAAATTAACTGAATAGAATCATAAATCTTATATGAAGATTTGATAAATAAATAATTCTATAGTTATCAAATAAAAAATATGAATTGGCAATACTCAAATAAGATATAATATGATTATAATGGTATAACAAAGGAAGTTCAATATTATGGAGGCTAAAAGTGTGGATAATATGCCTTAATGGGTGGATATGGTATATTTAATGAAAATATATTAGAAAATTAAAAGTTATTTAAAACATTTGCTAATCTACCACCTCATTATGGTATCATTTTAAAGGTATAATTTTGGTATGGAGAAGAATGTAAAATAATCTTATATATTAATAATTAATAAAATAATAGTATTTTAATTTTATCATAGGGAATAATGACTATCTATAAATAAAATTTGATGATTAGGAAGTATTTAATAAAAACTATAGGTACTCAAAGAATAATATAAATTACCAATTATATAAGTTTTAAAATAAAAATTTCATTATTATAGTAAAAAAACATAAGTTTCCTAAAATAATATAAAATGTGGAGATGATGATTAATAAATTGATTATGATTAATAAAAAGATAACATTATTGTACCAGCTTTTCATTATGCCACCTCACTAGATATATAGTTTATATGGGATTAAAAAAAAATATTTCTCAAAAAATATGGGCAGGATTTAGAGAGGTTTTAGTTATATTACTTGAAGTAACATATAAAATTGTTTTTTATTATTTTACATATCCGTAAATTTAAAAATAGTGCCCAAATATATGTTAAAATTGCAATCTATAAGGTAAGTGTGATACTTGTAATAGTACAAGGAAATATCCACCTTTATGTTAAATTCCTGCTGATGGTTTTTATGATGATGGAAGTGACTATTTTCCTCGTATGTATTATATAAATTAATAACATTAATGAAAATTATATATATATTAAAGAATGTAATTACAAATGCAGAAAGTGCATATCCTAAAAGGACAACTGTACTGAGTGCAGTGAAGTGAATAGAGATATTAAAAATCAATGCAATTGTGGAAATAAATTTTATGAAGATATATCTGATAAAAAATGTAGAGATTGTCCAACAGAGTGTCAACTCTGTACAAGTATTAATATTTGTTAATCTTGTATAGATAGATATTACCTAACAACATCATCAAAATGTGAACCTTGTAAATATCCTTGTTTAAATTGTGAGAATTCGGATTCTAATTGCACTAAGTGCACTACTACTGAATTTAGAAATTAAAACAATAAATGTGATTGTAGAGATGGATATTTTGATGATGGAACAAATTGCCAGAGTATTTAAATTATAGTTAAATTTATTGGCAATTTATTCCATATTGTTAATATAATATATATCAAAATTGGTTAAAATTTTTTATAACATTTTCATAAAATACTATTATATAAAAAATTATTATATAAATATTTTCATGAATTAGATTGTGATTATTAATGTGCAAAATGTCTAGGTTAATCAAACTAGTGCACATAATGTAGTGAATAAGCAAGGGAATTAAACAATTAGTGTAATTGTCGCAAGGGGTACTATAGTGATTCTACTAATAATAATACATGCTAAAAATGTCCTTAGTAATGTTCAGCATGCAATTCATTTTCAGAATGTACGGAATGTATAGATACTTATTATTTAGTAGATTAAACCAAATAATGTAGACAGTGTTTATATCCCTGTTTAAATTGTGCTAATTAAGCCTCTAATTGTACTTCGTGTTCAACTGTGGAACACAGAAAGAATAATACAGTGTGTGAATGTGAAGATGGATTTTTTGATAATAACTTTTCATGTGAATGTATAAATTTTTACTTATTTTGCAAAAGAATATTTAATTAAAAAAATATAATTCATTTTTAGCTTGTCTTTATAAATGTAGTAAATGCATATCCTAAAAGGACAACTGTACTGAGTGCAGTGAAATGAGTAGAGACATGAATAAACAATGCAATTGTGGAAATAAATTTTATGAAGATATATCTGATAAAAAATGCAAAGATTGCCCAACAGAGTGCCAACTCTGTACAACTAATAATGTTTGTTAATCTTGTGTAGATAGATATTACCTAACATTATCATCAAAATGTGAACCTTGTAAATATCCTTGTTTAAATTGTTATGATTCTGAGTCTAATTGCACTAAGTGTACTAGTACTGAATTTAGAAACTAAAACAATAAATGTGACTGTAGAGATGGATCCTTTGATGATGGAACAAATTGCAAGAGTATTTTTAAATTATTATTAAATTTGCTGCCAATTCACTCCATATTATTATATTTCAAAAATTTTTTAATAATTTTTTTATATCATTAGCAAAAAAGACCATAATATAAAAAATTATTAGGCCTTTAATGTCTAAAAATTTATAATTTTAATAATTTTTATATTATATTAATTATATAATTATTATTTTTTTTTCCTTACTTATACAAATCCACAATTTCATTTTATACTTTAATTTTGATTTTATAAATATGAAATCTCACTATTAAAAAATAAATATACATAAACTATAAAAAATTATAAAAAAACCAGAATATATATTATATAACTATAAAATGAAATATATTATTTGAATTGAACAACTTATAATACCATATATAAATATTTTAATAAATTAGATTGTGATTATCAATGTGCAAAATGTCAAGGTTAATCAAACTAGTGCACATAATGTAGTGAATAATTAAGGGAATTAAACAATTAGTGTAATTGTCGCAAGGGGTACTATAGTGATTCTACTAATAATAATACATGCTAAAAATGTCCATAGTAATGTTCAGCATGCAATTCATTTTCAGAATGTACGGAATGTGAAGATACTTATTATTTAGTAGATTAAACCAAATAATGTGGATAGTGTTTATATCCCTGTTAAAATTGTGCTAATTAAGCTTCTAATTGTATTTCTTGTTCAACCGTGGAACACAGAAAGAATAATACAATGTGTGAATGTGAGGATGGTTTTATTGATAATGGATCTGCATGCAAAAGTAATTATATATATAATATACTCATTTTTTATATATATTTAATACATTAATTCGTTTAAATATATATCAAGATTGTCACTTCAAATGCAAAAGTTGTTAAAATTAATCTGATAACTGCATCGAATGTAGTGAAAAGTTAAGAGAATTACAGTATTTATGTGAATGCGTACCTGGGTATTTTACAGATTCTTCAAATTATAATATGTGCAAAAAATGTCCTGAAACATGTTTAGAATGCTCTTCATTCCATATTTGTACTAGTTGCATAAACGGATATTATTTAAACTAAAAATCCAATCAATGCGAGTAATGTAAATACCCTTGTATTGAATGTACGGTTGAGGCATATAACTGTACAGAATGCGCTACAAAAGAAAATAGAATTTTAAATTCTACCTGCTCATGTGAGGGCTCTTTTTATGATACTGGAAAAATTTGTGAAAGTAATTGTCAATCAATCTTAAAATAATTTATAATATTATTAATATTATTAAATATAATAATAGAATGCCACTTTAAATGTTCAAGTTGTGTTGACACTTATGACACTTGTCTTGAATGTAGTGATAAGTTAAGAGATAAAGTAAACTTGTAATGTAATTGTGTGACAGGGTACTATTCTGATGAGTAAAAAAATAACTCATGCTAAAAATGTAAAGAACCATGTTTAGAATGTGAAAGTGAAAAAGTTTGTTTTAAATGTGCAGATGGTTTTTTCCTGGATTTGTAAACTAAGTAATGTTCGATATGTTTCTATCCATGTTTAACTTGCTAAGAAGGACCGTCAAATTGTATAAAATGTATTAATGATTAGAATAGAATATAAGATAATAACAAGTGTGAATGTATTAAAGGATATTTTGATAATTTAACTTAATGTGAAAGTACAAACCTATAAATAATTTTATAATTCTTAATAACCATTACTACTATTATATTTCATAGAGTGTAGTTATAAGTGCGAAACATGCGTAAATTCTGCTGATAATTGTATTCAATGCGCACATACTTCAAGAGAAGGATAGTATTGCAATTGTAAATAAAACTATGTAGAAGATTTATAGAAATAAAGTCTAGAATGCAAATGTTTGAACATAATGTAAAAAGATGGTACATGCTCTTGTGATGTTCATTAAAAACCAGATTAGTAAAATAATGGAAAATGCAAATTAGAAAAGCATTAAATTGATTTTATTCCTGCAGAAGATTTTATTCAAATTACTAGGTCAATATTAGCTATCTAAATTATATATTCCGCAATTAGTAAATATATCTATATAATTGAATACATTATATTTATATCTATATCTATAATTATATTAGGAGGTTCAAGTTTTTCATATCATTTATTTGCTTCAATTAAATGCCTAGAATATATGCAATATTTACATGTTAATTATCCGCCCAGAATAAAAAGTTATTTCTAAATGCTTGAATTTAAATTATTTTCGTTCGAATATTTTTCTATAATAGATAAAAATAAGAATTATTAACAAGCATAATAATTAGGCTTTAGAAGGGAAAATGTTGAAGCTTATATTTTTAAGAATG
Organism: Miamiensis avidus; assembly: GCA_037039885.1. NCBI lineage: Eukaryota > Ciliophora > Oligohymenophorea > Philasterida > Glauconematidae > Miamiensis > Miamiensis avidus. The sequence continues at coordinate 1,784,108 of JAWVGU010000186.1, read as the reverse complement.
TCGAATTTGATATTTAAATTTCCTTGATTGTTGCTATCATTTTTTCATTTTTCTTCTATATAAAGAAAATAAAAGATCATTAAAAATTATTAAAATATCATAAAAACAGAATAAAACTATAAATAATATATGGAATGGTTTATATAATATTGTTGTTTTGCCAATCATTGTTGCTTCCAGTTTAGATTTCTTAGTTTATTTAACAATATAGTTGTCAAATATGATTTAATATTAAATTAACCAGAGACTTGCTTTTATTGCTTCATATTTCATGTTAATATTTTAATATGCTTTTATGATATTTATTATTTAACCATTAAGAGATATCTATGTTGAATAATAAAAACCAAATAAAAATGAAAATATTTTATATTAACAAAAAAAGGATAGTCTAAATAATAGTTTAATATACCAGAATAGTAAACAAAATATAAATTTATTAGATACTTAAGTATTTTAAACAGATTGTATTTTAATTAATAATAAAGATAAATAATTGAAATTAAATATACATTATGATGATTAATTATGTAACTAATAAAATAAAAATTAACTTATAAATAATAATTAACAATAATTACAAAAATTGAAAGATACACATTAATTTTTAAGTGATGACATAAATTTTAACAATTTAATTGGTGCTTAATGGTAGATAATAGTATAATTACAAAAAATTCTATTTGCTACTATTCTAGTCATTTTAAACAATTAAACCTATATGTGCATTTCTTGTCTTATACTTTTATATTTGCTCATTATTTTCTTAAAAGCTAAATATAAGCCTTATGTATATAATTCTTATAATTTCGTAGAAATTTTGAAAGATATTGATATTATTTTATTTTTAATTGGATGTTTTTTCCTTCCATTTAAAAACTCTCCATATACTTAAAATGAAATAGAATAAAGGAAAAGAGTTAGTGATTACATTGAAATTATTTGCTTAATTTTCTTAGGTTTGGAAGTTATATCTATCATAGCATTTTTATATGTAGAAATTAAAAAATATATTTCGGATAAAAAAAATAATAAAAATAAAATGATTACTGAATAATGAAATTAGTCTTTATAAATTAATATGAAATTTTTTTATACCAATGATTTATTAATTTTATAATATTTGCTTGGCAAAATATTATTAAAAGTGAATAATAAACAGATAAAATATTCTTATTATTAATGATAACAAGAATAAAGTAATAATCTAAGCAATAAATTGTTTCTAATATCATAATTACTTAATATTTAATCACAATTTTAAATATAAGTCTAAATATAATACATTTAATAAATTATATTACTCATATAAAAATTTATAAAAATATTATTATCTCTTGATTTATTAAATAACCTTAATATTTTTTTATATAGAGCTAATATATATATATTAAGAAGCTAATAATTAAAATTACATTAATTAATATTTCAATTATTAGCATTCTACTATTAATATATCACTAAAAATAATATTAGGTATTATAAATATAAAAATTATTAGTGATCAATACATAAATTTTGTATATAAGTTTACAATATTAGTAAATATATATACAGTGTATATATATTACAGTGTATTTATATTTTTCAATCATATTTATATTATAAATTTTTATTTTAATAATAAAATTCTTTATTAAAAAATATTGGTAATATATCTACCATAATTTTTCCATATTCTAATTTTAGTGAATTTTTTTTTAAAAAACAATAAAAAACAAAAAAACCTAAAATTGTTTAATGATTATTTATATAAATAACACTATTTTTTATAGAAATATTTTAATTTAAAAATTAAAATAATGTTGGCTACATAAAATAACATTTCTACTTTCTTAATTATTTATTACTTTATTATATATTAAGAAAACTGATAAATAATTTGAGAGCTTAGAACAAAATAAATTATATTAATAAATTATTTGATGTTTTAAAAATAGTACTATAAAAATAGTACTTATACTATTTGAGAAATTAATTATAAAATAATACAATCATAATTTCAACTCAATTAAATATTTAATATAATATTCCCTAACTTAATAATATAATTTGAAGTAAAATAAAAATAAATATATTAAAAATAAATCAAGTATTGCATAGTTAACTGAATGAAGTATAAAAGAAGAATTCATTGGTTCTAAAATTACCAATTTAAGCTAATAATTAATATTTTTATAATTATCTCACAATACATTTTACATGGTTAAGGTAAATTCTAATAATATTATTAACTATATTTCTACAAATGAATAAAAAATAAATATTAACAATATAAACAAGATCTAGTGTTAATTTCTGAAGAATTTCCCATCAATATGACACTAAGCGATATATAAGGATGGGAGTTTTAAAATGGTGCATCAGCTAAAACCATTTTTTGTACAAGGGAAACAATGTTTGGTAATTAAAAATAAAATATATTAAAAGTAGCAAAAATACTAGAATTTTTTAGTATAGAATAATGGATATTTATAATAGCAAAAATCTATATTTAGGTTATCTTATTTATCTAATTGTAAATTGTATAACATAATTAAATATAAATATATTCTAGAAATGGCTATTTAAAATAATGGTTTCATAAAAAAAGCCTTACAAATTTTATCAATAGTATAATTCTAGCATTCTCTAATTTAACCAATAATTCCTTGGCTATAAAAATAATAAATTTCAATTTTAAAAGGATAATTTGGTTCAAACTAGATAGTTAAAAAGAAATATCAAAATCTTCCTCCTCACTATTCAATATAAATTTCTTATATAATAAATTTGATTAGATCTTGGAATAATGTAATTTTAATTTAACTAATAATATACAGAATAAATATTAAATATATTTACGTAGGATGATCATGTTAGATTTTTTATTGATAATTATTAAGTTAATGATAATACGTAAGGATAATGGTAAAACGAAAATATTTTTAATGTAAATGGGTGTTAAAATCCAGATGATAGATAAAATAAATCTAGTAAGGACTGGAATGATAGAGCTTTGCCTCAACCTTCCTTTATTAGTATTGAACATACGAACAATTTTGTTGAATTAAAATTTGAATCTTAATTAGATTAAGATTTATATGATGAATCATGGGCTGTAAATTTTTTTTTATTAAAAAATTATTTTTATTAATTTTAACAATATATTTTTTAAAAAAAATAAAATAACTAGCTAAGTCAGTTGTCTATTTATGTTTCATAATGTCATTAAAGTTGCAAAAGTTGCAGTAACATAAAATTTAATATATTAAAATATTAAATATATTTAATTATTGCTATTAAAAGATGGCCCTTTACCAAGTCAATGCACTTAATGCATATAAGGTAGTTTAGCAAACGATAACACTTGCAAGTGTATATCAGGATATGCATATTAAAATTAATGTCTTACAGATTGCCCATGTAAATTTATTTTATATTTTGCTAATAATTAACATATTATATAGTAAAGTATTACAAAAATGAACTTTAAAAACTATGTGAATTAAGTTGTGGGCAAAATTGTTCTACTTGCATTGGAATCAATTCATGTACTAGTTGTTCAACAGGATATTATGTATATTTTGAAAATTATATTTATCCAAATTATTAATTTTAAATGATTAAAACTTAGATTTTAAATGGAAAATGTGTAGATAAATGTCCATTTTATACAGTACTCTCAGCCGGATAATGTATAGACTCATTTTTAAATTCAAATCCTTGTAATAATAATATAAAATAATATAAATTAATTGAATTATAAATTAATTATATTATAGCTGCAATATTGTTATATGAAGATTTTAGCAATTAATCTTTTATAAGTGCATATGTTAAATAATAAGGATGGGCATATAAAAATCCATTAACTTATAATAACTCAGGAAATATAATATAGACTTCATATTTTGGAGGATTAAAATGTGATAATAATTCATTAATAGCAGGATATGCCGTTTATCATTAAAATTCGTGTTAAGATTGCTCTATTCATAAAATATTTACCAATTTACCAGAGCATTACGCAGTAAAAGTAAAATTCTAACTTTGGACAGGAGATTCATGTAATATATATTTAAAAAAACTATTAAATAATTGATAAACCATTGTTTATAAAAAGGGGATAATGAATTTTTTACAATGAAAATAGATAATGATGAAGCTTTTAAAGAATAATACTAGTAAATTAAATTATTGAAATTAATTTTAAGTTATAAAAATTATATTTTATTTAAGATGGGTAGGGAAAAATGATATGTCTATTAAATGTGGTAATGATGATCCAAATTATAATTATTCAAATTCAAAGAGAAATATAGAAGCTAACACCATATTTCATAGTTCTAATTAGTTAGATTTATAGTTTATTTGGAGTTTAAATGAAGCATCAGTAAATGAGTGGGCAGGATTCAGAGAAATATAGGTTGTTTTATTTTAAGTAAATATTTTTTTTTTTTTATAAAAAATATATATGAACAAGTAAATATATTTAAAAGTGTAATAAAATATGTGGAACTTGTTTGCTATCAGGTTAATGCTAAACTTGTAATGAAACAAGAAAAAATCCTCCACAATGTCAAGATGCTGAAGATGGTTACTATGACGATAGGAAAGGAGATATACTTTTTCCTAGTAAAAAAATACTCAATATATTTAAAAATTTATAAAAATTTTTATCTTATTAGAATGCAGTTATAAATGTAATACCTGTATAACAAATGCAACGCAATGTACTAGCTGCAATGAAGGGTCAAAAAGGACTATGGAACTAAACTGTGAATGTATACCATCATATTTTACAGATCCCTCTTAAAATAACTTATGCTAAAAATGTAATAATATTTGTACAGAATGTACAAGCTTCCTATTATGTACAAAATGCATGGATGGTTATTATTTGGATAATAATACTTGCATATTATGTCAATATCCATGTTAAAATTGTGTAAATTCAGGTTCTAATTGTACTTCTTGTGCAACTATAGACAACAGAAGGAATAGTGCAAAATGTGAATGTGAGGATGGATTTTATGATAATAACTCTTTATGTTAATGTATAAATTATATTTAAGATAATATAATTAATTAATTTAATACATATTATCTAAAATTTTTAGCTTGTCTTTATAAATGTAGTAAATGTACTTTATAATAAAATAACTGTACTGAGTGCAGTGAAGTTAATAGAGACATGAGTAAACAATGCAATTGTTAAGATAGATTTTATGAAGATAGATCTGACAGAAAATGCAAAGATTGTCCAATAGAGTGTCAACTCTGTACAAGTAATAATATTTGTCAGTCTTGTATAGAGAGATACTACCTAACATCTTCTTCATCGTGCAAGTCTTGTAAATACCCTTGTTTAAATTGCGAAAATTCTGAGTCGAATTGCACTAAATGCATTACTACAGAATTCAGAAATTAAAACAATAAATGCGATTGTAGAGATGGATATTTTGATAATGGAACAATTTGTTAAAGTATTTAAATTAATTAATTAATATTAAAGATTTAGTTTATATATGTTATAAGGTTGTGATTATTAATGTGCAAAATGCCTAGGTTAATCAAACTAGTGCACATAATGTAGTGAATAAGCAAGGGAATTAAACAATTAGTGTAATTGTAGCAAGGGGTACTATAGTGATTCTACTAAAAATAATATATGCTAAAAATGTCCTTAGTAATGTTCAGCATGCAATTCATTTTCAGAATGTACGGAATGTATAGATACTTATTATTTAGTAGATTAAACCAAATAATGTAGACAGTGTTTATATCCCTGTTTAAATTGTGCTAATTAAGCCTCTAATTGTACTTCTTGTTAAACAGTGGAACACAGAAATAATAATGCAAAGTGTGAATGTGAGGATGGATTTTTTGATAATAACATTTTGTGTGAATGTATAAATTCATACTTATTTTGCAACAGAATATTTATTAAAAAAATATAATTCATTTTTAGCTTGTCTTTATAAATGTAGTAAATGCATCTCCTAAAAGGATAACTGTACTGAGTGCAGTGAAATGAGTAGAGACATGACTAAACAATGCAATTGTGGAAATAAATTTTATGAAGATATATCTGATAAAAAATGCAAAGATTGTCCAGCAGAGTGCCAACTCTGTACAAGTAATAATGCTTGTGAATCTTGTGTAGATAGATACTACCTAACATCATCATCAAAATGTGAACCTTGTAAATATCCTTGTTTAAATTGTTAGAATTAGGAGTCTAATTGCACTAAGTGCACTAGTACTGAATTTAGAAATTAAAACAATAAATGTGACTGTAGAGATGGATCCTTTGATGATGGAACAAATTGCAAGAGTATTTTTAAATTATTATTAAATTTGCTGCCAATTCACTCCATATTATTATACTTCAAAAATTTTTTAATAATTTTTTCATATCATTAGCAAAAAAGACCATAATATAAAAAATTATTAAGGCCTTTTATGTCTAAAAATTCATAAATTATTATTTTTTTTTTTTGCTTATTTATACAAATCCACTATTTCATTTTATACTTTAATTTTTATTTTATAAATATGAAATCTCACTATTAAATATAAAATACATAAACTTTTATTTGATATAGATTATTTATTAATTATACATCATTTATGTAAACTAAATTACGATATTTAGTTTTAACTCCAACTTTATAAATACATTTATCGTGCAATAATAATAAAAAATTTATTAAAAAAGCAGCATAATATATTATATAGCTATAAAATGAAATATATTATTTGAATTGAACAACTTATAATACCATATATAAATATTTTAATAAATTAGATTGTGATTATCAATGTGCAAAATGTCAAGGTTAATCAAACTAGTGCACATAATGTAGTGAATAATTAAGGGAATTAAACAATTAGTGTAATTGTCACAAGGGGTACTATAGTGATTCTACTAATAATAATACATGCTAAAAATGTCCTTAATAATGTTCAGCATGCAATTCATTTTCAGAATGTACGGAATGTAAAGATACTTATTATTTAGTTGATTAAAGCAAATAATGTGGATAGTGTTTATATCCCTGTTAAAATTGTACTAATTAAGCCTCTAATTGTACTTCTTGTTCAACCGTGGAACACAGAAAGAATACTGCAAAGTGTGAATGTGAAGATAGCTTTATTGATAATGGATCTGCATGCCAAAGTAATTATTAATATAATATACTCATTTATTATATAAAAACATTAATTCGTTTAAATATATATCAAGATTGTCACTTCAAATGCAAAAGTTGTTAAAATTAATCTGATAACTGCATCGAATGTAGTGAAAAGTTAAGAGAATTACAGTATTTATGTGAATGCGTACCTGGGTATTTTTCAGATTCTTCAAATTATAATATGTGCAAAAAATGTCCTGAAACATGTTCAGAATGCTCTTCATTCCATATTTGTACTAGTTGCATAAACGGATATTATTTAAACTAAAAATCCAATCAATGCGAGTAATGTAAATACCCTTGTATTGAATGTACGGTTCAGGCATATATCTGTACAGAATGCGCTACAAAAGAAAATAGAATTTTAAATGCTACCTGCTCATGTGAAGGCTCTTTTTATGATACTGGAAAAATTTGTGAAAGTAATTTTCAATCAATCTTAAGAGTTATTAATATTATTAAATATAATAATAGAATGCCACTTTAAATGTTCAAGTTGTGTTGACACTTATGACACTTGTCTTGAATGTAGTGATAAGTTAAGAGATAAAGTAAACTTGTAATGTAATTGTGTGACGGGGTACTATTCTGATGAGTTAAAAAATAACTCATGCTAAAAATGTAAAGAACCATGTTTAGAATGTGAAAGTGAAAAAGTTTGTTTTAAATGTGCAGATGGTTTTTACCTGGATTTGTAAACTAAGTAATGTTCGATATGTTTCTATCCATGTTTAACTTGCTAAGAAGGACCGTCAAATTGTATAAAGTGTGTTAATGATTAGAATAGAATATAAGATAATAACAAGTGTGAATGTATTAAAGGATATTTTGATAATTTAACTTAATGTGAAAGTACAAACCTATAAATAATTTTAGAATACTTAATAACCAATACTATTATTATATTTCATAGAGTGTAGCTATAAGTGCGAAACATGCGTAAATTCTGCTGATAATTGCATTCAATGCGCACATACTTCAAGAGAAGGATAGTATTGCAATTGTAAATAAAACTATGTAGAAGATTTATAGAAATAAAGTCTAGAATGCAAATGTTTGAACATAATGTAAAAAGATGGTACATGCTCTTGTGATGTTCATTAAAAACCAGATTAGTAAAATAATGGAAAATGCAAATTAGAAAAACATTAAATTAATATAATTAGTATAAAATCTACCTAATAAGCTACATAAATCGTTATTATTTCTTAAATAATATATTCTGCAATTAGTAAATATATCCTTAATATTATATATATATTATAATAATATCAATAATTATATATTAGGAGGTTCAAGTTTTTCATATCATTTATTTGCTTCAATTAAATGCCTAGAATATATGCAATATTTACATGTTAATTATCCGCCCAGAATAAAAAGTTATTTCGAAATGCTTGAATTTAAATTATTTTCGTTCGAATATTTTTCTATAATAGATAAAAATAAGAATTATTAACAAGCATCATAATTAGGCTTTAGAAAGGAAAATGTTGAAGCTTATATTTTTAAGAATGTAGAATTTGATATTTAAATTTCCTTTATTGTAGCTATCATTTTTTCATTTTTCTTCTATATAAGGAAAATGAAAGATCATCAAAAAATTATTAAAATATCATAAAAACAAAATAAAATATAAAAAATATATGGAATGGTTTATATAATATTGTTGTTTTACCAATCATAGTTGCTTCTACTTTAGATTTCTTAGTTTATTTAACAATATAGTTGTCAAATATGATTTAATATTAACATAACCAGAGGCTTACTTTTATCGCGTCATATTTCATGTTGATATTTTAGTATATTTGGATTATACTAATTATAAATCCTTTAAAAGATATTTACTATAAATAATTAGCAATAAATAATTATTAAGATGTATATAATTCTAGAAAAAATGGATAAAATGGCTAAATTTGTGATATAAATAATAATAATAATCAGTCATCCCTTAGTTTTTCAATGAATCTATAAAATAATAAAGAAGAATATTCTTAAATAATATAAACTGAAGGTATTATTATTTCTAATGAAAAAGAAAATTAAAAAACCCAATCTTTCTCAACTAATGTAGTTGCACCATTTAAATAAGATAATTATTATTTAATCTTAGATAATGAATAACAATAACTACAGAAATTGAAAGATACACATTAATTTTTAAGTGATGACATCAATTTTAACAATATAATTGGTGCTTAATGGTAGATAATAGTATAATTACAAAAAATTCTATTTGCAACTATTCTAGTCATTTTAAACAATTAAACCTATATGTGCATTTCTTGTCTTATACTTTTATATTTGCTCATTATTTTCTTAAAAGCTAAATATAAGCCTTATGTATATGATTCTTATAATTTCGTAGAAATTTTGAAAGATATTGATATTATTTTATTTTTAATTGGATGTTTTTTCCTTCCATTTAAAAACTCTCCATATACTTAAAAAGAAATAGAATAAAGGAAAAGGGTTAGTGATTACATTGAAATTATTTGCTTAATTTTCTTAGGTTTGGAAGTTATATCTATCGTAGCATTTTTATATGTAGAAATTAAAAAAATTATCAAAGATTATCGTAAAAAAAATGAATTAAAAAAACATATAAATCCAATGATTTAGTTTATTATTATATATGATGATCAATTTATATAAATTATTATAATTTCATTTTTTGAATATTATAGTATTTTTATGATAATCATCTATGTTATTTTTTATATAAGAATTTTTACAAATTTATAAATTATACACAAATAAAATAAAATCTATATATATACATAAATAAATCAAAATTTAATAATAATAAATATTATTTTATATATCTTAAAATACTCATAATGCCTTACTGTTCATTAAATTTTTGTTCATATTCTATATTAGTTGATTAGTTATTTTATTTATTAAAATTCTGATTTTTAGCATTATATATCACTTCTTACCATTTCTATCTGTTTAGAGAATTTAAAATCTAAATCATTAAATTTTTTTTCCCAGTATTGCTATATATCAGTAGTACTTTACTTACTAAAATTTTAATCTGTTTCTGAAAAGAAATGATCTCCTCTTCTATCAATAATATCTGTATAATATGTTTTTCCAGTAGAAACCTACCTTTTTATTAAATTACTGTATAAAGGGGTATAGTCTTTTTCTGGACTAATACAGGAAAATTATTTTTCAGTTGTATGAAATGGAGAATTTTCAGTTTCTTCTGTAGCCCTATCTTATATAGTTTGCAATCTGTTTTAATAATTATCTATTTTACGAGAAAATATATTCGGAGGAGATTTGCATGTTAATCTGTACTGTAAGTTCGTTTTTAGATTTATTTAGTCTCTTTATTATAATATCTCAGGTTCTGATGGTTATGTATATGATTTTTTTGTTGTAATAGATTGTTTATCATATTCATTTATAGGAGATTAAACTTCATCTTATCCAATCAAATATGAGAATAAATAAAAATTTTATTTGATATAATATATATAATTGTTTACTATTATTAGATGAATCATTTGAAATTTCTGTAAATTTACTTACTTACTATTCCTAAGGTGTATTATTTTCTATTTTATTTAAATATTTTATATCTTAATTTTAAATTAGAAATTTTTATTTGAACTGTTTTACCTATTTGATTATAATTTATAGGTCTGCAGTCTTGCATGTTTTAATTTTAAACTTGAGATTTTTTGAAAATATTTTATTTCTTTTTATATCTTATAGTTTAATCTAATATTTAGAAAAGAATAACTTCATTATCTATAAAACACATAAAACAAATAATATTTTTAATTACCTTATTATATTTGCTTAACTGGATATTTTTTAAATGAATTTTTTTCAGCCTACCCTATGTCATTATAAAATATCGGTTATTTAAATGGAATATGTCCATTTCTATCTGTTTAAAATTCGATTGAGCTTAAACTAGTATCATTATGATTTTATGACTTAATATTTCGATTCTAGCTATTATTTTAAAACTGATAATTTAAGTATTTATTTGAAAGAGGGGATTATTTTTTTTAAACTATCTGACTTAGTTCTGTATGTTATTAGTTTTCTTTTTGATTTGTTTAATACATTTCTTCTTATTTGTAAAGCATTTTTTAATGATTATTTGCAGTATAACTATAGGTAGAATCTTTTAACCTATATTTATTTTCTCTACATTACTTTTCAATTATTCCTTGCTTTTCCAAAATTTTATTTTGAAAACTGAGCTTTTTTTCTTCAAGTTATAAACTAGTTTAGTTATTTTAAGTTTAAAAGCTGAATTTTTAATCTTATAAGTTATTAAAACTATGATTATAATTATTATTATCTAAATAATTTAAACTCTCATTTGAATAAGCTTATTATTTTTCTTTTAGTATGTTTTGGTATTAATTATTACCAAAATTTCCCGTTTCTTATGCATCTTTTATTGGAGTAAACATCTATTCTTCTTATTCATTTCTACCATTAAAAAATATATCACATATAATTTATTATAAAATCAATTTACATTTATGTATTTTTTCTAAATAATTTTTCATCTATTCTTTCTGTTTCTTAGCCTATTTCTTATATTTATGAAAAAGACCAAGGTTATCCCTTATAATCATGATAATTTTATTTTGGCTTATAATTATTATATTTTTCTTGTATGTTTTCAATTTTTTAAGCTATATAATTCTACTCGTAACGACTGGCATATTGATTGTATGGAGTTTCTTCTTCTTCTAATATAGGCCTAGAAGAATATTTATTTAATAGTTATTATATATTTTGTCTATTATACATTTTATTTATATAAATTATTTTTTTTTTTTTATTTATACGTTTTCTCTACAATTATTAAATTCAATTTAATTGATAAATTCATTCACATAAAAATTAATAATCAAAGAAATAAAATTTAATAATGAAATACTTTATTTATTTTTATTATTCATATATAATAAAATTAATATTAAAATACAAAGGTTATTTAATTAATAAATACTCATAATCACCATTCTTCATAATCATTTGTTTTTTTATAATTTATATTATTTTTGCTATATTGCATTTAAGTTCTAGTACTATTTACTTAATTAACTTACTATTAATATCTACTTTTGTTATTTTGATTATATACTTAATTAGCTTAATATTAAATTCTACTTTTGTTTGTTTGATATTATTATTAATTTTTATTTGATGGAGCTCTGTTATCAAATGGTTTATTAGTTTATATAGAAACATCAGATATGTTTTGTGCATCTTACTAAATTGCATTATTTTCAGAAATATCAAGTCTTTCAAATGTTTTTTCTTCTTCGCTTTCTTCATCAGAATCTTCTTATTAATAGTTATTATTATTTCTCTATAATTAAGTATTGTTGTTGTAAGTTTTTTTTAGTTTTTATTCATTCAAAAATGAATCATATCCATTTAGAAATGATTAATCATCTAGTATATTTGAGAACTAGTCATTTTAATTTGGAAAAGAATTTTATATAATAGGAGGTTATTTTTCTCTGTTTTGCTAATCATTATCTTCTCCAAAATCAGAATCGTCCCAAGATACATCTTTTTCTTATACTTAACTTTTATTTTATTAAATTTATGATATTTCATTTATAGAATATGGCTAGTCCTCCTTTCCATCAAAATCATCATCAGACCATGATACACTATCATTATTTTATTATTTTTCTTTTTCCTATTAAGATAAATCGTTGACATTGTTCTATTTTTTCTTCTTCTTATTCTTTTTTTTTTTAGGGCTATTCTTATTATACCTATCCAGGTTTTAGAGGGACTTCTTTAATGTTATAATTTATTTCTGAATTTAAATTTTTATAATTTATAATTTAATAATGGATTTTAAAAATAGTCTATATTATAGTTTACCATTTTTTAACTATTTTATTTATTCTATTATGCAACTAAATTTTTAATATCATTTTTTAATTAAATATCTTCTTCAATATCTTATTTTTTTTATTTATGAGCATCCTATTTATGAAATAAACAAACAATAATATCTAATGATTTTATTATATTTTTTTACCGGACAAGTCTTTATATGAATATCTAATTCTTCCTTACTTATTATATGACTACAATTATAAAGGCAAGTAGTAAATTTATGTTGTAATTTTTTTTTATCCTAACATTTTTAGTAGTGCCACTGAAAATTTGATAAAAATTAATTTTTGATATAACTTTTTAATGAATAAAACTTTACTATTAACCTATCTTCTGTCATTTTATGATTTTTATTATAAGCACAGCTAACCATTTTACTCATTTTTCTTATTATATAAAAGAATTTTATTTATATATTTATTTTATGCAATATTATATTATTCTTATTTAATTAAAGAATATGCCATATAATATACACAAGAATATATAAATAATATTTTTAATATAATACTCTCTATATTTTCTATAATTTTCTGTATTTAATAAAGTCTTAAATAATTTTATACTAATTTATAATCATAAAATATAATATTCAAATAAATATTATGTATTCTTTTATTATTATACTAATAATTAAGATTATTCAATTATTAATTAGTCTATTATGAGGATATATATTTATTAATGTGTTAATTAATTAGAAATATAAATGAAATTTATATTTTATAGCAAATGTATATATAAAGAAAAAAGACAAATTAATTACCTAATTATAGAAAACAAATGAATATATATATAAAAATAACCATCAGGTATTCGATAATTTTATATAAAGTAGTAAAAATAAATAAAAATATGTTTTATATCATTAATTTAAATATAAAATTATATTATATTGTGTAAATATATGAATTAATAAAATTATATGTTTAATATATATAATTATAAATAATAAATAGAAATATTTTTTATAGATTTTTTAATTATTTATTACATTATATTCAAAATCTGGTTATATATTACCCATTTATCATATTTTATATTCCATTAAAAGTTCTATATTCATATTCATATTACTCTTAATTTTCTAAGGATGTTTAATATAACATGAACTCTCCCAAATGAATTTCGATAATTTTAAATATGCTTGTTTTTATAAAATTAATATATTCAATATCTTCTTACTTATATCCATCTTGATCTTCCAAATCTATTCCATAAACATGTTTATGAAGTTTTATTTCTTTTTTATGCTTAGTATTCAATAATTTTCGAATAGTATATCTTGTAAGCTTCATGAATAAAACATTGTAGTGAGAATGGTTAAATAATTCTGATTTATACTAGGCCCCGTTGACTTATTAAGTTCCAATATTTTTTATAGTTTAAATACAAGATTTTAGAATTTTTCTTAATCTTCTAGGCATTAGAATTTAGTTCATATTATGAGAATCCAAAAATTTTAAAATTTTTCTAAAAAGACTTTTATTTTTATTTATAAATTTTGACTACTTTTATTTTTGTTGTTCATCCCTTGTTGCAGAACTTTCTTTTCTTTTTTTCTATAAGCGTTGCTGGTAAAAAACTATGGCTTTTGAATCATATTTTATTTTTCATTTATTGGTTGAAAAAGTAATTAGTAATCTTAAACATAATCTATTTGGCTTTCTTCACTCTGATTTTTATCATTAAATATATTTGCTACTTATTCTATCTCCAGATATTCCTCAAACCATTTTCCCAATTTTTTGGTTGGTTATCTATTATTTATCTCCACATGTGGTTTTATTTCATTTCCTACGTCATTGGTTGATTAATCAGGATTATATTGAGAATAAAATGTGTCAGGAGACGAAATATATTAACTATTATAAATATTGCGTCCAAAAGGCTATTATTCCCCCAGTCCTTCTTTTTAATATTCTATTTTAATATTATTTTCAATGGAGAACATTTAATTCTATCTATTTGAAATTTAAGTATTATCCTAAGAAGAAGTCACATTTTGGTGTTAATTAGTTAATTTATTTTTTTTTAAAACCAATATTCACTCCAATATTTTTATATCCCTTCAGGCTTTTGTTGTGTTATTAACTTAAATGAAGCCCTTTTGGTAAATATTGATTAATATATTCAGAAGCCACATTCTTGCTTTATCTAGAAGTTATTTAATTGGCTTTGGAAGCAGAATGCTCAATTTTGACTAACTTAATGTCGTTCACCATGTTTTAGGGGTTTAGTTTCAAATATTTCCTCGGTTATATATTCATAAGCATGTTTGAGTCTTGTATATTACAGTTCATATTATTTTTATTGATTTAAACCTACGAATTTTAATTATCAAAATATTATTGTTTTTTTTGTTTTGTTTTATATTTTCTTGATTTTTTGTATAATAAATTATGTTTTTTTCTTTAAATTATTATATTTCATTATAATATAATATCAGTGATAAAGAAAGTCACATTTTATTAATAAATTTAAACTCTAAATGATGACATGATTTCGAATAAATAAATTGATAAGGTAATTTATAATAAAGAATATTTATAAAATAGCCTACCTAAATTATCAGCAACAAATGGAAACACTTATTTTAGAAGTAATATAATTATAAAAATTATGTTTTTTATATATTATCATTGCTCCTATGGAAATAATTAATATCGTAAGTAATTATGGAAAAGTTAAATATTTTTTGGAAATAAAATAATGAAATATTATGTTAAAACACGATTTAAGATCAAATTTTACTTATTACTCTTAAATTTATATTATACTTAATTTTTAATTAAGGATTACCATATCGTAAATTGGAAATATTACGGATAAAATAAATACTAGTAAATTTTATTTTTATTTAAATATTTATTCACTTTGAGTCAGCTTAGACTTTATTGCAATATAGTTACTATAAGAATATAAATTTTAAATAATTATAATGTAATAAAAGGAAATACATAATTATACTACTTGTGTTATTACAAGATATAAATTTATAAATATATAGTTATTATATAATTCATGAATTACAAAATAGAAATTTAACTATATTGTAAAAAAGCTTGCTATGTTATATAAATAGAATTTATTAAAAATTATGAAAAAATAAATATATGGATAGAAAATTTTACAACCATTAATATCTAAAATTTTTAAAAATTATTAAATATTTTTATTAATATTATTTTAAAGTTTTATATATTTTAGTGGTAAATAATAATTGTAAACTATAACTTATTGTATTTATATTAATATATAATTAGAGCTAATTATATTTGCTTAAAACTTATTTTATTTTATTTAAGAATAAGTTTTTAGATTAAAGATAAATATAATAAAAAATCAAATTAACTTAAGTATGAGTACTGGTTCCAAAGTATAATTAAAAAAGTAATAGTTAGAGTTAATATATTATCTTATAATTTATTTACTATTTAATTTTTATATAATTAAATGATTTTAAATTCATTCTTTTAATACATATTTTATAAATAAATAATATATCTTGGTAGAATTTTTTAAAAAATTAAATTAGTATATATATAAACATGTCGTATATTATATACTCTAAATAAGTTAATCAAATTAATTAATTTTGTTAATATTAAAAACAATATTATACTAAAATATAAATTACATCTAAAAAATAAAATTGAAAATAATTATTATCAATTCATATATTAAAAAATATGAATTAGAAATTAGCAGAACATGCGTTTTATTGATTTAATTACTTATTAAAAAATTAAAAAATAATAAAAATAACTATTACTAAAAACTAAAAAAAAAAAACTATAAATTTTTGAATAAATGAAAAAATAATTGGTAAATCCTATTATACAGCTTTATAAAATTAAAAAATCATTTATTATATGTCTATAACTTATTATACATTAAATTTTAATATTATATAAATAATTATAATTAGAGTATGCGAAAACATAATTTTATAAGAGAAAAAATCAAATATATGACTGACTGATTTATATATTTTTTAGATTACAGCCTA
This sequence comes from Miamiensis avidus, assembly GCA_037039885.1. NCBI lineage: Eukaryota > Ciliophora > Oligohymenophorea > Philasterida > Glauconematidae > Miamiensis > Miamiensis avidus. Next base: position 1,767,008 of record JAWVGU010000186.1, on the reverse strand, counting down.
TATTTTTAACAATAAAAAAAATTAAATAATACTAGTTGTTTATTACTAAATAAAATGCCTATATATTTAAAAAATATCATAATTTTGCATGAATTTAAATTATTTATCCAATTATTATTTTTCAATTTGAAACAGCTTCTGCACATTTTTTACAGCATGATGTTACTATTTGAAAAAAAATAATGTTTAAGCCATATTGAAATATTATTTATAAAACTATAATACCAGCTTCTCTAAAAGGAGGATAGAATATAAAAAGACCAACAAAGATCATAGGAGCCAACCACCATAATATATAAATAATTATTGTCATTATAATACTAAAAATAAAGCTGATAATAGCCATAATAATTCTATAAACAGTATGGAAAAATGATCCTAGCCATGATCTCTCATTCTTTTCTTCTGTAACTTCCTTATGTTATTATTTTTATTCATTTTCTTCTTCTTCAGCAGATTGCTTATAAAACTACGAAAAATAATTTTAATAGCAACTAATAAGTTCTTTATTATAATTTTTTCTAATTTTGAATTGCAATTTTGATAGCTTGAAGCATTATTGTATTAATAAACACAATCTAGATATTCACTTTCACTTTTTTATAATTCATTTTTCTAGTTTAATATATTAAAAAAATGTTACTAATTAAAATATGAATTTAAATTAATACTTAATTAGAATTCTATATTATTTTTTGACAAACTGATGCATTGTTTTAATGGAGTTATATAAATTATTCTTTTGAAATTGTGTCTCCTCTAAAATTATGTGATTAGAAACCCATAATTGTATTGAGTAGGCACAAAAACAGTAAATTTGCTTTCATTATATTATTATATTTTATTAGTATAGTTTGTATGAACTATTAAATTTCGTTTAATTAATTTTGTAGAGTACTTTTAGTGTCATAGCAGATATATTTATTTAATAGTAAAATATAAATTCTAGATATATAATTATATTTAAAACTAGTAATATAAAGGCTTCCTAATTTAAAATTTATATGATCTATTTAAAAAATAATTATTTTTTAAATCTTTTAATAAGATGCAAAGTAAGAAGATTAAATTATATTGATTTATATTAAAATTTATTTTTCGTCGTTTTTAAATAAATTAATATGAGTGATTTTAAACTAAGCATCACTACATTAATTAATTGTATAAAGTTTCTTATTCTTATTGAATATGTTATTTATTAAATAGTAAATTCATATTATATTGAGTTAAGGAATTCAATTATTAATAAAAACCAGAAAGAAAATTGGAATATAGAATTATAAAATAACATAACCTAGAACTATAGTGTAAAAAGATAATTTATTTATAAAATGGAAGTATAAGGAGATCAGAAAGATATAGAAAATCAAGGATATCTAGCTTATTTAATAAACACCTTGTCACATGCACCCATATTTGATTTAATAAAAATTGTTTTACTCTGCTATTTCTTATTGTTATTGGTTTTAGTTGTATTTGGAAAAAATAAAAATAAGGTTAAAAGCAAGTTCCCACTAGAGAAAGATTATTGAGAAGATTTTTATTTGCTAATTAAGATGTTATTAAGGATTTAGATGAAGATGAAAAAAAATTAATGACCGAAACATTTGAAAATACAGTAAAAAATGCCAAGGCTGTTGAAATAAAATCTCCATAAAATAATAATATTAAAAGCGACAAATAAAAAAAGTGTAAAAATGTGATATTTAATATTGATAAGAATACTTATCATGAAGTTGAATGAGTTCTAAAAAAATGCTATTGAAAATAATTAATTATTTTACTTATATCTATAATGGTATTTAAACAAATGTTTCTGTATCTGCCTATAAAGTAGTTTGAATGATTAAATGATGAAATGATTTTGCTATAGCATAATAATTGAATTTATTTAAATACCATATATTTTTAAATTTTTATTAATATTTTTATTTATGCATATAATGATATAAAAATAATATAATTCTCCATAGTTTATTTTTTTTTAAATATTTAAGTTTATTTCTCAAACCTGTATTATTTTAGAAATTATTTTTCAAAATAATTATATTTTCAAAATAAAATAAAATGTAATTAGAAAAAAATGGGTGATCTAAGGTACGTGGTATTAATTTTAAGATATTCTCATTTAATTCTTATAGTGATTCCATAAATTAGAATTATACCCGTGTATAAAAATTTTTATAAAAGTGTAATTGTTATGAATCAGTTTGTAGACCTGTTTTATTTTACGCTTTATTCATTATAATATTCGTGGATAACTTTTCTTCGAGGTGTATTCTATGAATTAAATTATTACGTATACTTTTTCCTAATATTTACTTTTTTAAGAAAATAATTGCATTAGAATAACATATATGTAGAATTATTTTTTAAATTTAATGCATTTATCTATAGTTAAAATTTATAATTTTATAACTTTATTAATAGAAATTTAAATATTTTAAAACTAGTTTTTTTTAATGTATAAACAACTTTTTTTTCTTAAAGTTAGATTAGAATAGTATTGCATCTATAAAAAATACGCTTATGTTTCATAAAAAAAAAAGTTAGAAAATTTAATATAAGCCATATTTGTGATAAATAATTATGTGTTTTAAAAGAAAAAGTTATTTTAAAATCAGATAATACCTTGCATTAATGGTACTAATTAGTAAAATCTTGATATAAAATACATTTTGATCATACAGTTTATAATTAGAATAATAATATTGATATTAAAGGTATACAAATTCAGTATAGAATAGAATATAAATTGAGAGATTAAAAAATTGTATTTTATTATATTATAGATTTTTAAAGAGTTTGATGAAAGACAGGGAATATAAATTTATATATTTTATATTCCATAATTTAAATATTATACACTACAGAGAGATTGATTGGGCCTAAAAAATATTTATTCTAATAATCTAATTTATTAATGTATTAAGTAATTTAATGTTGACGATACGGAAATAAATAAAGAATTTTCATTTATTTTAATATTATTAATCATATTATTTGACTGACTATAAGATTAATATATACTTACGGGTCACGTGGAAATTATTAATATTAAAATAAAAAGAAAAACTCAAGTTTATCAACAAAATAAACCTCCAATGTCCGACTTATTTTAATTATTTCCTAACTAGTAAGATTCTTACGAATTTATAGGATAATATAGAGAAAATAATAGCAATAACAACAAGTTTTTAGATTACATTTTCGATCACGAAAAGCCCATGGGAGAAACTAAATTTTAAAATACTCTCAACAATTCTGAACAAATAAGCACAAATTCGAACAGTTTAGAAAAATCCTCTAAGAGAAGCTCCAAAGATGAGATCTAAACAAAAATCAACTCAGATGAAGAACAAGACCAGTTCCCTTAAGCTAAACCAAACAAAATAGAAAAAAGCTAGTGTAATTAAAATCATGACTATACTAATAATATTTCTGAAAAATAAAAAAAGAAAATGGCTTATAAAGCCGAAAGGGCTTAAGCATATCGTAACAGATAAAAAGAAATGGAAAAAGAAGTTGAAGAAGAAAATGAAGATATTTTCATAGTTATTTAAAACTTAAATTATACATTTTCTTTTGTTCCTAGCCTGCAAAAAGAAATTCAAGCTTTAATCTCTGAATACGAAGATTATTTATAAATATTTGACAAATCTTTGATGCAAAAACCAGTATAGAAAAGAATTTATAAGAAACATGATGTTTCAGAAAAATAGAATGGGACTTACAAATAAGAATTAAAATAAAAAAATAGAGAGTCTGCACAAAAATCTAGAGAGATGTAAAAAATAAATTGACTATGATGAAATTGCTGTAATAAAAATTGATAAACATGAAATAAAAAATAATAATTAACCACCCACAGCTTCACACTCAATTTTCGTCAAAAGAGCAGTTAAAAGAATCAGCAATTTAACAATTAGAATTGTAAAGATAAAATAAATCTGCAACAAATAAATCTTTCGAATTGTCTTAGGCTGGTAGTAAAGCTTAAAATAAAACTAATAATACATAAATTTAGAAGCCAAACCAAAAAATGAATACCCCACTTTTTTGGAACTGTGCGCTGAATATGGCGGTTTAAAAAACAATTAAATTACCTCAATCAAATAATAATTATAATAACACTAGTAATAGTAATAAAATAATGAGTTTAAATAAAATAAAAAAACCAATTTATTTTCTCCACCAGAAGAGGCTATATCTAGCTCAGAAAATGTTTACAACTCTGATGACATTTATTAAACCACAGTTTCATCTCAATAAAATAATTGTCTGTTTTCTAACTAGGAAATATCCAATGATAGAGTTGAGGTAAATTAAGTTCACCAGTTCCCTATCGAGTAATTTAACTTTCCTTCTAATATGGACGAGTTCAATTGCAAAGATTATATGGAACCTTTTTAATGTTAAAATCCTCAAGATAAATAAGATAAAAATACCTAAGGATTTTATCACAATGAAGAAAAAATAGAAAATGGAGAAAATTTCAATTATTTGCAATAATAATAATATTAATAGTAGCAAAACCAGTATTATTAGCAGCAAAATACTAATTAATAAAATCACTGGAATGATAATGGAACATGTTAGGAAAACTATTATGCAAAAGAAGATATTGCCATGCCTGATCATTCTTCATAAGAATTCGCATACAATCCATCTAATAATTTCTGTGATAATTTCAAGCATTATTAGGAAGATTAGGAATAAGATTATTAATTTAAACTGAAATAATAATATAGTGAAGAATAAGTAGATTAGAATTAGGTATGCAGGAACGTGTAAAATTAACAATAGGGTTATTCCGATTTCTAATATAATTAGAATTAGTCAAAAAATTAAACTTCCTAAATTGATAAAGAAATATAAGGGGACTAACAATAAATAATTAAAAGTGAATTGTTTGAAACTGATGAAATAGAATATGACAGTTCTTTAAACTAATAAAAATACAATTTCAATACAAATAATAATACGCATTATAACAACAGTTATAATAATATAAATTATAGAAATTCAGGAGTTTCTAATTTTACAAAGGGTATTTTAACTTTTACTTTTGGAATTATAGCCATCATAGGAATATTCTCTTTGGATGTAATTTTGCTTTTTTTGATTTGTCTACATATTTTATTTTTTTTATTTAATTTATGATATTTTCAACTTATTAAAATTTTTATTTTAGGAAAATTTCAATAATACCACATAGTAATTAATGAAAAATTTTTTCCGTAGCGAACAAACTAAAACTATAGATAGATATTCAATGAAAAATGATATTTATGAGAGAAAAAAAATATAAATTGAATAAATGAGATATGATTTAGAGAATTACAATTGCAATGATTATTTAAAATAACCTAAATTTGGATCTAAAGAACATGAACAGTGTAATAAATTGAATATATATTTTTTGGTAAATATGTATATAATATTTTTATTTTTTTTAAATTAAAAGGCTATACATGGAGTATAAAATATTCTGAAATGTTAAAGTAATCGGGTTAAATTGAAGAATTTGTCAAATATGCTAAATTAGCCACAGTTTATTAATAGGAAGGAAATTATGAAATTCATGATCATGATAAAAATCCTCATGTTATTCTTCCAATTGCCCATTTTTATAATTAAGATTTTGAGTAGACCTTAAAAGCTATATAATAAATGGAACAATAAGGCTTAATTCCTGATGGTGAGTCAAAAAGTACTTTTAATATATTATGTAAATTTTTAAATATAAAAAAAAACGTAACATTCTAAAAAATTAAGTATTTTAATTGTTTTTTATAATTAAATATAGTTAAAGAAATACAAATATACAAAATAGTAAGCTAATATTATCTAGGAAGTATTTACCAATTACAGTTTACTTAAGTTATTGAACAATTATTTGAATTATAAAGATGGTTCCAAAAATATGATAAAGCTTCATATAATGGTACAGACAAAAAAAAAAAATTCATAAATTATTAGTTTATTTATTATTATTTTTTAAAGATGAAGTTATAGATTTAGTCGCTGTAAAACTATATTTTTTCAAAGAAGGGGTGAATGATATAGATTTATTAGCAATAATTGACAGGGCGATAGATAGGTTAAAATAAAAAGGATACCACAAGACACTTTATTGTAAATATATTGATAATAATTTTTAATTATTTAACAAATTTTCGTTATTATAGATACGGAATCATAAAAAATAAAATCGAAAATAATCTTTGAAAAACATAAAGACTATAGAAAATGTTTTGAAATCATGGAGGAAGTTAATTAAGTTGAGATGGAACTATTTTGTCCCTCTTCAAAATTTGTTATAGAGTCTAATAGATTAAGAAAAAATATCTCTATTGGAGATTAAAAAGTGGAAATGTAGTAAACCATGTAGATAATGAAGTAATGGAGAAACTCAAAAAATATTCAGGAGAATATGAAAAAGAAATTACAGAAGAAGAAATGGCTGCAGATGATAGAGAATTCTTTGATGTTAAGGAAACGTGTTTTGGGCTGTTTACTAAATTTCACTGATTACACACATCCACCACTATCATTATTTAATTGTTTATAAATTGTCTGAAGATATTAATATTCTTTTATAATTTATATCTTATTAGATTTATAAATATATAAATATATATATATATTCAATATATTAAATTATATTTATTTTATTAAATTATAATTATTTAATATTTTAATACTAATTAAATTTAATTTTTAATACGTACAATTGCTTTATTATTATTAATGTTGAACCATATGTAGTTGTATATTAATTATTTTATTCTAGTTTCTTTATTAACTTTATAATTAAAAAAATACAATTTTTTCATATATGAATTAAATTTTCTTATAGAAATACTGATTTTAGTAAATATTGTATTTGTTATAATATCACAATAATAAATTGTAAACATTGTTTATAATAAAAGTATTATTATTATTGGTAATAAATAAACTAATTTTTACACACATCTTTAAAAAATAAAAAATAACTAGAATAATAAAATATAAAACACACATTCTTATGAGTGTTTAGTCTCAACTTTCGAAATCTTCAAAAATGACATAACAAATTTTTGATGACATAACAGAATAGAATTAATTAAAGTAATTACAAAACATTTTTATTTTAAAATGGATGGGAAAAATTTAAATAGTTTCATTATATATTTTATTATTCATAAGGCTGATATAAAAATAAGGAGTATTAGAATAAGATATTTTAGACAAAGCATGGGGTGCTTTTGGTATAAAATACATAATAATATATATATTAGAATTTATAAAAAATAAAATGATTAAAAAAAGGTTTGTATCTCTCCAAATAGTTAAGAATTGGCCGAGCTGTCAGCATTCCTAAACTTGGATTATTTACATTTTCAGCCCCAGAAGTTACATTAGCTGTACAAAAACAGTAAAATTTATCATGTATTAAAACAACTTATATATTCTTAGGGAACTACCAATCCGTAAGAAAGAGAGCCAGAAAAAAGAGAACCTATATTTAAAGTTTCTCCTGATATAGCTAAGGGTAAATTATATAGTTTTATAAGGAAATGTTTTTTAAAACAAATAATAATAACAATGGCGAAGATAAATTAATTTGTATTGTTTGCTATTAGGAATGGAATTAAAGTCTGCAGTAATTAGAGAAAGTGGATTAAGACCTCTTGTAATATCGTCTACTGCAGGAAAAATATAAACAACATTGATAAGTTATTCTGATATATCAACCTAAGCCAACTTAGATAAAGAATAGATAAAACTTGCAATCGATAGAATTATAAAAAAGTTTGATGAAAGAATACGAAATGTAATATTTTCAAAAATAAAACTCATATTCCTTATTTACTTACTCTTTTCATTCTTTATATTTTAGAGGTAAAAATTAGTATTGCTTGAAATCCCAGCAGTTGGAACAATTATAGTTAGAAAAGGTTTAGTAGCTATAGCTTTCAACGAGTTTTTAAAGAGAGATACTGTGGTATTTTTAATTAATAAATTTGTTAGTTTCGTAATTTAAAATTTTTTTTTGTCAATTAAGGGATTACTCAAAACTGGCATTTTAGATAGAAAAAAGAAAGTTGAAAATTCATTGACCAGAGATAAAATTCAGGCATTAATGAAGTAAAATAGCGACAATGGAAATTTTGACAGTATTTTAGAAGTAGACGAAAATGCAAAATCATGGCTGGAAGAAAATTTGGATATTAAATTTTCTGTGCCTTCAAAGAGTGCGAAAATGAGTTCACAAAAAAATGGTGGAGATATTTAAAATTTGTTCAAAACTAGTGAAAAATAAGTATCTTTAAATCCCTTACTAGAACCTTCATTGAAAAGCTAGATGGGATATGAAGGGTATATGTCACAAATGCTTTTTATTAAAATCCCTTTATTAAATTATTATAAAAATTAATTTAGAATTAGTACTCAAAAGAGACAGCCAAAAGTTCAGCTTTTTCCCTTGAAAACCAATCTTTGAAAAAAGTGAGAACTAAGTTATAGATAAATGAAATTTCTCCTGAAGAAGTAAGCATTTTAATATTAAATAGTTTGGTGAACATGTATTTATACAATTTTAATATTCTTTTATATAAAAGTCTTACCTCAATTTATGCATTGGCATATATGGAATAAATGCGAACCAAAAGAGTGTTTTACATCAAGAACAGCTTGGATTAGCATTATAAAAATAGTTATGCGATCTATGTAATATATAAAAATTGAAATATTTACTATTATGACAATTTACTTTATTAAATTTTAGTTGATTACGAACTAGAAGCTTTGTTTAAAGCTATAGATTTCAAAAAAGATTAGGTAATAGATTTAACAGAATGGACTCAAATTGTGTGTCAATAGAGTAATAAAAAATTGCTATTTTATAATTTCATCAAAATACTAATATCCTTATTTTAGAAACTCCTTAATAGTTTTTATTAGAAGAAATTAAAAAATATTAATATGATGCATAAAAAATATTAAAAAAGATAGAATTAACCAAAGATTCCCACCCTTAGTCAACTAAATAATTAATAGAATGTATCAAACTTTTAAATCCAGAATTATCGAGTGCTGACATAAAAAGAATTGTGCAATACATCATGAGAGGAAAAAATAAAATAACTGTTGAGGAATTACTATAGTATTTCCAATAGGAAAAGCTGATTGATAGATAAATATTAGATAAAGTATTGAATATAAATATAGAAAAAAAATTTTGTGCCTCAATTTAAAATTTCTTTTTAGAATGAATTGTAATAGAAATGGTATTAAGAAATGCTCAAACAAATTAAAGTTATTTAAGATTAACACGAAAATTCAAACCATATGATGGAAATATTTTAATCATTTGACGACAAAATGGAAGGTCGACTTGATATAGCCAATTTTAAAACTTGCCTAATGTAGTTAAAGTTGGGGTTTTCTAATGATGATTTCCACAGATTTGTAAAGTTAATTGAAGCCGACGACCGACAAATGGTTGATTACATAAAATTCGTGGATTCAATTAAAAATTCCCATTTAAGTTAAGACCAGAAGGGAGGTTTAGAATACATAGCTAAGAAGATTCAATAGGTCATAAAGCAAAAGAGATTTGATTTCAGAGATTTTTTCATTTTTTTGACTGATAATTAAGAACTGAGAAAATTCTATCATATAGAGAATAGGCACATGATAAAAACGGACATTTTTGTCGAACTATTAGCCAAGTAAATTTTCCCCAAAAACAAGCAAAGTGACGTTATTTAATATGGCCATATTATGGACGTAGATCAGGATGGGTTCATTGATTAATATGATCTGGAAACCTTTTTAGGGAGATATAGTTATTTTCAAACGATATATATTGGATCGAATAATGAGTCTTCTGCAGACTATAATAAAGACACCATTATAGAAAATGGACAACAAAATTTAAATGAAACAAAACCCAGCTTGAGGTATGAAAAATAAAACTCCAAATAAAATATGAATACAGCCAAAAGTATATCGCTTGTCCGCTCTCATAGTAACACATAGCAGGATTTCTTTAGAAAATCTTCTAATTCTTAGTCAGTTAAGAATTCTTCTTTAATGCTTCCGAAGACTTAAAATACCGTGTATTCTTTCAACCAAACAATGAATTCAAAGGGAATTTCTCGTCTTTTTCCTACTTAAACTTTATCAGATTAAAAGCTGCAAATAGTAAAAAAAAATTATTTTATAAAAGAAATAGTCTTTAATAAAAATGATATTTTGAAAAGATAATCAAAGAATTCAAAAGAGTGGTGATTCATAATAAGTAGTCATGGATTGAAGTCTTCAAAATAATGGACAAAAATAATAATGGATTTGTTACCGCGGCAGAGTTTGAAGATGGAATTGACAAAATTATTAAGCTATCGAAACAGGCGAAAGAGGGTCTATTTGCCTATTTTGACAACTTGAAAATCGGAATGTTTGATTTGCATAGATTTATTTCGGTAATGAGCAGAATAGACTAGTAATTGTATCCGACGAAATTTGAAGATAATTGGAATTGGCAATCAGAGATTATCGGAAAATGGAGGCAGTGGTACAGATCGAAAAGTAAATTTACTATTTCCTTATGTATACCTATTTATATCAATCTTAAAATTTGCAGACATATCTATAGAAGAAGCTTTCCGGCTTGCAGATTTCGATTTTGACGGGTACCTAAGTCAAGAGGATATCACGAAATTCTTACAAAAATTTTTGTAAATTAAAGAACAAGAGCTAAATAACATAAATCTTCAGAGACTGGTAAGACTGTGTGACAGAAGAAAGAGAGGAGTTATATAAATAGCGGATTTAGAAGATATTTTGACTTCTTAAAAAGAACTCGCCCTCTCAGATACGAATTCCATTTCATAAGGCGGAGCAACAGATAGATCCTCGGTTCCCTCAAATCTTAAATTTACAGGTACCATTTCTAGAAAATCAACTCTTCCTGACATGGATAAATAGAATATAAGGAGTTTATCTGAAATCAATTCCCATCACAAATAATGGCTTGAATCGGCTAAACTACAAATATGTAAATAAATAAAAAACAAAACTAAAAATGTTTATTTTTCTTTTTCTTAATAAAGCAATGTATATCTTAAAAATTTCGAAAATATCCAACATTCTTTTGAAGTTATCAGCAAACATAGCAGCTAATTAGAATATAACAGTTTCAAAAAATGGCTTGAAACCTTTGATGTCCTTAAAGGATTTAATCTTACAGATAATTTACTAAAGACTTTATATAGTTTTGCCGATTAACACAAAAGGTTAAATAAAAATTAAATAAATTCTTTTTAATCTTTTATTTATTATCGTAATTTTCAACATGATCAATAGGGGTTTTTAAGTCTCACTGACTGGGAAAGGGCATTTGGTTAAATAGGTGAATAAAAATATTTAGTTTTAGAAGACATATAAAAATCAGTTTATTCAAATTTTGCAACTATTGGAGATGCATTTTAATTTTTTTAAAATCCAAAACAAAAACTGTTGGATTCTAGGAATTTAAAATGGCAGTTAAAAGCTAGTTTTAGAAAATCTATGATATAAAAAAGTAAATCTTCATTTTTATTATCGTTTATAGTATATATTTATTTATTCATTTATTTTTTATTATCATGATAATTTTTTTAACTAGTATAAGCTAGGCCTGGTAACTCATTTGTGATTAGCTACTTAGAGAAAGAAGCTATGATATACAATTAACTTATAAAGATTTCAATTAAATTTTCAAAGCAAGCAAGTTTAAATAAATGAAAAAGTAATAAAATAAAAATATTTTTGATATATAATAAAATAAAATTAAATTAATATAAAAGCTAAGGAACTTCTTTAAAAAATTCCACTAATTCTTTAGGCGGAAGCTTTGGAGCGTCTAATTCCGATATATATGGGAAATATGTCCATTTCAATACAACTGAGGACATTTATACTAAATTTTCAAGTGTAAATGCTTTTTTTGCTTTTATTTTATAATTACTCATATAATATTATTTTGTATTTGCTTATAGATGTTAATAGCTTCAGGAAAAAATATTTAAGTTGCTTTTTAAGAAATTGATAAATAAAACACAGGGTATGTTTCTACAATGGAATTCAAACATGTCGTAAAGATATATAAAATCTAGTTAATTATATAAAATTTTCTCTAATTAAATAATTGTTATTATAAAAGCTTATGAAATTAAACTTGGGATTGAATTCCAAAGAAATAGATACCTTAGTGCTATTAAATGGTGTTACCTCTAAATAAATAAAGTGGAGATAATTTTGCTAAAAACTAAAACTGGAGTAAAAATACTTAATATATATTGAGATATTTTTTATATATTTAATTAATGAAAATTATTATTTATTAAAATACAGTATGAGTGATTAGCAAATTGTCAATAGATCGTAGGAACGAATTATTAGTTTAAGAAAAGAATTATATGATTATATGATATCTCCCAAAGATGCCTACCGAACTGTAAATCATTAATACAATGTTCCATAATGTTATTTTTTTTTATTATTTTTATAATAGTAAGATGTGGAGAAAAAGCAAAAAATGAGTTTTGCTGAGTTTAGACAACTGTTAATAAATATATCTCTTTTAAGTGGAAAAGAGGTGTAACCTTATGCTGTAGCAAAAGATATGTTTGATTTTATTGATATTAAGGGTGACAACTTTATAGATATTGAAGAATGGGTTCAAACATTTTCAAGATATGATGTAAAAACTATAAATATCATACTACAATCTTTATAAATAAATTATTTGATTTTTAAAGAACTCAAGACCTATTGATAAAAGTAGATAAATGAAAGTTCCTTAGAGAACATAGAGTTTAAAAGATTTATAAAATTCACAAATTAAATTGATTGAAAGCAGATTTGATAAGCCGATGTTTAAACAAAAATTAGAAGACGAATACATAACCTTTTCTTATGGAGATCATTTCAAGAGTATTGATGGATTACCTTTAAAATGGGAAAGAACTAAGCAATACGTACAGAACAAATTTAATTTTAATTTTAAAATTTGTATAAGAATTTATTAGATATTGATTATTTCTTAGGACCAAGTAATCAGACTTATCGGAAAAAACAGAAGAATACTAGCAATTGATTTTGTAGAAGCTGGGGCTATTGGAGAAAATATGATGCTACATAGAGTGAAAGTATACGATATCCTTAATAGGTGGATGCAACATTATGGAATTAATATTGCGCCTTAGAACTGGGAAGTTATATTCCACTTTGCTTAAGAAAAAGATTAAATGATTAATTGTAAATTCTTATTAGAAATATTCAAAAAAAGGCTTATGGATTATGACTCGTAGCCTCACAATTAAAAGAAAATTTAATGAAAATTAAACCTTATTTATAAATTTATAATTAACATGTATGTATTGTTAAGTTAAGTTACTTTATTATTTTATTTATAAAAATATTTAGGATTTAGAAAAAATATAATATGTATTTAATATATAATTATTATATAAAAAGGGTTCTATTCATATTATTATTATATTTGAAATTGTTCTTTCTATTACTATTAAATAAATTTATAATAATTAAATATTAAATAATTTATAATTTGCTTTTTTATTATTAATTGATAGGTGAATAAAGTGCATAAAGTAAAAAATTATTATAATTATTTATTTATTGGAAGTATGTTTATTATGAGCTCATAATATAATAATAATAATTATTATTATTATAATTTGAGTAATTTTTTCTTTCAATATTATATTTTTGATTAGCAATATAGATTATGCGTGTATTAATATTTGTTTTATTGCTAATTCCTTATTTTAGTGAACACAATATAATTAAAGGGTAAATCTAATAATAAGATTTTAAATATTTAAAATAAAACTAAAAGAGGAAATTAATTAAAAGGTCATTGATTAAAAGGCAACCCCACCTTTTCGACCGAAAGAGACAAAAAACAACAAAAACAAAATAAAAATATTTTCTAAATCAACCTATATGACAAGTAAACGTCCGAGGAACTTTGATTACACAAAACCATTACCAAGATACGAAAACCTAGAGGATTTTTAGCGCCTCACATCTGTTACAGAAGGAGGTCAAACTCCAGAAAACGGTGCCTCTAAGAAGGCAACAAATATTCCGATCGCTGCATAGCCGTAAGGAAAATAAAAGATTGATATACCTAATATTTCTTAAACCAGCGATACAACTGAGTATTTGGGTTTGTCAGAAACTGAAAAGAAAAGAAAACATTAGCTTGGGTACATCAGAATTAAATAAAAAGAAAACATTCCTCATCTTAACACCTATGAACTCAATGTAAATTATTATTTCTTCATAATTAAAAAACCAGTATGGCAATATTACCACCAAAAATTCATAATTTATATAAAAATATAAAGAAATTATATAAAAATATGTAAATTAGTATTTTTTGAACTAAGTTTTTATAATTTAAATATTATTTCCAACTCTTCAAATTGAATTTTGAGGTGGAGAGTATATCATTTTTAATTTTAATATATCGTTGACTTATTATGCTATGTTTTTATAAACACTATAAAAAAATTAACTGATAGAAAAAGAATAAAAATAATTAAAAAGCTAATATTTAATTTACAATAAATTTTTAAATTAAATTTAATAATTTTTTATATATTAAATAATTTAAACATAAAATAAATAACATTCATAATAATTTGAAATAAGTTCGCAATTTTTTTATTAAATATTTAATAAAATATTAATTTATATAATTTAATTTTAATAGGAAAATGATATGGCGTTTTTAGATGATTACAAATTACCGGCTACTACAAAACTATCAAAAGAGGCATTCTACTAAAAAATACAAGATTACATATCATTTTTAGAAAGATAGTCTGGGAAAAACCAAACCATAACTTGGCCCTAGGCTTAGGCAGTTTTAGAAAAACAGACAGAATATGATTTTAAAGAATTTAATTAATAATAACTACAAGAATTTTACATATATTGGGAATCTTAAAGAAAGTTATATAATAGACCTCTCTTAAGATAGTATTAACATGCAAATACTGATGATACAAATCCTTTTGCAGCTTTTAGACCAAGAGGAAGTGAAAAAATGAAATTAAGAGGGAAAAACAAGTAAAATGATTACGAATAATTTCAAAGATTTAAGGCTCTGAAAGAAGAATTCAAATAACATGATATGCTATTGAAATGTATAAGAGCTAGAGAACATTTGAAATTTGAAGTAGTTCTAAAAGAAAACGATGTTTTTATGGAGTAAGTGTTTTAATTGGATGGGAATGCTGATTTCAGATATTTAGGCAAATTTCAATGTTAAAATTAACAGGACTATTAGAGAGCAAAACAGGAATTTTTGCTTGACTATTGCTTTAATGATAGACAAAAATTAATAAAATAAGTGAAATAAGAGGCAGATCAAATGCTCAACAAATTAAAACCATAGCCACCTGTTCCCAAACCCAAAACTGAATCTTAGAAATAAATTAAAGAATCTCAGTTGGAAAAAATTCCCAATTTGGAAAGTAAATTTGACATAGCTTAGGTAGTATCTTCTTTGGTTATGGAATCCAATATTGCTCCTGAAGATCTGTTTACCCCCTCCACGATAAATGAAGTTAAAAATCCTAAATTTAAAGTACATAAGGAAAAAGTACTTAAAAATTTATAAAACTAGTAGCAGCAAGCTCTAAAAATGGAGCAATAGTAATACAATCTGAAAAAACAGCAGGAATAATAATAATAAATAATGTAGTAATAAATGTTATAACAAAAAATGATAGAATAACAATAAGGTTTGCAATAGCAAATAAGAAGTGACATATTAAAAAATCCATATTACGAGTTCATAGAAGCCCGAAAACAATAGTAGAAGATTCTTAGACAAAGAACCAACACTTTAACATATAATATTTACAAAATACCCTCAAGAGGAGGATATTATTAACTTTATAGATCATTTGATAATTTGATGGAAAAAGATAGCAATTATTTAATAAAAGCTGAAATACCTCGCAGTTTAGATAGTTTTCATGGGAAAAAAAATTAAAAACCAAGTGAAGATTATGTTGTTGCCAAGCACGACTGGCAAAGCACTAGCCATATTGTCAATAAATGTGAACGCTTTATCCCTTATATCAGATTAGAAGAAGAATTAGAAGAAAATAATTAAATACTTAGATCCGGTATGAGTTAAGACGAATTATTTAAATAAGTAAAGAAGAATATAAAAAAGACATTTTCATAATTTTAAAAATCTAAAGAAAATAATTTAGAAAAAGAATAATAATAATTGTAATAATAATAACCTTAGATTACTTAGACATGAAAAAAAAAATCGGTTTTATATAGCTAAATGATGAGATTTATTACAAAAAATTTTACCTTTTCAACTTAATACAGCTTAATGAGAGGATTCATATTATTTTTCTTACATATAGCATTCAGTTGAAATTAAATAATAATAATATTAAAAAACTATTACTTATAATTATCACTTATAATTTATTTAAATGTATTAATGTTTTTGTTATTAATAACTAATTATAAAAGAATATTAATTAATAAAATAATACTGAAATTTTTGTAAAATAATAAAATTTTATTTGGGATTTTGTTTTTTATTATTATATTCTCATTCTTATTTATTTTTATTTATTTAATTAATTAATTAATTAATAAATTAATAAAATAACCCATATTTAATTATTATAATTGTTAATAGTCAATATTTATTCTCACCGCTGATATAGTATTCTTGAAGTGTTCCTGACCTTTCATTAATGGATTGTTGGCGTCAATGTCAAGATATAGTAAAATTCTAGGTCTTTAGCGTTTACTAACTTTCAATGTTTACTGAATTCCTGAGAGACCTAATAAATTTAAAATTTATTAGTTTTTTTAATAAAAATCTTTTTTTATTAATTTATTATTTAATCATATAGTTTAATTTTTTTAAAAAAACTATTCCCTTAAATTTAAAATATAAATAAAAACATTGTTTTAATCATATAAAGACAATTTTATTATCAATATTTAATGTGTATATATTATTTTACATTGCATCTCTCTCTTTGTATTTTAAGACCCATATTTAATTTAATTAAGGCGAATATAATCATTAATATAAGTAATTATATATAATAGTAATCCCTATCAGGCGTTCCTTAAGTTTCATTTGATAGAAACTTCAGGGTCAAGGTGGGGGGAAAATAAATAGGTAACCACATCATTAAATCATTATTATATTAATTTGATATTGATATAAAAGAATTACCTAATATTTATAATTATACTAAGAAAAAGTAGTAAAATTATTTAAAAATGCTATATTAACTTTTTTTTACTTTTTATATAATAAATTATATTATAAAGAATATTATAACTATACACAACTATTTGTTTGGTTGCTTTAAACAATAAACAGTAAAATTTAACTAATGTTTGCAAAATAATAAAAAAAAAAATCAATAATAAAAATTAATAATAAAATTAACTTTTTCCAATGAAAACTTAAATACTATTACTTGCATTTCTGTTTTTAAGCAGAGTATGCTAACAATAATTCAATGATTACGGAAATTTGAGCCTAAGTGAAAAGTAGTTCTATTTTTTTAAATCAAAATATATTTATTTTTTAGAAATAAACGCCATTTATTAATTTATAGAAAATTAGATTTCAATTCAAACGACTTAAACATATATATAGCTTGCACATAGAATCTTTAAGAATACATCCAATAGAACGCTTCCAATTTAAATATTTAGTTAGAAAGTGACAGAACTAATTTTTCAAAATATAATTCATACTCTTCTTGCGGATTAGATTCTATTTCTTTTTCTTCTCTAAGGATGTCTATATATATTGTTATTGAAGCTTCCGCTCTAGATGATTAAACCGCTAAAAATGGCTACGGAATGTGTGAATTAAAAGAAATAAACATAAATTTGTCTCCTTGTTCCAAAAGCTATAACGTATAAATTTCTACTGTGGAATTTATTACTAATAAAAATTCCTAACCTTACTCGTATAGTCTACTTTACGGCCAAGGCATTGGAAACTTTCATTAATTATATATTTAGCCGAATAATTTCAGAAAACTAGAACTCTATAATGTACATGTTTACGGAGACGTTCCAAAGCTCGACCTCTACTCGGTATAATATGTTTAAATCGAAAACTACCATTAGTATTGCGATGAAAATGTTAAATACTGTGGATTTATATTTCTTGAACTTATCTTAGAAGCCTTCCTGCAAAATATAAAAATGATAGGCCATAAAAGGACTTGTGTAACAATGTATGATAATGAACTTGTAGTTTTCAAAGATATTGAAATCGCTCATTAGTCATATTCTTTTAAATTAGGGTTTAATATGTAATTCAATAAAAACATTTATTTTTATAATATAAACATTCACGATAATGTGGCCAATGAATTATACAGAGATGTTAGTTAAGTAGGTATATACGCTGGCTATATTGATTCTATCTTTTTGCAAAATGCTACTTTTAGTAAAAATGTCCATGGATTATCTGCTCTACTTATAAAAGAGGTGCAATAAGTAGAAATAAGGGATTTGGTAGTGGAAAATATAGATAGTCAATATGGAGAAGCAGCTGCAATTCATGCATTCAATATAAATAAATCCTTCAAACTTGTTAATCCTTAAATAAAAAATAACATGTGTCTTAAGAATAGTGCAATCAAAATAACTGAAATAAATAGCTTTGTTATGGAAGGGGGGGAAATTTCAAATAATTTGGGAAAATTGGAATCAATGGGAATAAACCTTTATAATATTCATTAAATCAATATAAAGGGAACTATTTTTGATTAAAACCAAAGTAATAGTAATTATAATATACCTTGCTTGAAAATCTCCAATCATAAAGACTTTCATTTAAAATTAAAAAAAGAAGATACTTACCTATTATAAAACGTTAAGATTAAAAATCATATATCAACTAATTCAATTTTATTGTTGGAATAATTATATAGTATTTCCTCAATTATATTAGAAAATATTACTTTAGAATAAAACTTTGGAATTGGAATAAAAGTTACCGAATGCTAAAATGTACAATTTGATAATATCAACATTATGTAACTTTATAATGACAAAGATAATTTTGGAAATTTAAACAACATTTATATCCATATCTATTGTCTGGTAATATTTTAACATACAAAATAATAAATTATTAATCAAAAAATTAATTTTATTAGATATATTAATAGAAAAATCGAGTGTAATATAGTTTAATACCTTAAATTTAAATTTTAAAATTCTATTGAATATGACTCATAAAAAGTGACTACTTTATCGACATTCATGGAATGATGCTAATTGACACTTAAGTCTTAAATATGAATAGTTGCTAATTTAATGGATATAGCTAGGCTGCTCTCTATCTTGAAAATGCTAATTTTATTAATATATTTGATTCAAGTTTTATAAATAATAGTTATTTACCTTCAAATAAAAACATATAAAATAATTACAAAGGTATTTTATATGCATTTAATAGCGTTAAACTACTGTTGAAAAATGTTGAATTCAAAGATAATAGAATATAGGGCATAGGTGGAACAGTGGGAATTAATAATGTATTATATTTGACATTTATTAATACAACATTTTTTAATAATACGAGTAAAAATGGTGCAGCTTTATTTCTACAGTAAATATAAAACCTTTTAATTCAGTCACTATAAGCCAAAAATAATAAAGCTGAAGAAAATTCTGGAGCGGTTTTAATTGAAAATTCAGAACAAATTGATATAGTTGATTCTTAAATCGTGAATAATGAGGCGGGCCAATAGTGTGGAGGATTATTAATATAAAATAGTTTCCTTATTTTTTTAAATAACAATACTATAGACTCTAACAAGGCAAGCTATAGTGGCGGTATCCATATAAATAATTGTACAAATCTATTTTTGACTTATGTCAACATTAGCAATCACTATATAGAAAAGTCTTCTGGGGGAATGACCATAATAAAATCAAATAAAATTGAATTACAAAAATGCTTCTTTTATAACAATACTTCTGTGTAAGGAAGGGGTGGGGGCATTGAAGTCGAAGATTCCAAATTCATAAATTTGAAATAGATAACATTTCAGAACAATTAAGCTACTCATGGTGGAGGAGCATCATTTTTCGATTGTTTAGATTTAAATATAGAAGATTCATTTTTTAAAAGTAATCAGGCAATACGAGGAGGAGGCATAATAATATAAAAAATTGATAAGGCAGAATTTAAAAACGTATAATTTTAGGAAAATTAGGCTAAAAAGGAAGGGGGTGGAATATATATTAATTAATGCAATGAATGTACACTTGAAAAATCTGAATTCCAACTTAACTAGGTGCAGCAAAAAAGTGGAGGTAACAACTTGTGGGCAGAAGACTAAATAAAAAAACTTTTGCTCAATTATGTGGTAAGTAAAAACAAAAGAAGCAGTCAGAGCTAGAGATTTTTGCAAGATGTACCATTGGTTTAAACAGAAGAATAAGATTAAGAAGTTAATTTCGTTATTTAAGATGGAGAAGATATTTAAATTCTTAATTTTTAAGGAATCGGTGAATAGTCTAAGAAATAAGAAATACAAATATCCAAATGCTAAAAAATAGCAATAAATAATTCGAAATGGAGTGATTATTTTGCCTCCAACCAGGCTGTTGTTAGTCTTAACGAAATCCAACAATTATCGTTGAATAATACTTAATTTACTAATAATAGGGATATGCAGTAGAACTCAGCTCTTTTGATATAAAATGTAGATAATTTAAAGATTTTAAACTGTACTTTAAGTGATAACTCCTTATCTCAAGATATGCAATAATAATCTCTAATTTAAAATAAAATACAGTAAGGAGGGCAACTTTCTTTAAAAGGTATCAAAAAAGCACAAATTCAAGGTTCGAATTTTTTAAACGGAAAAGGCCAATACTATGGGGGAGGTATTTTTATAGAAAATGTCCCGATAATAAGTATAGACAATTGTTTATTCAAAAATAACTCAGTATATTATGATTAAGAAATGTTAAACTAAAACAAAAATAGTGGGTACCTGACATCTTATGGGGGCTCATTATACTACCTGACTTCATTAATAAATAAAGCGAAGTAAAACTAATTATACAACTTAATCATAAAAGAAACTACATTTGAATACTCGAAAGCTTCAAGTGGAGGGGTTTTATATATCGAAAATAACTAAAAAGAGAATGAAAGCTTAGATGTGAATTTTAATAACTTAAAAATTGCCAATTCTGTTGCAGATATAGGTATAATTAGAATTTTGAGTCCTTATTCAGAAATAAAGAGCGATTAAATGCATTCAAATGTTGTAAGCAATTAGACTAAAAGTTATATTGCTCCATAAATAATATTTTAAGGGTTTTTTTCCAATGAATACAGGCTTGATGATGCAAATTAGCGAGATATATAGCTTTGCAATTACGGTTTCTTTCTAGAAAATGGAGGCTTAAATCCTTGCAAGAAATGTGCCAAATTTGGTATCTGTTCAGGAGGTTATGTGTAAATATATCCATAGGAAGGAGTAATAATTTAATTAAATACATCGTGAAGTTGTCATAATTGTGTATTTTATTATTTAATTTTATAATTAATAGTATTGGAGAAGAAATAAGTTAGATACTACTTTTTATGAATGTCCTTAAAAGGAATTTTGTTTAGGTGATGATAAATGTGTTGATGGACATATGGGACTTTTTTGTGAAAGCTGTTTAAGGAGATAAGGATATATGAAGCAAAACAACGGGAAGTGCTCCTAATGCGATCCTACATTTATTTCAGTTGTTAAAGTATTTTTTATGGGACTGGGATTGATTGCTATCGTTGTAAATTAAATGGTCGGTGTTAATAAAAAAATATCAAAAAAACTAATGCAAAAGTCTGTGAATATAATGTATGATTTTTCTTTACAAAAAGTGGGCTAAATTTCGGGAATAACTAAAATTTTTCTCAGACATTGCTAAATTATTAATTTCACTGCATCCGTATCAGTCCCTATCGGAAATACCTTTTCTTAATCAACGCAAATATTTGCTAATCCTCTAAACATGTTTAGTTTGGGAGTGTCGTGTCTTATTGACAACGAATTGTCGCCTAAAGAGCACAGCTTAGTTACAATAACAGTAGGATTCATAATTTTTACTCTTTCTTTAGTCCTGATAATTCTCTTTACTATTGGAATTGTATGTTGGAAAAAAAAAATTCAATAATTAAAAAGATTAATCAAGTGCTGTTTAATATGCTTTTTCCTTACGGTTTAGCCTGGTAATTTTTATTACTATGAATTTTAGTGAATTAATAATAATTTAAATCTTTTATAAATTTAGGAATTTTTAAAAACTCTTTGGAATTCTTAAATTGTCGAAAAGTTGGAAATCATTCTTATAGCATGGGAAATACAGATATAGATTGCGATTCTGATTATTATAAATAATCTTTATTCATAATAAATTTAATTTTATGCATTATTTTTGGTGTTATTATTCCTGGCATTCTAGTTTACTAGCTTTATAAAATAAAGCAAGTAAAATCCTTAGGCAAAATATCTAATTTAAGATCTTATGGTATCATGTATATTGATATTTCGGATTAAAATTTTTACTGGGAGTTTATTAGTATATTAACAGTAATATTATTTAAATATTTTATTAAAAATATTAATAATATAGTATTATCTTTATTTTATTTTATTTTCAGAAACTAGGAATTATCATTGTTTGTACAATTTATCAATAAGAAACTGTAGTTAAATCTGTTTTATCTAGCATTATAATTATTGCATATGGAGCTTATAGTTATTATAGAAAGCCATATATAACAAGTGATTTGAATCGATTAAATTAATTATCTGGAATTATCTAAGGTTTAACTTTAGGGTTTTTGTTATGTTTAGACGGATAAAAAAATGAATAACCCTTCTTAAATATTTTTTCAATTATTATTTGGTTGTTGTTAACTTTTTCTTCTTATATAAAACTATAATTATAACATCGAAAGAGTTTCAAAATAGCTTTAGAAATATGGCAATCGAAAAACTAAAGTTTTATCCTAAAATATCTAATCACTTTAAATAAAAAGTTTAAAATCAAAAAAAAGCTCAAAAAAGGTGGAGGGTTATAAAATAATCTGTGTTTGAAACGCTTTAGGAAATGAAGAAATAAGATAAATCAGATATATACTACTCGGTTAATCTTTAGCAATAACTTTACCTAACAATTTAATATGTAAAAATATATTGAATTAGTAATTTTATAATTTTTATAATATAAATTTAAATTAAAAATATATTACCAGAAATTAGAACTACGAAAAGAAATTCCTGTTAAATAAATCAAAAATAATAAAATATCAAAAATATTGTAGGAAAAGGTATATGAAGATAATTGTTCAATGTTCAGCCAAAATCTTCAGACTATGAAGCATAGTGAAGATTAGCAATCACCTACTACAGGGAGACTATATTCACATGAAAATTTTTTGAGTCAAGGACATTCTCATTTTATATCTCCAAGAGGGAACATTTCTTCCAATAAAAGAGAAGAAACACTAAATTCTCCTGAAAGATTTTAAGAATAAGCAAAAAAAAATTTTCAAACTTCATGACTAAAGATATTGAAGTTCAGGAATCCGATGAAGGATATATTGAAGATATGATTAAATCATAGAATAGCAATTAGGATGATATAATTTTTATGGATGATTCTATAATTGTATCTCCCAAAATGCCTTAAAATTTTATTTATCAATCTAATAATAAAAATATAATGGATCAATAATAATAAGAGTGAACAATATATATTTATAAACTATTTTCATTTTAAAAAATTATTAAAAATTTTAATGTAAGTATTATATTTATTACATATATATATTTAATATATGAAATAAATAGTTATAAAATAGATTTATTTATAATATAATATAAAAATATTGATTATCCTAATTTAAAATCCTCGGTTTAAATTTAAATCGAATTTGAGATCTGATTTTATTTATAATGATTTAGATTTATTAAAAGGATTTATTAGCATTTAAATAAAATTATATATCCAGATTAATATAATTAATATAAATATTATAAAACATAATTAATAATTTCTAAATTTATAAGAAATTTTCTGAAATGATAAACAAAAATTCATTAAATAGTAAATTAAAAATAATTCATAATATTTTTCCTAAAATTTCTCTAATATATATATTTGAATATCCGTATAGAAATTCCATAATAATGTTAATATAAATTATTTTTTAAAAATTAAATTAGTTTAATAGCGTATTTTCACACCAATATATTCAATTATAAAAATAACCATCTTTACAAGTAACACAAGATCCTCCATTATTGATTTTATTTGGATCTTTGCATTCTGTACAATTATTTGGAGTTCCTATGCATTTATTACATGTAGGTCCGCATACTATTATTTAAAAACAAATATTAATTTTACCTTCATCAAGATTATATTTTAATTATTTATTATGCATACCTGGACAATTTTAACTCGAATTATCTTCATAACTTCCATCAGGACATAAACATTCGTTACCTAATTTACTTCTATTTCCTCTACAAGTTATACAAGCTCTGCTTTCTGGCTGTGTTTTTATACAAGGGTGAGGGGGTTCTTTTTATATTTATTATATATTAACACTTATACTTAAATATATGTTAAATAATTAATTAATAATTACAATAATTTTTATTTGTAGAATTTCACTTTAACTTAACGGTCTATTGTATATTCTCAAATCATCAATACTTCCTTTAGAGTATTAATTTGTGCCCTTTGTTTGTTTATATATAAGTAAAATTCAAATAAAATAATATAATTAAAATAAAATTAAGCAGATTATTATTTATTACTGTACGAAAATTTCCTGACCAACTTTATGGATCATCTAAAAATTAAATTTCAATTTAATATAATTATAAAGTGCTATATGTATAAAAATTATATACCTGCTGTTCCTATATATCTTTTAACCGCTTCTCCATTAAAAACTATATCTGCTAATCCCAAATTTTTATTTGCATTATGTTGGTTACCATTAATATAGAAATATGGTTTGGTTCCTTATTTAGTAATGGCCACATGAGTCCATATATTTTATGACACCTTAGCCCCCTAACTATCTACAGAACAAGTATCATCATATGGAAATGTATTACAAGCATTTCTAGTGTCATTATGAGACATAAAAACAAGTTATCCCGAATCATTAATTTAAAATTGGTATCCTTGTTCTTTATATGCCCATTCTACTCTATTATCCATGATAATAAATCCTTTGTCTCTCAATTTAATCCAAGCAGTTATTGTTAAGTCAGTAATATCTAAGTGATTGAAATCAGCTAAAGCCATTTCTATATATTAATTTTAATTTTGTCCTGATCCATTCAATTCCAAAGCTTAGTCTGCTCTACCAAATCTATCAGATACAGCTCTGTTTCCATTTCTTTAGAAGGCATATTTGTTAGTTTAGTAGTCTTTAAGGTTTCCTTCATCAAATCCCATTTATAGAATTAATCCATTTGGAACATCAATTTCTGGAGTCGCTAATTATCGTCTAAAATTATTTTCTAATAAAAATTATTATGCAAATTATATTAGAAGTATATTCTTTAAATTTTATCATAATTTTTGAGTACCTTTTATTAGTTAGTTAGTTAGTTAGTTAGTTAGTTAGTTAGTTAGTTAGTTAGTTAGTTAGTTAGTTAGTTAGTTACTTAGTTAGTTAGTATAAAAAACTGTATCATAAGTAGCATTATCTAAATATAAATATAAAAACTAATTAAATGATCATAATTTAGTTTTAAAAAAATCAATAAATTTTCTTTAATTATTACTATATAATTATAAAACAGAAAATTTGAAAATATTTAAATAATGATGACATTAATTTTATAAGTTTGATATATTTTGAAAAAATTAATGTTAATTTATACTATATAAGCAATCTTATAATGATATTTCCATAAATTATTCATTTTATTTGGTTATTTCATTAAAATACTAATTGTTTTTATTTTGAATTATTCTGTTTTCTTATTTTTTATTTTATATTTTTCTTAATTTATTATTTTAATGTGTATTATGCATTTGTTTTTAAATTATTCCAAAAAAGTAATTTATCTATATGAAATAATTACTTTTATATAAATTATTTCTTAATAATCTAAAATATAATAATGCTTAAATTTAATATATAAAACAATAAAAAAATAAAATAACATTCCTCTTGATAGAACTTCATTCTTATATGAATAAATTTAAATAATTCTATATTTATTATATTATATTATATTATTTTAAATTTTATGTATAAAAGGTAAATTTATACTAAAATTTATTTTATTACATAATTATGCCATAAATTACTCTTAATTATGGTTTAGAAGATTTAGAAAATAATGAAATCAATTTAAAAAATATGTATAATAGGAAAAAATACATGACATATATTATAATTTTAATATTATATACACAATTTGGATTTATTATTAAAATAAAATAATTATTAAATAAAATATTAAAAAATATATAAAATTTAACAACTCATTTCTTGAATGAGCCCATTCTTATGAAAACGGATTTAAATAATTCTGTATTTAATATACTACTATAAATTTTATGTACAGAACGTAAATTTATATTATAAAATAGTTTATACCATAAATTGTACCAATAATTACTCCTAATTACGATTTAGAGGACTTAGAAATAATTAAATCAACTTCTTAAAACATATTCAAAAAGAATAAACATATCCCACATTTTATAATTTGAATATAGTATTACACTCTTATATATAATTTGAATTTAATTCCTTAATAATAATCTTTATTAAATTGTATCATTTTTATATTAATCTAAATAATAACTTTTTATATAAATAATAAATTTATTATGAAATAGTCTTATATTACTTGCTATATTTTATATATAATTATGATATAAATTAAAATTAGACTATAGTATAGTATTACCTGAAATTTATTAAACCACGATTCAAACTAGCTTTGTTCTTTTATAAATCTTAGTTCTAAATAATATTATTCAACTATGCTTATAATTTTGGGTCTTAATCATGAAATTTATGAGTAATAATTTGAACTTTATTTAAATTATTAAAAATTTATTAAATTTAAACTCTCTACTCTCTCTAAAAAAATTCTAGGAAACTATAAGTTTTATATATTATATTTTAATTTATATTTAATTTATTTTAGCCTATTTATCAAAGAACTAGCTTAATTGTGCAAAAATTAACTATGCCTTATATTATTTTTAACTTTTCCTATAAAATTAAAATTTTCATAATAACAGTGCTAAATTTAAAAATATATTTTTCCTAAATTGCTTTTATTAATTAATTTGTCTAATTATTTTTATAATTACTAAATATTATGCCAATTTACCTAGGAAAAATATTAATAATATATATTTATTTGGGCTATGCCTAAATAATAATATACAACAAAAATCAAATAACTATTAGTTCTCAAGTGGCTACAAATATAAGATCTGCAATAATTAATAATAACTATATCCTATTCATAAATTAAACTAACAAAATATATATTGATTATAAAGATGCAAAAATAATATATTTATAATAATTACAAATCAAACATACTAGACTTCTTTTGAGAGATTCTATCAACTCTGGTCCAGTGTAGTACTAAAACATCACTATGATGGAGCCGAGCATATCCATATCTTACATGCCCTTGCCGATAAACTATCTGTATGAAAAGCTCAATGTAATTAATATAGTCTTAATATATTTTTTATAGTGCTATAAAAGTTTTATAATTAAATTATTATAGTTGTAACCTCATAATATTATCTTTAATGATAGTAAACTAACATTTGATAAAATCAGATAATTCTCCATTCTTAACCCCGAGAAAAGTGATGGAGATATTATGAAAAGCTACTTAGATGATTAAGATTAAATAATTGCTCAATAATAACTAATAAACTTAAATTGTATTTAATAATTAATATTATTATCTGATTAAAATGAAAGTTAAGATATCTAATAACATAAATTTCCTACCTTATTATAACTACCCAGAGAGACAGTATAAAATTTATAAAAAAGGATGAGCTGAAATAAAGCTATAACATTGGACGGCTATTCTGATAAATGTTTCCACTCAACAGAAAATTGGAAGATTATTTCGAATTGGTGGAACTAAAATACGATGGCGTAATTAACTTAAGATATTTTTGAAGCACGATTAACCCCACTTAATAAAGTTTGGCCAGATATACCTAAGAAAGATTAATTCCGACCAATTGTAGTTTTAAACCAAGCATATAAATCGTTAGAGCTTAGATTTCTATCTAATTTTTAAAATTATTTGAAAAATGATTTGGATATCAACTAAAACACAGACATCTAAAAAAATTTCTAAAATAATGGTCTAATCGTTTTAACAAGAAGGTTTAATATTCAATCCTAAGAAAAGTGCTATAGTTAAAATAAAAACCAAAATAAAAAATTTGAATTGTAATTGGTAAATAATATACCCTATGTTCAAGTATACAAATTTTTATGAATATGAATTAATGCAAAAGGATCAATCCAAAAATAAATTGTTAAAATTAACCAAAGAAGTAATTACATAAGACAATATCGACTTCAACTTTTGATACTATTTTATCATAATCGAGGCTAAACTACTTTGTCTAAAAAAAATAAAAATAATTAATTTTATTCTATCAATAAAATTTAATATTTTAAAATATATAAAATAGAAGACTTTTAACACAATATATTAGTTACTATAGTTTGTATTTGGAAATTTTTCCATACTCTCTTCAGTCATCCGATTTGAGAAAGAGTAATTATTAGAAAGATGGATTTTATAAACTCTGAGAAAAATTCTTATTTAATATAGAGGACAATTTATCTTAATATTTCTGTCATTTTATATTTCAACTTAATATCGTCTCCCTAACTTAAGAATAGCTTCACAAGTTTAAAAACCCTCATAAATAGGGTTTTAATATAATATTAAAGTCTTATTTTATATTATATTGAATTCTTACCTAAGTCACATAGCTCATTAATACTGATGGTGTAAAATAGGCAAGAACTATTATAATCTATGCCATAACTCATCTAGTTGTTTTATTAAGTTTTTATAATATCTAATTTTAGATAGTCAAATTCAAAGGTTGGAATTTTTTCTGATTCTGGTTTGATTAAATCTTATTTCTAAAACTTATTTTCTTCGTTTATTTAGAAGTTTGAATTTCTCCCTGCATTTTTCCTCCTTCCTTATCCTTATTTTAGATATCCTTATTTATGCGACCTCTAATCAGAACATAAATTTCTTAAAGCAACTAATTGTTCTTATATTTTAAATAAGAATACTATTCCACGTATTTATATATTATACCTATTACTTCCTCACTGTTCTTGCTATAAATCAAATCTTGGATTTTATATTTTAAAAAATCTGTCACTTCAGCTTAAAAATATATTAAGTAAGTTGAAAATCAAGTATGTTTTGCTAAACAGTATAAATTTTAGAAAATAAAATTTCTAATTAAATAAGAAATCGTGTTGCCTTATAAAAATTCACAATATTATTTTAATAGCTATTACAAATATAAATCTTATAAATCAACTTTGTTTTAAGCAATTTTTTAAAAATTAAAACGAATTATTGATAGTTTAAATGTCCAACGATAGTGTCTGTCATAATTTTTGATGGACAACGAATTTTAAAATGAATATTTAAAAGAATTTTTAATAATATTTTAGGACTGCTGAAGATGGGGACAAAGATGTTTCAAAAAGGTTATAATTGATATTAAATTATGTGTTTTAAATTAATTTTATGAAGTTATATCACAATACAACGCTTTATTCTGTAAAATATGGTCCAATGAAAAATATATTTATATCCAATAAATATTGTTCAATATTTGACAAGATTGGACAGTTTATTGAAATCTATGAGTCATACTGACAAATTTTGAAGCACTTTGATCCAATTTAAACATATAAATAGTTCTACTATTATATTATCACTGGAATATCAATTAAATATACTTTTATATATTCTCTAAAATCCCATTCTGCTTATTATCTATAATAAATAAATAAATCCTTTGTCTCTCAATTTAATCCAAACAGTTATTGTTAAATCAATAATATCTAAATTGTTGAAATCACCTAAAGCCATTTCGATATATTAATTTTAATTTTGACCTGCCTAATATTATTTTCTTATAAAATTATTATGCATATTGCATTACAAGTTTATTCTTTAGATTTTATCACTAATATTGAGTACTTCATTATTGTTGGTGTTACAGTAAGTTAGGATTTAGTTCGTTTACTATATATATTTATTTTTTAAGTGATTAAATTAAAACCTATCTGATTGATTTTTATCATAAAAATTTATTTACATATATTTTATAGTATTTCTAAAACAATAAAATTTGTTACATTCCTAATGAATTAATCTAGCAATTAAGTAAATATCAAAAAAAAAATTGCATTATATAATATAAATTTTATTTTTTATATTTATATATGAAGATTTGATCATTTTTATGAATAGTAAATGTTAATTTATTTTATTTATTATAAAATATTTCTAATCATTCTATATTTAAGAGGACTATCATGATTTGATAGATTTTTGAATGAAAATTCAATAAATTTCCCCTTTTATTAGCTTAATTAAGTAAAAAAATACTATTTTTATTATTTCGATTTATTCTATTTTACTTTTATTTTAATTATATTTGGTGAATTTATTATATGATTTATACATCATTATATTTTAATTATTCCAAATACATACTCTATTTATACAATGATAACTTTTTATTTTTATTAAAAATTTCTTCTTAGTAATCTATAGAATTAAAATACTATATTGCTAAAACTAATATAAAAATAAATAATGATTGATCTTTTGAAAGAATAAACTTTTTTATATGAATGAATAAAATAAATTTTAAATTTATTATATTTTTTTTTGCTAAGGTTTACTAGGAATATTATTACAATACATAGCGTAATTATAGAGAACATAATTGAATTTCAAAAATATATTTTTAAATTAAACAAAAAGAAAGAATTAATATTTAGCTTATCAAGAATTATTTATATTTTTATATTTTAAATATTAAATTACTATTTTTTAAATGAGTTCTAAATAATTCTAATTCGAGTTTATACTATTTTATAGATTATTTTATTATATATATTTTCCTTATACTTGCTTTAGTATTATTAATTTAGTGGATATGCTTTATGGAAATTATAGAATTGTATATTTAAAGTCATTATTGATTTAGAGTTTTTATAGTATTTTTTTTTACTTATTTTATAATGATACGCAGTTAATTGTGAAACGAAATAACTATAAATTTTGTTATTGACAGAAGCAGCACTATACTTATTATATTATAATTTTTTTTATAATATATTATTGTATATTTACAGAAAAATATTTACAAGTATAATTTGTAAAATCAAACAATATTTTAATTATATAAATTAAAGTGCTCTTTTAAAGAATTAATATTTAAGAAAATTCAGTAAGTTATATTTATAAAAATTTTCAAAACTATTTTATATTAAATAAATTATTAAAAAAATTCTTATAAAATATATAATTTAATTAATTATAAAATTTTAATAGAATAAGATTAAATATATGTTTTACTGATATACATTTTTAAAATACATAAAAAAAAAAAAAAATAAAAAACAAGACTTTTTCAATCAATATTATGAATAGTATATATAATTTAATAAAGATATATTTAATTAATAATAAACAATATTTTATTTAAAATAAGAAGTTGTATAATTACCTAATTATCTAAAAAATTAGAATTTAATATATTATCATGTATCATAATTTTTGTTTTATAAACTATTAACCCACTTTAAAAAATATATGTTATTCATTATTATTAACATTAAAAAAGAATAAATTGCTTTTAAGAATATCATTTATAAATATAAACCATCCTACACTCTTATAATGTCATAACAAAATTTTATTTATTTTTATTCTTTTATTTGTATAAAACTATAATTAATACTTTATAGCTAATTTAAAACAATCATTGGAATAGAATTATTAAAAGATTAAAGATTTTATTTTAAGAGAATAATAGCCAATTAAAAAAGATAATATTTAAATTAAATATGAAGAAATTGCTATTTATTATTTATTCTTACCTATATTATGTATTAAAATTTAAATTAGAAATAGTAAAATATAGATGAAAGCAAATTTTACGTATTTTCTAATTATTATTTTATAACAATTAATTTAGAATAATTAAATTCATACGAAATTAGAAAATAAATTAAAATTGATATTGTATTTCAACAATAATTATAATAATTTATTATTTATTTTTAATAAAATTAAGATTATTAAAATAGTTATAAGTATAAAAACTTTAATTAATTTTATTCTTTTTTATTTTTTTATCAATAAAATATTTAGAATAATTTTATAAGTATTCCAATTTGTAAAGGCTCGAAATATTTTTATTTTGCATTCAAGGAAAATATGAAAAATTATCATAATAAATATGTACAATTTTAAATTTATTAGTATAAACAGAGGAAAAATGGGAAAACTAGTCTATTAAATGAGAAAAGAATATTAAAATGAAGTTATTATATATAATTTAACTTATACTTAAAATTTTATAAAAAAAATATAAATAGTGTTTTAAACAAAATTTGATAATGCTTCTAGATTATAAAATTAGAATATGAAAAAGAAATTATATTATTAATTAATAAAGGTAATTTATTACAAAAATACTTTTTCTATTTCTTCTGTACTCATAAAATAAATTATAATTAGAATAATTGATATATAATATAAGCATTAATCATAATATACTTAATAATAAATAAGAAAAAATATAAAATATAAAACATTAAAATAGGATAACTCCAAACAAAACAAGTAATATTTTGAAGATTTAAGCAAATAGTATGGTTCATTTAAGTGAATATCATTTTAAAATGGCTTATATAGTAATTATCAACTTTAATTTTTTCAACATTTTACAACATATAGCAAGGTTATATAAAATTAATTGTCATCATTATTGATGCTTATTCATAATTTCTTTTTACTTATTATTTACCAAAATTTAAAGAAAATTTATTTATTTTTTTAAAACTAAATTATAAACAAATATTTGAAAAGTTTATTGAATTATATAAAAAAATAATTTTATCTATATTAAAATATTATTATTTTTTATTTATATTATTAGATAGTGTTACTTATGTTACTGTCTTTTGCATTAACTAATTAATAAAAAGGTACTCAAAATTTATGATAAAATTTAAAGAATATACTTCTAATATAATTTGCATAATAATTTTTATTAGAAAATAATTTTAGACGATAATTAGCGACTCCAGAAATTGATGTTCCAAATGGATTAATTCTATAAATGGGATTTGATGAAGGAAACCTTAAAGACTACTAAACTAACAAATATGCCTTCTAAAGAAATGGAAACAGAGCTGTATCTGATAGATTTGGTAGAGCAGACTAAGCTTTGGAATTGAATGGATCAGGACAAAATTAAAATTAATATATAGAAATGGCTTTAGCTGATTTCAATCACTTAGATATTACTGACTTGACAATAACTGCTTGGATTAAATTAAGAGAAAAGGGATTTATTATCATGGATAATAGAGTAGAATGGGATTATAAAGAGCAAGGATATCAATTTTAAATTAATGATTCTGGATAACTTGTTTTTATGTCGCATAATGAAAGTTCGAGTGCTTGTAGTACCTTCCCATATGATGATACTTGTTCTGTAGACAGTTAAGGGGCTAAGGTGTCTACAAATTCATGGACTCATGTGGCTATTACTAAATAAGGAACCAAACCATATTTCTATATTAATGGTTAGAAATATAATGCAAATAAAGACTTACGTTAAGCAGACATAGTTTATAATAGTGAGGCATTTAAAAGATTTATAGGAACAGCAGGTATTTAATTTTTGAGAATACAATAATTTATATAACTATATTAAATATTCTTTTTAATTTTTAGATGATGATGAAAGTTGGTCAGGAAATTATCGTACAGTAATAAATAATAATCTTTATAATTTAATTTCTTTTATTTCTATTTAAACTTTTATATGTAAACAAACACAGGGGACAAGTTAATACTCTAAAGGGAGCATTGATGATTTGAGAATATACAATAGACCACTAAGTTAGAGTGAAATTCAACAAATAAAAAATTATTGTAATAATTAATTAATTATTTAACATATATATAAGTAATATATAATAAATATAAAAAGAACCCCCTCACCCTTGTATAAAAACACAGCCAGAAAGCAGAGCTTGTGTAACTTGTAGGGGAAATAGAAGTAAATCAGGTAATAATTGTTTATGTCCTGATGGAAGTTATGAAGATAATTCGAGTTTAAATTGTCCAGGTATATATAAATAATATTTTAAAATTGCTTTTAATGAATATTAAAAGTTATTAAAAATAATAGCATGCGGATCTACATGTAACAAATGTACAGGAAGTTTAAATAATTGTACAGAATGCAAAGATCCAAATAAAATCAATAATGGAGGATCCTGTGTTACTTGTAAAGATGGTTATTATGACAATGGAACAAGTTTATGTGCAAGTAAAAAATTATTTTCCTTCAATGAATTGACTATAATGTATATTATTGATTATAGAATGCTCTAACAAATGTAATACTTGTGTTGGAACAGCTGATTCTTGTGTTTTATGTTCTGATGTAAACAGAATTAAAGCTAATGCATGTTAATGCAAAGATGGATATTTAGATATTGGTGATCCTCTCTGCGCTAAATGCTCTTGGTAATGTGAAACTTGCCAAACTACTATACCGTAATGTAAATCTTGTTCTGATAAAATTAATAGAATTGATGATGCATCGTGCGAATGTAAGCCAGGATTTTATAACAGAGGATAAGAAGTTGATTGTGTGAGTAATAATCATATTTATGATTATTTTATCATTTATGAAAAATTATAATTTTTTAGAGTGTTCCAAATTATGCCTTACTTGCAATGATGGAGCCTCATGCTCTAGTTGTGTAGTCTCTGATCCTGCCAGAACTGGTTCTAATTGTGAATGTCCAGACAAATTTTATGATAATGGAACTGATAACTAATGCTAGAGTAAAAATTTACTAATAGGATACATATAAATTTAACATGAATTATATTTTATAGATTGTCTACCAGGATGCTAAAAATGTTTAAACGATACATAATGTAACTCTTGCAAGGTATCTCTTCCATTAAGAATAGGAGTTAAATGTGAATGTTCTATGCCTGGTTTCTATGATGATGGAATAAATGATAATTGTTAAAGTATATTAATACTATCTTGTTAAAATTTTAATTTATAATGTAACTTGATTAATATTATTATTAGGATGCCATTTTAAATGTGGAACTTGTTTTGGTACTCCCGATAGTTGCCAAAGTTGTTCTGACCCTTCCAGAGATCCAGCTAATTCTTGTGAATGTCGAAAAGATTTTGGGAAAGAAATGTTTCAATTTGCTAACCAGGCTGCAAAAATTATCCTTCTACTTACCATGATGGAAATTAAAATTGTTTACGTAATATTTTTAAAGAAAATTTAATAGATAATATAACATTACATTTGCTTATCTTTGGTATCTTTTTATTAGCTTGCTCTAAAAAGTGTAAATCTTGTGAAAATACTCCTGATAACTGTTAAATATGTCAAAATGCATCAATTTTGAATAGAAAAGACGAGCCTCCTCTATGTGGGTGCAAAGACAATTACTTTGAAAATAGTTAGGGAGTCTGCGAACTTTGTGATCCCCTGTGTAAAACTTGTACCGAAAAAGGTAAATGCACCAGCTGTCAAGTCGAAGGAAATCAACTGCCCTTTTGCTTATATAAGGATGATGGATTTTACACAGTTGCTGAAAATAATAAAAAACAATTCCATAAATGCAACAAAAAATGTTCTAGTTGTAATATTACGCCAGACAATTGCTAAAAATGTACTAAAGATAATAGAAGATTAGACAATCCACCATTGTGCTCTTGTAAAGATTCGTTTTTCGAAAATCCTGGAAGTCAGGAATGTGAAAAGTGTCATTCTTCTTGCTAAACATGGTAATTTTCTATTTATATATTGAAGCTCATTATTTATTCAATTAATTTTGTATTTAATTTAATAGTTCTTCGAAATATGTATGTAGTTCGTGTCCTTCCAATAGAATTTTAGATAAGTTTAAGGGGAAATGTGTTTGTTAATTTGGATATAGAGAAATCAAGGGAAAGGATGAATGCTAAAAATGCTATATGTATAAAGGGCTATGCCATGTTGTTTGTCCTTAAAATACTGTTTAATAAGATTTCAACTGTTTAGACACTGTTCCAATTTAAGCGTAAAACATGATGATCTTTTACATATGTGCATGTGGATTTTTAGTAGCTACTGTTTTTTTGTATATTGCTATTAAAAAATCTATATAATCCAATAAATAATAACTCAAAACGCTCCCTTTGAATAAATAATTGAGTAAATTTTCTTAATAAGAAAGTCAAAGCTCAAAAAGAAGTGAAAGTGGTATTGAAAAAGTAGAAGGTATAAATAAATAAATAATTTTTTTGCATACATTTTTTATTGTTAAATTTATACTAATGTCCTTTTAATCTGGTTAGACATTGAATAAGAAAATCACATTAGTGAAGTAAGCTCTGAATATAAAGAGGATTAATAACATGAATAATATTAATAATAATAAATCTAAGACATATAAGTTTCTGAAGTATTAAACAATTCTATCTAAGAAAATGATGTTTAAATTGAAGATTTAATTGAAGAAATAGAAGCTTGAAAATAAAATTGTTCATGAATATAATAGATATCAATATAAACCTAATTCTAAAACTGTATTTTTATAAAATTTTTCTATTATATTAATGATTATTAAATCAAGTTGGTCTTATTTATTCTTTGAATTATTTTTAGAATACTTAGAACCCATTTAAACTCTTTATCTAATATCTTTTTCTAACCAAAATTAACAAACTTTATTCTTATATTATTAGAATATTATATTCTAGATTCTAAATATTATATTATTTAGTTTTAAATAAAATTAATACTTTTATGATTTGTTAAGGGCTATTGATAAATTAGAAGTATATCTATGCATATCAGCTAAATGATAGCAAATGAAATACTCTCTAATTAAATTAAAAATATAATTTTACTTTTAAATTGTATTAGCCTAAAAAAGGGGAACTTATAAATTACTATTAAAGTATAAAGTATTATTAAAAAATACTTTTTAATATTTTTTCAATGTTGTATAATATATTAGTAAAAAAGTCTATTTATTTTAAAGTAGAATATATATTCTTTTATTTTATAAATATGGAAGGGAGATATTAAAAAGATTAGATAATAGTACAAACATAAATTAAACCATAATAATAAAGATATACAAAATATTGAGATAAATTAATTTTAGAAATTATTTATTTGGCTATGGAGATAAATAAGGGAACCAATATTTTTAAGATTTATTATTTTTAGGAATTATTATAGTATATATTAGATAATCATGATATATATCATAAAAAATAAAAATTTAAGTGTGAAAATATACTTATTTGCTTGTAATTTGTGTAATCAACCATCTATTAAATAATTACTTTAGAAGAAAAATATAAATAAAATAAATAAAAAAAAATATGAAGTTAGTTATATTAGTTTTGCTTTTAATAAGTGTGTTTGCTTAAAACGAAATAGCTCTTCACAGCACAGACTATGAAGACACCGCTAGTAAAGAAGACAAAGTCAAGTAAGTTAACTAAATAAGTTTGTTTTATAAGCATTATATAGACTAATGTTTTATTTTCTCATTTGTTATTATTTGTACAATTCATTCAATAAATATTTAGAGCCATTAAATGTCTCGTAGAATCTGGGGAAGAAGTTGCTGATTTAGTGAAATTAGCTATTGATATCGCTACTGATAATTTTGTCGGTATTTTTCATATAATTATTTTTATAATTTGTATAAAATTGTAAAAACTATAATAATTCTAACATAATAATAATATATATACAATTATTTTTAGGAGATATCTTGAAAGTTGTAAGCATCACCAAAAGAGTCTTTAAAATGCTTGACAATTGTAAAGTCTTATTCTGTTTCTAACCCACTTTCGAAAAATGTGAAGCCAAAAATCCCTAAGGATGTGAAAAATGGGGATTGATTGTCTACCCTAAATGTCAAGAAGGATACACTAACTGGGATTGCTGTGTTTGCGCATCAGGTAGCCCAAATAAAAATTATTAAATTTGAAATAATTTAGTTAAATTTATTATTTTTCAGTTTGCCCTGAAGGATTCCATGACAATGGATTATATTGTTTGAAACCTAAGGCTTATGGAAGAGGAGCTGGATACGCTATTTGGCATTAAGAAAAATGTGAAAAAGAAAACCCTTAAGGATGTGAAAAGAACGGAGCCATGTACTATCCTAAATGTAGACCTGGATTCCACCCTGTTGGATGCTGTATTTGCTCTCCTAATTGTCCTTCTGGATGGGGTGATATCGGTATTTCTTGTCACAAACCCTCTAGTTATGGAAGAGGAGTTGGATATGCTGTTTCTTTCGGATTGAAATGTTTGGAACAAAGAAAAAAAGACAGAGAAAACTCATGTGAATAAAAGAAAGCCTTAATTGAATAATACCAATAGTCTGTTTCTTTCAAATACGATTTGGCTCAAAAAGACTCTACTGTTTACTAAAACGGATTACCTGATGAACTTAAAGATTTATCTAACATCATCGATGATTATTCTGAAACTTGTCTTAATTAACCTCAATAATTATCTGAATGAAAAAAATATTTTAAATTTATGTTCATAGATTAATTAAAAATTAATTTTTTAAACTATAAATAGAATAAATAATATATCTTAATATAGTTTAATCAACCCAAGTCATTATTTTTAAATCAATTTCTCTTTACAAGCCATATATATTGTAATTGCTTTAATAACAATAAATTATAAATTTAATTTTAATTTGAAAAATAAAAATTATTTACGTAAGAGTAAATATTTTAAAAAAAATTATATCTATATATATATATTATTTGGTTAATAAAGATAATTCTAATTGATAAGTTGGAGTTAATAGTTAATATTCAAAAAATAATTAAAATTTAATTATTTAGGAAATACTAGCTATATAAAGAATACATGAAAATGAATGATTGATAAATAATAATTTATGCAAGTGGACTTGTTTTAAAATTTTATTTTTATAGTATTAGAAAATTTAAATAACATTTTAAAAGTATAGAATTAAATAAAATAAGTGTAAATATAATAAAATAAATAGAAGTTAATAATAATAATGAAATTTTATTTTTACTTTATATATAACGCATTTTAGCAAACTCAAACAATATAAGGGTATTATCTTTAAGAAACACTAAATATGTAATATAAACATATGTATTTTGATTTTTAACTATTATTATAAGTTTATATTATTCTAATGTATTTATAATCATTTAATATTTAATTATGATATTGTATGAAATATATATAGAAACTTACTTATTTTATTTTATTTTTTAGAATAATATAAACTTTTCATACAATAAAATTAGAAGCTCTTTTTTTTGTTTATTATTGAATATTATGTACAAATTTATTTTAACATACTATTTTACTTCATTTTTTATAATTTATACAAGAATAATTATTTTTATATAAGTTTACTAAATAATTAATATATATGTTTTACTATTAATCTACATAAAAAGAAAATATATACTAGATAAAGAATGCTTAGAAAAATTATAATAATAATTTTAGCAGATAAAATTAATAAATTAATATATAAAAAATAATGATGAAATTAGTAATTTTAACTATATTTTTATTAAGTGTTTTAGCTCAAAATGAAATAGTTCTTCACAGCACTGACTATGAAGATACTGCTAGTAGAGAAGACAAAAAAAGGTAAAATACATAATATCAAATATTACTGAATTATTTTTATACTAATTTTAATTCGTATATTATATAAATAGAGCTATGAAATGTCTGGTAGAAGCTGTAGAAGAAGTGACTAGCATTATTGGACTAGCTATTGACATAGCTACCGATGATGTCGTTGGTATTATTTTTATGACTTATTTCCCAATTTATTCATACTAAATTAATAATAATAATATTTATATAATTTATATTTTGTTTAGGAGATGTTTTTGAAGTGTTTAGTATAACTAGAAGAGTTTTCAAAATGTTACACAATTGCAAAGTCTTATTCTGTTTCTAACCCACTTTCGAAAAATGTGAAGCCAAAAATCCCTAAGGATGTGAAAAATGGGGACTGATTGTCTACCCTAAATGTCAAGAAGGATACACTAACTGGGATTGCTGTGTTTGCGCATCAGGTAGCCCAAATAAATCGAAATAATTTAGTTAAATTTATTATTTTTCAGTTTGCCCTGAAGGATTCCATGACAATGGATTATATTGTTTGAAACCTAAGGCTTATGGAAGAGGAGCTGGATACGCTATTTGGCATTAAGAAAAATGTGAAAAAGAAAACCCTTAAGGATGTGAAAAGAACGGAGCCATGTACTA
Organism: Miamiensis avidus; assembly: GCA_037039885.1. NCBI lineage: Eukaryota > Ciliophora > Oligohymenophorea > Philasterida > Glauconematidae > Miamiensis > Miamiensis avidus. Next base: position 1,726,228 of record JAWVGU010000186.1, on the reverse strand, counting down.
TCCTAAATGTAGACCTGGATTCCACCCCGTTGGATGCTGTATTTGCTCTCCTAACTGTCCTTCTGGATGGGGTGATATCGGTATTTCTTGCCACAAACCCGATAGTTATGGAAGAGGAGTTGGATATGCTGTTACTTTTGGTATGAAGTGTTTGGAACAAAGAAAAAAAGACAGAGAAAACTCATGTGAATAAAAGAAAGCCTTAATTTAGTAATACCAATAGTCTGTCTCTTTCAAATACGATTTGGCTCAAAAAGACACTACTGTTTACTAAAACGGATTACCTGATGAAATTAAAGATTTATCTAATATCATCGATGACTATGCTGAATCTTGTCTCAATTAAAGAAAATTATCAACAGAGTGAAATTAATAAAGCAATAAAATTATTTATATTAATTTTTAATATACTATTAGATAAGGAAATTAATTTGATTTATTTACAAAATATTTTTCCAGAAAATATAAACAGAGTTTATAAAGTAGAATTCTAAATTATCCTTTATTAAAATATAATTTCAATATAGAGAGATAAAACAGTTTAGTCAAAAAAATTTAATAAAATTCTTAAAATAGAAAATAAATAAACACATTTTATATTAATTAAATAAATATATTTATATATTTCAATTTTTCATAAAAATTTAAGTTTTTTTTTTTTTTTTTATTACTTTTCTTCTTGTCGCTATTATTTTTCCTTAATTAAGAGTTCCATTTCAATTTGTTACAAATTTTCCTCATCTTCTCCATTATCTTTTTGTGCTATTTATATTCCATCACCATTGTTAGATATAGCCGCAGATGTGAATTCAATTTTTTCTTTTTAAATTTTAATTTGCTTTTCAAGTTCATTTTGCAATTTGTTGGCTTCCTATTCTACTTGTCCCTTTCTCACAAATTTTGCTGGTTTTGAAATATAATTATCTTTAAAAGGTGATCCCTGAGCATTAAATTAAAGCTAATCCATACTACCATTTCCTTCCCTTTCTTCTTCTTCTTTCACTTTATATTTATTTATTTTTTATTCTTCTTGCATAATTCTATTTTATGATAAAATTTTTTGGCATTTTTCCCTGACTGATTATGAATCGCTGACTAAGGTGGGACAGATTAGCTGGAAAATTGATTGAAAAAATAATTTGTAGAGTCTGTGAATTTTAAAGCGGGAAACTGCATTTCTTTAGGATTGTATACATTTTTGTCTTCCACGAAGAATTACCACATGCCTTCATTATCCTCCATTTTTGATTTATAGTTATCTTAATCTCTTTGATTAAGCAAATTTTTGTGTTAGTGCTCGAGTTCTAAGTATCTATTTTTTTCAACAGTAAATAAATTTCAATAAGGAAATGATTAAATTTATTTTCCACCTCAGTTTCATGAAGTTCGCTCTCTTTTCTTGTGCTTGCAACGTTAGAATCAAACACGAAATCAGGTCGGTATTCATCAGCTTAAATCCCTCATCATCTTGCAGTTTGTACAAAAAAATTTCCCATTTGAAGGGGATGAAACCTTCCAAAACAGTCCCAAATTAAAAAATTAGGTCTTAATCTCTTTAGGGTTTATTGTATTTTAGTAATGGAATTATAATAATGGTTAAAATAAAGTAAAAATTAATAATTAAAAAAGGATTACTCATTAATCTTAAAGTTAATGTGATGAAAATGAGTATCATTTGAACCGGATTTAAGGGGTTTGTCAAGTAAAGCAAGAATGTTTTAAAATTCTTGGTTTTGTTGGCCCAAAGCTGGGTTAAATTTCTTTAGTTCTAGTTTTATTTGCTCCTTTTAAACTTTTGTAACCCACATTTATTTCATATTAGTTGCCATTACTATGTAGGACTCGTGAAATACTCCTCCCTTCAACAAATAAGGAGTGGAAGAGCATCCTGTCCACCACATTTATGATTTAATAAAATTTAACTCATCATGTGATAATAATTATTCTAGTTAACCTTTGCTTTACATAAAATGCGATATGTTTTAATTTTCTGTTTTTTTTGAATTTTTGGATTGCTTGATATTAGTTTTAAAGAAAATTATTTATTTTTTTATTATTCTATAATATTTAGTAATTGTAGCACAAACAAAAAAATAAAAATAAATTTATAATAGAATTATTAATAAAGAATTATATTAAATAAGTACTCAACTCTTTCTCGTAGTAATATATTTTTTAGGATTAATTTATATTCATAATTAAGTATTTTCCATCAGCAAATTGGCTTGGTTAATTAAACTAATTTACTCAAAAAATTTCAGTTAGTTTAAATATTTATTTAGTCATTTATATGAATGTTAACTTATTTGCATTTACTTATAGTAATATAAATGTTATATTTAAGCATTAAATCATTGGATAAAGAGTTTTAATATTATATTTTAATATAATATATATGTGTGTGTACGTAGGATCAATCAGTATTGTAAGAATTAATATATATTACGAGTCTTTAAATAAAAAATAATAAAATTAATTTTTCGCTAAAAGGGTTATTTTACTTATTAATTATTTATATTTGAGGGTGGTATAGAAAAAAAAATTAATTAAACATTTTTTTATTTTTATTTAATTATATATTTTTTATTATTAGTTAATTTTTTCCCCCAAAAAGCTTTACTAAATAAAATAAAAAAAAATAGACTCAGGGTAAAATAAATATTTAAAAAATAGCGAATTGCATCCCTCAAAGGAAAGAAAAGCAACACAAAAATGAGTTCTTTTTTGACAAATTGACCAAGAAAAAAGACAGCAACAGCAATAGCAATAAAAAGGCCCCACTTCAGTCGGATATTTTATTCGATGATATAACGCCCCCGCCGATAAAAGGCAATTTGAAAGACATTTACAAGTTAAAAGACAAGGAATTATGTGACATAATTTTCAAATTTGATAAATATGCACAGACGGTTTAAATGCAGCAGACTCAACAAAAGGAGAAGTTTCAGCAAATGGAGCAGGAGCACTCTAAAATGAGCGAGGAATACAAGAAAATGGCGCAGCGAGAAGAAGAAGCTTAATTAAAATTAGAGGCGTTGCAGAACAATTTACATATGCAAACGGAGCTTAATCATTAGAATTTGGAGAAGATTAAGGAAGCTGAAAGCCTGCTCGATCAGCAAGAAAAATTGGAGGAAAAAGAAGAGCTTATCAAATTGCTGCAGAAAATAAGAGTCGATCAGAAGGCCGATAAAGAAATATTGAAAAAAGAGTTCGAGGCCTTGGAAGACAAGTACAATCAGAATCTGATTTTGATCGCGCAGCAGCAGCAGTTTATAAAACAGTATCAGAAGAGCGGCGGAAGTAATAATTGAAATTAATTAATTTTAAATAAAATGAGATTTATGATGTATTTATTGTTTCTATTAGCTTAGCCCGACACTCTGAATACGGAGGAATCCATTCAGTAAATGCAGTAATAGCAACAGAAAATTACTGTGGACTTCGAAAACACGCAAGAGAATTTGGAAAGGGCAGTTGCGGAGGGCGAATAATTGAAGTTAGATTTGGAAAAAATGAAGCAAGAGTTGGAGAAGGAAAAGAAAGAGGGACAAAGTAATTTGGAGAAATAATTCAAAGAAATTGAAGCGGTGCAAAAGAAAATGCAGGAAAAACAGAGCCTTTTGGAGGAAGCGAACGGGCTTAACGCGCAGAAAACGAAGTAAATACAGGCCCTGCACAACCAAATTTCTGAAAAGGCGAGCGAGGTCATCAGGGTTCAGGAACAAGTGGCGGAGAAGAATCAGGAAATCATCGAGTTGTAATCGAAATTCAAAGGGAAACAGGAAGAGTTGGAAAAGTTGCGAGAAACTCAGCTGGAAGATGCGAAAGAAAAGACAATGAAGGTGAAATCGCAGGCGCAGGATCTGCAGGAAAGAATTTCAGAACTGGAAAGGACGCAGTCGCAGTTGGAAAAGTAAATTAAGCTGAAGGAAGCTGACGTGGAAGAGGAGCTGCAAAATGTCAAAAAAGAAAAAAAAAATGTCGAAAAACTGCAGAATGAACTGAAAAATAAGGAAGCTGATTACCAAGAACAAATTTAAGAACAAAAGCAATCGTAAAGTTAACATGTAGAGAAATTAGAGGCCAAAATCAAGCAGTTGCTCGCAGATCACGAAGAAAGTGTGGGAAGTTTGAGAAAAGAGAAGGAGCAAATTTTATAAAAAATGAAAGAAGGATAGGATCAGACGCAATCATTGGGTAATTTTTTCTTAAAATAAAATTTGTTTTTGTTGTTTACTATTGAATAAATACTATAGAGCAAGAAATGTACGAAAAATTGTAAATTAAATATGACTAACTGGAAACATAATTTTCGAAAAAGATATCAGAAATAAGCTAAAGAGAGCTTTAGGTCGAGAAGTTAGAATAAGAGGTATCAGAACTGAAAAAACAGGCCGAAAAGAATGACAGAAAGTGGAATGAATTGCTGTCAGAAAAATAAAAGGAAATTGAAAATGCAAACACTAAGTTGGCGCAAGAAATAGACAAATTGAGGGAAAGTAATATGGAAGAAATATAAGAAAAATTAACGGAAATCTAAAAGATTTAGGAAGATCTAAAATCGAAATAGCAGCAATTGAAGGATACGTAAGAACAAATAGATGCAAAAGATATTGAAAATCAAAATATTTAAAACTAGATGAAATCACTACAGGAAAGAGTGAGTGAAAGTTTGCAATCGTTAGAAAAAGTGGAATAAAAATTGGTTAAATCTAGTAAAATCATAATTTAGGAGTATTTTTATGATATATATATATTTATTTTAACTTTTTTTAGATAAGAAAAATGAAGATTTAAATGAAAAATTGAAAGAAAATCGCTATATTCAATAAGAAAATGTAGAAAAATTACGAAGTGAAATAAGCAATTTAGAAAATGAAAATAAATAAATAAAGGAAAAATTAAATTAAAATTAATAGAAGTAAACAGATTCACATAAACAGCTATTGGAAAAATTCGATAAGCTAAAATAAGGTTTATAGGCAATGGAGCAAGAAAAAGAAAATTTAGAAAAAGAATTACATAGTAAGATTTAGGAAATTGAAAAACTTAAAACAAGTAAGTAAATTAAATATTTAATAAAAAAAATAATTTATTTGCCTTTTTTATTATAAATTAAACACCTAAAAGTATAAACGAACCTTGAAGATTAAAAACGAGATTTGGTAAATCAGATGAACGAGGCAGAAATAGGGCAGGAAAAAATGGAAAAAGAAATTGAAAATTTGAAGAAAAAAATAGATAATGAATAGAATGTAACAACTATTTTATTGTACAGTAAAATATAACAAACAAATAAACATAAATTTGGAATTTGAATATAGGAAAACAACAAAGAAAGCCAAAATTTGTTGAGCCAAATTTAATAAGAAGTACAATAAAGGGAAGCTGTGGAAGAAGATAAAGCGAAAGTAAAGGCAGAGTTGGCCAAGCAAATATAAGCCACATAGGAGGGAATTAATTAAATTAATGAAATGCAGAAAAAACTAGACTTACTTCTTAAGGAGAAAAGCGAATTGGAAAGCGATTTTGAACGGGTTTTAGAAGAAAAGGCTATTTTGAAGGAAGAAATGGAAAATTTCCAAATCAACGAAACGGAAAAATAGAACTAAATAAAAGAATTCGAAAAATAGCTTTCCTGCACCTTGGAGTCTTCAGAACTTTAGGTGGACCAGATAAAGGATCAGATGAAAAGCAGAGAAGAGTCCTGGCAAAAAAGAGTCACGGATTTGGAAAGCAAAGTCATTTAAGAAAAGTAATTTTGTTCCTAAAGTTTATTAACATTATATATTTAATAATTTTTTGAAAAGATTGAAAACGGATCAAAAATTGCAGGAAATTCGAACTATTGAGAGAAAACTAAACAACAAGAAAAACGACTTGGAACAGTAAATTCAGGCGAACGATGGAATGCAGAAATTGATGAATGAAGTTAAGGAAAAGAGACTAAAGGATAAGCAAAAAATACATGAGTTAAAGGAAAAAGTTAAATAGCAAACGCAAACAATTCTTGACATAAAAAATCAAACATTGAAGGAGAAAAAAGCGCTGGAAAACAAATTGAAAACTGAAGAAAATGAATAGCAAAACCAAGCGGCCCACTTAGAACAAGAAGCTAAATCATCCGACGTGCAAAAGGACATGAAAATCAATGGATTAGAAATAAAAATATAAGTAATAAATGCAATTTATTTAATTATAAGAACGAAAATTTTTACATTTAACAAAAAAAAAAAACAGGAACTCAAATAGGAAATCGAAAAAGAAAAAGCTCAAGCGAAAGAAATAGAAGAAAAAATGGAGAATTTGCAGTCTGAAAGTCTGGCGAAAGACGGACAAATAAAGCAATTGGTCGACAAAAGACAATTCGCTTTGCAAGAAATCAAGAAACTGACAGCTTCTCTGCAGCTAATTCAACAGGCGAACTCAAATAACCAGCAAATTCAGTAGATTTTAAACAAAGTGAGCGGACTTCCTTCCCCTTCTTCCAGCATCAACATGAGTAACACCATGCAAACGAACACATTCAGTCTAAACAACAGCAACAGCGGAACAGTTACGCCAACAAAAATTTGCATGGATTCTTTCCCAGACGACACTCCTTCTGCGGTAAAAACCCCGCAAAAAACGCAATTCTTTTCAGAGTCTAAGCGTTCTCAACAGCAGCAACAACAACAGCAACAATACATGAATAACGGCAGTTAGTAATAACAGGATTTGAATAGTAGCTATACTTCACAAATGTCGAGTCGCTCCCAATAGCACCAATCGTCTTAGAACCGCGGCGTTAAGGGCTCGCCGATGAAATACACGTCCAAAGATGTGGAAACACCCCAGCCGAAACGGGAATTGAAATGCATGAAAATGATCAAAAAGGATCTGGAATCTGTGTACAAAGAATATATAAAAATCGCGTTTTCTTTTGACAAAAAAACGAAAGAAGGAGACTATGATGGACTGCTGAAATTCGAAAGAAAACTCAACGATTAAATTGAAAAAGTTACCGATCTACATGACACTCTCGAATAAATTGTACGCAAAGATGAAAGGGAAAGAGAATCTCAAAGCCAAAGCAATAATATTAATATCAGCAGCAGTAATATCAAGTTGAAAAAATGATTTGAATGCATTTTATAGATAATTAATTGTATCAATACAAACTTTTATAAATTTTTTGAATTGATCAATAAATAAAAGAACAGAAATTAAATAATCTATATATAATTTAATAAAAAAAAAATACTATCAGTTCAGCATTTTTTAACAATAAAATATATATTATTTACTTATCACCTATTTAATGTCGAAAATATAATTTATACTTCTTTTTTTACAACTAAAAATTTGATTAAAAATACAAGTAATTTTAAAATTTAAATTATTTAAAATAATAAACTATTCTTATATAATTTTTTTACTTTATTAGAATTTTCGTATTATTATTTTTACGTATCAGTTGAATCATAATAATTTAATTTTAATTTTATATACTTGTTTAAATATATTATATTGAAATTTAAAATATTCCTTTTGTAAATTAAAAATCAAAAAATCAAAAAATCAAACATTTCCTCAATTTTAACAAGATTTAAATATATTTTTCATAGAATTTTAAAACATATAAGTTTAGTCATTGCAAAACTTTTGAATTACTTTTTCCTTGAAATCTATAAAACATTACTTGACATATTCGGTCGATAGAGCACTGAGAAACTCGCCCATTTCTTCCCTAGAACTAAAGGTAGGTTTCATATAGGCGCTTTTTGCAGTTTAACTATTTTTAGATTCACCTTATTGTTAGCAACTTACTTATTCAATTTTTTCGACCATTTTCTTGTACACGAAAATTAAATCTTCCACGTCTTTAGCAGCATATCTACAAAACAATAGAAACAAAAATTATTTTATTTAACTTTAATTATATATATCATCTTCAAGTACTCAAGATAATCAAGCTTGATGGGACGTTCTTTGAAATACTGTTTGAACTAGGGATCATTGAACTTCGCATGCATTTCATTTTTTTGTGCATTGATGCCGCCCGGAGCTTCATAGGTTTGCAAAATATCATTAAGTCCTTTGAAAAAAAGATGTAATTAATTATTTAATTAAAAACAACACTTAATTTTGAAATACCTGGCCATTTAACGTGATGTTCCAACTGTCTTAGCAGCTGGATATTGGCATTGTTACTCGTCCCACTATTTTTTCCACCATTGCTATTGGCATTTACTTTTGTTTGCAGTTCGAGTTGCTAGATAAACATGTGCGAAGCAGAGGTGTCGAATACATTTTTCACACAAAGACCTAGATCAAAATGGATTCCGATGGAGTCTTTGCGGCAGTCGTGGAAAACCTTCACAACGTTTTCATTTTCAAAAACGGCCTGCAAAACGAATCGAGCGGCCTCGTACAAAGTATTTTTTGTAGAAGAATCACGCATTTCAAAAATGTCGAAAACAAAAATTTACTTAGCAATTTCACTTGCCTTGTTTAGCGCAGAAATCTACACTAATTCGACTTTTCCTCCGAATCGTAGACCCCCCTCCAAATCCACTCCCACGACTCCCATTTCTTCATCACCTTTTTCGCCAGTGTTTTGGTGCTGAAGGACGAGTATTTGATGTGCATACCTTAATGAGTCCCAATCTCGCACTAAAATGACACTTTGTTATGAAAAATTCTGAAATTGAGTTAATTCTTTTTCCGTGAAGGGGTCTTTCAACTTCGGAGTCTCGCAATTGCAAAACAATTTTTGAATTTTTTGCTTACCTTATTCCTGCGATTACTTGGGGATTTGGTGCAGGGCGAGTATCAAGTAGAAGCCGGTGGGAAGACAAAATATTTTGTGTTTTTTGCTGAGCAAGTGCGATCGAATAAAATCTCGCAGTTTCGGAATTACACCGCCTGCACTATTAGTGGCAGATATGATTTGGTTTTCTAGGTCTTCAAGTCGAATAAGGGGGGCTTTATACCCCTTTTCTGCTTTTTATTGGTTTAAGATAATACCTTCTTGATTGTTTATAAATTCTTGTAACAAATGTACAGTTTTTTCTTTGTCGAAATCGAAAATGAGAAATCGTTCGACATTGAAATTAGAATTTTTCGGTATTTCTTCATTATGTTCTGATTGCAAAAATTGTTAGTTATTTTTAATCTCAACCAAACCGCTCAATTCCTTTACCCTAGATTCCAATAGTTTGGCAACATAGGCTGGAAAGCTCAAATTGCAATTGAGCAAATACACGTGAAGAGGCACTTCAAGCACGTCGCTATTTTATCTGTAAAGTTATTTTTTAACTTCGGCTTCTGTGACTGGGAATTCGTAGACAAAACTATTGTCACAATCATCATCATTAACTTCGCCTTTTATTTGTTATTTTCGCGCCGTTTAAACGATGGCAGAAAACACCCTTTCATCTATTTATTTTTGCAATTCCTCTTGTGGAGGGAGCGGCAAAATACAAAATTGCTTTAACTTTTAATTCAAAAGTGGAGGAACCAGAATTTAAACCTCATAAACGAGATTTTACTTGTTTAGAGCACTGAAAATCGTTTTGTAGGTCACAAAATTGCCGCCTATTTTATTAAATCCAACTCTTAAGAATTCGCGTACTAGGAACCTAACAAATTAGCAAATTTTAATTATAATTGCTAAAACAAGAGTTCCATTATCGTTGTTGTTTTTACTTTTAAGTGAAGAAAAAGGTAACTGGAGAATAAAGTTCAAGAAGGAATTAATAAAATTCCTAAAACATATGCCGGTGCATGGCTTCTCTGAATAAAATTCGCGCATTCCTGTCTTTCGTTAGCGTTTCTAAAGTGTATTCCTCTGAGATAAGGCCTGTTCAAAAAATGTATAAAAAATTTATTAGAACCCATTTTTAACCAAAACATAACAAAATGTGTACCTTCCTAGAGCAATTTCGGCTGGTAATCGATTAACGAATATTGAACTCTTTGCGATTCGAGTAGCGGCCGTTGATCGTAGTCCTATATTTTATAATTTAAATCTAGTGATGACTCATTTTCTATTTCGTCGATCCGTTTGAAGTTTCGCAAATCTATGATAGAGTGTGCGTATTTACACTCTTCCTTCGTGAAGCGGCAGCATCCTCGCAAATAGTACCGACAAAGAGTTTCTTTTTCCCTTTCGATTTTCGAGGCTAGATAATTTTTAATTTCTTCTTGTTTTTCCTCTTCAGTTAGTCGTCTTTTTTTCCCAGTTTCAAACGAAAAATAGCTAAAAATCGGATTGTTGTTGTTGTTGTTGCTATCATTGTAGTTTTGCTCTTATTATTCTTCATCATCGTCTTCTATTTCGGCTTCCTTGTCGAAATTATCTTTAAAATTTTCTCCACTTTCTTATTTTTTCTTGCTTTTTGAACAGTGCTATTGCTGACTATTATTTTTTTTTTTAATTATTACTGCTGCTGTTACTCATTCTCTTTTTGCTATTACAATTTCAAAAATTAGCCGACTTTTTCGAAATCAATTCCCAAAGTTTAGCAGAACTGTTCGTCGCATAACAGAAACTTATACACGAAGTCACTCCACCTAAAGTGGAAAATTTCCATGTATTCTTTGAAGGAAGGCGTCTCCGGTTCATCTGCATTGTCATTGGCACTCAGTTCGAAAATGCGAATCTGTTCAATTGGGAACCCGCATTGTTTTTTCAAAGTCAGACAGTGCTTAATAGCCCTTTACTTCATAATTTCGTCTAGTTTTTTTTAGTTGGGAACTGGAAATAGGTAATTTACATTGGAGGTTTTGCATTTTTATGTTTTCGCCTATTTTTCATCTTGTTCTTCTTCAAGTTAAATTTACTGTTTCGAAATAAAGTATTTCTTACGTAATTTGGGCATCTTTTCTATCATTTTCTACCAATAAAAGGTCTGAGGAACTTTGTATTATTAAAGATTGGGATTTATTTCGGTTTCGCTATTATCGCCTTATTCTTATTAAAATTGTAGTTACTGCCAGGGAAATAAGTAGAGGATATTTGAATTGAGATTATCAAGAGTGAGCTTTTGTTCGTATTTGGCGTAGAGAAAATTAACTAGGTCGATTATGACTGAAGCTTAAAACTGCTTTTTCACTTTGTTCCTGATTTCTCTGTTTGTATTCACAAATTTCCACTGCTGTTAAGTGAAAAAGCATGCATTTTTCTCTGCAAATTCTTGCAGTTATAGATAATTTCGAGACCCGAATTGTTCTACAGAAAATTTGGGAGATTTTCTGTAAAAGAAGTTAATAGATTTTTTCGATTTGGAAATACTGCTCAAGATTTCTTCTTGGTGTAAAAATTGCAAGTCACTGGCTCCATGGGCGTGCAAACACACATTCTGCGGGAAAAAACAATGGCCCTAGAACCATTTTTCACATAAAAAGTGCTTTCTGAATTTATAGGGTTCTGAGAATAAGTACTTTTTCACTTGATCTTTGTGTTCCATAAAACCCTCATATGTTTGGAAATTGGCAACTTATTACATTTGTTTTTTGCTTTTTTATTGTTGTTAATGTTATTGTTATTGTTAAATTTAGTTTTAGGAATGAGAATTTTCCTCATTTTATGTGCTTATTTCTTATTATTCTTGATCTGATTCGTCGTTATCTTCGTCTGAGAATATGCTATGGGTATTTTTTTCTTATTTTTATGAAGTTGTTTACATTTTAACGGGGTGAATTTTTTATTTTTATTTTAAAATATTTTTTTATTTTATCTTTATGAAATTATTTTTTTTCGCTGGAAATTTTGTTAAAATATTGAATTTAATCAATCAATCCATTCATTTATTAATAAATAATAATGAGTTGAGTAAGCAAAAAAAAATTATTAAAAAAATCTGAATAAATCTGATTTACCTGAATCTATAATAACAACATATATTTATTTATTAATATTATTAAATCTTTTATAATTGCTATTGCAATTCATTATATCTAACCATTCATCTATTATTTTTTATTTTTATTAAAGCGGTTAATAAAAGAATAGTTTTTTATACTTGGAATTCAGTGTGAATAACTTAAATTTATATATATATATATAGTATTATTATAAATTATATGAAAATATAGATAAATTTATAAATAGAATACCATTATCTTTTTATACAGGATTATACATTTTATCTAATAAACAAATAACATTATAACTTTTGATTTCTATTTCAATTTTATAATTTATCAGTTTTTGTTTGAAATAAATAATGTTTTTTGATTATTTTATTTTAAATAAAATAAAAAAATTAATGTCTTTCTTAATTCATTGACTCCCACTCCCTCACTATTAATTAAACTTAACTTGAGACATTTTAATCGAATCTGGCGAGAGACTGAAGAAAAAGTAGCACTCCATTTCATGTGCTGTGGCAGGCTTGAAGGAAAGGGGAACGAGTCCTCCATAGTTAATTTTGCCTATATTTTTGCAGATTTTTTCCAAATTAAACTTCTTTTTAAGTTCCAACTCTCCCAACTCGTTGAGACAGAAGGTCTTGCAAAAGTCGAAAAAGGATATGAAAATCAGCGTCATTCCCTAAAAGTAGTGCACCTAAAACGAAATCACGTCTCCCTTGTCTTCCTTTTACAGCACCTACTTGCTGTTCATTTCTCTTTATTCCTTTCTGATTTCCTCAATCATTTTCGCATATTTATCATTCTCTTTGTTGCACCCATTCACTTTCACAAGTATCATACCAGAATCCTGTATATCTTAACTTTCTTCCCATTATTTATTATTCTTCTTCTTTCCTCGTTTTCTAAATCGCTGAATTCCATGAGTTTAGCACATAAATCTAAATAAACAATAGACCCTGTCTTTTCGCACGCAGCCAATTTTTAAATTTTTGAATTTTTCTTTTATTGTTACTGCTCATCACCTCCACTACAACCGCTGAAAACAGTTACGAAATCAATAGCTTTGCTCAAGTGTTCCTTCAGCAACAACCTTCCTCCTGTCGTCACAATAAGCAACTACTTGTCAATTGCTAGTGCGAGTTTAATGTTGTTATTTTTATTATTTGTTATGGGTTATATGCATCTGAATAATTAGAATTCATTGTTTGTGTTGTTAAAGTTTTTGTCATCTTCTGAAATGACAGATTCCAAATCGATCTGGCGTTTGTGCAGAACTTATAGTTCTTCTCCTTCGTTTTATTCTTACGTGAGAAAGAGTTTGCTTGCAGCAGACCTTACAACGAAATGAGAAATTCTGTTCAATTAGAAAGAGGCAAAGATATGTGCCTCTTCCTCATCTTCTTATTATTATTGACTAATGTTGTTGCTCTTTTTCGAAACATAACAAATCCCAAAATCTAAAATAGGACATACAATTTATCTGACCATTTATTTATTATTTACTTAATCTGCCACAACTGCTTCGTTTTACTTATAATTTGAACGCAATTCTTGTAGTATGTGGCCAGATGCCAAATTGCATATTTAGAGCACAGAATTAGCCCTCGAAAGCACCAAATATTCCCTGCCTTTCAGAATGAGTGATTTGGCCTTCAAAATATGTTCTCCCTTGAACAGTCCGGCCTTCACTTCATTGAAGCGTCCCTGCGTATTTTTGAAAAATACCTTAACTTCATTGTTGTATACTCCGGCAAATGCAATTCCGTCAGTGCATTCTTAGCCGTCAAAATATGTTTTTATGTGATGAGGAGTCAAATTGGTGATGGGAACCAAGTTTGTCAATCCAATGTCTTATTTAGAAGAAAACTGAATCGGAAATGCTTCTAGCCACTCTTTCTGAGCTTACCTCTGGAGCTCTGCCACTATTTCTTAATTTTTTTGTATTTCTTCTTCTTTTTTACTCATTGTGTGCTGACTTTAAGTATTGTTATTTACTGAATCTTCTAAAATGTTGCTATTATCTTATTCTAATTTATCTTATATTTCAGAATTTTCTAATTCTATCATGATTTGAGATTACTAATATTATTTAGACGTTTGATTTTCCGAAATCACATCAATACTGTGAGGAGTGGTTTTCGTAATTGTAGATCGGGTAAGCCTTCTGCCGGATTCAGGTTAATGTTGCACATCTGTTGTTTTCGGATGAGTTGGCGAGGATACTTATTGTGGTGTCGAGTTTTCATTTCTTTTAATATTTAAAATTAGATTGAGTTATTATAAATTAATAAATCAGCCATTTATATATGAATTGTTACTTTATTTAACCATAACTATTATTCTCATTATTAATATTTCTGTCGTGTATTCTTTTGTAGGCGTTGGGCGTATATTTATTGTTTTCGTATCTTTTGTTAAGCTCTATGAGATCGGGATGATTTCCATACTATTTGCGCCAGTTTCTGACCACGCTAGGAGAAACACCATAGTGGATGGCTGTTTGTTTAATATTCCCCTTAAGCAGCGACTATTTAAGAATCTCCAATTTCTTTTCTTCTGAATTTTTGCTACTGTACTTTAACGTTTTCTCTCCTCCTTCATCTTATTCTTCTTAATCATCCTCCTCTTCATCAAAATCTTCTTCATGTTAATTAGAGGAATCCTCCATACCCATATCCTCTTGGCTTTAAATCGTTTATTCATATTTTCTTCTTCTACTGCTGTTATTAATAGAAGAAGTCGCCTATCTTACTGCAGACCGTGTTTTTCTGATATTGTTATTTTTACTTCTATAACTCTGGCTATGGCTTCTATTGTCATTTTCGTTTTCATCTCTGTCTTCTTCTTCTATCTCTTCTTAATTTCGTTCTACGTAACTTTCACCCTCTTCGTTTTTTATGCTATCTTCAAGTTCCTGCTTAATATCTGAGTTACCTTCATTTTGAATGCCATCTTCTAATGATAAAGTGTCAGATTCTCTATTTTTTACTCTATAATGATCCGCTTTAAATTTCTTTAAATTTAGCAATTCCTCATTATCAGCAAGCGTTTCTAGGTCGACTAGATTATTCGATCCTCTCTTTTTCAAAAGCGAATTGAGATGTTGACTGTGGAGAGAAAAAAAAAAAATAATATTCATAAAATACTTTTTAAATATTATGCTATGCTTATATGTAGCTATGTATAGGTGTAAAAGTAAATTAGTTACTCTTAATAACAGGAGCGATTATTGGAGACAGCTGTGTCAGAAAACTAGGTCAAGAGTCTCACCTGCTATGTTAGCTGAATGATGGTGTTGTGGGAGGTGTCTTGAAAATCATTGAGAATTTTTGCGAGTTTCACTTGTGTGGCTTGGGGATTTTGAAGAGAGAAATCCATCTCTCGCACTTTTTTTATACTTTTTTTATCAATAGAATATGACAGAAATTCGAGACACTATAGGAATTGTTCTTAAGACGACCACTTATCTATAGAACTGAGACTTTGGAAAAAAAAGAGGTCCGGAATTGCCTTTTTGAGCGTTTCTCTGGCTAGGCTTATTTGGGCGAGGAACTGCTTTTCAAGGACTGAAAGTTGGTTCAGGAAATTGACTGCTGCAGAGTTGGTGGTGACAGGCTTAGAATGGTAGTAAGATGATAGTTTTTACCTGAATAACTAAGTCGGGATCACGTATTTACCGTGCAGTCGGTGATCACTTGTTTTGCATTCTGCGCAGTGCACCTTATTCGTAGAGCAAGTGGTTGCAAGGCAGATTTCGCTTAGTGAACATTTGTGTTCTTCCATCTGTGATGTGTGATTGTATTGTGAGTGTGCTGCTTTTATTGTTTATTTATTTTTTTTATTCTATATACTACTGTAAATAAATAAACAAACTTATTAATTAAATAGAGAGTGTGTGTATATATTCACCGTCTGGTTTATTAATCCCTCTTTACATATAATATGTTCAATTTTAATTAATTAAAACATATTAATATATTAATCAATTAATGATTCAATCAATAAATGAAATAAATTATCTATTAACAAAGAGCTATGAGATAAAAGTTAATTAATTTAAATATAAGCTATTTAATAAATTGTTAATTTTATTTTATCTAATCACTAAATAAATTATAATCTAATATATTATAAATTAATATTTTTAAGTAAACTCAATTATATTTTTCTTAGTATTTTAAATTTTTATAATAATGTTCATTATAAGTATTTATAATATAAAACCTACTATGTTTTTACTGTAAAACAACAGTTGCAAACATATATATATATTTTTTTTCAAATCTTTAATAATAACTTTTTTAATAAACAGGTATTAAATTACTTCTCATATCCTACCTACATTTAATTTAACTGATATAATTAATATTTTTTTCATGTATCAATTTTATTGTGTGTTTTTAATAAACTACGATATTTTGTTAATTTGTTATATTCTATTCTTTTATTAAACACAATAGTTTAATTTCAATTTTATTTTAATTCTTAGAAAATCGAATCAAAATTATTTAAATTAAATTATTTTAGCTAATTTATGCTGTTTGATTTTTAATTATTTTATCTATCAATTCTTAATCTCACAATAGTTTAAATAGTATTGAGTGTGCATATTTTACTTCATTATCGAATCTATAGTAATTTACAGTATAAAATTTTTATATTTAAATTATATATTTTCACCTAATTTATTACTATTGGTCATCAATATTACTTTTCATATTTAAGATAAATTTAATAAAATAAGCTGAATTAGAAATTTATTTATAATTAAATCATTATAAATCGAGTAACACAATCATTAATACTAAAGATTTAGAGAACTAATAGCTATGTAAATATTTATTTTGTTTACTAATAGATTTTAATAAATTAAAGTAATATAGATATTCTCAATATTATCAATAACAATAAAAAAAAGAAAAATCTTATATAAATAATATTGAATGTATTTATACTTTAATAAAAATAACACTTTGTTTGAAAATATAATAATAATATAATCTTATGGAATAATTATTAAAAAAATCTAAAAATGCATCAATTTATCAAGTAATTATTATAACAAATTTGATACAGAATTTTTTTTCTCAGATAAATTTGAAATTCATAAATGGCATACTAACACTCATCAAAGAGATCTATTATGTGTTATTTAAAATTGTTCTACTTCAAATATTATTAACAATAACAATTGTAATAACAACAAATTATATATCAGATATGAAAGACTTAGAATATTTTAGAAATATGTGCTTTTATATAATTGATGGTATAATTACTATATTTTTATATAATTAATATTATTTTAAATTGAAGTTGTTTATTTTTTTAAGTTGTTGTTTTTTTTTGCTAGCATTCCTCATACATCTTCAGCTTTGAAAGGTTTTAAGTGATCTCCAACATTTCCTTTCTTTTTTATCTTTTCTTTCTTTTTAATAATTATAAGCCGAGAGGAGAAGAAATCTAAAATTTGTATTTAGTTTTAATAAGATATAAACATAGAGTTATTTAAAAATTAGTCGTTCTCAGAAAATATCATATGAGAAAATAATTATTTTATGAATTAAATTAGAAAAGAGTTTATTTTTTTTTTATTTGATTGCTGAAATATTTATAATTTAGCATTTTTTATTAATTAAGAATAATTATATCCATATATTCTAAACCAAACGGCTAATATAACTTAATATGCATAAAAAAATCATTACTTCATCTGGTACATTCGGATTTTAGCTTATCCATTCAGCGGTCTTTTAATTTCCTTACAAATATTAATCATCTGAATAATCAATATCAGAAGTATTTTTAGGTTATTGCATAGGAGAACCGTTTGTGTTATTTCCTTCTTATTAAAATTCATTAATTGTATGAATACAATAAAAATAAATATAAAATTACTTTATATAAACAATTTTAAATTATTACCTATAATACTGTCTATTTTGGCCTACTAAGCAGCATTTTAAGCACTTTAATTTGTTTATTACTATTGTTATTTAACAGGTTATTAGTATAAATGTTTTTCATGAGGTCTCAATAAAGCTAATAAATTATTAGTTAAGGTTTATTCGCATCCAGTCTTTTAATATTTTTCTAATATTTCAAATATATCGGGTTCATCATTTATAACCATTTCTGGAAAAAAAAATTATAAATATTTTATTCAATAATTTACTTTAATTTTTATAAACATTTATATAATTTATTTTTTTATATATTTTTTATGAAAATACTCTACTCATATTTAAACATATGAATAAGCCACAAAACAAATAAAATAATATATGCTTCTTAGTTTATTTTTATTATGAAGCAAAGAAGACGTTGGCAATTAACAATTTTTTAGTATAAACCAAATCAATAAAAAGGAAATATTTGTATTCTGAAATATTAATGAAACAAAATATTTTATATGTAGTACCTTTCAACTTCAATTTTTCATTTTCAGTGATTTTATTTGCTTTGTACAATTCTGCTGAAAAATAAAATAGTTTTGCGTGGGGAAGGGAGAGTTTATCCATATTTAATTTACAAAAAATCCTTTTTATTAATATTGCTGGTCTTTCTTTTTTATTATATTATTTGCAAATTTTTTGCTTATATTGTGTGTGTTGAATTTTATTATATATTTTATTATATATAGGTTTTTTTGAAGTTTATTTTCTTTAAGAAATAATGTTTATAAAATTTACAGCAATAAATGCTTTATTATTTACTAATTTTTATTTATTGTTAATATTTTTTATATCTATTATTATTTATCGATCAAATAATTGCAAAACTTCATTTAAGTTAGAGTCTATCAACTCTTTTCATCGAATAGTTATTATGACTGCCAAATATCTACTCTGGAACTTTAAATTTTACTTAGTTTCTGATTTTTAATAAAAGTCTAATAAATTATAACTACTTTCAAGCGTTTTCTTATAAAAAAGATTGAACCATTTCGATTACTCTCATTTAACCATATATACCAAAACACTTTATTTTTGTCAATGCTTAAATGTTAGACAGTTTTTGTATTAAATATATTTGAATCATTTTAAGAATTGGAATATAATTAAATAAGATAAAAAAAAAATAGAGACGTGTTTGATAAATAAAATATGTCAGAAATCACTAATTTTATAATCATCATATATATAAACAAACTATATTATGTTCTCTTTATTATATTTTAATTAAAATCGATCAAATGTAGAAATAAATTATTAGTTTTAATTTATTTAAAATATTTGCATTTTATATTTTCTAAATAAACCATTGCTGATATATATATATTTTTAATATTAAAATTGAATTTTGTAATGTTATTATTTATAAATATGATATTTGAATTATAATAACCTATTTCTAATAAATAAAATAACCCTCTTCTCACTAGAATAAGATTGTATGCAATAATTTAGTAATAAAAATAAAGTCATTAAAATAATTAGATTTTAATATAAATATAAAAATAATTTTAGAAAGAATAATTAAATAAACTCATTTATATTAATACTAAAATACTATTAAACCATATTTAATAAGGTTTATAAAAAACAATTTAATTTGTAAAAGAAGAAAAAGGCGAATAAAAAGAAATAATTGACGACTATAATCAAATAGTATAAGAATAGTATTGCATGAAGACTTTTAGCTTGGTAGATTTAAATGAAAAAAGTAGATCGTGCAGTCCTGAATATAAATTAGATTTGTAAAAAATAAAACCTCACAATTATTTTAATGAAAATAGAGTCTTAGAATATCATGATTTCAAAACGAATTTGTCCAGAAAATTAGAAGACAAAGATAGTTCTAATTAAGAAAATACCCTTTAAAAAGGTATTGCATTTCTTAAGAAGGAAAAATTTTAATATCTATTGTCGAAAAATCAGTAGTTAAACAACTATTAATAAAAAAACGAATATAAATTTTCTAATAAATAAAAATAGAATAATATTTTATAGAATAGAAGCAATGAAAAACAAAACTAAATAAATAACAGTACTTTGCAAGAATAAGGGGAAATAAAAAAGTAAAATACATGGTAGAGTTAATAATAATTTACTCAAATAAAAAATTCATAAATGGAATCCTAAACTTCCATAAGGAAAGCGGGTAATTTAACAGATAGATATATATCTAAGCATATAAATTCCCCTAACAAGTTATAAAATAATTTATAAAAAGACCTGTCATAATCTCCCCCAAAAAATAACAATTATACTAACAGAATTTTAAAATAAAATTTAGAAAATTATAAAAATTAAGAAAAATAATTAATGAAAAATGTATTGTCAAGTTAGATTAATGAAAATAATAAAAATGAATTTTAAAATTATTTAAACACCATTTAACACAATTTCACAAAAATAAAACGCTAGGAATCCTTAAATGAGTATTATTCTTCTCAGAAAATAAAGGAGAGATTAATAAAAAATGACAAATCATTGAAATTTATAAATGATTAAGGTAACTATAATAACAAAAAAAGATAAAATTATGAAAATATTATTTATTCAGATTATCCCAACGCAAATAGCAGTAATTCAATTGGAGGGCATATTAAAACAATATTCGTATTGAAAAATTAATATCAAAATAATACAAATAGAAATTCATAAGTATTAGATCCTCAAAAAATAGCAAAATAACTAAAGGGAGGATCATATGAATTAATTTAGAACAACCATTGTGGAGGTTCTTTTAACTAATAATAGAAGCAATAGTAATAATAATAACAACAATAATCATAAAATTAGCAGTACCTAAGTTACTCCAATAAAAGGAGTGTTAGTATGAGATAACTAAATTCAGGATAAGAAAACAATAATAATTAAAGAGAAACCCACTCTCCTCCACACTTAAGACCAATAAAAAAAAATCACAATTAACCCTCTTTTTCTCCCCTTTAAAAATATGCAGATATTCTATAAAAGCACCAGTCTATATATAGTAATGAAAGAATAAAATTAACTTATAAAAATACAAGTAATAGTTCACTCTCAAAATTAAATGGAACTTCTCCTTAAAATTTTAACCAAACGAATTAAATAAGAGACACTATTAAGTAATAACTCCTAGGAGCTCATTCAAATCGAAAAGAGAAGTTAATAAAACAACTGTAGGAAAAATAATCATTCTACTAAGACAACCCTTTAAAAGATAATTTTCATTTTCAATAACTTTTGCTTAATAGATAATCACAAATTTAATAGGCATAAGGCTCAATTGAATATAAATCTAAATCCCAAAGATTATTTCAAACAGAAGCTACCCCCAAAAATGAAAACGACCATTTAAACGATTCTGTTGAATTTAAAATATAACAAATCTTCGATAACATTAATAGTTTAGAAAAATAAAAAAATTATCTACTCAAAATAATGAATAAGAAAAATAAAACAAATAATTATAGGAGGAAAATGAAATAGGATTAATTGATTAGAAAAGAAAGATTAGTTAAGAAGACTATAACTTTACGAATGAAAAATTTATTAATAATAACGCAAATCTCTAAGAAAATAAGATACTAAATTCTGATGATTTAAACTATGAGTCTACTGTTTAAAATTCAGAAAATATTGATACTTTAGATAAATAATATAAAAAATAAATTCCTTTAAAGCCTTTAGTATTCCATGGTCGTATCAAATCATGTTATTAATTTGATATTTAAAAATAAAAATAAGAATATTAACCAAAGTAGAAATTCAAAAATTAAGAAACATAATAATAAGCAACTCATAGAAATATATGGCCAGATACCAGTAATAGTATTCAGTAATCCCCCAATTCTAAATTAGGATGCTATAACAGTCAGAATAATAAGTATGTGAGTTCTTTAACTGTGATAAATTTAGATGGAAAGGAAGATGAACTATTATATGAAACCAAAATACCTACATTTTAAAGTTTAAACAAAATAAATTAAACCAATTGGAAAGAGAGAAAAGAAAGTGAAACTTGTGAAATAAATAATGATTTTTTATAAAAGCAAAAAATTAGATAGGAAATGATAAAATAAAGACGCTCAGAAAATTAATAGAATTAAGTAGTAAATGTTAAAGAATATATAAGAAATATACATTTAGAAGTATAATAATAAAGTAATTAAGCTAGTTAATTTTACCATTAAAATGCATAAGAATATTAAGAAGATTTTGATTTAGCTGAATATGTCAAATAATAACTATGATAATACTTTTATATAAGAAAATTAATAGTAAATCTATGATTAACTAATAAATTTCATAAAAACCAAATCGATATTATATATATTTGTATAATATTATTTGTTTATTTTTTATATATTTTATTTATTTATTTATAAGCAATTTTCCATATATATTTGCTTGATAAATACGTTAACTTATTAATTTATTTTTATTTTCATTTAAAATACAAAATTTTTAATGAAATGATTGACTACTAATGAATAATGGAAGAAAAACTCTGATCCACAAACTCTTTAAATATTTTTCTTTTTTAAAATAAAAAAACTATTAATTTTTTATTGATATTAACTTTATTAATATATTCTAAACAATAAAATAAAAATTTCAGATGTTTTTTGCCAAATAAGGAGGAAGTGACTTCAATATCAAAGACTCACAGGAGAATAAATCTTAAAAAACTCCGTCCACACCTTCAGAAAAGAAGGGGTCTATTTCTTCAGCATCTAATAAAGATAAACCTTCTCAATAGCCTCCATAATCTATACTCAATCAAGCAGGTATGAATATTCTTGGTGGCGGGGGAAATCGCGAAAAAAGAAATAGCTATAATGATTTACTTGATAACTAAACTGCAGATAGAATCGTTAAGGGCCTTAAAAAGAAGTAATTAGAATTTATATAATTTTAATTATAGTATTATTATATAATTAGAATCATATATAATTGATTTAAAAATTAATTAAAAATATATTATATATAGGGCGGTGTAGCAGAAAATTTATTTAAAAAGCCTCCCATGTTTAAAAATTCCCCCAATCCCATTTAGCCGAACTTATCTTCTTAAATGTCAGGGAAAAATATAAAAAACAAATAATCCTCTTCTGATAATGATATGATAAGTATAATGGCGCAGCGATTATAAAGAGTTGAATAATTGTGTTAAAGTTAAAGAGAAGAGTTAAGAGAAAAATCGGAAAAAATAATAAAATTAGAAGACGAAGTAGATTCTTATAAAAAAGCGGATACTAAAAATTATAAAATCGAAGTAGAAAAACTAAAAAAGATAATAATGGTAATGATTTTTCATATATATATAAATACCTGTGCTTTTACAATTATAAAGTTAATTTTATATTCATTTAAAGAACTCTAATAATAAGTGAATGATATGGAAATATTTTTGAATAAATATGGATTAAAATGGAGAGGAAACAACGATGGCAAATATGACAAAGAAAATAAGGCAGAAGCAGAAAAGTTGAAGGAATAGTTAAAGAATATGGGAGATCCCAAATATAAATACAATTTGCCCAAAGAAATTGATATAAATATAATTTTGAGAAGAATTGAAGATTTAAATTATATATAAGAAAAAGAAGGAAGTTAAAAGGTAACTGTCTATATAATTTATATAAAAAAAAAAAATAATAAAAATAACTTTTAAAGGTAGTAAAAGATAAGTAAGGAATTTATTAATTCTAAAGAAATGACCCGCTACCAATAGGGTTTTATTCTGATGGAATCGTGCTTAAGGGATTCCCGTTTTTCCCTTACGGGAGTAATTAAGCCTCTTAAATACTTGCTGATGTATTGGATGGCTATTTCCCCTACCAACTTAAAAAGAGCTACCCGAACGGAACTTTATTAAAAGTTATTGATAAAACAGACTAAAAATACACAACAGAGAAAACAGATCCTAAATTTGGAGATCTTTCTGGAAAAAACAATAACGATAACGAACTCAAACCAATGAGCAAAGAAGAATTTTTATCTAAATTGCCCAAATAAGTTATTAAAAATGGTAGAGTAATTGATGTGAGAGATGATATAGCAAAAAAGTTTGACAGCAATAATGAAATAGAAACTAAAGAAAATTTGGCTAAGTAACAATAACTGTAAGAAAGAGCCAATCAATATCAACATAAAATGGAAGATGATAGAACCTATGTTCCAATGACGAATGAATAAATCAAATTTAATGAAAATCAACTATCTAAGGAAGAATCGGATTCGATTTGTCTTTTAAAAATAAGAACAGAAACAGGAAAATACATTATTTTGCTTAGGTAGACTAATTTTAAAGTTCAATTTAAATAAAATATAAATATTATATTAATTATTAATATTATTTAGACTTTTTGCTGAAAAAAAAATTTCTGAAGTTTATCAAATTGTAAAGTTCTTTTCAGAAACTGATAATTTTTAAATAATGGACAATACAACAAGAGAAATAATACCCACTACTAGCGAAAAATCTTTAGAGGATCTAGATTTTCATCCTAATGCAGTTTTAACTCTCATGAAAAAAACAGAATGAAAAAAGTATTTAATAGTTACATAACTTAATTAAAAATAAATATTTGTTATTATTTTTATTAATATATATTATAATATTCTATGAATTAATAGAATTTATTAGTTAATTAATTGCTTCCCTTTATTTTTAAATTATAAGCTGAAATTTATTATAAATTAAGTAAGTAATTAAGCTTATTAGATTAATATTCTAAAGAAAATGCTATAAAATATAAATTTTTAACTAGCTATAATAATCATAGTAATAATAATTATAGTATACATTAACAGAGGAAAGTTCAGCGGAAAAGAGGAAATGAAACACACATTAAAAATTTCAAAAATTATTTTTGGACTGGGGAATCCCGGCTAATCTTACAGCAAAAATAAACATAATGTGGGCAAATTATTTATTGATTATCTTGAAAATTAATGCTAAATAGTTTAAAGAGGTTAAACAAAAACTGTAGGAGATTTCTTAATAATAAAAAACTCAAAGGATAAATTTGTTGCAGCCTATCAATCCCCTTCTTATATGAATTTATCGGGAAAACCTTTAAAGCATGCTCTTAAATAATGTGATATTTCTAATCCAGAAGATATAATGATAGCTCATGATGATTTAGGTAAAAATTAAAAAAATATACTTTAGATGTTTGTATATTCAACACTTAAATTTATATACAGATACTAAGTAAGGTAAAAGTAAAATAAAAATTGGAGGTTCTCCAGAAGGACACAATGGACTTAAAAGCATTATATAAGAAATAGGTACTAAAAATTTTTAAGGTTAAAAATAGGGGTTGATCGACCAGTAAGTCACGATCCCAGCGTTGTAGCGGGTTATGTTCTTTCTAATTTCGATAAACCGGAATTAGAAATCTTAAGTAAATAAGCTTTTCCTTAAGCAGTAGATTTATTAAAATAAAAGAATTTTCTATGATTTTTAAGTGAAAAATTTATACTATAAAAATAGATTTTTTTATAAAATCTGTATAAAAAATAATAAATTAAAAGATAATAAACACTTATTTAATATATCATTTATTTTTACTAATATTTAGAGTATTTTTTCATTTCTGTACTTTATATTAATTACTATTTATTCATTGTAAAACCATAATTAATAGTTAGTTATAGTTAAGTATTAATTAAGTTTTAATAATAGGTTATTTAATTAATTAACAAAATTCGTTTT
The DNA here is from genome assembly GCA_037039885.1 of Miamiensis avidus. Taxonomy (NCBI): domain Eukaryota; phylum Ciliophora; class Oligohymenophorea; order Philasterida; family Glauconematidae; genus Miamiensis; species Miamiensis avidus. The sequence continues at coordinate 1,700,710 of JAWVGU010000186.1, read as the reverse complement.
AGCTTTAAATCATTTAATATTTTGCTTTATTAAAATTTTAAAGGTTCTATCAATTTTTGCGTTTTAATAATATTTGTTGTATATTAAGTATTTATTTTAATATTAAAAAACATAATCCTTAACTTCAATATCTTTAACAAAATAAAAAATAAAAAAAAAAAATTAATAAAACTAAAATAATCACTGAATACAATATAAAATAATACTTTAAAATGTATTTTGCCTGGCTTTTTTTCATTCTCATAATTGTCGTACGATTATATTTCATTATAGTTAAAATATTTTAGTTATTTTAATTGCAACATTTAAATATTTAAGGTTTTATTAATGTTTGCTAGAATGATAGTTAAACACTATATAGATCCCACAGAAAGTTACAAAATTATTAATTATATAATTATTTTAAGGTAAATTGATAGCTAATTCTATTTTTATTTCTAAAAAATGTGTTTTTACAAAAATAATTAATATTCTTCTTGTAATAATATTAGTTTAACTATGAGTATGATTTGCGTGCTGTTAATCCCGATTGATGTATACGTGGCATCAACAAGAGTAATAAAATTGCATTCCCATTTAGAATAAAAAACTACAACCATTAACATTATTTTTGTTTTATATAGAACAATGTTCTTTCTACCCTTGAAATTTAAATAGACAAAATTTCATAAGACAGCTTTACATTTGTAATTGAATTAAAATGTGTTTATTTCTAATAAATAATTTAAAAATACATAAATTTCGGAATTAGATTGCTTTTCTATACTCCTTTTAATAACCTTTTTCTTGCTTCCTTTCAGTTTTTTCTACAGCGAAGAAAAGTCAGCAGATTATGATATAGATATAGACTTTAGCACAAGATCAGAATCTCAGGAAAAAGTTGTTAAGGCATTAAAAAATACTGTAAAAGTTCTAAATAGCTTTAAATATTAATACTAATTTCAAAGAAATTTATTTTATGAAAATGTAGGTGTTCTTTGTATTGATTTTAATGATTCTTTTAGTGATAGGGCTAAGCTTCAGACCATAATAAATAACTTCTTTAGAACATGGAAAAGAAGTTGAATGGGTTAAGTAATTATTTGATGTTGAACATGGTAAAAATAAAAATTTAATATTTTTTCTTAAAATTGTGTTCTTATTTACTTACTTAAATTGATAGTTGGAGAGTAAGCGATTAATTTTTGCTTAGCTGTGATTGTTTCTTTCGGAACCTTATTATGGGCTGTATATGGGTCATATGGAATAGGAACACTACCTTGGACTCTAATAAAAGGATCAAAATCATTAGAGTAAGAAAAAGAAGAAGTTCAAAGTGATTTAGCTAATATCAGGGAAAGGTATAGAAATATATAAGAAAAGTATGTGAGATCTCATACTAAAATATCAAAAATAGATTAAAAAGCATTGGCTCATCTAAGAAAATAAGAAAGGTATATATTTTATTATTCTAACAATAGTAATAGGGAAATATATGATTTTTTATTCTTATTATAGACTATTATCAGCAAAAAGCCATAAAATTGAAGAATTATCAGACAATTCTTCCAAAGTTTTGTAGAAAATTTTAATGATCATATCTCCATTTAGGTTTATGTTAGGAGTTGCTGCCTTATCATGCTCCGTTTTAATTTTTTGGTCTCTGTCTTTAACTTCTTTAGATCGTGTAAATTTTTTAAAATAAAGTTATTATAATATTATTAAAAATATTTTTTTAAATATGCATTTAAAAAAGATTATGAATTCAAAATGTGGATTTTTCTGTGGATATATGGTTGATAGGAAGAAAATTTTTAACCCAATTGATTCGTTTTTGGTATATACCTCTAACTTCTTCCCGCTTGACTATATCATTTTTTCTGTATTAGTTATATACATATTTATTTGTGTCCTTTATGGAGTCATCAAATTTGGATTTAGTTTTTACTTCTTTAAGGTAAAAAGCTTATAAATATTTATTTAAAATATTAAACTTAATGGCTTAATTGTGAATAGGGTTATGAAGTCAGAAAAGGAACTACACTTCCATAATCTTTAATAATTGTTGCATTTATTATGAATATATCTATATTAGTTTTATCTACCTAATTTATAACATTGAGTCCTTAATATACTACTTTTGGACCATAAAAGTATAAATCAACCGGAATGATATGTAAATATTTAATAAAAGTGATTTTTTAGAATAATTTAATTCAATTATATTTAATTAAAAGGCTCACTAAATGCTATAGGAATTACCTCCAACTTCTTGTGCAATATGAGCAATATTTCTGCCTTTGTTAATAAGTAAATAAGTGTTAATTAGTATTATTAAAAAAAATATTTTAATTAATTTAATATTAAAATTTATTTTTTTAGAATTTCAATAAGTTTCCCTCTTTTTGCTATGGTTTCATTTTTTGCTAATTTATGCTTTATTTTTTTAAATGCTCTTTGTTTTTTATACGGGCTTTTAAAGAAGAGATCAAGTTAAATAGATGTAACAATGTTAATATAAATTTAAAATTAATATATAAATATTAATAATTAATAGGAAGATGAAGATGAATTATTGTACAATAATGATGAAGAAGGCCATAATTTAGTTAATTATCATTGATATTATATTCTACTTAATATATAATATATTAAATTAATAATTAAAAAATTAGTTTTATTTGATTCTGTTTACTTACTCTATATATTTTATAGTAATTCTTATTAAATTAAATAAAATCGTATTTTATTTTAGAAATTTCTAAAAACAAATTTGTATTAATTATTTCACACATCAATCATAAATTCTTTAAAATTTTTGTCTTTTACGTATTCCTAGTAACAATAATACACTATTATTTTTGTCAACAAATTTTTTTTTATAATAATAAATACCTTACTTTTTAAAATAAAGCACTTTAATAACTATATTAAATACATTTAATACTTCATAAAAATTTATTAGTATTCAGTGTCAGAAGAAGTCAGAATTAAAAAAAACAGGTATCACACTCAAAATAAAACTAAATTTAAAAATAATATAAAATTTTTAAGAGCTTTTATCACCCTATAATTCTTAGCCTTTCATTATTTAAGGAAATAAAAGGGGAACTCATCATTAAACTTTCTATAAAAACAAAGTTAATTAATTATTTAACTACTAACAAAGAAATTTATGTGAATTATGAAGAATGGATAGGTTCTAAATGCTTATCATTAAAACTTGAAATAATAAACTCTTTAACTTTTTGAAGAGTAGGATTTAGACTCTTTATTTAAATTAATTAAGATAAATCCTGATATTATTCATATCGCTTTAGATAATACAGTAATTATATAAAAAATTTCTTAAATTAATTATTATATTAAAAAAATACTTTTAAAATTAAATCAAGTCATAATTATTGTTAAAAAATAAAATGTTTACTTATTAAATTATATTTTAATAAATTTTATAAAAATGAATTTTTAGGATAGATAGACAATAATACACAGAATTTTTAGAAATTCAAAGCAATAGTGCAGTTTTCATTAGTTCAAAAGGAGTATTAGAATATAAAAATAATTTTTACTTTTTTTAATGATAATATCGATATAAAAAATATTAGTACTACCAAATGAAGACTATAATTTCTCCTAATGTGCCAATTTAGATCAATGTTTAGAAGAACTTTCTAAATTTCTAGTTAAAAACGACTTATTTTTCCCCTTCTAATGCGATATAGTATGAAATATTTTAAATGATATATTATTAGATAATTTTAAATCAAACTAATTACTTTATTTAAGTATGGAAACAATTTATCTCATATTCTGTGTATTAAAGGTCATGTGGGATGTCTATAGTATATTAATTAACACATAAATTCATTTTCTTAAGAATAAAATCTTATCCTTAAAACTACTAATAATGTACACACATAAATTTATATAAAATAAAACAAGAAGTAATACTTTATTTTATTATTTTAACAAATAAGTATGAAGAAATGTGTATAAAAAGTTCTTTACTTAACTAATAAATTAAGACAATGGATTATATATTTACTTGTGAAATAGAACATTTTCGTCCAGATAAAGTACGATTATTTATTTATTAAAAAATAATGAAATTTATATTATTATAATTTTTAGTCAGGGAATACATTATATCATTATGCAAAATAGTTTTAAAGCTCTAAATTAGAAGAAATAGAAAATAGATATAAAAGATACTGTAAATATCATTTTTATATATATAATAAAATTATATTAAATAATATATTATTATTTGCTTAGTAATTAAATAATATCTAACAAATTATAATTCTAATAAAGATCCTATCAATAAAAATTTAAATGTATTATATTCTCATTCTGAAACTTCTAATATAGGAATTTAAAAATAAAAAAGGGCGCCTATATAGTTAGATAAAATAGGAGATAAAATGAGATAGTTTCTTAAATAATATATTTGAAATGAGTTTAATAAGTATATTATAATATATAATTAAAAATTGTTATTTTTAGTATAGAAATAGTAAATTACTATTAAGTATATATATATATTATTTACAATATATTAATATTAGTTTAATTAATATGTATAACCAGAATGTTTCATCAATTTCAAACTTATTCAAATAAAATATTATGATTTTAAAAAAATAGCACCATATAAATTCAAATATTAGTTAATTAATATTATATTAAATTTAATAGCAAAGCAAAAAAATAAAAATAAACAGATAAGAAGCTATAATTTTTTTTCTTAAAAATGAACCTTAAAAACCAATATATAGCTAAATTTTTCAGTGAGTTTGATATCTAGTGCCATGAAAAATTGCTTAAATACATCATAATTCTAGGAATAGATTATATATCAAAACTTATAACTGATGATTACTAATCGCTTGATTTTGAAAGAATAAAAAAATTGGCGAGTAATTATCATTCTAAAAAAAAATTTTAATGATTAGATTAAATAAATTCACTTTTATCTTTAATATAGAAAAAATTTCCAAAAAGGAAGATATCTTAAAAGAAGAATTATTAAGTATGAAAAAATAAATTTAGGATTTAACTCAAAATATGCAAAGTAATAAAAATTAAAATATTCCACCTCGAAATCCACAAGTAAATACAGAGAAAGGAAAAAATTCTTAAACTTCTGATTAAAAATGCAAGTATTGATAATATTAATACTATTATTTTACATAATATAATACCTAGTTGACATATTTATTTTAATTTAAGAAAAACTATAACTCCCAAGATTCCTTTAAGTCCTAAGTTAAATACAACAAATTAGCATCAGTAAAATTATTTGAGGCCTACCTAATCGGCCAGCAATTTATAAAAAGTAAAATTTTAATAATGATAATTTAGTTATAATACCAACATATATTTATTTATTTATTTTCCTTTTCAAGGTTGGTTCTGAAAAATCCATAGCACCTTAATTAGCTTCTCCGAAATATACTAGATTAAAGAGGGCCTAATAATTGACACCGAAAGTTACAGAATCACCTGCGCCTTCAATTAACTAATCTCGAAGACAACTTAGTCATACTAAATAAAGTCATTTAAATGACTAACAGATTAAGGACACGTTTTATGATTCTTAAAATATAAAAATAGTTATAGAAATAAAGAATTAGAAGAAAATTATAATAATTAGTAATTTTCCACAGTGTAATAACAAATATAAAATCCTTAGTTTTCTGATGTTGGGAATTTTAATTTCCTAAGTATTAACAATAATAATGATCTTCACAATAAAATTTTTAGCAATACTCAATAATAAAAGCAATTTACTTTAGGAGATGAGGAATAATCTTATAAATAGCAAAAAACAGCTCCATAATTCAATGAATACGCAGGCACTGAAAACTAATTTAATAATAGTTAAACATACAAAATTGCATTCAATTTTACAGATTATAATGAATAATAGCAATATATAGATGAACATTTTCTGTAATAAGAACCTCATACTTTTAGAAATGAATAAAAATATGATTAAAAACAGTAAACTCAATAGCAAAAATCTGTAAAAAATCACACAGATAGATCTTCAAAGAGAGGGGACTAAAACCATATTAAAACATTGCAAAATAACAAAAATTCTTAGCGAAGTAATATTGGATAATAATAACAACATAGACATCCTTTGCAAAATACAATGGCTTGTTAAAAAAAGAAAGTGTAAACAGTTAAAAAAGAAAAGAACTCATTTTAAGTGCCCAAATACCTTAAAAATGTTAAAAGTAAAATCAAAGGTTAACTTGATGCCCATAGAGAAATGAAAAAATAACAGTAAAATATTTTAATTATTAAAATTCAAATATTAAACTTTTTTATTTTTTTAAAAGAAATGATCAAGGATTTCAAGATCAAGATATTCTATATTTAAAAAGTGATAATATTCAAAATTTCGATTACTAAAACGCTCAAATATGCTAAAATTAGTAATAAACAGATAATATATGCCCATCACCCTCTTATATTCAATAAAGAAAAGAAAAGAAAATAATTAAATAGTAGTACAATCAATAGTAATAATAATAAGAAGAAGAAATAGAAATATATAAAAGATAATAATTACAAAATGAATACTCACTAGAAGAGTTCCAAAAGTAGCATGAACATCTAAAGAATCTGAATGGGCATTATAATAGTCCCTAACATGGCTATCCGGACTACTACAATCAAGAATATTAATAACACAGTCAATTTAATAGTGGGAATTAATAAGATTATTAATAAGAAAATTAAAATAACAATAATAATGATGGCAATAATAACATAGAATAAGCAGACTAATTTGAATAACTTTAATAACAATTTTAATATCAAATTAACGAAATTTAACATCTGGGAAATGTAAACCCCAATACGGGCAAATATCACTAAAGAGCACCAAGTAATCTTAATGGAAGCAATATGACGGGAAATTATCACAATAGAAAAGAAACCTGCGATTTGGTTTAATTCAAGATGGGAACTGATGGGTCCCAAGAGTTTTATGGAGGTGCAATGCATTATCAGCGTCACAGAGAAAATTCTGGTTAAAACCAGCTTGGAAGTAACAATAACAATAATAATCCTTCGATAAAATAATATCAGTAGTATTAGTATTCTGACAATAGTCCAAGTGATCTAAACGCTAACAACAGCAACAATAATAATCACTTGATCAGTTATAAATAGGAATAGGGGGAATCTCTTCACATGGAAGATTTTGGCTCTTCTCAGAACTAATTCCTGTAAAATAAGTCATACAAAAAACTAAGTAATGTGCAAGAGGCTGATTTACAGCAAGTCGAAAACTATTTATTAGAAAAACAACTACAATAATAGTAATAGTAATAGTAATAGTAATAGTAACAAATGATATAATAATAGCAGCAACAGTAGTAGTATAATTTAGAAATGCGAAAGAGAAGTAAAAACTCAAATTTACAGCAGAGTATGATAGAGAAAAACATTGAAAATAATGAAGATGAAGATTTTGGGTATTATAGCCATCCTGGCTTTGAAAATCAATTACAATCTTCTCAATTAGTCACGTTGGGAATGTAAAGCAACAACAATTTGTAAGAGCAAGCAGAACAAGAATAGCATTTATACCAATAATAGTTCGGGCCTATCAGAGAAGGAATTTTCTAATAATAACTTGACGAATAAACACCAGCTAGAAATGGGGGATAAGAAAGATAAGGATTTTAAAGCAATTGCTTATCAGTTATGAGTAAAAATAAAAAAAACAATAAAAGTTTATAAAAATTATAATAAATGAATTATTCTATAGAAAACTAAATACCTGAATTTTCATCTCCCGAAATGTAAAAAGGACTGCAGTCTTGTTTGAAAGATATAAGCAATACAATTACGCCAATAGTCGACAAAAACAATTCTTAGAGATTTGGAATAAAGGAAAGCAGCAACAGTTACGGGAAAATGGCTTAGTATAATAATAGTAACCCTAACATGCTGGACATTGCCAATTCATTTTTACAGTCTCCGATAATGAAGAATTTTTCACTTAATTAGTCAAAATAAGCTTCAGATTCTCAATAGTTTAAGAATTGGAAAACAAATTAAAAGTTTGTGGATTAGCCTTAAAATGGCAACTAGTAAGATCTTGGTGAAAATAATGTCTTTGAGTTTGAAAAATATTAACAGCAAAAAATCAGGCTATGGAAGCTTAAGATGAAAGAGGCTAGGATAAGAGTAAAAAAATATAATTTTTTGAAAGATATTTCTTCGTCATCATTTCTTTAATAATTTACTTTTTTAGTAGACTACGAATTTCAATCATCAGCATCTTCTAGTACATTTTCCGCTTTTAACCCAAAAGAAGAAATGAGAGGTAATAAATAAATGTTATTTTATTTCTTTAAATAAATGGTTTATATAAATTTTATTTTTTGGAAAATAGGATTTTTTTAAAATGAGTTTTAAAACAAAATTCCAAATATCTTGGAAGATAAACAAATGCAATCAGATATCAAAATGAATGGGAACTGTTTAAAATCAGTAAATTAAAAGGTATTATAAGGGTCGTCATCAATTTAATCTCCCTTTTCTATTAAATAAGAGTAGGGATAAATGAAATTCGGTTTTTATTCGTCAGCAGAGAATTCTTCTAACGTTTCCTTTTATTCAAATAAAAAAGAGTAAGATAAAGAAGTTTAAAAATTGACTGATTTAGAAAGAGTTTAATGAATATTAAAAATTGTTTATTTTAGACTATAAATAACTGATATATTTTTTCAAAATTTTTTTATATGAAAATATATTATATTAATCAAAATTTAATATAAAATATTTATGTTTATTATATATATATATTTATAATTAAAATGTATTATTATATACATAAAAGATAAATTTTTATTATTAATATTATAGACTTTGAATGTCTTTTTAAAATTTAATTATTTTTTTTTATATGTAAATAAATAAATCAAATTGATTGATTTAATGACTAATCAAGTTGGAAAATTAATTTCCATCTTGTTTGTTAAGATAAGTTTTTGGTGGCAAAAATTATATTGTAACTTCTAATCGCTGTTATATAGGATATTTTTCGGTTGAGATCTTGTTATTCATAAGAAATTAAATTGGCAATAGATTGTTATTCATGCTATTTGAGTTGGGTAAATTCCCTCTTTATTTCTTCAGAAATTGGTATTTTATTCATTTTTCTATGATATAGACCAATTTCTTGATAAAGTTAATCGATAATAATTTTTTTGGCATTCTTCCAAATATTTCTGAAAAGAAAATTATTTAAAATTTATAAATGAATGAATGAATGAATGAATGAATAAATGACTTTCATAATTATAAAGCATTTTTTATTTACATTTGAGCTTCTTTTTACTGTTCTTTAAGGAAAAACCATATGTGTCCGTAGTTGGGTTAGGAGTTTCTGATTTTCTAAAATAGGAAATAATATTATTTTTCAAAATTATTTTAATTGATTGATTGATTGATTGATAAATATCTTTTATCATTACCCTTTTTAAGATCCTTATTTTTTTGATATCATCTTTGATTAAATACAGTTTTAGTAACTCTACAAAACTATCCCCATATTAAGGAGTGAAGTAAATTGCAAAATTCAAATATTTTTCTGCCAGATCCAAATCAAAATAGTTACCAAATGGATTCATACAGAGTCTCGCTCCCTCACACCTATTTGAAACGTGAATTTAAGGAATATAAGAAGTAAATAAAACTATTATTCAATTTTATTTACCAAACCTCTCCACTCTTTGGAATTTGATTCAGAGCCAATTTAAATATTCTATGTGCAGAGTCCAAATTTCCGTTTTAACTAGTTAAGTGTTCTAATTGTATTAATTCTCCCCTTTAAAGCGTATTATATCAATTAAAAATTGAGTTTATTTTTTTATTTAAATTATTATACCACAATCTTCCAGCTAATTGGTGATGCATTAGTCCATCTTTTAATACCTCTTTCGCTTATTCGAAATGATGATTTCTCGTGAGCATTGATATGTATTCCATGTAGATTTTCCATTCTCCGTAATAGTCTATTTTCAGCTAGTTGAGATAAGAAAGAGAAATATCTAGCTTTCCTTGGTATTCGAAAATTTTACTTGCTTCTATAAGGACGAAGCATCGCTATTTCTCAGGACAAGTCTGCAGCATTGTCTAAGTGACGATATTTGCGTTTTCAAAATTCCCCAAAATCAACTCAATTCTTGCAATTTAGCCCAGACTTTTCCATTTCATATTATCCGGAGTGTTGTAAAGGGATTTGGCACAGTAAAATTTGGCCAAATAAAGCTGATTTTTGCGTTCGCAAATTTAGCTTATTTCTAAATACAGTCTCCAAGCAATTTCTCTTGGAAGAGAATTCTAAGCTAGTTTCATAAATTTATCGATATTTTTTTGACTAACTTATAGCATCAACTTTATCGAAATATAATATTTATCTAATATCATATATTGTTTAAAAATATAAAATAAATTTACCTAGTCATATAATTTTAAAAAATGAAACCAAATACTGCTGTATTTAATATTTTTGGTTATTGCCTGGCAGTTTACTTGTAGAGCTTCTATGTAATTTCCAATTATTTCTAAAGCTTTAGCTCTCTCGTGCAGTATCTTTTGTAATAATTAAAAAGCATTTAAATAAATTAATTTATGCATTATTTAAAAAAAGGATTAATTGAATACCTATCCATTAAAATCCAAATTTTCTTGCAAAAATTTTAAAACTTTTTCAGCATATTCAAGTTTTCCATGCTTGATTTCCATTAGGGCTCCTTCCAGGAGAATTTTATACGATTTTTCTACTTTTTAACCAACAAATCTAGAAAGTAATTATCTGGCTCCTATAATGTCGCCCTTTTTATCAAATATTTTGAGCAGTCTGAGTGCAATGCTTTCATTTAAAACACAAAATTGCAAGCTATTTTCCAATATAGTGATTGTCTTATCAAGTTCACCACATTCTTCAGTCATTTTCGAATATTCAATCCATATCTTTTAATATATGATTAATCATTAATAAATTTCTAATTAATATTATTGTTTATTTACTTCTGGACAGAAGGGTTGAAGAGCTATGCAAATTTCATAAAAAGCCTTTGTGTAATCTTAGGAAATTTCTTTTTTGGATATATCGGCAAGGTCTAAAATGATTTTCCAAAGAAAATTGCTTGAAATATTAGAAAATTGGCCGATGTAAGCTGAAAATAACTCTTTGAAGTTCCGTCCACCTTGAGATTTAGATGCACTATCTTTACTTTTGTCTAAGTTGCTTCCCAGCAGTTGCTTACTATCAGGAGTTTAAGAAGCATCTTTCCTCAGTTTTTTTATTTTTTGATTGTAATGATTTTGAAATTCCGCTATCGGCGATTTCGGCATCAAAAGTTCAGAAGACATGGGCGGCTTCTTTTGGTCTTGGCCTTGCTGAAACAGCTAGGGCTATGATTGCAGCTGTAAACTTTCTAAAACCGGAGATTGGGCGGTTGTTGGGTACAGGGGCATATCTAAAGAAGAGGATGAAGGATATAGCTGTGGAGAGGAAAATATGGGCTAATTTTATTACTAATACTATTGAGGCTAGAATTGCTAAAACTATTGGGGCGTACTGGGCTGCAGGAGTTGCTATTATAAAAGCTGTAGCTACTATTGTTGTTATTCGTATTTGTAGCCAGGCATGGGTGTGTAAGGTTGCTATTGTTGTTTGTTTATTTACTCAATTTAGTTAAAATACTGTTAATTCGGTGTAAAATTATAGAAATTTTCTTATAACTTCTTTTGACTTTTTAAGCCAAAATTACATTCTTGCTATTACTAAAAATAGAACTATTATTATTGTTGTTGCTATGTTGAAGGCTGAGGTGTTTTACAAGCATTTTAAAGATATCCTTACTATTTTTGCTATTCTTGTTGTTGATATGACAATTGTTTGAATAGAGGTAATTATGAAGAAGAAGACTCCCCTTATGTTAAAAAGGAAGATCTGCTTTGCTACTACGCCAAGTGAGTAAGCGAGAAGTTTTATTATTGTTGTTGATAATTTGGTGTTTGTTTCTGAAAATTTTGAGGCGAAATAAGTTGGGTTAGACTCATATAGGTGGAGGGAGAAGTGTCATAACTTTGTTGCTAATAAATTGGAATTTATATGTTTTGGAATGACTTGGGAGTTTAGGCATTTAATAAAAATTAATCCTCTGTTTATTATTATTATTAGTGTTGTTTTTATTGGAATTATTACTAAATATTTTTAGCTGAGAACTATATTTAGCTCATTTATTATTGGTATTACTAATCACTTTATTAGGAATTCTGATAAAATAAAAGACAATATTATATTTATTAAATGAAACTAAATTAAAAGCAATTAGAATAGAATTTTTGAAAATTAATAAATAATTTATACCTTTTTATTATACAAATCTAAAGACACTTTTTTCTTTTATTCTTCAGAAGAAGATGAGGAAGAGGTATCTGAATTTTGACTCCAAAACTGTTGGTGTTGCATACTAATGGTATCCACATCATTTTTTACTTTTTCGCAAATATTAGAGGGTATGCTAGAAAAACTTTCAATGTTGTCTTTTTGGGAATTCTATTCTTAACCACTTTTGTTGATTAACTACTGCTTTATTATTTTTTATTCCGCAATTTTTTTTTATTATTGTTACTGGTTCGACTCGACACAGAGGAGCTGCTGAACCTGTCGAAGGAATTTTCCTTATTTTCAATTTCAACTTTTTCCCCACTCTTACTTTTATTGTTGGAGCTGAAGGAAAAGTTTTCAATACTTTCTTAAAGTAATTCATTTTCCTTTTTTTCTCCTTGCCTTTTCTTTTTCATGCAAATGTCTTGTGTGGCCAATGCTTAGGGCTAAAGTTATTATTATTATTAAGAGTTTTCTTGTTGTTGCTACTGGTTTTATTGATACATAAATTTGTTTTTTTCTTCATTCAGCAATTGCTTTAATTTGTTGTTGCCTCTTTTATTGTAAAATCCTTTTTTCGGAAAGTTGAAGTTGTCCCAATCTAATTCCTGCTTATTTTAGAGGTGGATCTTTTATTCCTAATGATTGTCAGATTACACCTACTAAATTCCCAATTCCTACAATACTGATATGTCGTGCTGGATTTGGAGAGACTGAGTTTCGCCTGGAATGGCTCCGTTTACGTCGACTTGACAGAAGTTGTCTTTTTAAAACATTTTTAAAAATTTTTGGGAATCTTGTTCGCCTTCTATAAATTTAGAATCCAACTGATTCTGTTAGTATTATTATTATTAAAAACCCCCCTTATTTTATTTTAACTGTTTATTTATATTATTAGTAGTCATTTTTTGTTTCATTTGCTTTTAAAAACCAGAAAAAATGCTCCCTCCTTCCCACTATGAGCTGCAAGATTTTTCCCCGAACTAACTTTGACCGCTGTCACTTTCACTAAATTAAATGCTACTCCCCTGTTGAGAATATAAGTTATTTAAACTTTTCGACTAAATTCCTTCCCCGGTGACTTTTTATTTCCCTCATTTTCTTCTAACAAACAACTTTTATATGAGTTTTACTTTAAATTTGAGGGCTAATCTACTTCTTCTTCTGAAAATAGTTTTTTCGATGCTAGCATTTGGAATTTCTTATTCTTTTGATTTTCTTTTTAGTTAAAAGCTTCAATTTCGAGTAATTTCTCTTGAATGGTGGGAGATTGAAATAAAGAAAATCCACCCTGATTCTTTGGAATTCGAACTCCCTTATGGTTGCAGTCAGTCTGAGCTGACTTAAAACCTAAAAACTTTATGAAATGTGAATATAAGATAATGAATAATTATTATTTTATTTTTTACTTAATCCATGTTTAGAAAATTGTTTTTCAATAATATTTATTATTTTTTTTTTTTTTTTTTTTGGGGTATATATATAATAATGAATTAAGTGAGTTATTTCAGATTTAAGTTCTTAATGCTTATCGCAAAATTAATGCAAAAAGCTTAATAAAATGAGTATTATACCTTTAAATAAATTTATCAATAAAAATATATTGATGAGTAATTTAGAAATGCATTAAAAAAAAGCGGAATATTTTTTTATGTTAACGACTAGTATATTTAAATAGCATTTTATTAATCGCATTAATTAATATATTGTTACCCGTCTATAAAATAATTTACTAATTATAAGTGAAGTAGATTTTTTAATATCCAAATTAATTAAAGTCAAGTATGTTATAATATTTTATTAATTTCTTTCTTTAAGTATGTGGATTACATTTCAAGGGTTTAAAATTTTGTTTATTATTCTGTTAAATATTAAATAAATGGAGTATTTTTAATATTGAAGAAAAATTAACAGATTATTAGAAAATTTTAATTTTTGATATCAAATCAAAAAATAAAAGTACTTTAGAAATTTTTATAAAAAAATATTAGAAAAATATAAATATTAAAATGCATGAAAAAATCGATTACTTTTTTTAATTTGGAAAATTAAAAGGATAAGATTATAAATTGTGATTAATCTTATATAGATTATTTTTAATAGAAATTAAATCTATAATTTTATAATATAGGTATAATTTTAATAAAAAATGAAAAAAGTATTTTTGACTTTATCATATCTATCTGAACTGGTAGCTTTAATTACTTACAATGTCGGAATAATCATTGTGTTAATATGTGAAGAAATTATTATTCATATTGGTATTATTATTATTAAACATATTCATGGTACTTTAATTCTAAAAATTTGGACTGTGTAATGTCATATTAGCAGGATTCTAATTACTCAAATCGTTAAAACTATGTCCCATACTTCCCTGCACACTTCTGTGCATTCCAATTGAAATATTCCAAATCTTCATTTTCTATGGAACTCCTTCAGGAGAAAACACTATTTCCCCAGAGCCTGCCGGCGATTCCAAACCTTGCGGATCGATACCTTTTGCAAAAATACGTTATTATGCAAACTTTTGGTCGAGCATTGTTGACTAAGCAGAAGTTATTACTTTTGTTGAATTATTACTATTATTTCCTTTGCACAAATAAGTTAATTAATTATTGGAGGGAAGTTAAGATTTGGTATTCTTGTTGTTGTTGTTGTTGTTGGTGGTGCCTTTATAATGAGATTATTAATTGGGCAGATTATATTTTGGAATATAACGAGCTCGATTGTGTTAAGTCATCGTTTATGTTTAAAATAGACGAGTAAAGTTGGCTTCTCTTTGCTACTTCAATATTTTAAGAGGCAAAATACAGAAATTTTTAATTTTGGTGCGTTCTGTGACAGATTTTGCTCTCTTTTTTTTACGCAAATAGAATTTAGAACTTAATCTCTGCAGTTTTTCATTTTGATACAGGTCCTTAGCCATATTAATGAGTCTATTTTTTAGTTGTAATTTAATATTAAGGTCAATATGTTTGCCTTTTAAGGCGACTTTGTCTTATTTAATCTAAAAATCTGTAGGGTTTGAACTAAGCAATTGCAATTGATGGTACATTTTGGATTTTTAACTTAAATTCATGTCTCCCAGATCTCTATCTTGCTAACAATGACTCTATAACTGACTAATTTTTTTATTTTGGTTCAGTTCTCGCTACTCTTACCCAAAAATTCCGTTTCCTTCTCCTTCTTCTTCTTCATTTTCTTCTTCTACCACTCTCTCTGTGTTAATGATATCTCTGGCATTACGAGCCGAAAGAATTTCGAAAACTTCTTCATTGATATCCAGCATTTTAGGAATGGAAATAGGCTTGATCATTTACTCTTTCTTTTTAACGAATCGCACAAGACTTTCTGGAGAAAAGAAAGGGTCTTCTACGTTATATTCGCTCTAAATAGAAGCCTTGAACTGTTCTCCAGGTCCCAGAAGCAAACTTATATCAGCTTTTTGCTTTATTTTGGACTGCAAAAACAGTTTGTTATCAGCAATATAGTATTCCCTGTAGAAATAAAGAGAATGGAAAACCTTTTGCCACCTTTGTTCATATCTTTGATTCGCTTAAATCAAAATTACATTTCTTTCTTCTAACTCGGAAACCCCTCTTATGGCCTGTTCGGCCTATTCTACAAGAGTTTTATTTAACATCATTTGCTCTTACACGCAAATTTTTGCATGCAATACTTCTTCTTCAAGCCTTAAATAAAAAAATTGTAAATTTATTTTTAATAAAAATAATAAATTATTACTTGCTTATTTTCTCAACATATTTTTTTTCCTGTTGTCTCATCTATTACAGCTCTAATTGGTATTACTGAATGGACATTTAATTGGTAGGAGATCTAACTGAGCCTGCCTAAGGAGGTTACTAAGCTTTTTGAACATGCTGACTGATACCAGGATGAGTGGGTTACTATTACTATTACTGCACAGAATTATTGTTATCTTACGGATTCTGTTAATCACTACCCTATTTCTAAATCTACTGCTACTACATTATCTATAATTACTATGATTATTATTACTATAAGCTGATTACTTGAGATTATTGCTATTGCTATAGGTTCATTTATTAAGATTACTATATATTTGATTATTGCATTTTTTTTTGCTACTCTGACTCCTGAAGTTATTTCATTATTTATTATTATTACATTTTAAATTCTTTTTGCTATTGTAATTGTGCTGCTTTTTTAATATTAAAATCTTATATCTTTTGAGCTTTCGATATATCAAGTTTTGGGACCATTCCTAATTAAAAAATATTCTTTTAAGGCTAATGAATAACTTTATCTGGGAGATTTTCTTCTTCATAACTGCTGTTATCTTCTTCTCCTATTATTCGCTTTTATTCTTTAAAATTTTATTTTATAAATTAGCATAGTAGATATTAAAAAAAGTATATAATTTAGAGCAGTTACAATCTAAAATTTAAATTTAAATTTCATCTGTGTCTTTCGCTTCAGTCTTTAAAATGTTTTTACTTCCCAAATTAAAGCTAGTATTTTCTTAATTAGATAAAAAATACTAGTTATTATTATATCCCAATTATTATTGAGATGTGTGGCCTATGCAATTGATACATGCACCTCCTCCTTACTACATTCTTAAAAGTTAATCTTTTGTTTATATCAAATCTGTGCTTAAAATCTTGTAAAGTTGTATAAAATATATAAAAAATAAAAAATAACAAATTATATAATATTAAAAAATAAAATACAGAATTTAAAGCTAACAATTCATTTTTTCATCTCTGTATTTTTCCATCTGTTCAAATGTTTTTCTCAAAAGTTATTAACAAATTTATAGTCTACTTTACAACTTAATGACTTAGTTGGTCGGATTAAGTATCTTAAAGTGATTAAAAAATAAATAACAATTTAAATATTTTAGTTTTATAATATTTTTAATAACGTATATTTTACTTCTTTGTATCTAACAACAGTCCCATAAACCTGTTGAGGGGATAAGGGCTGTCCAGATTATTATTGGATTTATTTTATTTATTGCTCCTGACCATGCTGGATTTAATCATTTTATTTATCAGAGCCATTTTAATTTATCAAATTGTGATAGTGAGTTAATCCAGAATTTATTTAAATCGGCTTAAATTCTTTTTATATTTTTACCAACTTTTCATTATCTTATTCCTTTTAAGATAATTTTTTTTATAATGTATTTATAGTATCCGATAATTGATCTATAATCTGTTATTCATGTTCCTAAGCTCCCAAGGCAATTTATTCATTAATTAGTGCCTAGTTTTAAAAATTATAAATTTTTTGGATCAAATATATATGTTTTGTCTATTCAATTAATGACTATTGTATATATACCTTTCCTTAAGAAAAATCTCTTTCTTTGGCAATTTTTTCTATTATTGAATATAACTTTTCATTTTCTTAAAACAAATTATCAAGCAAAGTTTGCATGGTTTTTTAATTTTAAAATTCCCTTTAAGACTGTATTTCAAATAATTACTTATGATTTTTATGCGAAGAAGAACAGGGATTTCTTTATGAGCTATTCTAAAATTTAAAAAAATCAATTATATAAATAAAAATAATTCTCAACATCATTGTTAAAACATTATATTTTTATTAAATAAATTTATTATTTACTAGATTGGTTGTAGGATGGAGACTGGTGGGAGGATTAGTCATAGAGTTATAATTGGTTGGATTATTGTTAACTTAAAAAACATTCGCATCTCTTTGAAGAATAGAGTTTTAATCTCTATTAATTTTTAGCAATTTTAGCATATCTTGCTTTTCTTCTTTCAGCTATACTATTTCTTACTGCAAAAAATCAATTTTTGCCAAATATTAACATTCTGCAGTATTCTACTGTAAAATCATATTTGTTTCCTATTAATACTATTTTTAGTGCTGTTCAGACTATACGCCCTACTTATTACTCATTTTAAACTTACTTATTTTATTTGGAAATTTTTAATAGCACGCACTATTTCTCTTTTTCAATATAATTTATTGAATATTTTATTCTTTGATTCTAGTTGTTTATAGTTATTATAATTTTTTCTATTAATAAATATTGTTAATAATTTATAACCCATCTTAAGCAATTAAATAAAAAAAATATATATTTTATAAAATTATCATCAATAAATTTTCATATTATTCTTTAAATTAATTATTATAGCAAAATTAATGTAATTTATAATATAAATTGATATTGCATAAAAAGTATGTGTAATTAAATTAAATTTCTAAATATTTTAATATCTAAATTTCTATATCAGTTAATTAGCCTGTTATATATATTTATTCTCATAAATTTAGATTTTCTTAAACTTGTTATAAAACCATAATAAATTAATAAATAATATATAAATAAATATACAACAATTTTCAAAAATTTATTTATTTAAAAGAAAGTTATTTTTAATATATATACATTCAATATTTTCTTTAATTTTATATTTTACAAATATCTCCTCATTTTCTCTTACTCTTTAATTTTGTGGCCCTGAATAAAAAAATAAAAATATATTTTATTATTATTATCTATACTATTATAAATATATTAAAAGTTATTACCATGAGGGAGTTCTTCCAAAACTATTACTATCATCTAAGTTAATTTCATTTTCTCTTTCAGCTATATTATAGTTACCTAATGAAAATTATAAAATTAGAAGAAATAGATAACTAAATTAATATATTTATTGCATTACTTCCATCAACTTTTTTTAAAGTTCCCCCAAAAATGCAGGCTATCCACCTATCACTGATTTGTTTTACAAAATTTCTGTAATTTCCGATATGATACTCTTTACATTTCCTCTTATTTCAGTTGTATCAGACTGGGCGAGTTTTATTAATAAACTCATGATATTTTAAATGTTTTGTCTTCTTATAAGCAATTTTTTAACATCATCACTGACTTTATCATATTACTAATGTGAATTAAGGGTAAATATATTTTATAACATTATAAATAAGATAAATTTTATTTATGTATAACAAAATTTTTTTTATTTACTTTTTTAAGAGCATTGTACTCTTCTTTTAAGTTATCATAATCTTATCTTTCCTATCTGATAACATTTTTAAATTTCAGAATTTCTTTTTCCTTATCTTCTATTTAACTAAGGAGCATTGAGTATCTATTAGTTAGTAAATAACAGGTTTATGGTAAAAATAAAAACTTAAAATTAAATTAATATTGCTTATAAGTTATATTACGGCTAGTTAGTTTTGGTTAATAAATCTTCACTAATTCTGAGTCTTTCCTCTGCACTTTCGAGCGAAATTTTAGTTTCTCTTAACTCTTTTATTAAACGTTCGTTCTAATTAATAAAAGTATAATAAATTTCATTAAATTGTATTAGAAAAATTAGAGTGACATGTTATTTACTTCTTTTTGCTTCATCATTAATCTTTGCGACAAGTGGATCGATTATTTTACTCTTCTCTTTGTTGAAGTAGGAGCGTTGTTAATAGTTAGTAAATAGGGATTGCTTGGGTCATTAGGATCTCCTTCAGATGAAGCTAATCCTTCGATAGCATCATCAATTTCTTTTTCCATGTTCTCATATTCTCTAAGTCTTTCCTTTAAAACTGCATTTTCTGCCTTAATATTAGCTTAATCTTGTTTTCCCTGCCCTTCTGCTTTGTAATATTCACCTTTCAAAATGTTCATCTTTTCTCTCAGCATGTCATTTTCGTATTTAGTTGTCTATAACAAAATAATTTTTCAATTTACATTGAAATTTATTAAAATAATGTTTTTTTACCTTTAAGTTGTCATTACACTCTTAATAAATGTTTTAAATTCTTTCAAGTTCTTCACTCTTAATTCTGTAACTGATTCTCATTTCTGCCAAATCAGAATTTACTTATTTTTACAAAGTTCTGTTGTCAATGAGCAAGTTATTGTAGGCTCTAAAAAAAAACATAAAATTTCATATATATATACATACTATTTCCTATATACTAGACTATTTTTTACCTTTCTTTTTCTCTACTCAAGCCCTCAGCATTATCTAATTTCATTTCAAGTTCTTCTTTAGCATCTTACAATATTCTGCATTTCATTTCATAGTTTTCAATCATATTTTCTTTGCTTTCTTTAAGTTCTCTATCGAACTTATCTCTTAATTCATTCATTTCTCTAATACAATGAATTTAATAAATTAAAAAAATGATATTATAATATTTTAAATAATATAGAAAATCACTTATTGACTCTCTTTTCATAGTCAACCACAGTTTCTGTTTTGTGATTGAGCAATTTAAACAAATATTCTTGCGCTTAGTTCTTGGCATCAATCAATTCGTTTTCTAATTTATCTACTCTATCCTCTAATCTTTTATTCTTTTCTAACAATTCAATGTTTTCTTTTGTAAGGTATTCTTTATCTTGGTTTAGCAATTCATTTTTTCTTCTCATATCATCTGTCGTTTTGTAGACTTCATTCAGAACATGCTTTCCTTCTTTTCCAGCCTCACCTAAAATATTATGTATTATTAGTTTATGTTATTAATTTTATTAAATTATAAAAAATGTATTTTTACTATCATAGAATCCTATTTTTTCTTCCAATAAGAATTTTTCTTATTCAATTTACTTGAATTTTCTCATCAATTCATCGTAATTTGATCCTTTTTCTCTTAAAATTTCTAATTCTTCATGACTTTTGGTCAATTCAACTTCAAGAGCCCTTCTTGCATTTTCATAGTTTAACTGATGTCTTTTGTAGTCATCATCTTTATCATACAATAGTCTATTGGCGTGTTCTAATTCTCCCAAAATCGAATTTTATTTGTCGATCGATTATTTTAACTCATCTCTAATTCTAAATAACTCTTGTTTTTGCAATTCAGATTCTTTTTAAAAGGATAAACTAACTCCCATACATTCACCAAAATCCATTCAGAAGGAGGTAAATCTTTTTCTGGCAAATCTCTTAATTTCAGGTAAACATTTTCTGGAACCAATCCCGTAAGCATATCTGCAAAAATAAACAAAAAAATTTTATTATTCTGTTTACTAATTTATTTTAAAAGAGTTTTTTGTTTCTTATTACCTCTTACTTATGATAATGCCTCTTTTATTAAAGGCACTTATCCTTCGACATGAATATGCCTGGCTCTCATTTATCTTAACTCATTACCTAATTACTCAATTTATCTTTTGTGATCTTATAACAACATCTTTTTTTCATTGTCGGATGAAGCTTTATTTCTAGCAATTTCAGATTCCAATATTTTGATTTTTCCTTGCAGAGTATTAATTATTGTTTAGTTTTTCTTTGTAAATAAAATGTTTTCAAATTTTTTATACTTTCACAAAATTATAATTTTGAAAAAGTCAAATTTTACAATATTATCGGAAGAAACTTGATGAGATGTTTGCTAAAATCTGCTTTAATCTCTTACGCTTCTTGTTTATCTACTTTAATGGAAACTTTCCTAAAAACCGCAAATATAATTTTATTATATTCTAATTACTAATAATAAAACAATTTTATAAATTGTAAACTGCTTTTACTTCTCCTTCTGAATCAGTTAAATGAATGCCTCCTTATTCTAGTAATTTAATATCATCTTAAGTGAAGGTATTTTGATCAATCTTATTAAATAAAAATATGAATATTCACACTTGAAATAATAAAAAATCAACAAATTAAGGTTTAATTACATTTAAATCACGCAATAAGTCAGTTACACCTCTGTTCATCTAATTATATTATTTATTCAATGTTAAATATTAATTAATTTTTATATTATTTTGATATCTAGATATTTAAATGTCTTTTTATTTAAATTCTTTTTATATTATTCTTTATTTAATAATTAATATATGCAATAATAAATTTAAAAATAATTTTCTTGGCCTGATTAAATAGCAACTATATGAATTAAACAGTTAAAAAAATTAGACATTTTTCTCATTAAATATTTATTGAAAACGTAGTTTATAAATATTCTCTTAGAGTAATTTGTAGCAATAAAATTTAAATCAGCAAATAATATAAAAAAATATTTTATTTATAAGAATTTCAAACTATTTTAATTATATTATATATCTTTAAGATTTTACATTAATTAATAATATTATTTTATACTATATACCTTTAGTAATTGCATTTCATAATATATAAATGAAATATAGTATTTAAGAATACTTATTGATTACGGTATATATCTTTAAATTTCATAGAAAATAGAAAATAGAAAAGAATAAATATAAGATAATGAATAATTCTTAAATAGTATTTAAATTCTATTAGCATAAAGCATTAATATCTAAAGAATTTATAATTATTTCACAATAAATATAAATGAATATGATATATTTGATGCTTTTTAATTCAGGCAAGTATGGGAATAATAATCAATTTATTATTTTATTGTAATATTTAAGAATGCTCAATCAACCTATGAAGTAAAAAAAAAAAATTAAATTAAAAATGAAGAGATTGATTAATAAATGAAACAGCAATAAAATTTAATTAATAATCAAGACACATATACCGTTGAACTGATAAAAATTTTCAAGACTATACCAAGATTGCGAACATGTCAATAGATAGAAATAGCTTAGAATTATTTACTATAATTTCAATTATTTAAAGAATTGCAATAAATGAGCCAGAAATTGCTAAATAGTTGCACAATTAGTTTATCATATGAACTTTTAAATAAACCTACTCAATTACATCGTTCATAACTTTACAGTAAATTTTATATATAATTATTTTATTAGAAAATTAACTTACTTATTTATTATATTTTCCCAGATTCTATGGAAAGTTTTGCAAATGATAAAGTTATTATAGTTCTTGAAGGGAAAATAAAATTTCTTCTTTTATTATGAATAATTCTCTATCAAATTAAAGTCACAAATCGGGAAATTAAAATTGCTAAGTATAATTGTATGAAACTGGTTAAATATTTGAAGGTTTTCATCTTACTTCTACATAAAACTAAATTTCAGTTATTTCTAACAAGGAATAATCAGTATTATAATTAGAAATACTAGAAAAAACTCACCTGGCCTATATAACCAAGGAATAGGTTATGTAACTTTAAGAAGAGATAAAAAACAATGAAATGCTTGATGAACTAGGCTATCTCTTAAAATAAAATTTTTTCAAAGGCTGGACTTTGAAGGTAGGATATATAATAAAAATCATAATATTACTTATTAATGTGTAAAAACCTAATATAGGCAGTTCAAAAAATTTATGTGAAAGGAATTACTAAATCATACAAATATGGAGATGATATTTATTGTGAAGGAAGTATGAGTGAATCAGTTATTGTTGTTAAGTATGAAAAATTAAATATAAATACTATTGACTTTTAATATTATTCTTATTTTATACATTAAATAAATTATTTTTTTTTAACCACTAATTGTTATTTTATTACCAATATTAAACCAAAATTTAAAGTATGTTTTAATTCTTATTTATATTTTTTTTAATAGAAATGGTGAATTTACACTTTATAAAGGTTTTGATATAGATAGTAATAAAAAATCACACCCATGCTAAGTGACATAAAACCAAAAAAAAAAATTTAAGTAATTCTAATAATTAATTAACTATATTATATTTTGATAAAACAAGAGTATTTATTTAAAAGATCCAAACAATTGTAACTGATGAAATTTCTGGAGAGATAGATATTATTAAAAATAACAGACTTACATCAAACGGAGTTATATGTAGTTCTGCACATGGATGTTTGTTTCACATACCAAAATCAGTATTTTTAGAAGAAATAATGACCCATCCTATATCAAAATTATAAGTCATGAAGTAAGTAAAAGCAAAGATGGAAATCTAATAAAAAATTGAAGAAAAAATTATAAAAATGATTAAAATTTATAGAGATTATTTTCAATAAAATGGAGATAATCCTGTTAAAGATCCAAATTACTAGGAAAATATGCTAAATAAAAATTTGATAATATATTTTATCTTAGCAATTTATAATAAAACTTGGAAGAGGAAGTATAACATTTATTATAGGAAAGAAAAGATTTATTAATGACAAAATAAGAATTCAATGTCAATGAATAAACAATTTAAGATAAAATTAAAGCAATGCCTTATAAAAACAGACTAAAGCTAAATATTCAATACGTGATTCCTGATAAAAATGGGAAAAAAATGTTATTTAAGAAGGGGAAAATTTTACAGTTAAATACAAAAATTAAGAATTTCCTTGCAATATACTTTAAAAACCCAAACAAAAAAAATAATCTGAATTGGAACGAAAACCTTATGGAAGCAAACAAACATTTCTAGAAATAGGTATTATTTATTTATTTAATTTTATTTTCATTCTATATTTATTATTTACAATTGGTTTATAAAAGCTAAAGAAAATTTTGAAATGGACCTTAAAGCAAGATTTTCTAAAATTTTAACTAAAGATAAACTTAACTTCTTGAGTTAAAGTAAATTTCCATAAGGGGTTTTTTTAAAAATGTTGGAATGGGAGCCTCCTTCTGCACAAAATAAATCAAAAGTATATATCAGAAATAAACTATCTACTATTTTACTAAATATATTTTATTCATAGGCATTTATAAACGAAAGAAATGAATAACTTAAAATATTATTATAAAAATAAAAGGAAAAATATAAAAGAACTAATTCAGCATTATATAGTATTAATAAAAATAAATCTGAACATGTATAGTTTTCTTAATAAAACAAGTGTCCTTAAGAAAATAGGCAACTTAATATGAAATATTAAATGGAAAGACCTCTCTCATCAGTTGTTTATGGGTAAAATTGGTATATATTTAATACATTGATTTATTTAAATTATTTTTCAGTACTCCATAATAAGCTAAGCTCAATAGAACGAAGAGAATTTCTAATACTGGTAGTTTAAATTCAAGTCTAGTTTTTTCTAGTTAAATAACAGCTCCTTCTATTGTGAAGCCTACTCTTTAGACTTAAAATAGCTAGATTATTAATAATTTTATCAATTTATCTCAAGAAGATTTTATTTAAGAAGATATTTAAAATATAGATTAAGGGGTTTTTACAGGCAAATCTCAATATAATTATATGAATTAGATGATTAAAAGCATTAATACTCCCTAACAAAATTTTCATATCAGATCTGCATCAAGTAGTTGTTAAAATTATTATGGCGACATCTATAGTGACAAAAAATTTTTATCTACTCTCCAAAGTCAAGCTAATGAATTTAATGAAAAAATGATATTAAAATTAAGTGCTTAAGTTTAGAATTAAAATGATGATCTTTCCAGCAGTAAACAATCCTCCAAATAATTCATTTTTTAAAATGAATCAGTAATATAAATGAGGAAAAGTTTTTAATAATAATAATAGTAAAAAGAAGAAAAAAATAGCAGTAATGAAGTGGATATGCAACCTATTAAATCTATAAAATTAAATTTTTCCAAGCAAAAAATTTCTCCTATCAATAATATATCTACTAAATTCCATTCTAATTAATCTTCAATTCATAATTATTCTGATACTTTAGTAAAAGTAAATAAAAGATAAAATGATAATTAAAAAAGATAAATTATTAAGGGAAAAAATTTCTTTTAATTATAGTAATTATAAAATACTCCAGAATAAATGCAAAACTATTATAATAATATGATGAATATCCTAAAAACAAGAAAATAAATAGTTATAAAAAGTAAACTTAAAAGGGATAGAAAATATCCCCAACCTCTTTCTCATTAAATCCACTGCAAATCTACTGATAATTTAGATTGAGTATTAATTTTTAAAAAATATTTACTTTTTTTTTAATTATTTTTTAATTTATATTTCTTTAATTATCTATATTAATTATATTATATTTATTTTAAACGGTCAAAATTTTTAATATTTTTACCATAGATTGAAAGAACAAAAGTATTTTATTTTATTATTATTAACAAATATAAGTAACTATGGTTAAAAAATGATTATATTATTAATAACTTATTATTATTAGATTAAAACTCTAAAATTCAATTGAATAATAAATTATTTCAAGCTCTATAAAAGAAACATATATATAAATGCATGTTGTTATTATTCCCAGAATTAAAAAATTTAATACATAATTTAATAAATAAACGATCATCATAAAACTTTTTATTCTTTGCTTTGTAAAATATATTAAATATTAAAAACAAAATATAAAATATTTAATTTTCAGCAAGTATTAAAATATTTCGGCTTATAAATAAAATTTTTTAGTAATGTCTAGTTTTTAAGAGAGATTTTAAGGGAAAACAAGTAAAATGACCAGGGATGGTTTAGATGGGCTTGTAAATGCTAATGCATAAAATAACATTAGAAATTAATAACAATTTTCTAAAATGGCATAATATACGGCTACGTCTCTGAAAAGTAAACCGTTATATAATAAATTGATTCATTTAAATTTTAAAGAAAAATGAAATTTAACCAAGAGTTAAAGGAATTTTAAAATATGTTTTAATAAATACTAAAAAATATTTAACTATTTTTACTATTGATAGGCAATAATAATTTAAAAGAAAATTAAATGATGGCTGATAAATAAAGAATAAGCAATTAAGGATTTTACAATTAAAATATATCGGATCCCTATTTAGTTTAGAACCCCTTTTCATTAGATTCTTATGAAAACGAAAATTCAAATCTCTCTTAAAATGTACTGAATTCTAAAAGCGCAAAGCCTCCAATTAATAAAGTAAATTTACGATAATATGTACTAGATTTAAAAGATCATTTATATTATATTTTTTAGGATTAAAAAAACACAACTAATACTAGATAATTTAAGTAAGAAGCCTTAAATGCGAATAAAAGTCCTTTACGACAATCTGGATAAAATACATTGAATAGTAAAAATTCATAACAAAATATCACACAATAATAATAATAACTATAATAGCAATAAGGAATGCAATAACCTTAAAATTAATTGGGTGTTCCTTAGCAAGGTTAGCTATAATAACCATAATATGGAAATAATAATAATATTAATAATGGGTATTAATTTATGCCACAATAATAATAGCAAATGATGAATCCTATGATTATGAATGCATAATAAAGTATGATGCAATATTAAAACTAAATGTTTGTGAATTAACAACTACTTCAATAATAATAATATCAAATAATGTAGCAACAGTAATAACTGACTTAGCTAAATGTTACACATCAATAGTTAAATGGGAGTGTTGGTGCAAGCAACAACAACATGGGCTAGCAACTTTTATAATATTCTCCCACTGATTTGTAGCACTTTTAATAGCATTAATATATGCAATAATAAAATTTGCTATTAAAATCTTAATAGTAATTTAACAATTAAACTACGGATGATTAAAATTAAAATAACACTGAAACTGAAGATTCAAAATTGTAAACATCTACAAAATATACACCCTATACTCTTAAAGATTACAAAGAAAGAAAATAAATGGCAAGTTATAATTATAGTAAGGGGCTTGGAGATAATATTGGTTCGGATGATTGGAAAAGAAAATAAGAAAAGATAGAAAGGATGAATGAATTTTCCTAATAAGTCAAGCAAATGAATAGTCAAAATTAGACAAAATAACAGTATAGTAATAATAGTTTGCCTAAATAATCAGAACAGTCATAAAAAGAATAAAGTTCGAGATAAAAAGCGCTAGAATTTGCAAAGAATGTACCAAAGCCGAAATAATAATAGAAATTTGTATAATAATAAGTAGATACCAATATGGCTAGAGTAAGAACTTCAAACGGCTAGGAAAATAGAATCGATTTTAATAATGATTTCAATAAAGAAAAACCGAGATCTATGCAATAAAAAACATATAACAGTGATAAAAAAGGAAAAAGAAATAGCAATATAGGAGATGTATTAGATGAATTAAATGATGATGAAAATGAAATGGATAGACTCGAAAGAATGCATAGATAGTATCTGGATTAATTGGATCAATTGAATTTAAATTAAGATGGGGATATAAAAATTGCATGAAATAACTATTCTAATATATTTTAATAGTAATTCCAAAATTAAAATTAAATTATATATGCATCTTTATATATAATACTTATTAAAATATTGTTATATTGATTATTTATCCGTATTTACCTCTTTTACAACTTTATTAACCTTTGCAATAATGAATTATTACTTAATTATTTATGACATAGTATTTTTTCATTTTAAATTTAATATTATACTTCTAATTCACCAAAATTAATATAAATAAACGCAAAATAGTTTACATTAAAAAATAAAATTAAATTTTATATCCTAATATTGCAGGAATATAATAAGAAATATATTTTATATTTATAAAAAGCAGCATGAAAGGTTTAGTTAGCACAAATGTGAAACAAATGATAATGGATAAAAGAATTGAAATGGTTAATTTAGTAGGAACAATAATATCATTAGCTGGAATTCTAATAATATTTTTAATTTTCATCACAAATAAGAAACTAAAAAATAAATAAATATTTAAATTAATTATGTGGCTACTTTTCTCAGATTTTTTGCATTCAATATCTATATTAAACATGTATATATCCGTTCAAATAAAAAGAGTGGCGAGCAAAATATACTAATTTCTAATAATGGATGGTGTCATTTTAATGGATTTTTATTGACGCTAGG
Source organism: Miamiensis avidus (assembly GCA_037039885.1). NCBI lineage: Eukaryota > Ciliophora > Oligohymenophorea > Philasterida > Glauconematidae > Miamiensis > Miamiensis avidus. The sequence goes on along the minus strand of JAWVGU010000186.1, from coordinate 1,671,672 downwards.
TGAAACTTCAGCAATTTTTTGGTACAATTAAATATATATTTATTATACTTAAGTTCTGTTATTTTAAAAATAAGGTATTTAAATATATGTCATATGCTATACAGATAAGTTTTAGACAGTAGTAATAAAAAATATATATATTTACTTGTTTTTCATTATATTAATATTATAAATATTACTTCGATAGATTAATCAAAACAGAATTAAAAAAAACATTTGATATTTTATTGTTCTTGGTCATATGGACTTACAATTATAATGGCTTCAGTGTAAATTATTTTACAAATTATTAATGATCAAATATCTCAACTTTTGTTTTGTTTATAGTCCCTTTTTCACGAAAGATTATGGACCTGTTTCTTATTATTGCTGGGTGGTAGCAGAAGATTCTAAAGATTTATATTCTCATATTTTAAGATTTTCACTTTTTTATATTCCTATATGGATCTCGTTAGTTATAATATCATTTTTCAATTGTAAGGCCTATAAAATAGATAGAGCTTTAACATATAAATTAGATGAGAAAACAAAGAAAAAAAACAAAGAACTATATAAAAAGCTATTTCTTTTTTCATTTGCCCTGCTTATCTATGCGATTATTGCCACTGTCCATAGAGTTTTAAACTGGGTTGGTTATGAAGACTATGAAATCCCTGTAAGTGTTTATCTTCATAATGCTGTAGCCTAATCTATAGGTTTTATTGATAGTGTTGTTTATGGTAGTTTATTAATAACTTTCATAATTATTAATTTAAAAATATAAAATAAACCTATAAAAATGTAGGGTTCTTTGGAGATATAAGAGTCATTATTTTAAATATACTTTGCTGTAATAAATATAAAAAACCATTTTGGGAAGAAGATGAAGAAATTGATGGTAGAATAAATAGTTAATAGAATATAGGAATTACTAAAAGACAATTAGAAATGATTGAATAAAGACATAAATCTATAACGTAAAATATAGCCACAGACTAAACAAGTAATACTTCTTCTATTTGCAATAGGGATCTCTCTTTTATTTCAATTGACTTTTGAAAATCTATATTTTTAATTTATTGTGTTTTTAAGTTTTATAATTGTGCTATGCATATATAGTAAAATAAAATATATTATATAATTTAATTAAATAAATAATCACATAAATTTAAGAATTAATAAAACAATAAAAAATAATATAATTATACAACAAAATAAAGAAATAAATAAATAGGTAAAAATAATCATCAATATATGTAAAATATTATTATAAATAATAATGATAGAGTGTTTTTGATTCCTCCAAGGTAGAATTAATAGAATATATTCATGAATACAACATAAGAAACTCTTAATTTACAGCCATAGTAATAAAAAATTCCAAATAAATAAATAGGTAATAACGTAATGAATAGTTATGATAAAAAGTAAGAAGTAAAATATGGCTTAAATAAACTAAAATTATTTAATAAGTTTAAAGCATAAGATTATTTAGAAAAAAAGAAAAAAATCAGTATTTTAAAAGAAAATAAAGAAAAATAAAATACTTTAATTTAATTAAGAGAGTATGAAAGAATAGCTCTATAAATAAACAGCTAATAGTAAACAACGTTAGAGTAAAACACTTTTGAATAATTCTAGTAAAACCTTGATAAAATAGATTATCAAAAAGCTTAATAAAAAATAAATGAAATTCATACCATATCAGGAAGGCCAGATCATATTTGGAACCATTTAAAAAATCAGCCTAAAAAGTTTTTATAATATAATTTGACAAAATAGCTATTACTTAAAGAATAAGCTTTGCTTAATAATATTGAAGAAAAATAAAAATATAATAGTAAAATCCAAAAAAAGAATCGAATTCGTCAAATAATAATAGTGAGTATAGTTATTAAGAAACTCAACCCATAGTTGATGAACCATTGCCAGTTTAAATGATTAGAAGACGATCAAGTGAGTTTGGTAAAACTTAATAATTTAAAAGTAGGTTTTGCAATTCTTTTAATGAAATATAAAATAATAGTTAGCTTAATTAAGAATAATTGCATGAAAACTAAAGTTGTTAGTCAGCTAGAAATTCTGTTTATTAAATAACTAATAAATAAAATTTCTCAATTAACATTAATAATTAAATTTTGAAACCAAAAATTTTGGACTAAAAATAATGCTTGCAATAATTATTAGAATAGTAAAATTAGCATAAAGCTAAAAATCAACCTATTCTATAATAATTTTAAAATATTAAAAATTTTGAAAATACCAAGTATATGATTAATACAATACCATAGATCTTAACTCCTAGATAAATTAAAGATTGTTAAAAAAAATAGAATAAAATGTGAAAAAAAATGATATAAAATATTAAATCTAATACTATTCACCTAAAATAATGCACAATAATAATACAAGTATATTTAATTTTAATAAAAATAATGTAAAAAGTTGTTCTAATAGTCCTATGAACATTAAAAGCAATATAAGTTACAGTCCAAAGTCCTAATAATTAAGTAAAATAAGTAATAATTTACCATAAATTTAAAAAATATCTAAAAGTACATTCAATAATAGTAAAAGTGAAAGTCCTGATAATAAATCTCGTTTTTAAAAAACTGATATTCTGTTTAACTTATCGAAAAAAGTTTAAGTTACAAGGGGAAGGTTTTATTAAACTTAAAGAGATTGGGAGAGAAGTGTACCAAAAATACCTAGCATTAGCTAATAAAGTATTTTAGAAAGTGTAATTATTTATCAATAAAAATTATAGAGCATAGTAATATTTTTTCTTTTGGATTAGAATGAATTTTAAGGATTGCTTGTTAGAGAAATTCCATTTTCTAAAGTAAAAAATAATTTTGCTTGCAAAGATTCCAAAGTTTATGCCAAATAAATTTATGACAACACAAACTTATAATAAAACTCCCTTATCAATACAGAATATAGTGATAGGCCTTAAACTCATAGATGTTAGTAATAGAGAGGGAGAAATAAATCTCCTATTCATGGATCATGGCTTAAATTAATTCCAGAAGAGAGTAAAGAATCTTAAAAGTATTGTAATATCACTTTAATATAAGTTTGAATTAAAAAAAATATAATAAATAATATTTATTAAAAAAAAAAAAGATAATTAAAAATACTAAAAATATTGTACAGAAGGAATTATATTACATTAGCCAAATATATAAAAATAATCTTACTAAGCTTATCCAATCTCTCCAGAAGTATCTTTTTATTAATTATAATTCAATTAGTATATAAAAAAAATATTTTAATATTTATAACTTATACCAGGGCACCTTATAGGAACTTAATATTTTTGATTCTCGAAATCTGTAAAAGAAAGAAAACTTTCCAGGCATTGACTTCATAAAGTTTCAGAAAGATTAAGGGAAATTTTATAAAGTAATGCTCATTATATTTATATATTCGATTATCATTATAGACTAAATTTTTATCAAATAAATTGTAGAAAACAGATACTTGAAATACAAAAGTTCAAAATATGTTTTTATGCTAAAAATATTCTTTCTTTCTTTATTTATATATATTATTTATCAATTTTTAATTAGTTTTCATTTTGTTTAATTTATTCTTCATTCCACGTTTTCTTTAATATCAACATTTTTAGAAAAATTATAGCATAGGATGCTGTAGCCTAACAAATTATTAATTTTAATAAATAATAATAAAATAGAATGTTAAATATATACCATTTTAAAAATAAAATTTATGAGCTTTGGATCTTTAAACTCCTGAATCAAGCAATATTTATTTACTATTTAATTTTATAGCTAGATTATTAACATAATCTAATAGTTATTTTCCTATTTATAAACCTCTACTGTTTTCATCAACAATTAAATCGGCAACATATATGCAAGGCCCAGCAGTGAATAATCGTTCTCTTATTTCAATACCTAATTATTAATTATTATTTTTTTGTTCATAATTTTATTTGGATTATACCTGCTACTCCCAAACATGTTTCTCCTTAAAAATAACCCAAAAGTTAAAATCTATCATTTTTTTACATGCTTTAAACCATCTCTAAATAGTGTTCAAGAGAATGAATCTAAGTTTTTCTAAGTTAAATCATTATAGGATATGTTAAAGTAATATCTTCTTTTGTAATGCATTCTTTTATAGTGTTTTCCATTTTGTTCACCTATTTATTTTGTTTAAATTTGTTTTTATTTTAATATAATATTAATAATATATCTATCTAATATATAAATCACCATATATTACTAGATTTTTGCATAAATACTATGACCTTTATATTATTTTGTATCATTATTAAACATATTTTTATATAAAAAAATTATTTCTATATCATTTAGCATATATTCAGTTTTTTTGTTGGAAATTTTTTTGTAGAAACAATAGAAAAAAAATAATCGATCATTATTTTAAACCAATTTGTGCTATAAATTATTTTGAATATAAGTGGTCAACATAGGTTAAATTTAACCACGTATAGAATTTACATAGTGTATACACATATAAAATTTTTATTTTAAAATATATTTTTCAGCATTTATTATATAAATTTAAATATATCAGTAAATTAAAATAAACATATCTTTTATTTTGTATTTAAAGTTGCAAATAAAATTAATGTTCTTGCTTTGAATCTTTATAGTATTATATTAATATTATACCCGTATATGATATCTAAATTAAAATATGGCTTATTTATCATTGTCAATATCATTTGATATTCATATATAGTTAATTTTAATTATATTTGATTTTAAATATAGTTTTATACTGACCAAATAAAAATTTTTATATATGATTCAATTTGATAAAATATACTTTTGAATAAATTAATGATATTTATAAAAATGACTAAATAATAAAAATAAAAATATTTATTAAATTTATTATTATTATTAAATATTTTTCAAAATATTTTGCATGGTCAACAGTTTTTTTTTAATCACTTAAAAATGTGTTAGCCATTTAAAATTCTTTATGTAAAATTTTATGCATACTTTGTAATATTTGTTAGCCACGAGTATTGTATATTCTTAATATTTATGTATTTTTTATATCATAACTATTTATTTAAAAAATTTTAATTAATATAAATTATAAACCAATATGTAAACTAATTCGAATTTTAGAAAATAATATAATTACTATTATAATAATTATAAATTATTATTTAATACATTAGGATTTTTTTTTTTTAATATTGATTTATTTTATATTGTATTTCTTTATTCATTTTCTTTTCCTATTAATATTTTACCATTTAACCCATATTTCTAATTTATTCTATCATATAAATAAATATTTTACTTTATTAATTAATATAATATATAATAAATAGATCTATTAGACACAGACTCATATTAAAACAATTCAGAGTAAATTACTTTTAAATTAATTTAGAATATTATATACATAATAATTTACTTGAGTATAATAATTCTAATTATAGAGAAAGTAAATTAAAAAATATGTCATATGAAATAATATATTTGTGTTTATAGCTTTACACATTTTTTTAATTTTATAAAATATTTTATTTCTATAACTAAAATATTATTTATATCGAATGCTTGATTTAAATTATAAATTATTAATAACATTTATAAAATACAATTTATCTCACTTAAAAATATTAATATGAATTCCTTGCTTATTTTTTGAAACAAAATTGTTCATAACTTAGGCTTTATAAACTCCTTTTGGGCTTAAAGTTTCATTTATTCTCTAGCTGCAGAGTTACTCAAAACCAGAGGATCATTTATCAGCTTAAAATTATATGACGTTACAATAAAACCTAATTTTATAATTATAATAAATAAACTATATATTTAAAGGTATTAATTACCTTAGTGAAAATAAAATTTGTGAGCTAAATGTCTCTAAACCCCAGAATCTAGAACAATATATTTGCACTATTCTTTAATAGATAATTCTCTAATAAATTAAACTAATATCCCTCCTATATGTTAAGATCTTTCATTTTTATCAACTACCAAATCGGCAATATATATTATTTTGCCAGTGTGCAATCTTTCAGTATATTATATTCCTATAAAATATGAAAATAAATCAATATTTCTTCCTATTAAAAATTATATATTAAATAATAAAATTATTTTGTAATATACCGACTACACCTAAACATTTATCTTTTTTAAAATATCCATATAAAATATAATTCGTCGTTTTCTATAATCTTTCTACTGTTTAATGATATTAATCTATATCACCTATATTTCTTAATTGTGTCATTACACCAAATGTTTTTTTAATATCTTAACTTGATTTACATTCTCTTATATTTTTATCCATTTAAATAGGATTACAAAATTATTTAATAATATTATTTTAATTAGTTTTTTAGTTTTATTTAATTCTGAGAATTTCTTATTTATTAAAATTATTAAATACATATTCAATTCTGAATTCATATGATATAATATACGTATTATTATAATAAACATTTTAATAAAAATAAATTATCCAAAAACTCTCTATTAGTATTATTATTTATTTTATTAAAATATTAATAATAATTATATTTTTTTATGGTGGTATAGTATTTTTACTTAATTAAAAATTTATTTTTTAAATGCTATGATAATTAATATTTGATAATAATATTTATTGTTGATGTTATTTAATATTTATTACTGAAAATTATAAATTAGGGTAAGTTGTCATAAAAATTTTTTATTTTATTTTATTATTATTAAAATTAGCATATTGATTCATTAGAATTAAGACAATAAGATATTTTAAATTCTTTATATACCAAATAATTCTAAATATTTACAAAAAGAAATATAGAATAATTACAGAATATGAATAATTAGAAAATTTTGGTTTTTTGATTTTATATTACATATATTTTACTAAAATTAATTTTATTAATATTGTAATAACCAATAAATGTATAAATTCTATTATTTTTTATTAAATTTACATATTAATGACAAATATAAATTCTAAATAGCCAGTATTAATATTTATATTATTCTTTCGAAAAGCTTTGTAAATTATAGTTTAATTTTTTTTTTTATTAATTATTTCAAATAAACAAATATAAATAAGATAAAATACCATATAATAATGTTTAGTAATTTTCATAATGTTCATTTTGATTATAAAAGTATAAATATTTCTATGAGTTTTGGGATAATTTTATATTATGATTTCATTTATGTTTTCTCGGTATAGTCATTTTGATTTAAGTATGACATTGTGCATAGATGTGGAATATTCCACAGATGGAAATAATCATGAGTTAATTCTTACTTATTAACAACATATAAAAATTACATATTAATTGCCCTCCCGCTTTAATTATTTCCAGGTTTTAGGAAATTTATTGATTTTATAATTAAATAATATTATTTAAATAAAATAAATATAAAAATAAAAAATGGAATAAGAATACGACTACGACTTCTTCGTAATAGGAGGAGGTTCGGGAGGATTAGCTGCGGCTAAAGCTGCTCAAAGTCATGGAGCTAAAGTAGCTGTTGCTGATTATATTAAGCCCTCGCCCATTGGAACCAAATGGGGATTGGGAGGTATTTTTTTAATTTTTTTAAAATGCTTTTATTCATATTTATTATAATAAATAATACTAATTTGAATTTTAGGAACCTGTGTTAATGTAGGTTGCATTCCCAAGAAATTGATGCATTTAGCCTCTTAATGGGGAGAAGGACATGAAGCTTAAAAAAATGCAGGATGGGACATTAAGGAAAAAAATGCCCACAATTGGGAAGAATTAGTTTCAAGAGTTCAATTTTACATTAAAAAGTTAAATTGGGGATACAAAAGTGAATTAGCTTCAAAAGAAATCAAATATTATAACATGTTAGGTAAAATTGCTGGACCTCACAAAGTTGATGTAAATAAATAACAATTTTTCAGAATTAAAAACAACTACAATATAGATTTGAAATTTTTTTTTTATTTTTTATTTTTTTACTAATATTTATATATAACTATTATATTTATTTATTTAGTTGACTGATAAAAATGGAAAAGTCATAAGTGTTACAGCCAAAAAAATTTTGATTGCTGTTGGAGGAAGACCCACCTTTTTAGACAACATTCCTGAAGCTGGAAAACTAACTATTACTTCAGATGATTTATTCTCATTGCAATAAACCCCAGGAAAAGTTTTGATAGTTGGAGCCTCTTACATTGCTTTAGAATGTGCAGGATTATTAAATGGATTTGGATTTGATGTTACTGTTATGGTAAGATCAATCTTTTTGAGAGGATTTGACCAAGAATGCGCAAACAGAATTGGAGACTACATGGAAAATAAAGGAGTAAATATTAAAGATTACTTAAATTGCGACTCGTTTATTTTAATTTTAATACATTTTTATTTCAAAATAAAAGGTTAAATTCATTAAAGGAGCTGTTCCTTCAAATATCGTAGCTCACGGAGAAAACTAAAGAGAAGTCACTTTTGCCGATGCCAAAACCAATGAAGTAAGAGGAACTAAAGTTTATGATACTGTCATGTTGGCTATTGGAAGAGCTGCTGATACCTAGAATATTGGATTAGAATCAGTAGGAGTAAAAACCGCCAAAAACGGAAAAATTCTCGCCAAAGATGATGATTCCACTGATGCATAAGACGTTTACGCCATTGGAGATTGTGTTGAAGGAAGACTCGAATTGACTCCCACCGCTATCATGGCCGGAAAATTATTAGCTGCAAGATTATTCAACAATCAGACCAGATAAATGAATTATAAAAATGTTGCCACAACTGTATTCACTCCCTTAGAATACGGATGCATAGGATACGCTGAAGAAGATGCCCAATAAAAGTATTTATTTTAATATATTTATTGAAATTTTATTTTTAAATAAAATTTTTAATAAATTATAAATAAGATTCGGAGAAGATAATATCAAAGTTTACCAAGGACTATTTACTCCTTTAGAATGGGCTTTCAGTGATGAAAGAGAAAGTGACAGTGGATTTGCCAAATTAATTGTTGATAAATCTCAAAACGAAAAAGTAGTTGGTTTCCATTACCTAGGACCTCATGCTGGAGAAGTTACCGGAGGATTTTCTATAGGTATCAACTGTGGAGCTACCTATTAAGATTTCATTACCACTGTAGGAATTCACCCTACTTATTCTGAAGTAAAAACTTATTTAAATAAATAAATAAATTAATAACTTTATTAATTGTTTCTCATTCTATTATTTAGGAAATGGTCAGGCTAACTCAAGTTAAAGGAGAAGAAGATTTAACAAAAGGAGGATGCTGAGGTTGATTCAGCCGGCTGTCTTTGAGTGAAGATAGTCTGCGTTCACCAGCACACAACTCACACAAAAAAATTCCTTAATTTATTTAAGTTTCAATTTCTTAGCCAATGGTAGAAATATTTTGCTGAGAAAACTTGATTTACTTAAATTTTAATTTTGAAGAAAAGAGAAATTAATAAGGTAAACCAAGAAAAGAACGAGTCTGCTCGATAGTTATGACGAAAATTATCGCAAAAAAACTTTATAGTTTTGATAATTTTTTGAATTGAGATAAGATTTTAGTAAATTCTTCGTCTCGCTTTTTTAATTACTCTTTATCTTTCTATTTACTATTTATATAATTTAAATCATTATTTAATATATTACTTTTGAACTCAATAAATATATGGATTCTAATTAGTTTTTCTTCTCTTTTTAAGTTAATTATTCTTATTATTTATAAAATTAATTTATTTATTAATTCCTAAATATTCTATTTATCATATTAACTTATAATATTATGACTATAGTTAATTGTAAATTTATAAAAGAGAGAAATGACAACTAAATAAGAAAAACACCAATCAACAAAAGATAAAAAAGAAATAGAATTTTAAGTTAAAATAGGAAGTCTTATATAAAATAAAGACTATTCATTTTAAGAAGATTACAAATTGGGCGGGGTTCTTGTAACCATAAATATTAAATACTTGATTTTTTTCTTTTAAAGATACTGAATAAAATTATGATGGAAACTAAAAAATTAACGATATAATTATGAAAATAGGGTCTTGGGGCTTTTTCTACAGTTAGAAAAGTTACACATCGTAAGACAAAACATATAAGAGCAATGAAAATAATTAATAAAAGTAGCCTGACCTCTGAAGAAGATAAACACAAGTTTGTGAATGAAATTGAAATATTAAGATAAATAGATCATCCTCATATTTTGAAGTTATATGAAGTATACCATTTAATACCAATTAAATTCACATTAATAACTTAATAATATATTATTTTCTTTAGTTTTATCAAGATACAAATAATTATTATATTATTGTGGAAATGGCAACAGGAGGAGAATTGTATTAAAAAATAGTGGATTATGGCTCGTTTACAGAAAGTGAAGCAGCATATGTTATGTAATAAATATTAAGTGCAGTTCTATATGTGCATAATAATAACATAGTTCATAGAGATCTAAAGCCATAAAATATATTACTTGATATCACATCTCAAGGAACCTATTACATAAAGGTATGTTAATCAAACATAGAATTCTATAAATCTGTAATCTATCAAATTATAGGTTGTGGATTGGGGCACGAGTAAAATATTCAAACCTGGTAAACCAATGTCAGAAAAATTTGGAACACCATATTATATAGCTCCTGATGTATTGAAGAAAAATTATACAGAAAAGTGTGATATATGGAGCTGTGGAGTTATTTTATATATTCTATTATGTGGTATGCCACCCTTCTAAGGATAAAATGAAAAAGAGATCATGGAAAATGTGTTAAAAGGTAAGAGAAAGTAGAATATGACTTTTTATATGTATCAATAAACTGATTAATTTTAATAAAAGGAACATACAGTTTAGAAGGAGGTGTGTGGGATGATATATCGGACGAGGCGAAGGACTTGATAAAAAAAATGATGGAATATAAACCAGAATAAAGATATTCCGCAGTACAATGCCTTTAACATAATTGGTTCAAATTAATGAATCTCGCTGATAGACACAAAATTACTTCAGAGCAATTTAGTAATAACATGGCAAATTTGAAAAGCTTTAGAACTGAATCTAAACTTTAGCAAGTATTATTAATAATTATTTATAAAAATACAGATTTTTTTTTATTTTTTTGTTATTTTAAGGCTACTCTCAGTTTTATTGCCACATAACTTACTTCTAAAGAAGAGAAATATTCTCTTACAGAAGTCTTTAAAAAATTGATTCGAATGGAGATGGTGTTTTGAGTAGGGAAGAAATTTTATAAGGATTTATAACCCATTTTGGAATGAAAAGAGATTAGGCAGAAAAAGAGGTATTTTAATTAAGAATAAAATTTAAATATAATAAATAATAATAAAAATACCATTTCCTATATTTTTATGTGAATTAGGTTAACATAATATTTAACACGGTTGATATTGATAAAAGTGGATAAATTGATTATCATGAGTATATAGTGGCGACAATGAATAGAAAGAAGGCTTTGAGCAAAGATAAAATTCAATAAAGTTTTGCCTTATTTGATAAAGATGGAGATGGTAAATTTTACTAAAAACTATATTATATGATACTTCTAAATTATATTTTTACTTTTAAAAAGGATATATCACGGCTAAAGAATTATAAGAAGTACTAGGTACTCATTTTACCCAGAGTGAAAAAGAAGCATTTGATAAAATGGTAATGGAAACGGATACCAACGGAGATGGATAAATTTCACTCGAAGAATTCACTACTTTATTAGAAAAATATGCAAAATGAAATTTGTATATATTATTTAATTAAATTACTTAATATTTCTATCAAATATATAAAATATATTTATAATATAATATAATTTAGATATTCCCAATTAATTTATACTTTAATAATGTAATCTGTCTCAAAAAATATGTTTAATTTCATAAACACATCAATACATTTAATAAAAATATACTATTAATTATTCTAGATTAGATATTTAATTTTCCAATTACTCATAACTCCGTTATTTAATAATCAATAAAATAATTAATATAACACAAATTATTAGAAAATAGAAATATGCAATAATAACCTTAATAGCAAAAGTTTTAAAACAGATAACCAGCTTATGAATGCTGGTAAACTAGTACATTGGGATCTTGGGATAATTTACTTGAAAAGACAGTTCCAAAAAGTTGCAGAAGTTCAAAAAATTACTCAATAAATGGAACAAATAATATATAATAATCTAAATAATCATATAGAGTATTAGATCCTGATTATTAAAAAGTACTTTAAGTTTTTTATATAATTCAAAATTACAATCATGTCATAAAAAATATATTCAAGGATTAATATAAAGATTATTAGTAAAAGAGATCAAATCCTTTAACTTTTAATCAATCAGGCTCGAGTTATTAAAATTTAATTGACAAAGGGTATACAAGATAAGAATATATAGCTGATGTAAAGAGAAGTAAACAAAAATAGAATGTTAGCTAGCTAAGTGGAAAAGAATAGGAATTTAAACCTAGTTGCAAAAAAGTAGCTTAATCTATTGATTTTAGTTCTTAAATTACCACATTACCAGGAAGTTAAATAAATTGGCATAGAAAAATATAAGAAAAATAGAAAAACCCAAATCCACTTATACACTATGGTTCAGTAAAAAAAAAATAAACATAATTTTAGATAATATTGGTGATTATTTTTAAATTAATCAAGGATAAGTATTTTAAAGATAGATTAGATCATAAGTCGTAAATTGAAACATTGCCAGGTTCAGAATATAACTATCAAATATAAAAGTACAATAATACAAATAAATTTTCTGAGAGATATTCCCAAAATTCACTAACTCTTACCACTTAACCAGTAAAAATTTAAATTATAATTTTATAATTTATAAAATTTTAAAATAATTTTTTTAGTGTGAATATGTTTCAGAAAATTAAGGGAAAAAATAGTATATCGAGAAATAATAATAAAGTGTAACATAAATATTATTTAAATATTTCGATGAGAATATGTAATTATATATATATAAATTAGATAAATGAATATAAGCTATATTGTAATGAAAATCAATAAAAGAGACATCTAGAGCGAAAGGCAAATAACCTATAATCTCATTTTTATGATAATAAAATTGTTGGAGAATAACTGCACAAAAAAAATAACATGAAATTATCGAGATAGGAAGAATTAATATCTAAATGGTGTTAAAATTGAATAAATTTCTTTATATGTTTTTAAGTAAAAGGAAAAAATGATATTATTTATAAATTATTTTAAACATTTTAAATACTTTTATTTATAATAATACTTAAATTATAAATATTGTAAGAATTTGGCATAATTTGCTCTGATTATTTATTCATTCTTTGTGTAAATAAGATAGTATATTTTCAAAGAACATTCTATCAGCTAGAGTAAATCTGTTGAGTTTCTCACTGTCAATATCTAAAACTGCTATTACCTCGGTAGGATTAGTTTAGCTAAATACTGGTAAAACGATTTCGCTTTGAGTTTCTTCATCACAAGCTATATAATTCTATATCAATTTCACATCAGCAACTACCTGTTAATTAATAATTTAATTTAATGAAATTTAAACACATTAAAATAAAAATAATATTTTTATATCTACCTATGTTTTTTTTAACTTCCATGCTGTTCCACATACTCCTTTACCATATTCTATTAAAGGAGTAGCTAAAATGGTACTAATATAGGGTCCAACCTCTAAAACATAATTTTATTTCATAAAATCTTCAACAGACTATCCTTCATTTTTAATGGGAATCTCAGCATTTGGGTTTTTTTATTTTACAATGTAAAAACCTATGAAAAAGAGATCTGGAATTTCCTTTGCAATTACAGAAGTTAAAGACATCATCTTAGACTATAGTGTTAGTCCTTTATATTTATTAAAGAAAGTTTCCAGTCTGTTTTGAGCATGAGAATATTATTCTTAAATTTGTAATTCCTTTATTTATTTATTATTCAAAAAAGAATAATAATAATATATATAGTTTCTATTTAAAAAATTTTTTTATTACTTTTTCTCTGTCCATACAGGAGTAATCCTATGAATTAACGAATAAAATAAAAAAAGCAGAGAAAAGTAATACCAGTGTTATTTTATTCATTTTATATTTGCTATTCTGCAAAGATATTTAAGATTTAACTTTTAAGTTTACGGTGTTTTTGTTTAATTATATTTTTTTATTATTTAGAATATTAAATTTATAAATTTCAGAAAATTCTTTCTTAATTAATTTATTTCTAAAAAATAAAGGAGGAAAAATCAATATTACTTTAAAATTTTGATTATTCTTGAAATTTATTCGCGTGGAATGATTAAAATAGAAATTATTTTTAGTAATAAACTCTTTTTAAATGAGTTTTATTATATAAATTAATTTAGATTATATAATTTTTAAGTGCAAATTTATAATTTTTTTCTTACATAAAATTAAGTAAAAAATAAATATATTTGAATAATAATAAAAAATGCAAATTAAAATTATATATTCTATATTTCCTATTAGAAAGAAATCAAGCTAAATTATTAATGATATTTTCAATATATTATTCATTTCTTTCAGTAAATACTTTGTCTTAAGTAGTAATTACGCATAATTCAACATTATTGTTGCTAATTTTGTCAGCCATTACTTTTTTTAGACAGTTGACAGCTAATTTTTCAGCTTCAACTAAAGTCAAGTCCTAATTTTTTCAATAATTAAATTTCCCTTTATAATATTAAAAATAGAGATTAATTTTACTTATTTGTATGATTTTTATAAAATAGATTGAATTCCTTAATCAGCTGCTCCTAATCCTTGGGCTTAATATTCAATCATAGTTCCAGAAGGATCTATATTTTATAAATAAAAAGAGATAAAAAAATATATAAATTTTTCTTATATTAGGAATTATATGTACCAGTTTGGTATAAAACGGGTCCGCTTTCGTCTACTCCTCCAATTAAAAGAGCAACTCCATAAGGTCTAGACTAAAATTTGTAAAAATAATATATTTTATGAATTTTCAATTTTTAAAAAAATAACTTTAATTATTATTTAAATAAATGAATCAATTACCATAGGTTTCTTTTTAGTATTAGTATCTCCTTCTCCGAAGTTCAAGGCTAAGTCAGAAACAGATTAAGTAAGAGCTCTTACAGAAATAGGTTCATTGAAATTAAATCTGTGGTTTTAGGCCTCTACTCTTGCATGGTCTACTAAAGTTCTGGCATCAGTAATTAATCCTGAACTGGCGCATCCAATATGATTATCAATCTATAATATAAAATAATAAAATTTTAAATTTCTAGGTTTACCATACTTTAAAATGATGCGCAAATGTTTTATTTATAATAGTTATAATCACTTCGAAATTAATTTAAATGATGTAATATTTACTTAACTTATTTTTTCTAATGATTTAGGATACATTAAACTAGAATGAGTCTTTCTTTCAACGGCTAAAACAATTCCTTCATTAACCTTTATTCCTACGGTACTTTATCCTTACTTTATAAAAATAAATTAATAGTCGTATCGGATGATTTGAAAAAAATATAAAAGTAAGCAAATAAAACTAATTTATATCAATGATATTTTGAATATTCTATTCTATTATATTTTGATCATTTTTAAATAAAAATTTCTTATAAAATCTAGTTTCCATGCAATATTATATAAATTTTACACTAATGGTTTTGATGGCATATTCAACTTAAAACAATCTTCCTCCTTAAGAGAAAGTATTTACGTCTTTATCATATTCGTTTCTATTTATTATATTACAAAATCAATTAGAATAGTGCATTTTATTTTCTTAAATTTATTTTTAAATTACGATTGGGAATACATGACTACTATCGTATTTTTTCGGTATCTTTATTTATTAGTTTTTAAATTATAATTATTTTATTAAATTATTTTTTTGAGTGTTTGTTTATTAGCTTTGTATTTAAGAATTTAATTAAAAGCATTCATTCAATATGAGTAAAAGAACCGAGATTATACTATATACATTATCCATTGTTTCATAACCAAGAAATCATATTATAATTAAATATGATATTCTTTTCAAATAATATTAATTATTATTATTATAATATGAAAAGTTAGGGTTTTGAAGTTATGAATGGAGATAATTAATAAAAGAGAATATTATAAATGATAAAAGGAAATATAAATAAAAAGTTTTATATGTTTATAACATCCAACGTCCAATATAATAATATATAAAATTATTGGGAAGTTATATTAAATATTTAAATTTTATTAAAACTACTTTTATATTAAATATAAATATAAAGGCCATCGTTAAGGTCCAAAAAATAATTATAATAAAATTACGAAAAAACAACTATTATTATAAAAATTATTATTTAAGACATATAATTTATTTCCTTAAAAAAGAGTTTAAAAAATTAATTAAATTCAGAAGTGAATGGCTTTGGAGTGAGCAGCCATCATAGCTTCTTTTAAAGCTTCAGAGAGGGTGGGGTGAGCATGACAAGTTCTGGCAATATCTTCAGAGGAAGCTCCATATTCTAATCCCAAAACAGCTTCGGCAATCATTTCTCCTCCTCCGTATCCGAGGATGTGAACTCCGAGAATTTTATCAGTGTCTTTTTCAGTAATTACTTTAATTAATCCATCGGTGTTACCATTAGCTTTGGCTCTAGAGTTAGCTAAGAAGGGGAATTTTCCAATAGCATATTTAATTCCTTATATAAAAAATTTATTCATATATGCTACAAATATTCATTATATTTTGTTTGTTTTCTACCTTAAGCTTTGCATTCTTATTCGGTTTTTCCAACCCAAGCGACTTCAGGGTCAGTGTAAATAACGGAGGGAATAGTTTCGTAGTTAATGTGACCTCCTTTTCCGGCAATAAACTATTTATTTATTAAAATTATTAATAAAAATCAAATTGCAATTTTTAAATTAAATAATAATTACTTCAACAGCGGCAATTCCTTCTTCTTCAGCTTTGTGGGCAAGCATGGGTCCAGGAGCAATCTATTTATTTTTATTATTATGGAATAATTTTTTTAGGTTTTGAAATATTCTGAAATTAATCATTTACATCTCCAATAGCGTAAACATTATCTACATTGGTTTATTAGTGAGAGTTGATGGGGACAAATCCTCTTTCGTTTTTAGTAACTCCGGCTTTTTCTAAGTCAAGTCCTTAAGTATAAGGTCTTCTTCCTGTGGCTACTAATACTTTATCAGCTTCCAAAGTGATTTCTTCTCCTCCTTTTACGGGTTGAATTCTAATGGTAGCTTTGTCACCTAAGTTTTATCCTCCTAAAACTTTGTGTCCGGTCATAACTTTAATTCCTTATAAAATTTTTTAAATAGGTTTGTAAAGTATATTTTCTAAACATGTTCAAACTATTAAGTTTTACCCTTTTTAACAATGAGTTTTTAGAATTCTTTAGAAATATCTTGGTCAGCAGCAGCGCAAATAGTATCTAAAAATTCTACTACGGTAACTTCAGTTCCTAATCTAGAATATACTTGTCCTATTTAATTTTTAAAGAAAATAGTATTAGTGTATACAAAGAAAAAAGCTATAAATATTTTAAATTTAATGTATTTTTTACCTAATTCAATTCCAATAACTCCTCCTCCGATAACAATCATTTTTTCGGGGATTTTTTCTAAACCTAAAGCTCCGGTAGAACTAATGATTACTTTTTCATCATATTCTAAACCAGGGAAGGGAGAAGGTTCAGATCCTGTAGCCAAAATAGTATTAGTAGTTTAAATAGTTTTTTTATTTCCATCATTTAAAGCTATATTGATTTGATTTCTGTTTTAGAAAGATCCCCTACGAATTAAATGATTTTATTGTCTCATATTTAATTATCAAAATACTCTAAAGTAAATGAATATATATTTCAATTTAAAATATTTTACCATCCTTTGTAGTAATCAACTTTATTTTTTTTGAATAATCCTTCAATTCCTCCGCATAATTAGGAGACGATTTTACTTTTTTTGGATTAAACTTTTTCTATAAATTTAAAAAAGAATAAATTATATATTGCTAAGAGTTGTAAATAAATTTTTAAATAGAGGGTGGTTGAAATAATGTTTTCCATTAAATTTATAATTTTATTCAATTCATAGAAATGCTTGCTAACATTAAAAAAATTAAATATTAATTCTGATTATCTTTACCCCAGTTAACTTTAGGAGGGGCTTCGAGTTCGATTCCCATATCTTTAAAATCGTGAACAGCCTCTTCATATTTATGAGAAATGTTCAATAAGGCCTTGGAAGGAATACATCCAACATTTAAACAAGTTCCTCCCAAAGTTCCTCTTCCTTCAATACAAGCAGTTTTCAATCCTAATTGAGCAGATTTAATGGCAGATACATATCCTTTAAATTTATAGCATTGTATAATTATTATTAAATTTATAAAAAATGTTTAAAAATTAAAATTTTCTTTTAATTAAATGGCCAATTTATTTATATTTATAGAGTGGTGGAAAATTGCAAAGTATTTGCTCATTTTTATATGAAATTTAATTGATTTTTATAGTTTTACCTCCAGGTCCTCCTCCAATAACGACAACATCGTATTAGGAAAAGTTAAATTTGGGAACTTGAGTGAATTGAGATTTGGAAAATAATTTTAAGGATTTTAACATTTTGGTATTTATTTTTTATTTTATTATTATTTTTTTTGTATTATATATATATTATTATATTGTTTTAATTTAATTTTTAGTTATAATACGATAATAAATATATTTAATATTTATCTGTTTGGATTGGTTACCTAGATCTTTAGCTCAAAACTCTTTTTTGTCGAAATAGCTGTGTATGGGGTTAAACCAATATTTATGATTAATCAATACTATTAAGTTTTTCAATGAATAATATTCTGAAGCGCAAATTATGCGTATTATTTTTATAAAGGACTCGATAGAATGATTGTATATTTGTTGATCTTTGCTTAATATAATACACATTGTAAATAAGGGAAAAGCTATATAACTTAAAATTTTATTTATTAATTTAATTTTAAAATACCTTTTTTATATATTTATAAGGATTTAAATAATATTTTTTCAATTTGACCACATTTTCGAATAAAAATATAAAATAATAATTAACTTTATTTTATTAAAAATTATAGAATGAATGGAAAGAGTATTCTTCTCTCTTTTATAATGAATTATTTTTGTATGACATTCGGTTTAATATAAAGCATCATTATCACAAAAATGCCCGTGTATATATTACTCAAATTTATTATAATATATTATGAAAATTATCAGGAATAAAATAAGAATATATATAAAATTAAATTCATTTTTGTTGAAGAACTAACTTATAAAAATAATATTCAATATAATCTAATATTATATAAATCATATACTTTTAAATCAAAGGTTTTTAAGATTATTAAGTTGTAAATATTATTCTCTGTGGTTAGCAATCAATTGTTAAATTTATAATTAAATATGTAACATTTCTATTAATATAGAAATTTTTATTTATTTATTAACTTAATAAATCCTATAATTAAAGAATGAAATCCTTGTATATAGTATTAATTATGATCAAAAACTAACATAATTTGTAGAAAAAATAAAAATTAGAAGAAATTTTTTTTAACTAAAATAATCGAAATTTGGTTTTTGATGAAAAGAAATTTATTTATTTGTTTTTGATAGGTTTAATGGATTTAATGTTGAAAAGTTTATTTTTAGTCATTCTTCTTCCAGTTTATAAATATATTCATTAATACATAATTATATAAATTTATAGATAGATTATTACTTAATTTAATCGTTTATTTTGCCTATTATAAATTAATTTATGTTTACTATATCAACAATCAACAATTTTTATGATATAATAAAAAGAAATTATTAATTATACTTTTTATTTTTGAAACTATATAATAAATTCATTTAGATATAATAAATATATATTTAACATTAATTGAATCATTAAGAAATCATACATGCATTAAGCTTGTCAACTTAAATTTAAGTTAATTTAGAGGTTATATTGGCCCAGTTAGCTTTAACATATTCGTTTTGTCCCATAATAGACAAGCTTTTCTTTATATTAACAGTCATAGTTTCGGTGGCTAATTTGGTTCCCAAAATCTAAGCAAATATACTTAATACGATGGAATAATTTTCTTGGTTGGTGAATAATATTTAGGGAGAGTCGAAAAGGATATCACATAATAAATAGTGATTAATTAGGCCTTCTTTTCTGTCGTATTTAATTGGCAAATGCTGAATCCAGAAATTGATAAGTTCTTAAACATTGACATTTTAATGTTGGTATTTAATTATTTTTCCGAATGAAGAAATGATGTTGTTCTTGCATTTGTTATTATATTTTTCTGGGTATTTTTGTTCGTTCTTGTTTGTGATATCTAAACTCTTGTTAAGGGCGTCCAAAATGGGTTATTTAAATTGTCCAAATACTTCGGGAGGGGTCATTTTGGCAAAAATTCCAACTCCATAAACACTGGCTTATCTTACTTGTAAATTTTTGTATTGACTGAATTTAAGTAGGGCTTCTAATAAGTGGGGCCAGTGGT
Source organism: Miamiensis avidus (assembly GCA_037039885.1). NCBI lineage: Eukaryota > Ciliophora > Oligohymenophorea > Philasterida > Glauconematidae > Miamiensis > Miamiensis avidus. The sequence continues at coordinate 1,651,126 of JAWVGU010000186.1, read as the reverse complement.
TCTATAATTTTTGATAAAATATTAAAAATGCATAAAAATTAGTAGAAATAAAATTGTTTACTGCTAAAATGGTGTATCCCAGATATTCGATCATGTCAGAAATCAAATAAACTCCGAATTTGTGCATTCTGAAAGATAAATTGTCGGCTAAAACCTTGGGTAATATTCCGCTATAAATTTTGTCGGCAATAGGGGTAGACAATTCCTTGTGGGTTCTGAATAATTCTCCAATAACTTCAGCAATTGTAACATGGAAGTCTTCTTCGTTTTAGAAGTCTTCATCGAGTAATTATTTTTCATCATCGTCAAGGTCATCGTCATTTTGGCATTTTTGAGATTCACTGTTAAAAATAATGTAAAATGAATTATTAAATAGGTATTTAGCGAATAACACTAAAACTTACGCTTTTCTTTCATCAGATTCGAATAACATTTTAAACAATTTTTCTGCAAAAGTATTCAATTCATCTCCAGTGAAGCAGGAACTATCGATTTATTCCAAACATTCTTTCATTGACATGGCCAAAGAACACATTACTTCTGTGTCGTATTCATTTTAAATAGTTTCGTATAAGACATCCAAAAAGTGCTTGGTAAGTTCGGTTGCCAATTATTATTAGTTTTTAACACATTCAATGAGTCCAGAAAGACACTTAGAAGCGGCAATTCTGATGTTCTGAGAAGTTCCATTTTGGCATAATTTAGCTATTTTCTATTTTAAATGTTTATTTTATTATGAGTTTTAATAAATATTCTTATTTTATTACATCAGTTGTAATTTAAACGTAGGGAGCAAAACTAGTTTTGAATTGGTTAATGAAAACAGCCAACATGTGAATAGCAATTTCGGCTTCGTCTTTATCGTAAGTATTGGCTTGGTTTTCGTCGAATTTATTTTCAAGTTAAAACACATTATCGATAAGTTTGTAGAGAGTGGGAATAATTCTATTTAAGTAGGGGATGAATTCGGTATGGAAAATAAGGCAAAGTCTTTACCATCCACTCAATACATATGATTTTTGAGGGTCAACCTGTTTTAATTTTAAGAAATTTAGAAATAAGATCGCTTATTTTTTTTATTTATTTATTTATTTATTTATTTACTTATTCGAATTCACTTTCCTATAAGGCAATTAAAATATTGATGGTTTTTTCAAAATAGGGTAAGAAAACTTCTTTGGGAACTCCGTGGGCAATAAGAGTAATGCACTCAATTGTTTGTCCTCTAAGTTGTTTGTATTCTTTCTAAGAGTGGGTTTCGTAAACGTTGAAGAGAATAGGCATGGCTTCAGAGAAATAGGGAATGAAATAATTTTTGGCGGCTTCGGCAGTGGCGGCAATAGTAGAAACGGCATTTTCTTTTGCAATAGAAATTCCGTTTTGCAAGGCTTGGAAGGAAATTTTTAAAATATTTTCGAGTTGATCTTTGATTAATTCTTTTTCAATGCCTAAAATAGTGATTTAAATTTAGATTAATATTGATTGATAATAATCTCATATAATGACGTAAAAATACTTTCAACGAAGTTAGTGATGGCGGCAAATCCATGAGAAGAGACTCTGGGACAGGGGTCGTTGCAAATTTGAATAAGGTGAGGGAGAATGGTAGCGTGATATTTTTCTTGGAAATCAGGCTTCATATCGTCAGCGATTTGTCCAATAGAGTGACAGACGGCGTATCTGATTTTGTCGTTGCTGTTGTTGAAATATTGCCCAATGAGTTGGATAATGGGGTCCACTTATTCAATATCTTCAATATATTCTCCAACCTAACTGAGGGCCATGAGGGCAGCATATTGGTATCTCCAGTTGGGGTTTTAAAGTAATTTTTGTACGGTATTTCCGATGACCTTGAGGGCAGTGCTTTGTTCGATGTTGGAAATGAATCGGTCGATGCAGTTCATTCCGAATTTGGTGGAATCTTCTTCGTCGTCTTCGTTGTCGTCATTGAATCCCTCGGCGGGCTTTCTCCATTCCTCGGTGATTTCGACATCGTTTTCAACCATGAGGTAGAAGATGAGTTCACAGATGTTGTTTTACAGGTCAGGTTTGTTGTTGATAATGTTGGAAAGTCTTTCAATTATAATGATCAAAATATCGACTCCTTGTTACTTTATCGACTTGTCCATGTCCTTCATTGTGAAAATTTTGTGCATAGCTTGGTAGAGAGATTCGTAGTGCTTTTTGAAAAATTTCGGCTCATTTTCCGCGATGTTTTCCAACAAGCTTAACACTTCTTCTCCTCTGTCGATGTCTTTTTCCAGTAGGAAAATCATTCCCTCCAAAATCGGTAGCAATAGTTGGTCGAATTCTTTTATGATTTTGCTGTCGCATACCAAAACCCAGTTCAAACAGCAGGTCATAGCTGCAAATTTCATTTCTACTCCTTATTGGCTGATTCCTTCAAATTGAAATATTATATTTAATCATTAAAATATTTTAATTTTTATAATAGCAAATTAGTTCATTTATAATGGAATAGACAAAATTATAGTTTCGTGTTGTTTTAATTACCATTTTTGAATAGAGTGAACAAATCGTTTTTATGTTTTGTTAATAAATCCGGCATCAATTCAATTAAACTACTTAAAATCCAGAAAGCACATTCAATAAGGACTGTGTTTGATTATCTAAACATTTCCCACAAGGTATCCAATAAATTAGGCCATTCGTGGGCTTAATTTTCCTAATCAAAAATGGAAGATTAAATTTAATAAAAATTTTTCCCGTTTTCAACAAAAAATCAAAAATAATTGTAATTTTACGTTTATTTCAAATATTTCTTGGACAGATCCTCCGATTTCTCCAATGGTTTCACAAATATGTCTTCTTAATTTGACATCTTGTTCAGTATTCAATACGATGAAGAGTTCGGTTTTAACCATTTCCTTAGTTTCTGAGCTGATTTTGCTCCACAGTTTATCGAACGATGACTCAGAAAATTGTGACAATGTTTTTCTTAACTGAGAGTTCACAAGTTGCTTATAAGATTTATCTTGATGATCTGTAAAAAGAGGTTATTTTTCGTAAAATTATAGTATTATAAAATAACATAAATGCTAAATAAGGCTCATATAAAATAATTTATATATATTTATAATGCCTTTTCGCGTTTTAATGTGAATTTTAAACTGTAAATTAAATTTGGATTTTATATCCTTTATCGATGGATTCATATAGTATTACAGTTCTTATTAGAACTTAAGTGTAAAACTAATAATAATTTATTTTTATCTTTGTTACCTTTAAGAACAACGAGACATAATCTAATGTATAAATCGGGCTAGTCTTTAATAAATTATTTTAATGTTTCTTCTCCCTATTTTCTAATCTATTGATCAGACTGAATACCAGTTTGAGTAGACAATATTTGACAGAATTATTGATATTATTATTGGTCCATTTTTAAAAAAATAATTAATATTTTTTATTATTTTTTATTTTATTTATTGTGTTTCAAAGATTATTTATTTGTTTTGTAATGATTTTGTTTTTGATTTTGTTTTTTTTGCCAAAAAAAAAAATTTAGTTAGTTTAATAATATTAATTACTTTTTATTATATGTATATTATGAATTCAGAATTCAATTATGTAGTAAGGTATTTTAGTAATTTTAGCCTGAAAAATAATAACCAATGAATGAACAATAAAGAGTGATTGATTGCTTATCTAATTAAATCAACACTAAAATATACGTATTTATTAGTTATTTAATGAAGAAACCGGGAATATCTAACAATATATATATATGTACATTTATTTATTATAAGAATTTCATTATTATTTTATATGGAATGCTAAGATATCATTTTATTCTATTTATGAACACTAAGATACAGGTAATTCAAATAATAAAGATTTATATGATATGTGGTTAATATAAATAATATAATAGAATTATAATTTTAATTAAATAAATAACTTATCACTCTGCCGTTTTATCTTATTATTATTAAGAAGAAGAAGACTAAGATTAAGATTGGGAAGAAGATGAAGAACTTTAAACAGGCTGACTTGATTATTGTCTTTATTAATTATTAGAAGACTAAGAGGATGAAGAGGAAGATGACTATTTTGATGATGATCTAGAAGAAAACGGATCTCCTAAATTAATAATGCAATTGTAAGTGAATTTTTGATTAGCTCCTCCTGGAATAGAAGTAATAACTAGTCCGATCTAAAAATTTTTAATTAAATTTAATCTAAAGTATATATATATATTAGATACCTTAATTTCTTCTCCTTTTTGATAATTGGAATTTAGTTTAAATTTAATTTGAATTGGCTTATCTGAATTGTTTTGACTGTTTAAGGCTTGCGTCTAATATTAAGAACATAATTTGAAATTTGCTCCTTTGGTATCTACTTCTACCTATAAAGAAATTAAATTATGATAGTACCATTTTAAAGTTAAATATAATATATTCATTAATTATTTTATTTTTCTTTTACTTATTATTGTATATTTAAATCTTTGACTAAATCAGGATTTAACTATGAGACGCCCACTTCAAGAGGCATTTTCGTTCTATTGTAAACGTTGAAATCTATAATATAATATTTAGGATCTACTTTGTCAACAGAAAGTTATTTTATTTTTAATGTGGGAATAGAATCGCTATGAAAATGAAATAAAATCAACACTAAATTAATTAATTAAAAATAAAGTAAATTTCGTTACTATAAAAAATAAGCAATTTTAAACTCTTTATTTGACTAAATTTGCATTGAATTATCATGTCGCACGACATATTTCGTGCAGTATTTACATTTTCTTGTAAATTTAGAAAGATACGTCAAAGGAATTGGAAACATCCATGATTTGTGAACAGGTTACACTTAAGGATATTTTAAACAATCTTCACTGTTTGTAACTAAAATTTAATAAGAAAAATGATTTTTTTTATTTTTTATTTGGCTTTTTCATTACTTAATTCAAAGTTTTTTGAATTCGCAAAATGCGCTAGTTCATCTTCTAAAGATGTCTAACTAACATCATAGAAATGTTTAAAAATTCTCGTTTTGGGTTTTGGTTTTCCTTCTTCAGATTGCAATTATAAATTCTTTTCCTTTTCTAGACAATCTGAAATACATATACTTAATTAATTTTAAATTGAAAGAGCAAATAAAGTATTTTAGGTAGGTATGTTACACTAAGTCAGATTCTATGTGTCTAAACTTAATCTTTATTATTCTATTGATTTTTACTGCTTATCTAAATATTCTTCCAACTCCGTCATTCCAAACTTCTTATCTTTTCTATCTCTGTTATTTAAACAAATTTAGTTAATTTTGATGCATTTAAATTTCTATAAAAAAATTGAATAGATATTTTATTACTATATTCCTGTCAAGCCTTCCATTTTTAAAATATTTAAAACTTTTTTACTATTTTCGAATAAAAAGGATATAAATTCTTTTTTATATAAGAAAATATTTAATTTTTATATATTTGTTTTACGCTGACTTTACTCAATTTATTTATTTTTGTAATTTTCTACAATATTTTCAAACTATTAAAATTTATAGATATTATTACATTTTATATTATATATAACTAGATAATTTTTGAATTTTATTACAGATGTACTATTATTAATGTCATTTGCTTCTTACAAATTGATTAGAATGGTTTCTATATAAAAAAATAGATTAAAAAACGAGTAACTTGATAATTTTAATTGATTATGTTTACAAGCCAAAGTTTCGAAATCTTAATCTAATAAATTTATGCTTTTCGAGTCCCAAGAACAGTGTTTACAATATAAATATTATTTTCTATTAATTGAAAAAATAATTTTAATTTTATAAGCCAGAAATTATAAAATTTACTAAGCTAAATTTAGATTCAAATAATTTTTTTACTTGCTTTTTCTATCTATTTAGACACATAATACATGATGGCAAAACGGACAGGAAAAACATTTTTAGCATTAATACTATGTTCTAGACTCAGTAGATAATCCATTTGTTTAACAGTTTCGGCAGAAAAAAGAATGAATTTCTTACAAAGTGCAATATCTACATAAAGGCTTTTGACAACTATTTTAATATATTTTTTTTAATTTAATAAAAAATTTTGCTATTTTTAGAAAAATTTAATATTTTAAGAAACTCAAAATTTATTTTAAGCAAATAATTAGATTATTAATTCAAAACATCAATATTATTATATCATTTGTACTCGAAACAGCAGTAAAACTCTTCTGGAATATACTGCCTTCCACACTCACATTGCACTTGTATGGTGGGCTATTTTTTATTATCTGTAAAAGTGAACATTTTTCTGAAATATAGTTTATGTTTTAGTATTATAGAATTATTTATTATTGATTTATTAGTCTTGAAAATTTATAATAGAGATTATGTTGATTAATAATGTAAGTCAATTTTTCCAATAATTAATTAATTAATTACACAATAAATTATTATATATGTATGTATATACATAATAATTTCATTATTCTTATAGAAAGCCTAAATACTAATAATATAATTGCAAAATAAATTAAGTAATTAATTGCTCGTTGATAATAATAATTAATTAATTTGACAATCAATAGAAAAGTTCAATTTATAGAAATTTAAATTAATTAATTAAAAATAAGTATATTTTCAAAATAAACAACAAACCCATTCTCTTTTTTCTAAAAAAATAATTTATTATCATCAGATTGAGAGGCGCCTAAATGATATGCAAACCCGCAATCTATTGATTGCAAAGAGATACAAACCGCATTATTCATTTTAGTTTTTAAAGCCTTGCCCACTTTCAGCTTCTTTATCTGATGCAGCAATAAAAATCCAATCAATATAAAAATATATATATATAATAAAAATAAAAATAATCCATAAAAAAATACAAACAATTCCGTAATAGTTTTTAAGATTTTATTTTTATAAGTCAGATAATATAATTAATATATAATAAAATGAAAAATTAATAATATAATTATACAAATATATATAAAAAATAATAGAATAATAACAATAATTAAAATATTGGAAAAAGAGATAATAATAATAAATTATATTAAAACTAATTAAGAAAATATATTTATTTTTTTAATGACGGAGATAAAGATGGATGGATAGATAGATATAGAAAGATAAGTATAGATATAGATGAATGAATAAAAAAAAATTAAAACTTGAAAAATTTAATTTACTTAAAACTCTAACAGATAAAGAAAGATAATATAATAGCTATTTAATTAAGTGCAATAAATTCAAATTTAAAATTAAACAAAAAAAAAAAAAATAAATTGCATAATAATACTCATAAGTATATATCCATGTATTATATATATTAGACTATTTAATAAATGTATCTTAAGAATTGATATATTATTTAAGAAAATAAGGAGCAACTGATATATTTAAATGATTTTTTGTTAGTAATTTATCAAATTAAATTTAATTCAATTTATTATTAATTGAATAAGTCCTTCCATTACTATAAATTGTTTTCAATGTCTTTTATTAGAATAATCTCTCTAAATAGAAATATAAAAAATATAGATATAATTAAAATTAATATAATCATAAAAAACTAAAAAATTTAATTACGTCTTTTTCGTAATTTCTGCTGGCGTACTTTTCTTTATATCTATAGTCGCTTTGTCTATTTTTATCATAATGCATAGAACTGCTGCTGTTGTTGTTATTGTTATTATTTCGACTAGAACTTCCATAGTGATCCCTTTCTCTATTGTCACTTCTGTGTCTTTCTTGAGATCTGCTTCTACTTCTTGTTCGACTTTTTCTGGGTTTTTCTTTTTATCTCTTCCTTCTTTACTTCTTTCTCTGACTTCTTTTTCTTTGTTTTTTTCTTTTTTTCTGTCATTTTAGTTACTATTATGTTCTGAAGACTAGTCAATATTGTCAACTAGTCTGGGTTAAAGTTGCAACTATTCATGAGAGCTGGTGCTATTAGTAGTGAAAAGTTCTTTTCGTTTTCGGTCGCTGTCTTTTGGGTTTCTCTCATTTTCTTGATGTCTTAGAGATCCATATTCTTAATAGGCGCGCTACTTGAGTCTTTATTGACGTGTGAGGTGTCCCTTTCATATTTTTCTGATCTTTTTTTATTTAATTAATTTAATCAAATTTTAATTAAAAAAATAAATAAATTTTTTCATTATATTATATTACCTGCCCGAATTGTTTTCTCTTTGTTTCTTATTATTATTAGGGTCGTCTTTTTTCAGTGAAGTAACAGTGGTGTCTTTTGAAATAGTAGAAGTGGGAATTTAAATTGTGGATTATTGCAAATCTAATTCAATACTCTACGAGGCCTACATATTTAGTGTTGGTACAATAACTTTTTTTCCGTTTTTTTTTCCTCTATTAGTGATGTTCAAATAAATATGTTGAAATTTTACTAATTTATGTTTAAAGATAACAAGTTACTTTCAATTTCAATTTTTTCTTTATTAGAAGATTCTTCCTTATGGTCTTTGGAGTGCCTATGTGATGATGATAGATCTTTACTGTCCTTTTCATTTTCACTTCTTTTTTCTTTATGATCTCTATGACTGTCTTCTCTTCTAGAGGTGGATTTTTCCCTTTCTCTGTTATTTTTATTAGAATCTTTATTACTGTTTTAAAGTTACTGTATATTTTATTGTTATTTTTTAATAATTCTTCCTTCTTCAACCTCAACATTTCTTTGGCTTAGCTTTCGCTTGATGGTTTTTTAGTTTCCCTACTTTTCTCTCTTTCTCTTTCCTTATCTTTTTATTTATCTCTTTCCTCTCTTTCCTTTTCATCTTTTTTCTTTTAGTAAGATTGTCTATCTCTTTCTTCTTTTTCTTTATTTCTCTACTTTTCTTTTTCTTCTCTCTCTTTTTCTCGCTCTTTTTTTTTTCTTTTTCTTTCTTTTTTCCCTTTCTCTTTCTCTTTCCCTTTCCTTTTCTTTTTCCTTTTCTTTTTCCCTTTCCTTTTCCTTTTCCCTTTCCCTTTCCCTTTCTCTTGTTCTTTCCCTTTCTTTATTTTTCTCTTTCTCTTTCTTTGTCTCTATCTTCTCTATCTTTATTTTTTTTTCTATCATCAAAGTCTCTACTGGCTCGTCTTTTTTCATCTTCGTATTTTCTCTTTTCTTCTCTTTCTTGCTTTTCACGAGCAATTTGCTGTTCCAATTTGGCTCTTTTCAGTTGCTCTTCTTCTTTTATGGACATTTTATGAGTGCTGCCATTTCTTTGAGAGGAAGTTTCGTCCCTTTTGGGATTGAAATGGCTGCTACTTCTATGGTGCGAACTGTGTCTATCTTTATCATTATTATTGTTGTTATTTCTATTGCTGGGTGTATTATGATAATGACCACTTCGGATGCTGTGAATACTGTCTTCTCGCTTCTTTGATCGGGAAGAAGACCTCTTTTTTTTCGATTCACTTCGACTTCTCTTTCTTTATCTACTGTGCGAATGTTTCCCTTCTGATCTTTTAGGGGATTTAGCATGTTTTCTCCTATTTGATGGTGATTTGTTTCGAGAACGACTTCTGCCTTCTTTTCTATTTTTTTTTTTTTTGGTTTAAGAATTTAAATCAATAGTGAATTTAATTTATTTATTTATTGAAGTTTAATACATTTATCCGGGCTCTCCTGCATTATCTGGTAGTCTGTTGTTGCTGACGTTGCTTTCTTTGGCTTTGGAGGGAGACATTTTCTTAGTGGCGGATTGGAATTTTTTGATTTAGAGACTGAGCGGAATGCTGTTGTCATCAGGAATGATGTCCTTGATATTGAGATTGGCATCGGAAATTTACATGAGATAGGCATCGATTCTGATGTGTATTTGCATGTATTTCGTTTTCGGATACATTTGTTTGACTTGTTTCAAATGTTGGGCAATTTTGTAGGCAATTCCCTTGATGGGAGGGAAGATTCCCTTCAATTTGAACAAGACTTGCAAGGAGTTGACAACTTGTTGCAAATTGTTTTTCATCATTCGGATCGTGCTAGCACACTTGTCGAATATTTGTTCATTATGAACAATTTCACCTGTTCGTACTGCGAACTACTGATTGGTTTACAGTTGAAAAGTTCTACCAAGTGGTTGCTTAATTTTTCTCTGTTGTTCCAGTCTTTGAAGATCTGCGCGAAAAAAAAAATAAATAACTTTAAATTATTAATTTATTTTTTTATAACATTGGTTTACTTTAAATATTTCGAGCAGGAAAATGGCGATGCAAGAAGACTCGTTTTCAGTCGAACACTGCAAGTAATTGTAAATCAGCAACACAATACTTTGGATTCTATTTATTATCGTATTTCTCTTCATTTGCTCAATTTTAAACATTTTTATAAGGAATTTCGCACAATAAATAGCCTCTGCAGGCTCCAAAGTCATTCCTAATTATAAAATCAAAAATGTTTAATTTTTTAAATCTAAAGTAAAAATTACTCGGTATCAAGCAGGTCTGAATGAAAACGGGTGTGAATTTTTTGAAAGTTTCGTCATTCAAATTGAAGTTCAGTCTTTCTTGCAGACTGTCCATGAAAATATTCTGTTTTTCTCTTCTTCGTTTGTATTTTTCGTGTTCCTATTTCAGTTTTTCAATCATGTCTTTCATTTTTTCCAGTTCCTTTTCCTTTTCCCTTTTCGAAGAAATTTGTTACTGCAACTTGCTGATTTCCTATTCGTAGGCCTGGGAAGGCAGATGCAAATTCTCCAAATTCAGCATCCAAAAGGTCACAAACAATTCAGGCGAGATGCATTCCCACATATTTTCCTGCGAAAATTTGGCCAGCGCCAGAGGGGTATATTCGATTTCTGTTTTAGTCCTTTTTTCTCCTCCATTTTGGTTCTCTTCTACGATATTATTTTTATCTTCGTTATTGTTTTCATTCAATTATTGCTCTTCATTTTCGTTAATATTTCCGAAATATGCATCTAGTGCGTTTTCGCCATTTTCCTCATCCATTTCATCATGGTTTTCTGGTTGAATAAACACACTTTCCGGAGTTAGCTGTTTGTAAACATCGACTATTTCGGTAATGAAATCTTCTCTGTCCTGTTCGTTCATTTAGTACAGGGGTTAGAAGCTATTTCTGCAGATTTAAAATGCTAATTCAAAGCTGACCTTAAAGGTCTGAGTCAATTGCCTTTCAAAGAGAAAAAAATTTTAATTTGGCTTGTAATTATTTATTTTTTATTTATTTATTTATTAAATAATTATTTATTTATTTATTTTGATTTATTTATTAAATAATTATTTAACCTCAATGACTTCAAAGGAATGATTTCTGCGTAGTGGTTGCAATTTTCGGAAGAAATGATCAAAAACCGAACGAAATACATTATGGTTGAAGTCAAGTCATCGTACAAACTGCTTTGAAATCTCAAATCATAATCATACCATCTCATAAATCTTCCTCTCAGCTGCGCCAACTGCAGCAGTAAAAAGTACCCCAGCGACAACTTTTCTGACTGCTAGCAATCATCGAACTCATAGTTTACTTCTATCAAATCTTTCGTTTGCTTCCAAAAGAAGTTCGCCAAAGAAGGGATCGTGTATTTTTTAGCTGCACGAATTTTCTAAGTCAAACTTAAGGCTTCGATCTGATTATTCAAATAGTTAGAATTTCATTTATTACAATTTTAAATGTTTTGAAAAAAATAGAAAAAAAGTACTTACCTGTAACCAGGGTCCTCCAGCGAAACTATCCAGCATGATTTCGCTCAGATCTTCAGGAATTTCGTACCCAGTCATTGAAATAATGAATTTTTTCAAAATTGTCAATGTTGTAATAGCTTTTTTCTAATATTCTTCGCTGTATTTTTCTTTTTTTTAAATTTTTATATATGAATTTTTTAATTGCTTGATATTTTATATTTTCATTATGTTCGATAATCTACCTTTGAAATGTTCCGTTAAGTAAATGAAGATGGGTAGAAAGTCATTTTGATAGTATTTGCTATAGTAAGTGGCAATAAGACTTGCATAATCTCGGAACCAAATGTTGGGTGAGCAAGATGCCTAATCAAGTTGCTCCTCTTGTCTGTCCATCAGCGATCTGAAAATCACAAATCCCATGATATCCAGTGACAAATTAGTGCAATAATTGAAGCAGTTTACATAGATTTCAATTAAATTGTCATTTCCTCCCTGGGAGAAATATATTTAAATTGAAATTATTTGGGCTTTCTCAAAATATATGCTTATTGATTGATTACCTTTGTGATTCTGTGGACGAATTCAGAAAATACGGTTATGGGCTAGTTATGCGATATTTTTCCGATGATTCTGCTGTACTCTTTTTTGTTGGTTTTGTTCACCTTAGTAAGCATGGGCCTCAAGTCAACTTTTGTTTTTCCGATTGTGGCCAAGATTTTCGGGGTTAAAAACATGTGGGTAGAGTTAAGTTCCAAATAACTGTAAAAAAAGCAATCAAATCAATCAATGAATCAATCAAATCAATCAGTCAATCAATCAAATCAATCAATCAATCAACCAACCAATAATTTTAGTTTTATTAATTGGCAATTTTTAAATCAAAAATTTGTGAAAAACAATTACCCTTTAAATCTGAAGTTGTAGTCAAATTGACTGTAAACGCTCCAAAATTCCTGCACGACTGCAGGATTCGAATCAAAAATGTGGATTCCTGGTAATAAGTATTTCACACAGATTGAGTAAATTCTTTCTCTCTGTTTATTGTATTCGTCTTCGCTGAAAATCAACATCTGCTCTTCACTCTACTTCGCCTCTTCTTCCTTATTTAATATGTATCGAAAAATTCTACATATTTTTGTGAATCCTTTTGTAAATTTGAAAAAAATAATATTTGGATTAAAATTGAATTTAATTAAATAAAATAAAAACGCACCCAAACTGTCATTTCCAACCAAACACTTCATAACCTGCAACATTTTCTCCAATTCTTCAAAAAATTTATCATCTATTTATTCGGGTTACATGATTTGGCGCTTTTCGTCGTAGTTGGGGTCATAGTAATCTGGCTTATTTTATGAGGAGTGTTTAGAGCAGAGTTACAAAAACCTACTGGGAGAAATGGGACGATAAACCTTTTCCAGCATCCAATTTAGCAACTCGCTCAGTTGGTCTATGAGCAACTTATGAGACTACAAGTCAACAGCAGAGTTCAAACTGTAGTAAATTTGCGTGAAATGTTCCCAGTCATTCACATACACGAGAGTATACATGAGCCAAAGTTTTTAATTATCTGTTTTTAAATTAAGAAGAAAAATAATTATTTTTTATTTTTGCAATAAAATTAGTATGTATATGTATGCGTGTACACAGAAGCTAGCCGTTGATATTGTGGACTTTTTTGTTTCTTTCTTCTTTTTCCTGTTTCGAAAAATCACTCGTTCTGATTGAAAAGCTCTCCTTGTAGAAAAAGATTCCGTTTTCCAATCTGGTATTATAGCTCTCAATCAAATCATCGTCACTGGGACCCAAATACGCCCACAATTCCTCCAATTTGAAAAATTCATATTTTATTAAATTCGCAGCCAAAATAAAGATGCTCTCCTCGGGAATCATTTTGTTTTGCTTAAGAGTTTCTTCTAAATTCATAGTGAAAACTGCTTTATTGATATCTGAAAGGTTTTGCTACACTAATTGCTGCATTTTCAGGCCTTTTTATTATGAGAAATCAATAATTGCTTTATTTAAATCTAGAAAAATTAACTAACAAATTACCAAGAAAATGCAGAATACTCTCATTTTTAAAGTGCTTCATTAGGTAGATGTACCCCAGTTTAGAACAATTGATGATTGCCGCCTCTACAAGCATATTGGCCACTCTATCGGGATCTAAATCGAAATATCCTATTAACATTAAAATGTTTTTATAAATTATTATCGCAGTGTCTTCACTTATGAAATTTTTCGCCTCGATCAACTCCACTATCACTTTACTATACCCTTCGTTTTCCTCCTAAAACAGGTTGAACTTCTAGGTTTCGAAAAACCTTTTCGTATTGAGTCTCCTGTTTTTCTTTTGGTATTGGTTTCTATCTAGCATTTTGGCGGAGAAGCTCTAAACATTATTTTAAGATTTTATGATAATATCGTTGTTGGCTTCGTCAATTTATAATTTTTTTGCTTACCTACTCGTCGTCAAAATACTCCAGAAATTTGTCTTGTTCGATCAGATTCTTTTTTTGCAGAACTCCGATAAAATTACTGAATTTGTTAACCAATGCCTGGTTATATTTCGAATTTTAAAAATTATTTTATTTGTGCAGTCTGTGTCCTACAATCATACAAGCATCGAGAAAATTCTCAAACTCGTTTAATTCCTTTGAATTTTTATTTAACAATATATAAGGGTCTAAAATATTGAATTTATAGCAAATTTTTATTAATTTTATTACCACCAGCTTTTATAAAAAATCTTGCGCCTAAATCATATTTATCTTTTCAATTCCAATTGCAAGGGAGAATATGAGCAAAAAATTCCTTTTTTTATAGTCGTTATTTTGTTCATTGAGTAAATTGGTGAACACGGAATGCCTTTTACGAAGATGAATAGCAATTAATAAATTTTATTATTTTATTAGAAAGCAAGTTTTAAGTTGATATTTATTAATGAATGAATTTTATATGAATGTATATTTATTTGTTTGCTTGTATGAATGAATTTTTTATTTTTTAATAGAATTTTTCAATAGCAATTTAATTTTTTTAATTATTTAATTTTTTATTGTTATTATCATGGTGAAGCAAACAAATAATCACCACAAACAACCTAAAATAGACATTTATATTATTAGATTTATACACTTTAATTACAGTTCATTTTTATCGCTTTGCTCCACGATTTAGTTGATTTCCTTTTCCCAAATCGTTGTTATATCCATTTTCAATTAATATTTAGTTACAGATGACTTCTTCTTCTTTTGCAGTGGGCGGAATAAGTTCTTCTTTTTGGTAAAAAAAAATTATACGGGTATGTGGTATTTTTTGATTTAAAGTAATTATTTTTTTCTTTACTTTTTTAATGTGCAAAGGAATATTAATAATACTCAATATACGAAATAATAAAATGCTAATAATTATTAAAATGTAAATTATACTAATAATTCAGATTCTTGTTTTTTTTAGTAAAATCACTACTTTGATCTAAAAACTTTTTTACATTTAAAAAAATCCTATTGCCTTTTAAAAATTCTATTTAAAAATAGTATACAATCATCTTTAAAACATTTATTATGTTTTATCACTATATTTTTTTTCATTTTTAATTGTTATTTTATATCTTTATAATTTAAATTATATAAAAAGTAAATATATTTATTTAAAATTATTTAGTAAATGAGTTTTCTATTATAAACTAATGGATGGGCAAAAGTATCCCCAACATTTTTGATATAGAGTTATATGATTTTTAATAAATAATTATTAATTTTTAAGAATATTATAATGATTTATTCAATTTTAATTACTAATTTATCAACTAGCTAGTATATAGTTTTCATCCCCGGGAATAGAATATAACAATAATAATTATAAATTATTCATTTATACACATTAAAGTAATAAATTAATACAAGTTGTTCGCTGTCATAATTCTTAATTAGTAAATATATTATTATCTCTTCGTGCAAAAGAGAAAAAAAACAAATAAAAAAATAAGTAAATTCAATTTTAAAATTAATCTAAATGAAAGGTTCTCAAATATTTGGCAATAATCATCCGCCGGATCCAATGGCCACGACAAATCCTTTGCTAATTAAGGGAATCAAGTAAAAACATTTAAAGCAAACTGAATTGCGCAGCCGCAAAGCAATGCAACGAAAAAACTATTCATGTTCTCCAAAGCTTAAACAATCTAATAATTTATCAACAAAAAATTCTTTGCTATTAAAAAACAGCAATAATCAAAAACAATTGTAAAAAATAACTTCATCTCCATAACAACAAAAACAAATCCAAGAAAATGAAATCAGCGAATAAAACAGTGGCAAAGGAAACTAGCTATAGCGCCCTTCGCGGGGAGATAGTAATATGATCAGCGATTTTAATTGTTTTTCTGTTGAAAATACTCCCCAAAGCAGACGGAAAAGGAGCGTATCAATCAGGAAACGAAGCAGCAGCAAACAAACATAAAAAATTGCACAGCTACAGTAATTGACTTCTGACATCACTACTGTATCTCCATTCAATTCTTAAGAGAGCAATATTTTGAATCCTAGTGCCACGAGTTATAATTTGAGTACCATTTAGGAAAAGAAGTAGCTGCCAAAGAATAATATTAAAAATGGAAATGGATGTTAAGAAAACGCCACGAATTACAATAATAATAAAAATAGCGGCCAGGAAAATAATTTAAACATAAAAAAAAAGATAACAAAAAAAATCAAAAGCTCAAACTTACTCAGCTCAAAGATTTGAAGCCTTTAAATTTGGAAAAGGAAAAAGAAATTTTTTTCGAAAAAAATGTAATTAAAATTCATCAAAAACTAACTACATTACAATTGAAATTTGTAATTATATTTTGTTTATTTAAACATAGCATAAATACAACCCTGTTTTCTTCTATTCTGTGCAAGACCTTCAATTTTCAATTCAATACCCCCACACCAAACACATGAATTTGGCGATTAGGATCATGAATTCTGTTTTAGAATAGTACACAACAGAAGAGCAGTGGAATGAAGTGGAAGGAGGTCCAATTCTCACGCAGCAGGAAACGCAGGAGTACTTTCAAAAATACATCTACGATTTGGGAATCTAAGACTGCATTCAATTCGAATTTCAGTCGAACACGATTTCACCGACGACTTGTGTACACAATAATGTCGAAGGAGTCAGCAAAGTGGTAATTGGGCTGCCGATTGTGTACCGAAAAAATAGAATCATGGGAGTTTTGAACCACGAAATCGGGACACATTTTATCAGAAAATACAACGACAAATACCAGAAATGGTACAAACACCGAAAGAAGTACGACATGCAAAACCATTCCAAAGTCGAAGAGGGACTGGCCTGCATCAACTAAATGTTTGATGCCGCATTGGATCCGAAAAGGTTGAGCAATCTGTTTATTTTTAATTTGAAGTATTTCTAATATTTTACAATCTTTTATTAGGAAACCCTTCCTGTTTAAAGCCGCTTTGCATTACTATGCTAGTGTTTAATCTTCGTATCTCAGTTTTCAAGATCTGTTTAATGATCTGGAAAAATATATAAGAAATCCCGAGGATAGGTGGAAAGAGTGCGTTAGAGTTAAGAGGGGAATTACAGACACTCAGCAAAAAATGGGCTAATATAAAGATTAAATATATTTGAGAGGGGCTGTTAAAGTAATAAGCTTCAGACATCAGCTTAATTTTTTAAATTTGGTAAAAATTATATTTTTTTTTTTGTTCAAAGTTTAAATTAGTGAAAAAATATATTTTATTTTTAATTTTTTGTTATAATTATAAATAGCACGCTGGAAAAATTACGGTGAAAGATTGCATGAAATGGACAGAAAAAAATGCAATTAGAGTAGGTGAAAATAGTAAATTTCCTCATTTTTTGAATGATTTAGGTGTTTACAGAAAGGCGTTAGAAAGAATAGCTTCTGTAAATTTCCTTAAATGAAATTTTTTCAGATTATTAATTTTTTAAAAATAAATAATAATAATTAATTATATTAAAAATTGATTTTTTTTTTTTTATATTATTAGAAATTACTCTATATGTATATATTTATAACATTTAAAGATATTTGATAGCATATAAAATCAATTAAAATTACTTAAATTCATTTAAAATATTATTATTAGAGTTTTTATATTTGAAACAAAACAAAAAATAGATTATTATTATTTGTAATTTACTTAAATTAAATTTCAAAATAATTTTTTATATTTAGGGTAAACGATTTATTTAGATAAACACTATACAATTAAATTCAATAAAATTTAAACCAAATATAACTAAAAAATGTTTTACAAGCCAACAACCATGGGTTCTTCAAATTCACTATAAAATGAACCCTAGAAAGTTACAAGTCGACACAATCTCTCTAATTAAAGTGACCAGTCAGTTCCTGCCAAGTCTGCAATTAAATTTGCTTCCAAAAAAGAAGTCTCCTTCTAGCCGCCTGTGTCATCAAATGCAAAAACGTATTAATAAAAAAACACAAAATAGCCGTAAATTACTCCGTAATATCAATAGTAGCAGTAATAATAGTACTATAGCGATAGAAAGGCTACTTTAAAAGATCATTAATAGTAATAAACATTTGCTAATTATGGCCCACTTTAAGAAAATGAAAGATATGGACGATAGTAATAAAAAAATGCAAAAAATAATATTGCAATTAACACCAACAGTAACAGCAGTAATTTTACCAATAATTATTCTTATAATCCTTTTTACTCGCCCACTCACAACTACTAGGGAAAGCAACCAATCTTTTAAAATAATTTAGAAAACTTATATTAGATGAATTCAAGCTAAAGTAATGTCCATCAAAGAAATTTATTTAAGGATTAAGCTAAAAGCAGTGAATTTGACTTTAAAAGAAATCAAATATAAAATCAATACGACTATAAACCTTAAATTCTTTAAATATCTAATATTCCTAATTTATTGGAAAATTAAAGAGCCAACAAACAGCCCATTTAAAATGAGGTTCCGCAGCCCAAAAAAGAGTAATAAATATAGTTGAAATAAATTTCTGAACATATGGGAGAGTACTCTACAGAAATGGGAAAAATAAATTATTAGAAAATCCACAATGAATAGTAACTATTAACTTCTTTTAATTCTAACTTTACAAGCGAATAAGAATCAGTCATGACCAGTTTCGATTACTCACTACTAGATAGTTAGTTTATTGGAGCGAAGAAGAACCACCAAAAGAATGTTTAAACTATTTCCTAATCAAAAAATTAATTGAGTGGAGAACATTATGAGAAATAGTTTTAAAAAAGAAATAAAAAGTGTTAAGTAGTTGAATTTGGGGGGTAAATAATAAGTAGCATAAGATTTACAATAGTATATTAAAATAGAAAATGGCTAATTTAAGGATGAAAAAGAAAATAATTAACATCAAGGAAATTAAGATGAAGAAGGGGGGAATAACTAAACGAAATTACATTAGCAGACCCAAGTATTTACAATTCCAAATAAATAACAAGTGAAGAACCTTAAAAAAGCAGATAAAATAAAAATAACTATAATGAAAATAATTTAATTTTACAATAAATACAGTGTAGATTCTGCGATTTAATCGAATAAATGAAAAATTTAATGCAAAACTAAACTCTTAAAAGTGATTTACAATTAAAAATATTAAAGAGACTAATCTTCATTTCAGAAAAACTAAACAGAAATAGTATTGAAAAATCGAAAGATAACCTGTTTTGTGAAATTTATTTAGAAGAATGCAGTTTTATCTAGTCTATCGAAACTGATTTAAATCAATAAGAACAAATTAAATAGTTCCTGGTGAAACTAGTATAATTAATTAATTTAAAAATGTCTGAACTCAACTTTGAGTAACTTGAAGAGCAAAAAAATAGTGGAGAAAATATGGAATACAAAAATAAACAGGAAATAAACAAAGGTCACGTATTTGATATTTAAGATTCTAATACTAATTAAAAAAAATAATAAAAAGAAGAAGAAGAAGAACAATAAAATGATGAAAATTTACAACAATAATAAATGATAGAAAATAGTTTAGACACCGAGAAACAGACTATTTAAGGAAGTTAAATAGAATCATAATTTGAAATATAAGGAAATTAAGAAAAAGAAATAGTCACTGAACTTATGAGCTTTAGACCCACGCCTGCTCACTCTCCGTAAAGAGAACATTAACTTACATAAGAAAATCAAACGCTTACTTGTTAATAATAATAATAAGAGGAAGAAAATTCCATTTAATTACATAAGGTAAAAAACGATTTGCAGTCATAGGATGGTAATACAACATCCAAAAATGATGGAAATTTATTTGAAATTTGTAGTTAAAAGTTAAAGCAATTAAAATAATAGCAAGAGCAACTTTGTGACTAATATTAGTTGTAATCGAATAAAAAAGCAGAAAAAAGTGGAAAATGCCTAGAAAGATCAAAAAGTGCAAAATCTATTTTCGAATCTCCTGAACAATTATTCAATTTCCCTCAAACAAACGAAGAAAAAAAAGATATGCACGACAAACTATGATTGAAGGATTGGCGACAAGTGCATAAAATCTAAACGTAATTTATGATTAAGCAAAACAAAAGTAGACCAAATAATGTGAAACGGAAGAGGATACTGAAGACATTGGGGGAAGGAATTCTATAATAAAAAAACTGGAATTTAAATAAAAAGAAATCGAAATGATAGAAGAAGAAATTACGCAGCAATAGCAAATATAGTAATAACTCAAACTATCTTAAAAAGAGGAATCTCAATAAATAAAAGAAGCAATAGTGGATCAAGTACCGGCAAAAGATTAAATCGTTGAAGAAAAAACGGATTCAAATAAATAAGATGAAGCAGCAGTTATCAAACCTACATAAGAAATGACAGAATAAAATTAAAATAACTAATAAAAAGATAATACTGCAGACATTAGCAATACTACCAATAAAATCGCTGCCATCACTGTAGTATCTGGTATTTCTTAATAGTTTAAAGATTCTCTAAAGAAGGAAATAACAGAAAAACCCCAATAGAGAAGAGCTTTGACGGCTCCGAAAATAAGACCTCCAGGTGGAATATCAACATTTTAAGATATTATTGAAATGCAATCAAACAAAAAATCCTAATTAAATACTAGCAGTGTTCCATAAAGTGTTCGATCATCTTCCGTTAAAAAAGTAATAAAGAAAACAATTTTACGTATGAAACTGCTGAGAAGAAGAAACTGAAAAGACAGGGGTCTGAAAATTAAAGCAAAAAATAGTCGGAAGAACAAGTTGCCTTTACTAATTAAACTCCGAACTTCTTGGCTTCAATTATTTAAAGCACAGAAAATGGGAAGCGGGCTAGGGATCAATGTAGTTAAGTTGATGAGATTGAATAAGGTTTGACCTATAGCAGTTAAATTTTGAAACAAAAATTCGAAACTCTTGAAGAAAAAATTAGCAACTTATAAGTACGATAACAAATGCATCGAAAGTCCCTTCCTTAATTTGTGTTTTCTTAAAATTCACTAGTCACTAGTCCTGAATCCTCTGCATAAAAACTATAATAGTAATAATAACAATAGCAAGTGCCCTATCAACAAGTTTCGTTTCAAAATATCTCAAATAATTCTTCTTTCTCCATTGGTCAGGCAAGTTCTCCAAGAGCCGATAGTGAAAACTGCAGTGGGGTAGGCAGTATCTCAGATGGCAAATAATTTTAAAGCTTAAATAGTGTATATGATCGAGACTCTTTTTTTCTTCTAAGCCTCCTTCAGGGAAAAAAGAACTTTATCAACTATAATAACAACAACAACATTAATCTCACTATCGCAATCAAAGTTTCCAGCCCTTCCAATTTTAGGGAAATTTTGAAATGTCTACCGAATTTTCTTTTAAAAAAAAGATAGGAGATAAAATAATAGTGAAGTAAGTAGTTCTTATAATGCATAAAACGGATTTTTAAATTTATAACAGAATGGAGGGGTTAGATCGAATACTAATTAATTACAAAATTCTTCGTTGTAATAAGGAATGGATGATTTGTAAAGGTAATTTTATTCTGTATGTCTTGACAAAAAGCTAAGATTGTCCAAGGATCATATGGCTCAAAAAATACCCATCTGTTTATTGTATAGAAAAGCTTCAAAATAAAATATAAAAAAGAAGACTGGGCCAACTTTATTGATAAGTATTTTAGTGAATTTAACTGTTGAAATTTTTTTGAAAAATATTTTTTATTATAATGTTAATATAAAGTCATTTATAATTTATTTTATTTATACAGTTTATTTTATATTTATAGATAATTTTAACATCATAACCTATTAATATCCAAATTACTATTATTAATTTATAAACATTAATATTTTATATTAATTTATATGTTTGCTTAAATACTAGAAATATGTCTCTTTATTATTTTGCAATTAATACTTTTACTATTTAATAAAATTGATAATTAGATATCAGTAAATTCCATATATTTGAAATAAACAAGCAACACATAATGTAATTTTATGATATGTGCTTATATGGCAAAATTATATTCACAGCATTTAATTAAAAAGTGTAATCTATCGAAAACACACACATAAATTTATTCTACATACAAATTTTTTTATATAAAAAAAAGTTCACAATACATAAATTAAATTATATAAAATAAAAAATAAAAAATGAATTCAGATATTATTGGTATTATTCAAAATTAATTCATAAATATTTTTTGTCAGCATCTTTAAGTTCGGGTTCTCCTTGGATTCTGAAGATTTCTTTAACGGTGGGGATGTTCTTTTCAACATTGACCAAAGATTGGTCTTTGTAGATTTATTGGGTGACTTATTGCATGGCTCCAACGGCAGCTCTCATGTTGTGGTTGGCCCAAATAATCATGGAAATGTCCCAATCTCTGAAGGTATCAGTGGGAGTGGTGTAATATTTGGTGGGGACAATTATAACGGGTAATTTGTTGTTCCAGGCCTATAAAAAAAGTAATTTTTTGAGTTAAAAAATTTAAAAAAAACACACTAAATTATGTGAAGTTACTTTAACGAAAGATTCGATTTCGGAGTGATCACTTCTCTTGGAGTGCATAAGGATGGCATCAGCTCCAGCTTCTCTGTAAGCTTCAGCTCTTTTCAAGGCTTCTTCGAGTCCCCATCCGGCGATGAAGGCTTCGACTCTGGCGACAACTTAGAAATCGGCGTCTTTTTGAGTGTCTTTACAGGCTCTAATTTTGCTGGCGAATTCGGTGATGTTAGCTAATTCTTATTTTCCAGATCCATCATCCAATAAGGAGTTTCTTTGGGGAAAACTTTGTCTTCTAAACAGACTCCGGCAATGTTTCTTTATTCGAGTTTTTTGACCAATCTTCTGGCATTGTTGTAGTTTCCGTATCCGGTGTCTCCGTCGAGTAAAATGGGGATATTTTCAGATCTGTCAGCCATGAATTCTAAGTTGTCTAAGACCTGTTATATTAAAATAATAATAAATCTTTTATATTCAGAATTTCTACCTATTAATGGTTAATTAAACTTTCAAATTTTCGCAATTTTTACTTGAGTCCAAGAAGCTTCATTACTGTCTCTTACTCCGAATTGAGCAGAAATACTCAATCCACTGGCCCAAATTCCTTTGAATCCAGCTTCTTAAACGATGGCGGCAGAAAGTCCGTTGTGGGCTTCCATGATGAATTCAAGATCTTTAGATTAGATCATGTTTTTAAGGAGGGTAGTTCTTTTAACAGCTCCGGAGAAGTTGGCGGTTTATTGAGAGAAGAGTTATTTGGTGACTTGAGCGGTGAATTTTTACATTTTCTTATTTATTTTCAATTAAAATTATTTAATTTTACAAATTTGTTAGGTTTTTTTTTTTTTTAGATTTTTTGAATAATTGTTTATTTTATTATTTATTAAAATTATTATTTTATTTTTTATAAATAATATTATTTATTTTTCTTCTTCTTGTATTTATTCACTTATAATAGCCTGTTACTAAAAATATGCAAATCTGTGATTTAGCAAAGAAAAGCAATGGGGGGAAAAAATATAATTTTAACATAAAATACAAATATTAATCTTTTATGTTTATAAAAACTGCTTTAACGTGTTAAATATAAAATCAACTAAATTCAGCTAATTTAGTGTCATCTACTAAATGACGGAGTTTATATTTATAATAACTGAAAATTAGAGATTTTCTATTATTAATAAAAAAGGGGTGTAATAGTAATTTTTTACATTTTATTTAATTATTTTAAATTAAAATAGAATTTTTTGATTTAAATTATCCATATCTACTTTAAGATTTATTAGATATTTATTAATGATGACATATTTTTTAGTATTATGCGGAATAAGATTTTTATGAATGGGAACATATTAAAGACTTATAGATGTAATTATAGTATTATTGTGTAGAAAAATAGAATCAAGTAGTTAATAATTTAAATATTAGAAATTATTATTTTTTAAATTAAAATTACGAACTTACAAATATGAAAAATAACTAATTATTAATACTAATGAAATTTTTTTTAAATATAATTAATTAAAGAAAATTCATCTTATAATACGAATTAATTTTATTTATTAATTTAATCAGAGGGTTTTGTTTAATTAATTTTTTTAGATAAATTATATCTGATGTAAATAATAATTTATATTATGGATTTTTATAAAATTTAATTAATTTTTTAAATGTAATTATATTTTATTTATTAGTTCAAGAAGAAACCAAAGCTTGTTTGTTTTTCTTATAAAAAAAATAATTTATTTGGACTATAATTCAACTATTATTATCATTAAATTTATATTACTATTATTCAAATGTTAGAAGTTTATAGCATAATTTAAAGTACATCAACAAATTGTTTAAGTTAGGTAATTTTGTCACTTAAATGAGTTTCTTACTTTGTTAAATCTTACTTTAATTATTTATTTTACTAAATTAAAAGCTTATTTTTTTATAAACTTTGTTTATATTGTTTTTTTAATTAATATTAAGCTTCTTCTTCAGCTGTATTAAAATTGGTTATTGCTTTTTAATTTTTTTACCTCTTTTTTTTCAGCTTTTAATCCATTATTATTATTGTTGTTGCTATTACTACTTATATTACTACTACTGTTACTATTTGGTTTATTATTTCCATTACTATTACTATTATTAAGTTTAATGATATTTTACTATTATGATTACTAATTACTATTATTATTATTGTTATTATTTGAATTACTATTATTACTATTCGAATTAACATTACTTATGACATTATTACTTTAATTGTTAAATAATTTACTATCTGGTTTAATGGGACTTACTATTATTGCATTTCCTTTTGTATTTTGTGCTTTTATTTCTAGGTTAGGTTCCTATCTAAAATAAATTTCTGCAGTTCTCATTAAAATTTCCTCTAAATTTAATAATTCTTCAAAAAATTTTTCCTTTACATTCCAAACAAACTTCCATTACCTATTAATTATAATTGCAACTTTATCTTAGATTATTGGAAAGATATATTTTATAAATTGACAATTTTTATATAAAATTAATATATTTATAATTATTTCACCATATAGTTTAATTATTTAAATGGTATTAAACACTAAAACTACTTATTTTTTTATAAATATTATATTATTTTATTTAATATTTAATAATTTTAGTTACACATAAGCTGATGTTTCAGTAAAATCCTCCCTTACTAGCTTAGAATTATCAGTCATGGCCTTAATTTCTGGAAAAGTGTATTACACATAATCTTTTAAGGAATTTGCCAACAAGTTAATAGTAGATTTTTCTTGAGATCCTTTGGATTTGTCATACGAAATCATAAATACATATATTTTTTGCCTGACTTTTTACTACCTACTCTTTAAAATTCTGGCTCATAGGAAAGCCCTTATAGAGCAGGAAAATCATCCTTATTATTACTTAAGGGAAGGTTATTCTTTTTTTTATTTTGAACTTAATATTCTCTTTCTGAATCACTGTCCGTATAAGTTTAATCACTGCTACTCATTATTTATAGTTTTTTAAGTTAATTTTATTTATACTATAGCTTTAAAATTTTTTGAAATTGGTAGATATATATGTATTAAAAATATTTCGTAAATTCGAATTTTTGGTGAAATTTATTATTTTACGACAAATTACTACGTAGTTTTAATATACTAATATTAAACTATGCTAATAATAATAATTAAGTAAGTAAGTATTTTAATATTTAACTAATTTATTTAGTAAACAATACTGCTTTTTATGAGTTATAAGATTAACAATAATATTTTTAGAGATATAAAATAAGCTATTTTTAATTACTTTTTATTGATGTGTAAACAATGTATTAATAATAATAATTTTTATAAACAAATTAGTAATTCACAAAAAATAAAATAAATATTTTACACTTAAATTAATTGAATTCATTTAGAGTCTTATCTGACAAAATCCTCTGTCTAGCTCTATTAATTATGTTCAGTAGGTTAAAGTTAAGGTTATTCAGCCATTTCTTAATATTGATGAGGTTCCTCTTTTTATAAAATTTCAGTATCTTCATTCATTTTATTAGCACTAAATCTTTATTCTCGGTGGTCGGCATTATAATATTGTTCCGGATAGAAAATTCTTTATCGAGGATAACAGATTTCTTTATATATTTTTTAATTTTTAAAATATTTGCGAAATTATATTTTATATTATTTAAATAAAATGAAAATTTACCAGGACAACAAAAAACTGGGAAAGGAGGTTCTCCTGTTTTTTAAAGCTATATATATAAAAAAAAATTAATATTAAATATTTTAATGATAAAAATTAAAGATTTATATTTTACTCTCCAATTGTAGAACCAGATTGATAAGACCCACAAAAGTAAAAGGGTAGCTATCCATATAATTGCTGGGTGATCTCTAATTTCTGCCTATCCTTCTTTTATATAGCTGTTACATTAATCTATTTTCTTATAACCATTCACTCCATACTAGATTTAGCATTGCTATAAGTATTCGGAATCTCCAAGTTTACCAGGAGCACATATTTAAAAGACTTCATTTTTATCTTATTAACAACTGAGATGGACGCAATCAAAATAGCACTTGGTTTTGCATAAATCTACTGAAATACTCGCGCATTTTACATATCTATCATGATCATTTATTTTATTGCATGCTCCTTTTTCTATGTTGTTTTCTATTTAATAGTAACAAATTTAAAAATAAATATTAATAAGTTGAAAGAAATAAAGTAATATAAGAAATATTTATTTATGCAATTTTACCTACTAATCTAGCTTCCACATTTATATAAGCCTCAGGACTAGCTACTTAAACATACATAAATATCTTTTCTGCGCAAAACCCTGCTTCATATGCTATTTCTGTAGACACTTCTGTGCTATCTTTAATTTTTTATATAATCATTATTTATTAGAATTTTAAATATATGCTTAAATATTGCAATTTACAAGAACAAATATTTGAATTCTTCAAACATGCTTCATACATATTAGTTAAACCACATTCTGCAACGTTTATTTCTTTATCTGTAAATAATACAGCCCTAATATCATGAGGCTGAGATATTTCAAATCTCGCTTTTTTAAATCCAGTCTAATAATTTCATTTTTATTAGCTATATTTTTATGTAGATAATTTTAAATTTTCTATTATTTACTCTAAATATGATTTTGGCACATGATGTCAGTGGCAATTTTTAACCATTTCCTATCTTGAATTCTTTTTCAAAAAATGTGCATTGTACATATTCTAAATAATCTTTTATTAAAATAAATTTAGCTAGTTTATGAATTATCATTTAGTTTTATAATATGATTTTAGACATTCTTAATGAATATAATTAAATTATTTTTATAATTTGACATAATTTACTTAATAATATCGCCAATATGAATATAATTTTTATATTTTTTAGCATTTTAGTTTATTACAAATAATATATTGCTACAATATTATGAAATTTAATTAAGCATAATAAACTTTGCTATACTATTAAAATTTTATCATATAATAATGGGTAGATATATAATCTTTTAAAATTATAACTAGTAAAATAATACACATTTTTAAAATATTTTAAAATTTTTTTAATTTTAATAATTTTAAATTTAGTACACTTTTTTGAAAAAAAATATTAAGTAGTATAATATAATTATTAATATCACAAACATTCATTCATTATTTACTTTAAATTACCGAATAATTTTATATTTTAATTATAGTAAAATATATTTCAGTGTAAATTACCTTTTTAAATAAATTATATCATATTTTATCATAATAATATATATATACTATTATTTCAAATATTTTAATATTTATTTTTATTAAAGTAGCCATATAATCGTTTTTAGAGATATTGTTTAATCCAAAGAATAATTGTCAATTAAATTCTTATTGAAAAAAGTTAATTACCTCATTCTTTATTTAATTCATGTGAAATATTAGCTTATAGATAATCTAATTATTTGTTAATTTACAAAAATAATATTTCAATTATTACAACACCGCTTAGAAAAAACATATATCCTAATAATATTATATATAAATATCTTTAGCTATTTATGAACAAAACTTTAGAAAACGGATGGACCTACTATAAGGGTCTGTATAATATTATGCTAACTTCGACTAAAACAGTACTAACAATGAAAAATTTGCTAATGTCATTGACAGAAGCTACTGAAAGTTATGCCAAGTAAATAGATAATATTGCAGAAAACTTTCATAAAGAAATTTCAAATGAAACTACTGAATAAGATGCCCTTGTATTTTACTACCAATATTTGAGCAATTACCTGTTAAAAATGAGTTCTGATTACAAAAATTTGTCCAAAAATGTTAAGTCTGAAATAATAGAACCGTTTGAATTATTTGTAGGCAATATGAGGTAATTCTATAAAATTAAAATATAAAATTTCCATTATTTATTTAAAGAAAAATTAACTTTCAACTAAATAATATTTTTATTTGAAGATAAACTAATAGAAGTGCAGCTACCTAAGGAAAAGAATTATTAATAAAATTAGAAGATTAGAGAGTAGAAGTAATAAAATCTCAAGAATAATACTGGAAATATTCATAGGCAGCCGAAAAATCAGGTAAAATATCATAGTAATTCTTTTTTATTATCAACTTAGCAAAATTGAACTTTAAAATTAAAAAATAACTTATTAGGGGAATAAATAGAAAAGACCATTTTATTGATGGATTAAGGTGTTAAAACATAAAATGATTTACAAAAAGTTAGTGACAAATCAGTAAAACTAAAAATAATGGCTTAGGAATAGGACTAAGTATACAAATAATAGATAGAAAAATGTAATTAATAATGGGAATTGTTTTAGAAGGATTTCCCAGTAATTTTCACCAATTTTGATTATAATGATGAGTCAAGAATTTCCTTTTCAAAATAGACTATTACAAACTTAATTAAGTAAAAATGATTATAATTTTTAAACATAAATATAATAATACTAATATTAAAAACTTATTTATAGATAACTCATACAGTTTTCAGCAGAGTAAAGTGCTTAAGATCTCGTTCACGAAGAGAAACTTAAAGAGTATGAAGATAAATATAGCAAACAAGAAAGTGTCCCTTGTTTGAAATTGTTGTCAAAAGGTCAAGATGACATTTTTTCTAATGTTTAAAAAGAAGAATATGTTAGTTACGAGAAAAAGTAAATAGATTAAGGCTAATCTACAGATGATGATTTTATTTTGATTGGAGTAAAATATAACTAAGATATTATTAAATTACATTTAATAGATAAAATCTAATATTTTAATAACATAATTATAGAAATAGTAATGCATCTAGTTTGAAGATGATAAAAAAAGACTCAACAAAATTATAAATGATATTTTTGATAATTCTCAGGAAAAAATAGGTTTTAATTTAATGAAACGAAATCCCAGTACCTCTTCTTCTTAAAGCAACTTAGATGAGGAAAAAAAAGAGGAATTCAAAAATGACAAATCTAATATGTCAACCTCTTAGTAGTCTTCAGATAAAGAATCTAAATAGTCAACTTAGTCTAGCAATTCGTAATAAAATAAAGAATAGTAGCTTTCGTCATTTATTACTAATGCTCTAAAAAACCGAAAACATAGAATTTACTTTTTAGAATCATTGTGGAAAAAACTGTAAGAAAATAAGTAGTACCATTTTCACTGTAAAAATAATTATAATTATACTAATGTAAATTTTACATAAGGTGTTGTTATTTTTATATAGGTGTCGAAGAAAAGTTTAATGAACTTTTAGAAATTTTGAAAATTTCAATTCAAGAAAATCAGAATTCTGAAGAGTTCCAACCAGATGAATTTTATTATGTTTTGTAAATTTCTTCGAGAATAACCAAAAAGCCGAATAATTTAAAAAAACAATAAGACTCAATTGTATTTTCTCAATCACTATCCAAAAAATTGAATAAATTGGACATTTTTCAACAAGAATCCAATTGGATAGCTTTATATGAGTATATTTCAAATAAAAAGACAGAAGAAAAAGTATAAAAAAGAAAATCAATATTATCATAAAGGTAAAATCAGAATGCTGGTTTAATTAAAGGAAATGTAAAGAAAGGATTATAAATGGTCACTAAAGGGTTTGGTTTTGGTCTCTCAGCTCTTGGAATTGTAGACTCAAAGGAAAAGAAGGTAAAATTTGTATAATTACTATTGATTTTTTATTTATAAAACTATGAATATTTTGTTAATTTTTAGCAAGAAGAAATCTAAATTAATGAAATAGAAAAAAATGAAATTGTTTACTTTATTTTGTAAGATATAAACACTTTCGTTTTAAATTTAGAATTACCTACTGAATTTTCTACGAATCTTATTATTGATATGTCAACTTCAAAGAATATAGCGAATGAATAAATACAAACATTATTGGAAAA
The DNA here is from genome assembly GCA_037039885.1 of Miamiensis avidus. Lineage (NCBI taxonomy): Eukaryota > Ciliophora > Oligohymenophorea > Philasterida > Glauconematidae > Miamiensis > Miamiensis avidus. The sequence continues at coordinate 1,620,613 of JAWVGU010000186.1, read as the reverse complement.
ACTGGAAGATAAAAAGAATGATGAATTTAGAAGGTCCTTTTATTCATACAAAAGAAAGTAGCAAAAAAAGAGGCCAAAGTAATAAGGGCTCATGCTAGTTACATTAACAAAGCTATTTACGCTGTATACATATTTTAGAATATATATTTTTTATCATATATAAAGGTAGATTTTTAAGTATATATATTAAATAGATAAAAGGAAGCTTGAAATTTTTAAATTCCAATGATAAGCCTTATAATCTATAATTAGTCAATAGAGAGTTCAGAAAATAATTAGAAAAGAAGATATTTAAAATGTATCTATTAAGAGATTTGAAAATAAATACTATGTTGCAAGATAAACGAACATAAGTATATAGAGCATGGTTAAAAACCTACTTATTTGATATGGATTATGAAAAGCTAAAAAAAATATGTTTGATGCTCAGAAAGGTAGAGAGAAATAATTGAGAATAGAAGAAATTATCGATTTAGATGTGTTGAGGTAATATTATAATTGAAATTTAATTATCATATATATGCATATTTATTAGCATATCATTTCTCATTATAGATCTTTACATATTCACAAGCAAGATATATCATAAGAAATACTTTAAAATTTACTTAAAACCTTTGCTCATTCTAACCAAGTTATATCCTATTGTTAGGGAATGAACTATATTGCAGGATTTTTATATCTCATTATAAGAGATGAAGCTGAAACTTATAAATAGTTTCACATTATTATGAATTTGTATTTCTAAGATTTATTCACCAACTAGTTTTAAAGACTCAAAATTATGTTTTACTAGTTATCTAGATTACTTTCAATCTTCCTTCCACAATTATCAGATCATCTTAAATAGGAAGGAGTCGATCCTGAATACTACGCAACTGGATGGTTTATTACCATATTCACCTCTGTATTTTAATATGCACTCTAATCCCATGTTTTGCTTGTGAGAATTTTTTTTATAAATTTAAAACTATATTATATTATATTCATTAATGATTAATAATTTAAAAGATCATTTGGGATATATTTATTATTGAAGGATGGAAAGGATTCTTTAAATGTATTTTATGGATTCTGTAACATCACTAAGGTGCTTTATTGACCATGTAATTTGATGAATTGTTGAACTATTTAGGAGAAATTATTAAATCTGAATTTTTCTAACTTGATCAATACGAACTCATAGAAAGAGGGGTTATTCCTTAGATTGACGACATAAAATAAGAAATTATGCAATTTAATATTAGTTAAACATTTTTAAATAATATAGAATAAGAATACCAGTGCTTCTAAGTTAATTTAAATACAAAGTTAAAGAATAGATCGCATATTAAAGATGGGAAAAGCAATCACTGATGCATATCATATTTAGATATATTTTTATTATATTCCATTAATTAATTATTATTTTAAATTTCATATAGATCCATTCTAATTACATAATTTTTATATACTATTTTAATTAAAATCGAATTCTAGAAATTTTATATATTTATTAATTAAAATCGAAGTAAAAAAACTCTATTTCTATTTTCTTTATATTCTATGTATATTATCCTATCCATATTAAAAACAACAAAATTTATTAATTAGTTGATAAAATATTTTTTTTATTACGAGACTCTAAAAATAAATAAAAAAATATAGATAATGGCTCTTGACAGAATTGCTAGAATATATAAAGAAAAAATAAATACACCCTTAATAAATAGCATCCCTAAAAATCTAACTCCTAATTAGTTGACGTTTATAGGATTTATATTAGGATTGTTTTCTCCGCTTTTATGTGCATTGGGATTATATAAATATGCAATATTATTTTGGACACTAAATAGATTTATTGATGGGATTGATGGTATTTAAAATATTTTAATATAACATAGGTTTATGAAATTAAAATGAAATAATATTATATATATAGAGAATACTAATTTTCATATCTATATAATAAATTATTTAAAAGAATTTGTTCATATGTTTTTTTTATTAAATTAAATATATTATATTAATATTAGGAACATATGCACGTGTAACAAATAGAGTTTCAGAATATGGAGGATATTTAGATATAGTTTTTGATTTCATAGTAAAATAATTAAAAACGAATTTATTAATTATATTTTTGTGATTTTTTTTTTAATTTTAAAATTATATTATATAATTATAATTAAATATTTAATATTTTATATCTAGATTTATTGTCTCATTCCTATAGGAATAAGTTACGATAAAGATGAAAAAGTAGTTTATTTATTATGTTCATATTTGATATCTACATTTTGTGTCAATGTTGTTTGCCAATTTTTCCTTTCTGCTATTTTGGAATAAAAAAATTCAGGAGTAAGTTATTCATATAAGTGTGTTTAATTATAAATCAATAAATAGGAATAATATAATTATTTTGTTTAAGGCTAAAAACTAAGGGGAAATGACGACTGTCACATTTCCTCCTGCATTAATAGAAGGGACTGAAACAGTTATTTTCTTTTACTTATTCTTACTATTCAATCAATATATAGTAATATAATAATATTTAGTAATTAAATAAAAATAAAAAATAATTTATATTTATTTAAATTTAAGATTATATTGTTTTCGGCAATGAGTATTGGTGTTTCTATAAATGTTATACAACGGCTAAGAGATGCTTATAGAATTTTAGAACTTTTGCCTAAATAATAATAAACAAAATAAAAATGACTTTTATTTTAATTTTTCTGATTATATTTTAATTTCTTATTTATTAGAATTGTTACAATAATTTATTAATATAAAAATATCTTTATTTTTTTTTATTAATTTTATTGATGTTTTTAGTATTTAATAATATAAATCTATAAAATTATTATGAATTAATAATTGAATTGATTTCAATGGATAAATAATCTAAAATAATTTATATTATTATTTTTAAAAATAAATAAAACCCAATAATAGAATTAAATGTAAGAATTGAAATTGGATTACATATAAAACAAATAAAATCGCTAAATACATGATATTAGAATTATTATGTTTCTTAAAAATATTATATAAGTAGTTATTAAAATAAAATAAAATTTATAATGGATAATAGACTGTGACTAGAATATAATAAAAAATTTAAAAAGAAAAAGTAGTATTTTAATTAATTCTATAATGTTAAATATATTTTTCGCATTGATTAAGCAAATATAATTATAATAAATTATAAATAAATAAATTATAAAATAAAATAATTTAATTTGTTATATTAAATATGATTTAATGTAATATAAATTTAAAATTAATAGTTTAATGTTAATTTCTAGTTTTAATTTAAGTAGAATAAGACATATTATAAATTAATAAGTTAAACAAATATTATAATATAATATATTAAAAAAATTAAACTGCATTAAATAAAATTTGGAATTCAAAATATTATTTATTATTTTAAATAAAATACAATTAGATCATATTATTGAAATAGTAAACTCATATGTATTACACAGAGAAAAAAAACAACCATTTAATATATGCTGCTTAAATATCAATAGCGGTTATGGTAATATTTTCAATTGTAAATATAATCGATTAGTTTACAGTTGGTTAAGAAGATGCCTATTGGGGAACACTGACGTCATGTATATTAGCAATAATAGCATGTGGATTCGGTATATATGCGTTTATATAGTAGATATCGCGATTTACACTCATATTCTGTGTTGTGTACAGTGGAATTACTGGATTAACAGCTTTTTTGTATATTTTGGGAGCTGCTTTTATAATAAAGGACATAAAAAAAGAGAGCGCCTCTCATAAGTTCAGAACTTGGTTTTATATTGCAAGTAAACTAAACTTTTTATTCTATAAAATATAATATAAAAAATTTTAAAATTTTTACTAGTGAGTTTATAAATTATTGGAAATATAATAACATGTGTCATATGCTTTTTGGCTCATAAAGAAATTAATAGATAAAATAATGAAGAAGAATAATTATTTCTGGCCGGATCTTAAGTTCAACCAAATTCAGTTATTTTTGGATAAAATTAAAATGATGTTCACCAGTCTTATTAATTGCCTTAGGAATAAAATTCCTTTTAGAATTCTTTCTACTCGTAGAAATAATAGCGCTAATAAAATTATTATGATTACTGAATATAGATATAATATTACAAAATTATTATTTATTAGATTAAAAATAGTGAATCTCTTTAATTTATAAATAAATTTAAAAATTCAAACTTCTAAATAAATTTTTTTTTTTTTTTTTAATATAGAAATTTTTATTAATTTAAAATATTTATTATTATTATAGTAAAAAAAAGTTTGGATTATTAGTAAAATATAATAATAATATATATTTAAAGAATTAATTATTACTAAAAAATTATATCTGATTTTAAAATAAAATGTTTATATTTAAGTTTATAAATAATCAATTCAAATTGAAATGGATTGTACATTAGGTTTATTGATACAGTTATAATTTTGGTTTTTATTGTTTTTATTTACATAGTTAATTGTTATTAGTTATTAGATAATTTTGTCTTCGCCATAAAAATATGAAAGTTCTATTTCAATATACTTCGACAGCAATGGGGAAAGAAAATATAATACTGGAGTTTTTGACTCTCATTAACAAAATTTTTTTAATAATATAGTTCGATGTAGGGATTTCCTAGGAAAAATCAGGATTATTTTTTAGAATAAAGTTGAGAACGAACATATTATTAGATTAAACAGAAAGAGTAGGAGGGTGAATTTAGAGTTTATAGGGTTCTTCTAATTATTGCTTATTTTCTAATTCGGGATTACTATACCATTCAAACTCCATATTGAGCATACCCCCATAGGTGTTTTTGAAAGGAATTTTAGCATCCTAATATTAATTAAAATATATAATTTGTGAATTTTTTGTTAATAAAGTAATCAAAATTACCTATTTTTTTCCTTTTTTATGGCAACTTTAATTACATTGCATGAATCTTAAGAATTGTATAGAGATTTAGCACAAACTATATTAGGAATTTCTACAAAACATTTAATAGGACATGTGTATTGGTTTTCAAGACCTTAAACTGAAACCTAGACTTATCCCTTTATAAGGCCATCAACCTTAGTATTGGGAACTTTCAATGCCACTTTATAAAATACTGATTTATAAGGAGGGATAATAGCTCCTAATTTTTCAGTATAATCAAATCCAGTAGTTTTTCTGATGGAATATACATATTCATCATTGTTATCAAACTCATTGTTGAGGCAGAGTACTAAGGTCTATTATTATTAAAATAATACATGTGATTAATTGCTTCAATTTAAATATTATTAATTAATAAATTAACAAGCAAACTAATTTACTTTAACGACTAAAGACTGGTTAGTTTTATTCTTGATTTCAAAATTTTCTTCGAATATATTAGAAGGAAGAACAATTCCAAAGTTAACGTTGCTTTAACTTATGGTTAAAAGATCTTCCACCTAGGTGTTTTCAGGAAATTCATTGGCAATTTATTTTTAAAGGTCTGCCATAACTTTTCTTTATTTTATTTATTCTAATATTTAATAAGTTTATTCTGAAGAGGTTTTAGTGCCTTTATCAGTAGAGGGAGAAGATTTTTTCTAAGCTTCAGATGATTGAGATTATTATTCTTGTAGTGGTTATTTTTATTATTGTTGCTATTATGATTATTATCCAGATTTATTAGTGGTTATTGAAGAAGGAGAAGAATTTTTGGGAGAGATATTTAACTAATCATGAGAATTTTCCTTGTTTTCTTTGTTTTCCTTTTTAGATTAGCTGGGAGATGAATTTTTTTAATACTTTTCGTCTTTAGGTTATGTGTCTTTTTCCACAGTTTGTTTGCAATTACTATTATTTTAATTATTCTATAATTTTGAGTTTTCTTGCAAAACTTCTTTCAAAAGAGAATTTATTAAATTATCAGTAACATCTTTTTCGCTTTTAGATATTTATTTTAAGGATTGCAAAATTTCAGAATTTTAGGATTTCGAGTCTTCTTAGATTTCATTTTCTTTTTTTATAATTAAAATTATTTTAGTGAAAAATAATATAGTAAAATTATTTTTGTTGGATAGTTTTAAAATACAATAAAATAAATTTTCTATTAAACTATTATAATATTGCAATTATTATTAAAATTTATTCATCAAGTTAATTATATTATAACTAGTTATGAAAAATATTTATTAGCCAATAGCCTATTTCTTTTTGTACATGAATTAAATAAGATTAGTGAAAATATATTTAAAAAAAAATTATAGAAATTTCAAAATACTTATTTAAAATATATAAAAATGATATTTTTTTATTTTACTTTGTTCTTATTGAAAGTCATTTTCCTTATTACTTATATCAACTGCACTTTCTTCCTATTAAGACTAGGATTCTTGATTAAACTATTGAATTGCTTCAAATTCGGTGGGAAGTACTTCAGGAGTATTGAAAGATTCCTAGTGAGCTTCTGCAAGTGTTGTTTCTAATTAGATTGTGTCCATTATAGTGTAAATACAATAAAAAATGATGGTTTTATTTTCCTTTTGGTTAACACAATAATATAAAATTATTATTTAAATGTTTATTTATTTATTTGTTTGTTTGTTAATTTATTTGTTTTTCGTTTTTATTTATTATACTGCTTAAGTGTTATATATTGTTGTTTTATAAGGTAAACTCATGTAACAATTTTAATTGCCTTTTTTGATATATTAATTGCTTAAAAATAATTTTATTTTCATTTAATTAACAACTACTTTTTTAACCGTAATTTCGAATATTATTTCAATATAAACTAATTCTATGGATAAATTAAACGAATTATCTAAATCATTGCATAATAATTAATAAATAATGACTTATTATTTCGGAATGAAAAAGCCTCTAATTTAATCTATTCATTTAAGAAAATTATTATTAAATATATACATTCCATTATTTCTTTATAAAATTTATATAGAAAATATATAATAATAATCAAATAAATAAATAAATCAAGAAATATCCTTAAAGGAAACTTTTGAATTTGCCCTTGTGGGTTTGGCACCAAGCATTTATTAACCATTTAGATTAGGTTTAGAAGAAGTAGATTTTAATGATTTTGAAGTTTCGCTTTGTAATTTTTGCTAATAATTTTCGCTTTAAGTTAATTTGGATTGGCTCTTCTTTAACTAAACTTTTTTGAGTGTATTATTAATTACTTATATAGTTTTGGGATTAAAGTATGACTTTCCAAAATTAACTCCTACTTTGTTGTTTTTTTTCAAAGTTTTTTTTACAAGCATTTTCATTTGTACTATTGTGATGTACCCCTATAATCCTTTTCTATAAATGGCGTAACCCTTTAATACATTTTCTAAATTGTTGTGAGGAAAGTATATAATATAGCTCTTCATAGTATCTATATCTATATTGAGTTGTATAACTTGTTCTTCTAAATACCTATTATCACTCATTTCCAATTACTCTTCATGAATATTAGGTATTTTACTATTTACAAGCTAAGGTGCTATCTATTTATCCTAATAATATAAAAAATTTTCTTATTATTAATAAAAATTTATTTTTTTTACTACCTTGGAACTTTTTCTTTTGATATTTTAATTTATCACATTAAGCCATGATTTTTCAAATTGTTGTTACTATTTCGCTCTTGCTTTATTCTAATAGATTCGAAGCACAGGACTTTGATTCATGGATATTTTGTGTTACTCGAAGGTAGATTCCATCATAGGATTGATACCACTGATCACTTTGGATTTGTCATTATTATTATTATTTACAAATGATTGGTGATTGGGAAAGAAAACCTAGTGACTTTGCCTTCTCATACTAATAATAGGAGATCTCTACACTCCCTTCATATAATTCTTACTTCTACTACTGTGTCGCACTTAAAATCCTTGGAATACTTCAGATTTTTTTCTAAATTGATAATTAATATTTATAGCAATTGTATAGAAAGTTAAATATTTATATTTAATAGTTATAGTTTTATGTTTTATTACTGCTCATAAAACTTTTAGCTGGTGGGAGCACATGAATTTTTTTCTATTAACTTGATTCCAGGCGTGGACTCTTTTCTATATTAGACAGTCTTTTGATTGAAGAAATAGGATGACAAGCCTCAATTTCCAATAGACTTTACTTTTTAGATGAAATTTCCGACTAAGAAGGTATGGTGTGATTCGTATTAGTTTTTTTCGGATACCACTTTAACTCTGGTGTTTTTAGTTTTAGTTATTAGCTTTAAGGTTCATTCCTTTTTTTTCCATAGCCTATTAAATTTGTTGAACTCTGGAAAGCGATAGGGCCGTGGATGATCTTGAAGTTTATCTTTTATAATGTTATCTTTTGAATTGGCTTTTTTATTAAGAATTCTCCAAATCTATATCGCTAACATCTTTGCTGTAATTCAGAGAATCCGTCATTTAGCTATGTTAATATAATTATTGCTAGCTTTTATAATTTTTTTATGGATTTCCACTCCTTTGAGGTGTATTATTAGATTCTTTATTTAATGAAATTTAATTAAGGAGGATATTTTGTTAATTTTAAAGTTAAGGACTTATACTTAATATGCCATGGTCTTATTGGCTTTATGTTCCTTCCTCTTCATCTTCTTAAGATATTTTGACCATATAAGGTGAAGATTTTTCTTGCTTTTTTAATTAAGGTGGATGCGATTCTATATACTCATTACAAAGCTATATTTGTTTTTGGGACAATTACTACTACTATTACGATTAGTTTTCCTCTTTTTCAATGTCGTATGTCTCAGATAGTTAGGTTAAGGAAGATATGGAATCGATATTGGACTAAGTCTTTTTCTTTGAAGAGAGTTTTTCTTTAGAAACACTCTGAAGTGATTATGTATTATTATTGTTTAGGTTTTTGAATGATTTTTTATAAGAACTTTTCTTCTTTTTCCTAAGACTATTTCTATTAGAGGAAATGTGTCCATCTTAGCAACTATCTGAGAACCCACTGTTGCTATTAGCTTTATTGTTGTTGGAAATTATTTCCTTAAGTGTCTATTTTTCCTGCTTTTAAGTGCTGGAATTTCTGTTTAGCTTATTAAAATCAGAGTCTAATTCTTATACTTTATTTTCGGTCGTGGTTTCGCTCTCTTCAGAATCGGAATTACTCGTTAAATAGTCGTCCTCATTGTCTTCGCTTTAAATTTATGAATTTTATTCTGAAATTTTGTTTCCATCTTCATCTTCTCCCTCGACATCAAATTCTTCTTCATCATCATCTTCATCTTCATTTTCCGACAAAAAGTAGTTTTGCACTATATAAATGATTTCTTGCTGTAAATTGGCATTGTAAAATTAAGGAAATTGCTTTTTTTTTAGCTTTCTTTCATAGGGACTTCTCATATGTTCCATTGACTATTGGTATCTTTAAATTATCTTACCCTTATTTAATGCCAATTTCAATAACGGGCACTCATGAATATCATGAGTAAACTTTTAGCACCCTTCACATTTTGATTAGAGACCAGCCACATCATTGTATATACGGGCTAAAAAAATTGAAATTGAAATTGAAATTGAAATTATTATTTTTATTTGTTTAGTTTCAATAACTCTACCCTTATCGCTTAATTAGCAAAACTATTCATAATCGCTCGGATATTTTTTTATCACTTTTAGAAAATCTTCCCTATCTAAATAAGAAACTATGCTAATACCCTGACTTCTCATGGTAAAGGTTCTGAGTTTTCCTGTGTAGAATCCTACTTCTCCGAAAACTGCCCACTCTTAAAACTCCTTAGTCACCACGGGAGTTGAAGATAAATCCAGGATATTTTTCTTAAAATGCACTTACTAGACTAATAGAATAAAAATATAATATATAAAAAGTTGATAGTTTTTATAATAAAAAAAATCAAACAACAAATTGCATTTTATTATTAGAATTACAATTTCCCTTAACAATGAAAAATAATTTATCCGAAAGATCATTCACATGGAAAATAATTTCTTCATTGGCGCATCGTTTTTCACGCATATACAGTGCAAGGTCATTTATAAACTCCTTGCTATAGTTTTAATAAAATATTTTGCTTCTGCTTAGAATTTACCCATATATATTCTTGTATACTTCATGCTTTAAATTGACGTTTAATTTTTAAATAATTTGTTTGCCCTCCTCATTATACTCATTTTCTTGAGAAAAAATGTACTAAAAATATTTTCGTACTTTCGTTTTCAATAGTGGATTAAGTTGTCTCTTCTCCATATAGGAGTTTAAAACGGTCATTTTTTATTTATAAGCGTTGTTTTTCCTGCTTCTTTATTTCAAAATATCTCCTATCGAAGTCATCGAATAGGCGAAAAAAAATGAAGACAATAAAGCGGCCACAGTTACAAACTATTTTTCCTAAGTTGTTGCAGCATTTATGTCTCCATATCCAATTGTACTCATTGTGACAACACTTAAAAAAAACAATTAAATTAATAATTAAAAAATACTTCCCTTTTTTCATTTTTACCTGAAATATAAGGCGTCCCAATAATAAGCTGACCATTTCTTTAAATTAACAGTTTCAGTCTTCCCTATCCAAGTATTGCCAAAATCTGTTGAGGAAATATAAAAAATTTAACAATGGATAATTATAGCTTTTGCTAATAATTATTAATACTATTAAAAATTTACTATATTCTTAAATCTCAATCCGGGCTACTAAATACCACGCACAGGCTAAAAAATGGCACATAAATATAATGAAAATAATTAAACGAAGCATATCACTCAATCCTTCAACTCTTTCTCTTAATCTAAACCTCTCTTCTAACTCAGCATACATATGCACTATATCAAAAAATCTTAAAACTAGAGCCATTTCCAACCAAGAAAGCTCTGGTATATATCTTCCTAAAACATAGGCAGACACTATGGTTCCATCCCAACTGAAATTTTTAAAAAAAAAATTGGGATCAGTCTCATTAATTAATGGGATATAATTACATAAATCTCCCTTTCAAATAATTTAAAAAATAATTGTTCTTTCAGTAATAATATGGCCGTGCTGATAAAATGCAGTGTTAAATTTCAATATTATTTCAACAATGAATGCATAATCTAAATAATAGAATTTAAATTCATTATTATTTTAAGAAATTATAACTTAATTTAAAATTTCTACTCGGAATGCTATCAAACAAAAGATCCTAAATTTAATTTTCTTGTGATTTTCCTACTAAAAAGCAAGTTTTAAGGGGAACAAAAATATATTTAAAACCAGAAGAAAAAATATCAAAAAGGACCATATAGTGCTAAATATTGAATTCTATTAAAATAAAAAAAGTATAATTAACCAAGTTATTATGACTTTAAAAAAAAACAAAAAATATCAATTAATTATTTGGTTTAATTTTACTGGCATCATAACTGCATCTATTCGGTTTAGACCTAATCCAATAATTATATACTTTTATATCCATTGGAATAGGAATATTTCTATAAAATATATTAAATATTTAACCATAAAATAAATATAAAGTATTTGTCAATATATAATTCTAATAAAAACAAGTATTATTACGCTTTAATCTTAACACATTCAACTCCCATTTACTAGGTTTCTAATAAATTTATTTATTAAAAATAACCCTAAAGTATTACTGAAAAAATAAACAATTTTTTTAATTATACATGGTTATTAAAGGCACCCTTATGATAAAAATAAAGATAGTCAGAACTCTAGTCATTAATCAAATCAAATAAAGGAGGGGATAGCTATTTGAATTTTAATTTAGTTGACATCCTATTTTTAAAAAAACAATAATTTATTCTAATTTTAAATTTATAGTTTAAATTCCAATTAAACATATCAATTATGAATATCAAAATTTATAAGCTATTTTTTATAATATATTAATTAAATATCTGCTCCTCACTAATGTACAGTTTAAAATAAAAGAACAAGAATAGTTACCCTTTCATTTAATTTATAAATTTTCGAATATAAAATAAACTGAAGTTTAATCCGAGTCTAGGCCGAACCATCTTTTTTTTTTAATTTCTTTTACTACTTTTATCCTCATTAACACTTAACCCGGTAATTTATGACTGCAACTAAGAATTGACTTTTTAAAAATGACTCGATTAAAACATTGGCCTCATTTAATCTTATATTAACGTAGGCCTTTTTTTAAATCTATGGATATTTGTTTTATCTTAGTGTGTATCATCTTTCAATGATTTATATTCTGTATTCTCTTGGCTTAGAAGTTAAGATTCCAAACGAATTGAATTCTATGAGGATAAAGGCCTCTTTATTTATAGTGGATTTATTGAATCATCCTATCTTTCATTATAATCACTAGATGGAGTATTCATTTTTTATTTTTTATATTATAATGAAATTATTTTATTTATATGTTTGTTATTATTTAGTTTTTTGAGTTAGTATTTATTTTCTATAATGCATAATATGGAAATAATTAGTTATACATAGATTAATTTTTAAAGTCACATAAAGCTTTCATATTGTTACATAGGTAATGGGAGTTTAATAAAAACTGATTATTATATATATTAGGACTTCTTATATAATAAATAATAAATGTACAATATTATAATAATATAATATTTTATAAAATGCAAAGATAACATAATAAAATCATAAATAAGAATTGGGGGAACCAATGTTCTAATACGTTCTAATAAAATAAAAAAGAATAGTTTTAAAAAATAATACAAACCAATAAATTTATAAAAAATCATTTATACTTTTTATAACATATAATATAATTTGTAATTATTTATAAATCTATAAAATAAATATGGGTTTTTCTATAATATTATTTATCAAATTAAGTAATAAAAATTATAAGTATGATAAAAAATTGATTATATAATTATTATGTATTAAATTAGTTAAATAAAAATGTTTTTTAAAATATAATTTGTTAATATTTCTATTATTTTAAAGAATATATGTGATTTCCTTTATAATTAGTGAGCATTGCCATAGTTTCACTTTTCTATAACTAAACTATTAAGGACATCACACAATTCTTAGAATTACTCCTCTTCCTCTTACTCTTACTATACAAACATATGCTATATTTTAATCATTTCATCATTATACAAACTTGCCCTATTCACAGCATCATTAAGTTTTTTTTTAGTTATGGTTCTTTCACTTCCTTATGTTCTACTTGGATATTCGGTTTCAGTGGTTTACTACTCAGGCGAAGAGGGCTTATCTTACACTGTTTACTTTTTATAATTAAAATTGTTAGATATGGTGGATCCAAATCTGTGCGAGCTTCTACTTTCACTCTTAACCAGTGGCCTTCTAGTACTATTACTTGTATGAATACTGTTATTTTCATTATTTTAATTATTGTCTTTTAAGTTATTGTTATTTTTGTTGGTATTCAATCTGCTTTCTAACAAATTGTTGTAGGCACCGTTAGGAAAGTTGAAAGGCCTCTTTATGTTGAATCCTTCTGAAGTTTTCATAAAATTATTAAGAGTTTTAAAGCCCTATTGAGAAGAATTAGCCCTTCCCATTTTCTAAACACTAACTGTATATGGTGCAAAATTATTATATCCGAGCTTTCCTTCACCTTTTTTGCTTAAAGAATTAGCAGAATTTTGCAATCCTAAATACTAATTCTTTCTTTGTTACTAAAAAGTTTGCAAAGTTCTACCTATTGGCTCGAATTTCTTCAAGCCATCCTAATTTCGAGTGCCTAAATCAAACCCTTCCAGTTTATAACTTTTCTTTTAATCTTACAGAGAAGATCTAGTTCCTGCAGTATTTTTTTCTTGATTTTACTTATAAAAAGGGCAAAGTATTAATACATTAATTTTAAATTTTATATGCTTAGTATTTTAGCATTAAAATATTCTATACAGTTCCATTAATAAAATTTTTTGATGGAATTTTCGGATTTTTTGTTTATATTTTTATTAGTTTTGCAAATAATATAATATAATTATCATAAAAAGAGAAGTAGTTATATACTGCTTAGTTTAATAATAATTTTTACTGGGAAAAAATTGTCCACTGTACTTTCTGCCCTTCTGAGTGGCTTATATCCATTTTAGCCTCTAAGTGTTATTTTATTGTTTGTGTTTCCATTTGACTTAGTTGTTAAGGGAAATTTATTAATTGAATTATGATACTTAAGTTGAAATAATTTAACTTTTTTATTCTAATCAACGTGAGTGTCTTACTTTTATAAAAATATATCATATTAGTTTTATTTATATGCTTAAATGCATTTAAAAAAACAATGTTTTAGATTTTACTTCTGCTACTTCCATTAAAATTTATAATTTATAATTAGTACTGCCAGATCTAATGCACTGTTTTCTTTTTCTTTTTTTTGTTTTATTTATTTATTTATTATTAGATTAATATTTATTATTAATATTTAACAATTCTTTACTAAAGGAGTATTCTCTATTTGTATAATAAAAAGGAATTGCATAAAAATAATAATAATAAACAAACCAATTTCTCCATAATCTTGTTAATACTCTGATAAATAATATTACATAATAAAACCAGAAAAAATACTCTAAAATTATATTTTGTGTTTACTATTTGTTGGTTCACATAATTTTATTTTATTTCGTTTTAATAATAAATTAACCCATCATTTCAACACTTTCATTCATATATTATAATTTTATATTCTATATAAAATTTTGACTGTTTATATTTACATAAAAAAACAATAAAATAAAAAAATATATTAATATTCATCTATATCTATTAGGGCCATGATATTTTGAGTAAAATCCCTAATATGATTTATTGGCTCCTTTTTAATATTCTTAGTTTCCATATCTAACTTCTTCTTTTCTATAATGTCTATCATTATAAATATTATCATTGTCAATAATGTATGACTTTTGAACAGGGATATATATATCTTTTTATAAATAGTTTTTATTAATTTATGTAGATCTATTATATTATTTTTGATTATTAGCTAAATCTTCGTTATATCGTTAAAATTTATCTGCATAATAATTGTCATAAGATATTCTATCACACAATCCAAAAACAGCTTGGTACGTTTTATATGGCTAAAAATTATGTGTCTCCCATTATTAAGGATCATTAATATTGAACTTTCTTTCTTTTATTTCTCTGTCACTTATATAGTTAAATTTTTAGTCTCTAAAATAATTGGAATCTAATGATAAATATTTTTGTTCGTAGCAATTATATTGTTATTATTCAATAGGTTTAGATGTATAATACGGGGAATATGCGCTTCCGTAATGCATTTATTTTTTATAAAATATTCTTTGTTTATAAACAATTATATGAATTTTTTTTTAGTTTATTTTATTGACTTTTAAGTATTATTTTTACAATTATAATTCTATAACACAGAAAAAAAATAACTAACATAAAATAAATTTTACTTTACCTATTAAATTAAAATATATAGCAAAATATATATTTAGGTCCAGCTATTTATTATTTTATTGAAAGCAGAAGAAATAAGAAATTATAAAATTTAATAAATATAACTTTTTATTAAATTATTATTATAATATATCAATGATCATATTTAGTAGATCTATATTTGTAGTATGATTTATATCCAGTTAAAGGAATACTAGTCGATCTGGGATCTTTCATACTTCCATACCTTATATTAGAATATCCTAAAGTATTGTCATTTCCCAATGTGCATCCTCCCTCATAGCATATATGATGTTTTCCTTATATGGATCTCATTTGTTTGGGAAGTTTATTTTATTGTATATTATATATTGTATTCTTTTGAGGAATAATAGATTATACTTATTTCTAATAGTGTAAATCATGAATATGGGCCTATGATCCCCCAATCTTTGGGTATGGATAAGAAATGTTTTAATTACATGGCTAATTCATCACACAGGTTTATGAATCATCTATTATGCTAATTTTTGGATAATTATCTATTTCTGGCTTAAAATACTGGAGTTGAGATGATTAAATTGGATCCTAATGATGCTCAAATCTTTATAACTCTTGATATATATCATTTGTCCACTCATCTATTTATCCAGCCCTGGGGAATTTATATGCAGACTCATAATACTAGTGGTCATAATACTTTTTTTTAGGGCCTTGTGGACTTTAATATATAATTTACGGTGAGAAATAAGGTCTATATGTGCTATTATAATTTAATTGCATTTTTTTGGTTTCTATTAATAATATATATATATGTAATTTCTCAATTATTAATAAAGGGAAAAACAAGAAGAATAAATGATTGTGCAGTATAATATTTTTGCAGCATTTTATAATTTAATAAGGAAAATTAATAATTTGTACATATTTATATATATTCCAATATTTCAATTGATAAAATGTTTTCTTGGTTTATGATAATTAGAGTAATATCCGGTTTTAATATCATTATTTCTATAGAGATACCCATTTCTTGTATTTGTATACCTTGGAGTACTGTTTAAATCATCTAAATCATCTACAACATATTATTTACGAACAGGCTAATATGTTGTTATAGGTACATAGTCAATTTCATGTCGTATTTCTTGAAATTCTGTTTGTTATCTATTCGATACCGGGCTATAGTGTATACTCTATTAATGAATAGGACAAAATTCTGACTAAGATCTTCTCATCGGAGAGAATTGTTAACCTTATGATACCATCTATTGTTCTTAGTTTATATATATAGGATTCCTTGGAATTGTGACTTAATAGTTATATTTATCTTTTAATCGGCTAACAAATGGAGAAGATTAATGAATTTATTATCCTATACATGGCTATGGAATACACTGTGATCTTAATAATTATGGGGGTGGAGGCCCATTTTATATCTCTGAGGCTCTATGATTATCAAATTTTCTATATTTTATCATTCCATTAGTTTGATGGGGTTGCATGAAATCAAATCTCTCACGGTTTTCAAAATTTAAAGTTGCAGAGTAAGGGGAAGAATACTTACTATATGTAGATTGGTATCCGTATTAATCATCTTCATTAAAAGGCCAATAATTCTATTATTTGTAATTTTATTAATAATGGTGATGAAAATCCATTTTTAGATTAAAATTTCTATAATTAATATTGTTTTATTATGGCTTATTAATAAACAATCTAGTAGACTAGAAATAATTAATATAATATAATTTATAATGAATAAATAAAATTTATTTCTATATTAATGTATTGTATTTAAAAAAAAAGAAAATCTGTTCAAAATTATTTTAAAATATATAGAATTTTTTATATTTCTTTGCAGATACAAAGCAAAATTAAATTAAAATTATCGCAGTATTTTTTAAAAATATAATTAACTTTGTTTTTTTTAATTGGTGATTTCTTAAAATGTATAAAAAAATTAAAAATAAAAACAAACTAATTTTTATAAAAAAAATTATTATAGTATAATTAGAATATTTAATTTTTATACTATACAAACTATAATATCATCATTTTTGTATATATTATTTGATTTATTAGAATTTAAATTGTATTAGAATGCAATAAATCAGTGATGAATATGATAACACAGTATACTTTAGATTAATTTAAAATTTAATCTATCTAGCCATAATATTTAAGGAAATATTTTTTAGATTTATATTAAAATTATCACTGATAAAATTAAATAGGTTTAGATCAGGGATAATTTAAATAAAATTCACCAAAATTTGAAGGAAGTATATATTTTTTTAGTTATTAGGATAATTTTATTATTATTAAACGTATTATTTATTTTAAAGTATTAAGACATAAATTTGAAAATTATATTATGCTATAACAATAATGATCTACCTCATAGTTTATTGAGAAATAGTTAAAAATAAAATATTAAAAAATTATTTATTTTGATTTAAAATGACTTTAATAATATAATAAATTACTTCTAAATTGATTGTGATAAGGTAAATATAATTTATCGGTAGTTACTATAAAGGAAAACTAGAATAAATAACAAATTAATTTTCTATGTGCTGTCGATATATTAGATATATAATTAATAAAATCAATAATGCTGCTTTAATTTTTGTTTATAAATGATGCCTATATTCATTCATTCATTATTATTAGTATATTAAAAAATTAATAATAATTATTCTAATAAACAATTAAAATTACAAAAAATTTTACAAAATAGCAAAAAATAATGTTATAGAAAACTGTTGCTGTCACGGGAGCTAATGGGTACATCGGTTTACATATTGTAAACTAACTATTGAAAAGCAACTTCAATGTGGTTGCCACAGTAAGAGATGCTAATAATGCTGAAAAAATAAAAGATTTAAAGGCTTTAGAAAAGTCAGAAACTAACCTTAAAATAGTATCAGCTGATTTATAAAATGCTGAAGGATTTTTAGAAGTACCAAACTGATTTATAAATAAAGTAAAATTGATACTAAATAGTATAAACAAATATTTTTTAGGCCTTCAAAAATGTAGACGCAGTTGTTCATAATGCTTCGCCTGTGACTACTTCAGGAGGGACTTTTTCAGGAAATGAGGAAGAATATGTGCCTCCCGCCATTTAAGGAGTAGATAATGCCGTAAATGCCATTTTAAAGAACAGTTCTTCAATCAGAAATGTTGTCTTTATATCCTCAATGGCTGCTGTATGTGGAGCTCCAGGATCTAGGCCTTCTGATCATGTCTTTTCTTCTAACGATTGGTCTGATCCTGAAAACTAGAGATAAAGAAAGGCATGGTATGGATTGTCCAAGACTTTAGCAGAGCAAAAATTCAATTCTTATAAGGAAGAGATGGACAAGTTGAACATCAAAAGCGCTGTTATTTGTCCTACTTTGGTAACTGGTCCCCTTTTAGGATCTCAAATTGGGTCCTCTTTAACGATAGTATCCAATTATTTGAATGGATCAAAGGAATTGATTCCCAACTCTTCTATGTCTTTGGTTGATGTTAGAGATGTAGGGGAATTATGTGTACAAGCTATTCTTAAGAATGCTGAAGGTAATATAGATTAAACTAAATTTTTATTTAGATTTTAATCAAAATATAAATGATATAGGTAGATTTATTGCCGTGGAAAAGGGATATACATTTGAACAAATTGTCGAAGCCATGAGAAAAGGGGCTGGAGACAAAGGAGACAAAATTCCCACTAAAGTTTAAGAAGGAGAAAAATAAGTTCCTTCTGTTTTTGATTTGTAGAAATCTTTGGAATTACTTGGAAAACCTTTCATTTCTGGGTCAACTTCTGTTTCAGAAACTACTTTGTCATTATTATAAAAAAACCTTGTTTGATATTTATATTTTAAAATTAAATTTAAAATATAATTTCTCAATTTACTATACATAAATAATTACTTAATCATAAATATTTTCAATGACAACATAAATTACGTTTATTATTATAAAAAGCTATTTATTATTTTAATTAATCACAGTTTTTTTAAAAAAATATTATTATTATTTGTGACTTCATTCTTTAAAATGCCCTATTATACTGCTTTAGCTTTGGGATCTTTTTTATAAAATAATTAATTATTTTTTTTTTACATTTTTTAAATTCAAAGGGGAATGACTTTATTAAGTTCTTTTCAATTGTATTTTATTTTTCTCTCCTTCATTCTCCTCCTCATCTAAGATGTTATCATTATTTATTAGCTATTCTAACATATCATCTTTTTTCTTTTTTCTTTTGGGAAAAAATACATAAAGTAGATTCATCTTTACCCTCCTTTAGCATTTGATGCTTGTCATTTTCTATTTTTTTTACATTTTTCATGACTTTACTCATACATTAATTTGTTTATTTAGCAAAATTAGAATTCGGGAATTATTTTTCTATTTTAAGTTTTTTATAAATCATTATTTTATTAAATTATTGTCTTTATCTATTTTATTAATTATAGTATTATTCTTATTATTTTCTGCTGAAGTTTACATTATCTAAGTTTTTAGCAGAATTTAAATAAGTTGACATTCCAAAGGTTATTTTTGCACTTTTTTCTTTGTTTTTTTCTATATTTTCCCTTTTTAGAAAAGGGTTAGATTTATAGATTGTGTTGTAAATCGATTTTTCGAACATATTCAAATGTGATTTATAAGTATTGTTTATTGTTGCAGAGTTGTTATTTGGAGTCAAACTTCTTGCATATTATTGTTGTTTTTACTCTTCCTCTTTAGTATTTTTTTAAATTGATTATTATTCTTTATGATGACTCTGCGATTTTTACTTTTTATTAAATATGTAATTGTTTATTGATTAATTGATTTTTTATTGAGAATTTTCTTAAAATTAAGATATATTTCCATCATTTGCTTGCAATTACTACCTAAAATGATATGAAGAATCTTAGAGTTCGTTTGTTGAAGGGATTTGATTTAATGATTAAATATTCCATTTTTAATTTTATATATTGTTTTAGCTTAATTACTATTTATGGTTTTAATTATTTGATAAAAAATTAAAATTTTCGTTATTCTATTTAATTCTTTCATTTAAATTATTATTACTACCTTCCAAAATTTTGTTTAGAGTACATAAACTGTTTCTGTGACTGTTTAAAAACACCTATGCTGGATTTTTTTGTCTACCACTGGATATAATGTGGATACTACTATTTTCATTATGTTTGCTAGAATTTAAATTATAATCTAACTGTGCCATCTTCTAGATTTAGTTTTAAATTTCTTTATTATCACCACTATCATTCTGGGCTGCAGAAGAAATTGGAGTAAAATCTAAATTTATAAAACATTTTTCAGCTTCCCTATTATGATATTCTTATTTTTATTAATCTATTTCATCTTCTTCTTCTTATTATTATTATTGTTATTTTTAATAATGATTTTGTATTATATCATTTCTGCTGGATTTTTGCTGGAAATTATAATCAAATGTATTAGTTTTACCTAAAAATTGATTGATATTTAGTTTTTAGTGTCTTTCAGGCTCATTTATCGTTTTATTATTTGTAGTTTCTGTTTGGCTTTGAAATTTAAGACTTATAGAATGCTATGAATAGCTCTTTTTCTATTTGTTACCCTTATATCTGACTAAATGATAGTTATCTTTGTAATTGGGAATGGAAGGACTAACAGCAAAAGAATGGAATTTGTGAGGTGATATATTACTGAGAGAACTATTCAATCTCTTTTTCATGCAGGCTGATTGAATATATTAATCGCTGTCTGGGGGAAGTGAAATTTTAATCTTTGTAATATCTAAATTCGGCGGAGGGGGCTTTCTATTATTACTTGAAAGCAAAATTTCCGCTTGATTTTATTATTGTATTTTTAATAGAGAGTCTGCATGATGACTGCTGAAAGGTCTTTTTTTTAAATATTATCTTGTGTTTTATAATTTGTATAGGATGAAGAAGCAATACTTTTTTCTCCAAAATTAGTGAATTTATTAGCAAATATTACGTCTGGGGGAATTAAATCGCTATTTGAATTGAATTAATCAGCTGAATAATTGTCATTTATAACTAATTCCTTCATGAATTTCAACTTTTTATCTTCGTTCAGTTTAGCTTAAATCAGCTCAGAATCAAGTCTTGATGATGATTTTTTGTGCGCAAGTTCTGAAAAAAAGTTATCTCTTTTTGCCATATTTTGGAAGGCTCCCTGTTCTAAAATGTCTTTAAATTAAGATACTAAAAAAAAAAATAAAAAGATACTATAGGAATAGTTGATTTTTATCTAAATATAAGCATTTTATTTACGATAGGTGGACCTAGAAAAACGGTACAATATACACACACTGCTCACACATTAGGCCTGCATGTCTCTTTTGCTGTAATTTTAATTTGCTGCATATTCATCTCCGAATACTCCTTATTTTCCTATCAATTTTAATATGACTCGTTTTTGATTTTTTTAAATTTTTTTCATTTTATAATTTTTGTTTAAACTTGAACATTGCTATAGATCTTCTAATTCTTTAAACAAATCATATTCCTCATCTTCCTATTCCTATTCCTAAATATGATTGTTTTTGTTGTGTTTTTTTTATTATTTGAAAAGCAGCTTTTCTTTATTTTTGGTAATATTTGCACTATTTTGATTTTTAGCTACAGATACATCAACCAATTTAGAAAGTTCAATATCACCTTCTCGTATTATATAAATGAAATCTGCACTGTCATTTTCTTTGAATATCATGTTTCCCTTGCTGTATTTTATTTCTGTATGAGTAAGAAGAAGAATTTATAGAAAATTGATTTAGATGTTTTTAAATAAAGGTATCGATTGAAAAAACCCCATTTTATCTTTATTCACACTCAAAATATGAAATCTAACTGTCGCATTGAAGCCATCCTTATCTAAAGTCAAAATGTGTATATTTTATCTGGCAATGACACTTGCCGTTCTTAATTAGTAATGAAACAAGCCGATGTCTCCTACAATGCTTCCCGATTAAATTATGGCAACTATTTTTTATTTAGGATGAATTTTTAAAAAATCGCTTATCTCTTCTTCATCCATTTTAAATCTTTTCTTATATTCATCAATAATATCTTGCTTGTGCTAATCTTTTTTTTAAGCAATTGATATAAAGCACTCCCCTCTGAGAATAATATGGCATTTTCTAGGGATATCTCCTTCATAAAATAGGGGACTAAAGCTGTGAACTCTAATAAATTAGTGTATTTTAAAAAAAAAAGAATGAAACAGAAAAATATAAAAATATAAAATTATATATTTTATTATTTTTATTTTACTTTTAGTACTAAACTACTCTGAAAATGGTTTCAAACGCTATTTTTTTCGTGCTTTTCTAGTATTCTTTAAAGAATTTTAAACTCATCAAAAGCATTTGCATTATTTTTATTTCATAGCAACTTCTTTCGTCTGCATTTTTCTTTGCTATAAGTTCAATTATTTTTAAACCTCAATCATTGTTCTAAATATTCATTTTTTCCATATCTAAATCATCTATTTCGGGCACTTCGTATTCTAAATTCTCTGAAGATTGAATTTTGATAGTTTTGGCTTTCTTGTTCTATCTTTGACTAAATTCCTGAACCATCGTGCTAAACCTAGATTTATTAGCCGGTTATCCTATTTTATGTTATCTCTTTTCTTCTTCTTCTTATTCTTCTTCTCTCCCTTCCTCAATGCTTTATTCTTTCATATCTTAATCTTAATAATCTAAAGAGATTGATTATTCCTAGTTAATCGTACTATCATTAATTTAGCTGCCTACCTCCACCATTTTCTTTAGTTATTAACTTATTTCTCTATTTATATTTTAAAGAAAGCCTTGTCTTTCAAATAACTCTTACTTAGACATTCTATTCATAGGAGTGCTAAGATGCGAAGTAACATTTGATTGCTAAGTTAGTGACTTTTTAACAATAGAAGGAGACCTTCCTATACTTGAGTGCATTTTAATAAGTGTTCTTTTATAAGTTTCTGACATAATTTGCTTGATATATAAATATTATTAAATTCTGTTTTTTCTTAATTTCTTAAGGTTTTTTATTTGACTTATACTCCTTAGTATTGCTTACAATTATTTTAATAATTTCTATAGTTTTCATTAAATAAAAATAATTAATTAGAAAGTCCTCTATTCCAAATGGTACTAAAAAAAATAACCTTACTGAAAAATTATTAGTTCTACATATATTACTTTGGTAATTTATTATAAAAAAGCGATTATTATCAATAAAATATAAAAAAGAGACTTTTATCAAATAGTAAAGTTAATATATAAGTATATATTGTCCTAATTGTGATTCCATAATATTTTTATAATTTTAATAGATTTTATCAATTTATATTACTTAGTTTTAATTTATTTATTTTATAATTTAACTTATAAAATAAATAAATATTAAATAATTATTTTATAAAAACTAATAACCCTATAAATAGATCTTATGAAGTGTATGTAATATTATTCTGCGTATAAAAGCACAAATTGATATTCAGATATTTAAATTAAGTTTCTTGTAAAATTTTTTACACAACAAATTTATTATTTGAAGTATAATTTATATAAGTTACTAGACTATAAAAGAGATATTTAAAATAAAATAAATTATTAAAATAATAATTTTGTTTTATATTTTTTTAAGGTAAAAATTAAAATTAACTTTTATTTTATCTCATAATTTTTTAAGAAGAAGAATAATAATAATATTTTTTTTAGTATAGATTATAATTAATTAGCTTAGTTTAGTTATTTGATTTCTAGAACACAAAAATATAATTTTATTCATCAAATTAATCCACAAAATAATATAAGTAAAATATTTTTAAGACTATATAAATTACTATAATGGAAGAAGAATATAAAATAGAAATAAAATAAACTCAAATCCAAGAAAGAGAAAAATAAATTTCATATGTGTCTAACATAAAGCAAGTCATAAACCCTTAATTAATGAGTTTTAACTATAATGAAAAAGAAGACATAATAAAAAATATATATGAAGGAGGTTTTAAATTATGGGAATGCACAATAGATATGTTATAATATTTATAAAAATGAAAAAGTAAATCCAAAAAATAATATTTAAATTTAATTAAATGATATGCATTTGTTATAAAATTTATTTTTTATTATAACCTAAAGTTCAAATATTCTATCACTAGAAGGCAAAAATATAGTTGATGTTGGTTGCGGACATGGTTTGTTAGGAATATATGCTCTTCAAGAAAATTCACAATCTGTGGCATTTCTTGATTATAATAAGGAGGTTCTTGATATGGTGACATAGAAAAATATTGAATTAAACTTTTCAAAAAATGGTAAAACGATTAAAATTTTATTTAAATTGATTCTAAATTTACATTATTTATGAATGTATTAAAATTATAGTAAATTATAAAGATTCGATTGCGAATAAAGTAGTGTTTTTATCTGGAGATTGGTTAAATATTCCGTAAAAAATTTAAGCTTAATAAAATGAAATAGAGTATGAGGGCAAACTATAGTCATACAATTAAAAGTTTGATATAGTAATGATGAGTGAAGTTATATATAATGTTGAAAATTATAAAAAGGTAACTGATTTATTGATAAGCATTTTAGAGCCTGAAAATGGAATATGTTTAATGGCAAATAAATTATTTTATTTCGGTTGTGGAGGATCTACACCAGAATACAAAGAATATCTATAAAATAATTATTCAGAGATTTTGTAATGGGAAACTGCTGAATTGATAAATAACAAAAAAGGAAATAAAAGAGAAATTTTGGCTATAAGATTTATAAAAAAGTGAGTTATTATTGGAATATATTATAAAAACTAATTATTTTTTATAAAGTTGGTATACATTTTGTTTACCTTCTTAATAAATAAATAGTATATATGTTATTTACTTATTTATTATGCTTTTTGTATTTTTAGATAAATAAAGTATTTCTTTATATTTTATTTATTTGTTGAAGATACAAATAACTCAATGGTAAAATATATTATAATAATTATAAAAAAATATACTATCCAGTAATTTTATTAGGTATTACTTTACGCACGTATGTATATACAAATATGCTTTAAATGTGTATTTTTAATATAATAAATATATAATAAATGCTACAATCAAATTTAAAGAAATAAAGAATGGAAAAAAAAAAATTTTTAAATAATATTGTCACTTTTTAATTCAAGCTTAAATTAATTTATCATCTTTCCATTCTCCTTCTTTTTAGACGACTCCGTGTTCGTCACAGTATTTTCCTTTTCCGTTCCATTTGTCGTTGGCCCATTATCCTATAATTATATCAAACTTAATATACTTGTTTAGAAAATAAAATAGTAATGATTGTTAATTATTTGATTACCTTCATAGGATTTTTTGTTGGCATAAACATATTTTCCTTATCCGTGGAATTATCCATCTTTGAATTCTCCAGTGTAAACATCTCCGTTGATGAAAGAGAAAACTCCTTTTCCGTTGAAGTTGTTGTTGTCCCAACCTCCTTCATAGATATTTCCGTTAGGGTAGGTGTATTTTCCATGTCCGACTCTTAAGTTATTGCTGACGTCACCTATAAAGAATGGATAATTATATAAAAATGAATGAATTATTAATATTAGCTTGTTTACCTTCATATTTGGCTCTGCTAGCGTAAAAGAAGGTTCCTTTTCCGTTTCTGTTGAAGTTGGTCCATTATCCTTCATATCTGGCTTCTTTGTTGTTAACGTCGAAGAAGTTGGTAGCAATAGTAGGTTGATCTCTGAACCAAGTTCCTTCAATTTCTTGAATTTGGAGCCATTTCAAGGTTCCTTTTTCAGTTCTGAAGTGGGTAGCCATATCCATGTTTCCTAAAGTACAGAAGTTAATTTAGAATAATTGTAAAATGCAGTAAGTAATTAATTTTGTATATTTTTACCAGTGTAAGATCCACCTTGGTAGTAGTAAGTTCCGTAGGTGGTAGCATGTAAGTTGAGTTCTCCTTCAAATAAGAGGTGTTTTCCTTAGAAGAGTTTTCCTTTAGAGGGTTCATCGAATCTGAATTCACCTAGATTTTATAAGTTAATAATTAGTTAAATTTGTTTATTCATTTCTATTTTCATACCTTCGAAGATAGAGGCTCCGTTGGCATTGGCTTGGAGAGTTCCCTATCCGTGTTTGAATCTGTTATTCAAAATTTCTCCGGTGTAAACTTCTCCAGTGGAGTAGGTAATTTCTCCCATGTTGAGTTTACCGTTTACCCAAATTCCAGAGTACATAACTCCATTGAAATCAACTAATTGTCCTTTTCCATTATATTTGTTTTAGTCGAATAATCCGTTGTAAACAGTTCCGTCCTATTAAATTTTAAAAAAAATCAGGTTTATTAATACTTTTGAAAACTTGATTC
Source organism: Miamiensis avidus (assembly GCA_037039885.1). Classification (NCBI taxonomy): domain Eukaryota; phylum Ciliophora; class Oligohymenophorea; order Philasterida; family Glauconematidae; genus Miamiensis; species Miamiensis avidus. The sequence continues at coordinate 1,593,847 of JAWVGU010000186.1, read as the reverse complement.
AAAATTGGTTTTAATTTACAGGGAAAGTGAGAGATCCGTCTCCGTGGAAAAGTCCTTTGCTGAATTTTCCTTCGTATTTAACTCCGAATTTAACTTCAATTCCGTGTCCTTCGGGTTATCCTTCCTTGAATTCTCCATCGTAGGAGTATTCTTGGAAAATTAATTTTCCTCTTCCACTCATAAGATTGTCAACGAGTTCTCCAGAGTATATGGCTCCGCTGGAGTATTCGTATTTGTTATCATCAATTTTTTTGGGGACTTCTTGTTTCTTTTATTGGTTAAATTTGGCTGAAATTTCTTTAACTTCTTAGTGTTTGGTTTTGCAGATTAATCCTTCAGTGTTGAAGTATTAGTCGTTGACTCTGATGAAGTGGACGAATTCGAAGAAGGAGATGGTTTCGTAGGGAGAGGCGATTTCTTCTAAAATGAATTTGATGTGTTCATGTTCCATTTCGCTTCTTTTGGCAAATTCAATAATAAATTCATCCTTGCTGACATCAATGTTGGCTCCGAACATTTCACTCCAGATGTTGAATCCTTTGAAGGCTTTATTATAAATATTAAATAATTTAGTTTGAATAATTTAAAATAACAAATTTAAATGAGATAAAAAGCCAATTTCTTTTTACATCTGAAGTGGGCTCTGACGTAGGCGGGGAGGGAAGATTTTAAATCGTGTTAGATGAATTCGATTTCTAATAAATCTTTGTTGTTTTCGAAGATGTTTCTGACGGAAGCGTATTCGTTGAATTCGAGGAAGTATTTGTTCAATTCTTTAACGAAATCTTGTTCAACTTTCTTTTAGTTTTCGTCTTCAGCCAAAACTTTGCTGAAAGTGACTTCTTCAACTCCTTCTTTCTTTTCAACTGAGTCAGCTTTCTTTTAGAGTTGGGTGAAGAAGGTGTGTAAGAATTCGAGATTTTATTCTAAGCTTTACAAGAATTCAATGGTTTCTTTTTTGCTGTGGCTTTCATAGATTCCAATCCAGTATCTATTCATTTTTGTTTATAAATTAAATTCTGATAGCATTTTATTGTTATTTTTTTTAATATATTTTAGTGAGTGATATAAAAATTATAAAAAATTCAAAATTTTTATTTTATTTTTTATTTTAATTTAAAAATATAATAATGTCATTTTTACTAGTTTAATGAAGACAAAGCATTTTTCAATTTGAATAAAACTTCTTTTAAAGCAACTACGTTTTCAGAGGGGTCTACGATAAGGGTGATGAAAGGTAAAACGTGGCTGATTTCTTTTAAGCATTTTATTAAAGCAGGTTAGAATCCGTGGATTCTGTTTTAGAGACTTCTAGTATAAGAAATGTCGGGGAATTCGGTTTATTAGGCTTTTCTAGTATCAGCACATTCGGTGACTAAACAATTAATAAAATTAATAAAATAAAAACTTGATTTTCAGATACGTTTTAAAATCTAGAAAAACATGTAAAAATTCAAATTTTTATATTAAAATTCACACACAATCGGTTCCCTCTTATCATTTAAGTTATAAATTTTGAAATAAGGATAAATATTACATAATCCTTGTTATATTTTTTGGGAAAATTTTGGTTTATTAAATACTTATTTCTTTTAAAGCAAAATATTAAAAAAACAAATTTCAAAATTTTATAGTAGTTTTTGGTAGTTCTACCTCATAAATTCTATACTATAATATATAAATTTATGATTTTACTGTATTGGGTTTCTTCTCTAATTTATTCTTCAGTAACTTCTGATCTTTCTATTAAAAAAGATAATTTATATACAATTTTAAAAGTCATTGTTTTTTATACAGGTATAAATAAAATATTGGGAATAGTAAGTAAAGTAAATATATAGAAATAATAAAGCTAGTACGTTTGTGGTCAGGATCAACGGTGGTGAAGTTTTGTTATTGATTGATGGATTCAATTCCGGTTTCAATTTATCCTTATTGAGAGGTGCAGCAATTTAAATTTCCCATAGTGAATATTTATTTTTCTGGTTAAGCTTTTTTATTTTTAAGTGATTTTTTAGTTAACTTTTTTTTTTATTTTTTGCGTGTATTATTTTATAAAATTTAATGAAATATTATATTTTGCAAGTTCAAATTAGTTTATCAGCACTCTTAAAAGAAATAAACTGCCTAACTAAATAAAAAAGATATCAATTTATTCATATATTTAAGAAATTCGTTCAAAAGGCTCTGTGTTTTATTTAATCCTAATAATTTTTATTAATATTTATGACTTACTATGTCATTTAATTTTTTTACGCTGAATTCAATGATAGATTTAGAAAACTTTACTATAGCACGTAATATATAAACCCTTATATCAAACAATACGATTAATTTTGCTAAATTTATCACAAATCTTTTCAAAAAAGTACTCAGGAATCAAGATATATTTCCAGTATGAATATAAATATAAATATAATGTATTTATATAAGTTAAATATTTTTTATGATTTTCTTAATTTACTAAAAATTTTTTTTTCCCCACACTTCATCCAAATATTTTATAAAACTCCGTTGATTAATTTATTCTTTTAACATACACACATGAATATGTATGTATACACTCAATTTTTTAATTACAACTAACTTTTTAATATATTACAAATATCTTCATAATAATAATTCAACCTTTAAATTTATACAAGAATTTAAATAATTCTCAAATATAATCAATTTAATTACCATATTTTTCTATTTCAAAATAAATTAAAATATTAAAATCCTTGTTTATAGCTTAATAATATCGTATTTATTCTATTTAATTTTCGATTAAAAATGAATAATTTTTTATAATATTTCAAATCTAGAGATAATAATACTATTATAGGTTTCTAAAATTTCCATAAAAATTTACTTATTCGAAAATAATTTATAGAGAGTTAGCATTTTTAATTACTACGCCCAAATAATTAAGTGAATAAATCTTATAATTAAAATTTAAAAGTGTGTAATAAAAATTCATACCTAATGCAATAACTATGATAAATAGTAAATTAATTAATGTAATAATTAATTAATTGCTAACTTATATCATAATTACTAATCATATTTCCATATTATGAATTTATATTTAATTGAGTATATTAATTCCTTATTGATATTTTATAATATTATAAAAATAAAATAATGATTGATATATATTTATATTATCTATATTGAAATTTATACAGGTTATATTTTATTATATAATTTAGAAATTATATTATATTAAAAATATCAATGGGTATTAATTTATTATTTTTAAATTATATAAATAAGTAATAAAGTTAATAGTTGAAAATGATAAGAACGATTTAATAATTTTTTAAAATTAATAAATAAATAATTTATTATGTGATCTATTTTTAGTGGTTTTTACTTTCATAATAATGCACTTAATGAAAAAGTAGTCAACAATTTCAAATTTTAATAAATTGGCAGAAATTAAAGAATTTATATAATATTTAGAAATAAAGAATATATTTTTATAACAAGTTTTTTTAAAGCTATTCTCATTATTTTTTTTATTGTAAAAAACAATATCATATAATATTAAAATGAATGAAGAAAAAAGTGATAAATAGCAGGGAAGAATAAATAAAATAGAAAGAGAAATGCACTTATTGATGGAGGTTTTCTAATAATCTTTCGGATACCTTAAAAATTTGGAAGAAAAAGCAGAAAAAGATTCTGAATAAGAAGAAAAAATAAAAGAATTTGGAAAGAAATTATTAGAACATTCTAGCAATATTTAAAATGATGTAGATAATCTTTAGATATTTTCTTTAATGTATAATCAGAATAATCTAAATAATATTACAGAGAAATAAAGAATAGAAGCTTAGTAACAATTTTTATAAGAACAAAACTAAATTCTAGAATTTTAACAAAGATAAAGAGAAATTTCCATTTAGGAATTTTAAAAAAGTAAAAAAATATGGAAGATTTAAATAATAAATTTAAAATTGCTATAGAATCAGTTGCTAATAATTTTTATGATTGCACAGAATGAAACAAATAATATAATTAAAGAATTTCTAAAAAATATGCGAAATATTAATAATAATAATTAAGGACTTATAAATTAATTTTTAATATATATTATTTAATTTAATTTTTATATAAATAAAATGAATACTAATAAACGTCAGAGTATTGATTAAAAGATTATATATTTTAAAAATATATTGTTTGACAGGAAAAAAGTTTTATTTGATATATAAATCATTTTATTTATACTATACAAATAAAACTCAAAACTTAAAAATAATATACTAATAATTCTTATTGTGTAAAATATTCTTTATTCGGAATTTTATATCTATTATAATTTATTTGACAATAAAATTTAAAAGACTCTACTAATACTCAAATAGATTTCTTTTATTTTATTTATTAATCAATCGTGTAATTAGTTTTTATATTAATTACCTAATTCCAATAATATCACAACATAAAATACTTATAGAGTATTTATGAATAATACTGAACCAGCATTACAAAGCGTCATATTTTAGGAAATAATGTAGAATATGAAACCTGTTTTAGTTTTAATATCTCTCTATGCTCTTTTTACTATTTACATTTAAAAAAAATGAGAAGGGACATTTAAATCAGATCCAAGATGTTAGAAAATTAAAGATCAACAATTGTAATAAAAAACAATTTCTTCATTTATTTAATAATACAGCGAATATTTAAAAGTATAGATTGAAAATTTAAATTTTATTTAAAAATATTGTTAGAGTAGAACATATTCAAATGAATTATTTTATAATGTTTGTACAATTTAATTTACTATTAAAATAAATTGGTACTTAAAATTTTGTCCCTTTTTCATGTTATTTACATAATTTTTTAAAGTACTAATAAACCGAAGAAAAAATATTGGAGAATGAAGTCATTAATGTACAATAAAATAAAGATGAAAAAAATAAATCGTTAATAAAGAAACGAATACTATAAAAGAAGTAATAGATAAATAGGAGTATGAAAACTTATAATCGAAACACGAAGCATTATAATCAGTTCATTTAAATGGGCAAAGAGAAATACACGAATTAAAAAAATATTTAAGTAAAAAAATTATAGTTACTAATTGCGAATATTTTATATGGAAAATAAATAATAATTTAAAATGTTGATAGGATAAACTTAAAGACATATAAATAAATTAGAATAATAAAATTCTTTTTAGAAAAAAGATATAGAGTAAATGAAGCAAAAAGTTGAATTATATAGAAAAAAATCAGAGCTCACCAAATTAAATTATATGGAAAAAGAAAAATAGCTTATAGCATTAGTTTTAAAAATTAGACTATAACCATAATTTCCTAATGTTCAAAATTAGACTATTGATGAATATCCAGAAGTAGTTTTTTTATTTTAGAATGAAATTTTACCATATTATTTAAATTATACAATAATTTAACTAGCAAGCACTTACATATACAGATAAAATAAATAATGAAGTCAATAAGTTAGAGAACACAATAATTTAAATAAGCAATTAACAAAGTGAAAGTTTTCTAATGAAAAGATTAAAGCAGGGAATCACTAATGATATAGAGAGTATTTTCTAATTTTTATAAGCTAATTTTGTTGCGAAATAAAATAAATTTTATATTATTTTTTATTAGATGAACTTCAATTAGCAGCTGAAGAAATATTAGCAAATGAATCTTTTATTCAAAATATGATAACTTTATCATTAAAATGTATAAGTTTTTTAAAAGATGTACTTATTAAATACAATAAAGACATAGAAGGGTTTAAACTCCCGTTATATTAGCAGTGTGTTTCTCCTCAAGCACAACCGAATATGAAATATTCTACGCAGCCCTACTATAACACTTTATAATCTTTTAGAGTAATTTAATATAGAGTAAATTTTAAAATCCATATATTTTTGTTTTTACTTTAGATTTCCTCAATGTCGGAAAGCCAAGGAAATGGAATCCCTCCCTATAGAAATTCAATACCTAGATCTAAAACTGTTAGCTAAAGTAATACAAGACATTTATTGGGTCACAATTCATAGCCTAGTTTGATTAGTACAAGTAGTTATGCGGGTTATCAAAATGGAAATAATTATATGCTTAATAGTTATATAAATTACAATAACTCTTTTATTAATAATAATTCGAATAACCTATAAATGGATAAAGATTTAGAAAACTCTTTTTCTGTTTTTAACAATAAAGAAAATCTAGGAGTAAAGGAGCCATTTTCCTCCTAATCCTCTCAAGACATATATAATAGTATAGTTATCGAAAAAAATTCAGAAGATTTTGCGAATACTTTAAACTCAGATAATATTAATATAAAATAATAAAGGGTTACCTTTGATATATAGGAAAAAGATTTTGAGCTTAATTCCAATCACAAAACTCCGTATTTTAATAAAATGGAAGAAAACAAGTTCTAATTTAAAAAAAAAATAAAAAATTAAATTTAGAGCAGGAAGACGATTCTGTACTATATGGATCATATAGTGGAAATAAAAGTAACAAATCAGGAAGTGCTGCTGCTTAAATAAATAATTTATTAAGTTATAGTGGAGAGATATGTAGCTTTAATTCATGAAAAAGACTGTTTTATTTAAATAATTAAATATTTTTACTAATTACTATTTTTCCTTAATTATTCATATATATATACATATATATATATAATTTTGTACTATGACTATATTATATATATATATCTATTAATAATATACAAATCTTTACTTCGTAAGTTAAATTAAATTAATAGATTATTTTATTTAAATTCACCCCAATAACACTGATAAAAAAACATATTTCTTTAATATAGCGGGAAATTACTTTAATCAATTCCAGGAAATGGTAATGGAAATTTAGGTTTCTTAATTGAGGTTTAATTAAAAATAAAATAATATTGGAATATAGTTATATTTTACAAGTATATTACTGTTTAAAATACAACAATTGTTTTATTTTATAGAAAGGGTTGAATTTGAATGACATAGATTAAAAAATACTTTCCTACAATTGTTTCTTATATATATTATAAAATATTGTTAGTTAATTAATTTTGTGAAAGTCTGTATTTATCATTAATAAATACTGCTATATGCAAAAAACAAGAAAAATTATCATAAAAAAAAAGAAATATTTTCGTAATTTAACTACAATATCACCAATACCAAATTATTAAATTTAAAAATTCATATTTTTTAATTTAATAAAATGATTGAAAAATTAGATAAACTATTTGAAATATAGGATTTTAATATAAATAATTTGTTTTATGAAGTGATTACAAGATTAGTATCTACCATTGCTATTGCTATTTTATTTATAAAAAATAATACTTTGAAATAAAAACTTGTATTGTTATAATTTTAAAAGCAAATATTTTTCTATATACATTATCATTTTTATTTTTAGGCTTAAATAGCTAAAATTTCAAATGAAAAAGAGGATTAATAAAAAGATTACAAATTTTCAGATTAAAATATATAAACGAATGAATAATCTAATTATATCGAATGCCTAACAAAATAAGTAGAACAACTAAAGATGGAGAACTGCCAATTAAAACAAGAGCATTCCGAATAAATAAAAGATAAAACAAGTTAAATATAAATTCTTACGGAAAACATAAAAATTATTAAGTCTAATATATGTAATAACTTATTAATTATATAAATATAATATAAATGAGTATTTAAAATATTGGCCTTGAGATAATATAATAAGGGCATCTAATTATTTACTTGATTCATTTATATACTTTTTATTATTTATAAATTTATATTATCAGCCACCACTACTAAATTAAATAATTAAGAAGAATGCTTATAACAAAGAGAGCAATAGCTATACAAAGATTAAAAAGACTAAGAAATTTATCAGCTTCAGAATAAAATACAAGAAATTTAAATTAATTATGAGAAATAATTGTTTGAAATCAACTAATAAAATGTATCATAAATATAAGAATTATAATAGGAAACTAAGAATTTAATAGATAAAAATTTACAATAAGGTAAATTTTCATAGATTTTTACAAATATAACGTTATGATATTTAATATATTTTTTTTTAATTTTAATCTTAATTTTTATTTTTAAATGTAGAAAATGAAAAAATCTAATAAGAAAAATCTATTGTTGATATAAAAGTTAAACATAATGAGGATCTTCATTTGTTAAAATTAGATTTTGAAAAATAAATATTACAATAAAAAAATGCTTACCATAAATTATAAATAGAAGTTCATTAAAATCATCATAAAGAATAATTATAATAAATGCTAAATGGTAAAAATAATATAAGATAAAATTAAAATAGTGAAATATCAAACTAAAGTACGGCTGCTTTATTCGACAGCGCACAAGATTTTTCGGAATTTGTTAATATTAATATGAGAAAGTCAAGGAGACTTTCTAGGTAAAATTAATTGCTAATGTAAAGTACCTCTGATAATAGTTAGTTAACAACAATAGAAGAAAGTTCTGCCATAATAGAAAAGTACAATTCTTTTTTTATTAAATTAACTATAATCAATTATTATTCATATTTTTATATAGATAATAGAAGGAAATTGAAAGCTATTCTCTAGAAATTGAGGATTTGGTAAAAATTATTAAAGAATTGAAAAATTAAAATGAGTAACTGCAAAAACTGTCAGGAGAAGAAGAATACATAGCTAAAATAGCAGATTTGGAAAAATAAGTTTTAGAATTAAAAAAAATGATATTCCTCCCTTAATAAAACACCACCTTAAACATCAATCTTTAGAAGAAGAATCACCCTATGTTTCCAATTTACAAAATAAAATGGAATCATTTGGACACCGAAAACGACTTTCAATACAAGAATCAAATTATTTGAATCAAATACAGAATTTGAAAAATTGCAGAAGTCAGGGAGAGGAAAACGAAAGATAAATGGAAGAAATAATTAAAAAAATAAAAGAAGAGAGGGATGATCTTTTAATTGAAATTTAAGATTAAAAAATGGAAATGAATTAAATGTAACATGAACTTATGCAGTAAGAGCAATACATTGCCGATTTAGAAAATGAAAAAAAAGAATTGCATGACATTATCATAAAATATGGAGCAGAATAAGAAATTCTTTATTAGTAGTTGGAACAAAAAACAGATGCAATTAACTAAATAAAGGAAAAATTCGAAGATGTCGAAGATATAAATTAAATAGGTAATGATATATTAAAATAATTTTTGTATATAACATCCTAAAATAATGCTAAATTAAAGAGTAAGGTAGATTCAAAGTTGTAGAATAAATAGAACCTGAATGCTTAAAAATTTGTGAAAATTAAATTAATACAAGCTTTAATTACCAAACCCCTCGTATTAGGGAAACATCATTTAATTCAATATAAGAGGATAAGCCTATCGAGGTATTCAGTTAAAATATTTATATCCATCTTTATTTTGAAAACTTATCAAATATTATTTTAGGAGGATACAAAACAAGAGCTAGTGCTTCCAGAAGTCTTTGATAGCGAGCATTTTAATAAAAATAGTTAACCTTCGAGCTGTGAAATACCATAGAAAGATCAAAATTTTAATTTTCTTTAATTGAATTAAGAAAAACCAATGAAATGTTGACTTCTATTATAAAGTCATTAATTAGAGAAAGCTTAATTTATTTAAATATCTCAGAATATTTAAAATTCACATTAATTTGTATATTTTATATACATCAGATATTATAATAATATATATATATGTAAATAAAATTAGTTTTAAATTTTATATAATATTATATTATAAGACTAATATGTATTTATTTTTAAAGTAAATAAAAAATGTAAAATGATATTTTTTTAAAAATTATCAAAAAATATTACATTACACATTACATTATTCTTCATTTTAATTTTACTACCGATATTGTTAATTAAAATTAAAATTTCTTTCTTTAATGAAACCTGGACTTAAGTTTTGTTCTGTGCTTAAATTATCCTATTATTACTTATCGGTTTTTTGTTCAATTTAAAGCCTTGGATTTTCTTTTTTAACATATTTTTGCTTTATTTGTTATTCACTTTCAAAGAGGTCATCTTCTTCCTTCAAATCTAATTTTAAGAGTAATTCTTCATTTTCATCTTATAGAATTTATTTTTGCATACACAACTTTTATATCTATTTGAGATATATAGAATTTTAATCATATAGCTCTTATACTTTTTCAGAGGCTTAATTAAGAGATTTAACAAAATTTTCTGATAAATTAAGCAAGTTTTTAGACAACTCCTCACATTTACCACTTTCCATATTATTTTTAATAAGCAAAAGGTGGTTCTGCATTGGCTCATTTTTATCTATCATACTTTTCATTTAATTATTGAATTCTGATATTTCTTTAACTATGGCAAACTATTTTATATAGAAATTATATTTTTCCTCTGATATATTAAAAGTCAACACCGAATTAGTATTTGAGACTTAGTTTTCATTTAAGTCTTCAGATTTTCTGATAATAAAATTCAAATATATAAAAAAAAAATAAAGTAGGCATAATTTATTTTACAAAACAAAATTTACTGTATTTCATTTAATTATTATATCTATAACTACAATTTAGATATTTATTCCTTCAATTAATTATTTTATTATTCTAAGTTACTTTCTGTACTTTCATTTAGTTATTTAGAATTGTTTATTGCTTATTTCATTTTTGAAATATAATTTTTTTGTTTAAGTATTGCATTTTCTTCCTATAAATTTTTATTTTCATTTTATAATGCTAAAATTTATTCTTGCATTTGTATTCTATCATAATCTTGAAGTGATTTCTCCTATTAATTATAGTTAAATTTGATGTTTAAAAATATATAGATAATGTTTACCATATCTTAAATATTTCGTTAAAATATTTATAATTAATTTTGATAAATTTATCCAAATTTATCATAACTTATAAATTATTATTAATATATCTTCTCAATAATGTAACAAAAATCTTGAAGCTATTATTCTTTGAAATTATTTAAAATTTCAGAAAATTATATATTATCAAATTAATAAATTTCTTTCATAAAATTATTATCATATTATGAATTTTGGTTCTCTTCATTTATAAGCTTTTATCCCTATATTAACATTTAAAATTACATTTGATGGGCCTGCATAATTTTATTAATATTTTCTTTGATTTCCTGTATTTTAATTTACGTATCACTATATGATTATGACACAATTTTAACGTTATTATCTGCTTTAAACCAATTCTATAAATTAATTTTATAAATTGTCATAAATATTATATTCATTTAATATTACCAAAATCTTATTAAATTATAACTAATATTAATGTTTTAAAAGTGTATGAATAAATTGTTTTTCTTCTAGATTTTCGAATTGTTACAAATTTTCATAATTTTCTACTAATTACATTAGCATTATTCTTTCATAAAGACTAAACTAAAAATAAAAGAAATTCATAGAAATAATAAAAGTTTTTATTATTTTAATTTTCGAAAAAGAATTACTTATTATTTTTAAATAAAAGTATTTAGCATTTCATAATTATTTAAAAATGTAGTATGATTTATACAAAGCCCTCTAAGCATTTTCATTGCATATTTTTAGACTAAAATTTATATAAACTGTAATTTGGAATCTTTAACCATATATCTATTAAAATTGTAGGATTCTGAACATAATTAATAGAAATAATAATATAGATTTACTTTTCCTCTATCGTATTTATTAAAAAATTTATATAATCTTGGCTAGATTAGAGCTATATTCCTTCATCTAATAAGGACTTTTCATTATTAATTATTGATAAACATTTTTTTGGCATCATATTTTAGTATAAATGCTTAATAATGTTATAAGAGACTGCCTAGCTACTAAAAATTTAAAGCATAATGATTAAACAAACAAGCTCTATAGAAAATTCTAACTAAAACTCGATTGATATACATATAAAAACATCAATAATTCCGTTTAAAACTTTATTTTCTTCTATTTATTGACTAGTATTATGAAATACATCGCTTAATGTAAAATTTATTTATTATTTAAGCTATATTAAATTTTGAAATTATTTATTAAATCTGTTAGAAAGCTATTTAATTCTATCGTTTTATTTTTCCTTTATATTTTATAAAATATCCACATATTATTATTGTATAATCTATAGTTGCTCCTTTTTGCTAAATAGTATTTTATTTTATTTACTAATTATAAAAATTATTTAATATTTATTTATATTTACGATATAATATTCAATTTTAATAACCACTCAATGGCAATTTATGAATCCTATCCATAGTTTAATTTATTCTAAATAATTAAAAAATAAACTAGATATTTTTAAATTTAACATTTTTACTAATAATTTACATTCATAATAAAATTTGGATATTCATCTCTTTCATTCTTGCATATATTGCATATTTTATGCTCATCTTTCTCATCATATGTTATGATCTTAGAAGAAAAAAATTTATTGTTTAGATATTGGTAATTAATTAATAGCAAAAATTCAGCTTACAATAATATTATTCTTGCAACAATTTCTACATATTTCTCTATAACATCTTTTACATGTATGTTTCGTCAACATCCTGAAAATTAAAATTATTGCAGATCTAATAATGCTTTTTTTTAAAATGAATTGTACATATTATATTTTTTTCGCAAATTTCACAATTTAAATTGATTTTATTATCTGCTTTTATACAATTTTAGTCATTAAAATTGGTTGTTTTTAAGGTTTTTAAAAATTTAAATTAATTTTTTTTTTCCATTTAATTCTTTTATGTATATTTTATATAATTGTTATTTAAGAATATTTATTTTAATAATCAATATAGAATTTATTAATCATTCGTATTATATAAAAATATTATTTTCTTAAAAATAAATTACATATCAAAATTTGATGCTAGGCTTTTTAATAATTAAATATGTATCTATAATACATACATTAATTATATAGTATTTATTTTTTATATACTAATTATGACTTTTGAATTAAAAAAACAGATTTAAAAACATATGTAAATTTAAGAATTAATTGTTTTTCTGTGAAAAATTGTTAAGTTATTTAAAAAGTAAATTTTTTATTCAAAAATAAAAGCACTAATCAAAATAAGCAGAAAAAACTAAAAAAAGACAAAATAAAATAAAACTAAGAATTAAACTATTAGATAATATTTTGATTGTAATTTTTTTTTCAACGAAAGTATTATTTTACATTTTATCACTTTTAATTGACAATATAAAATACATAGTATGTTAAATCTCATATATATATATAAAGTTCTAAAATGATTTGATAGTTAAAAGTAAGTGCCATATATAGGGTTATATCATACTATATAATAAATGATGATATATAATATATATTATTAGTCATCTATATTAATTTGTTAATTTTATTTTATTAAATAATTTAAGGAATTTATCAATAAAAAAATAAATAAAAATGGGAAATATTTAATAAAAAGAAAAAATGTAAAATAAATTGTGGCATAAAAGCCTTTCACTAACATAAAATCTAATTAATAACAATAATACAGATATTATTAATACAAATTGGAAATTAATAATTTTAATGACAGTTTAAAATAAAGATATATAGCTTTCAGAAAGATGCTAAAAAATATAAATAACAAAAAAATATTGGAATTGTTATTTACAGAATATTTAAAAAAATAAGCTGAAATAATCTTAACGTAATTATTTAAAAATTATATTTTATTAATCGAATTATTTTATCAAGATAATCAAGCAAATATCATGATTAAGAAACAATTTAAGAGCAATTTAGTAAACTAGAAACATAAACATTTTTTTTAAGCGAATTGAAGATAATTGGAAAGTAAAAATTGATAAAATTTAAAAAATATTAGTAACAATTATTAAATTTTGATTAGAAGCATTAATTTGTAACCAGAGCATTTTCAACTTTTGATAAATTAAATAAATAAAATGGGATATCTATAAAAAATTCATATTAATTTGTAGTAAATTTTATTTTAAAAATATACAAATTTTTTTCAAAAACTATATATACCTATTATTAATTATCATTTTTTAATATATTTAAATAGTGATAACTATATTTCTGGAAATAAAATAAATTCTTTATTTAGTAATATTGGAAGTTTATCACTTTTAAAATCCTTAACTTTAAAGTTGAAGTAATTAAAAAAAATTAAAAATTTTTAAAATGTTATTATATGAAGGTTTAATAATTTGAAAAACCTTGGGTATATAGGAAAAGAAATAAGATAATTAAAGTAATTATAATATCTTAATATGGATTTGAAGTAACATATTGACATTTTAATAAAATATTAAATCAAATTTTAATTTTATCTAAAATTAGCCGAAATTAAATTTAAAAAGATGGACTGGCACTATTTTTAAAAGGAATATCTAAAATCTATTTAACTGATCTTAAACTTGATTTAAGGTATTTTTTATTATTTTATTCATTATTAAATATCATTATAATTAAACATGTATAACAGCTACAATAAGGTTGAAAATTGTCTAACTTAAATTTTAGGAGATGAATTATAACACTGCAAATATTTGAAAAATATCAGTTTAAAGCTATAGTATATATAATTTTATTTTTACTATCTATTTACTAATAATGTTAATACTAATCTATACAAATATAGATGTTGCTTTATAGATAATGCATAAATAGAATAATTATTACCTATATTTTCTGGATAATTAGCTCATTAGCTTTAAAAAATAGAATTATCAGTAGGGTAATATTAATATATTGTTTACTTAATTAGTTGTTTAATATAAATTATTGCATTATAAGAGAGAATAATATTAGTGAAGCTCAATTTTTTCTTAAAATGTTAAACTTTTAAACTAACTTGATCTAACTCTAGTTAGATTTATAGTAATTATCATTTATTTTGAAGTGTTAGGTTTATATACTATTAAATTAATTATATATATATTTTATAATAGAAATAATTTTTTTTAATCCTAATCCTTGTAAGCAATAATTCAATAAACATAAGATAATTGTTAAATTCTATAGAGTTTGAACCTTGATTTTGAGTATCAATAAATTAAAATTAATTTATTATTTTTATAATTTTATTAAAATTTTAAATAGCTCACAGTTCACTAACTAATAAGAGTTGGATTATAATAGGATCAATTAATTAATATGCTAAAATAAAAATTTAGAAGAGTTAAACATATCTTTTTAGTAAAATAATTTATTTTATTTATTTTTTGGTTTATTCTTTAAAATTGTTAGAAATACCTACATCTCTTAGAAGTTTTTAAATATATTTAATGATATAAACTAATTAATAAATTTAAAAGTCCTGATAATAAAATTAAAGTAAGATATTTATATTATTTTCTTCTTATTTTATAAAAATCTTCATTTAAATTTAAATATTACTAGTCCTAGAGTCTTTAAAAAATCTGAATTAAAAGGTTTTAATAAGTAAGTTACTTAACTTTAAAATTTGCATACATATGGTTTCATAAGGTACTAAAATTTTTTATACTAGTTGAATATTATTTTATTTTATAATTATTTTAGCGATTTTTAAGATGATTGTTCAGAATATATCTTTACATTGAAAAATATAACTAAGCTATTTATAACTAATAAGTATATTTATAATAATTGTTTTATTATTTAGTATAATAGTAATTTATTAAATTGATAGGTTTAATCTCAAACTTTTAAATTCCAATAAGAAATTATTAAAATTAAAAGAAATTGTCATTATATCATTAAAGTAATAGCTTGTATTCAAATTTGTAAATGAAATTATTAAATCATTTAATTATTTTTATTAGGCAAAAGAACAAAATTAAAGGGAATACTACTATAGAATTTTATTAGAATCTTTAAAAATATATAAATATGAATAAATTATGATGATTTATTGATTGATTGATTGATTTATTATTTAATATTATTATATATTATTAATTCTATTTTAAATTTTAAATATATAAGGAAAAATTATTTTTATATTTTTTACATTAAACTATATAATTTAATTTCCTCGAGAATAACCAATAAGTATATGCAATTATTAATTAAACAAATTAATTAATTACATGTAAATTAGTAATTAATAGAAAATATGCTGAAGAGTAGGCCTTACATATTATATTAATATATTAGCTAAAATTACATATTTGCTTAAAAACCAAACGAGTCACATAGAATAAAATGTAGAAAACAACCAAAAAAATATAAAAGTAGGGAGGTTAGAAATAAAATTCAAAATCCATTAAAGAAAAGAATAAAAATACAGATTAGTCATCTTTTAAATCTAAAGGAAAGGGATCCTAAATAATTGAAAAAAGAAAAAAATCTAATAAAAAAATATTTAAAATAAGAAAAATGCAAATAAGCAATCCAATCTGAAATAATAAAAGTAATAAAAATAAATTGTATAAAACCAATCAAAATCAAATCAATAAAATGGCTCTGGGAAAAATAATAAGTTAAATCGACTTTGTAAAAGAAGAAATAATAAAAAGTTACTAAATAGGAGGAAGAAGAAGATGAATAGGATTTAAATGATAGCGAAATAGAAGGAGAATTAGATTAAGAGAGTGGTTCTGAAAATGAAGATGATTCTGAAGTTGAATAGGATTATGAGGAATAAGAATAGGAAATTCAAGATCAAGATAATGAAAATGATATAAATGAATAAATTGAAGATGAAGAATAAGACAATGATGAGCAAATAGAAAATTAGTAAGAGGTAGAAAATGTGAATGATGAAGAAAATAAATCTAATGGAACTTCTTTAAGATTAACAAAAAATTTAAACGCAAAGTTGAGAATTAGACCTATTTATACAGGGGGAAAAATTATAGTTTCCAATGATGAATAATACATATTTGCCAGCAGTAACTTCTAGATAACTAAATATCACATAGAAAATAGGGAAATTATAGAAGTTTTTGATCATGTAAATAAAAAATTTATATACAAATATTAGTAATTTAATTTTTATTGCTAAATATATTATTATTATTACACAGAAAGAAGAAGAAATAGCAAATTTTGCTGTTCATCCAACTGATAAATATTTAGCTACCTTTACTAAGAATTTTTTATTGAGACTAGTTAATATAGAGACCAAGGAGGTTTTACATACATGGAAAGTAAAATAAATAAAATTAAGTAATTACATTAAATATTGAATAACTAATTTTATCCTAATACAGATTTAAGATCATTTTGCTCTTGACATTTAATTTGATCCCAGTGGTAAATTCTTAGCTGTTGGTTGTGTCAATGGGACTATTAAAATTTTCGACTGTAAAAGAGGAACAGAAACTCATTCCTATAGAATCCACAAAGGATCTGTAACCAAATTGGTATTCCATCCTCACAAATCAAAATATCAACTTGCCAGTACTGGAGACGATCATCAAATTAAAATTTATGATTTGATAATTTCTTAGTAATAAATTATATTTTTTATAAAAAAGGCAAAAATAAAATCAATTTATAATTATTTAATTAGGACTCTCGTAAGCTTAAATGGACACAAATAGTAAGTTAGTGCCCTTTAATATTCTGAAACAGGTACTAATATAATTTCTGGAGGGGAAAAAATCATCATTTGGGATTTGGTAAATATGAAGGAATAGGCCAGTATCGAATACGAAGAAGAAATTGAAGCTCTCAACTATATGTCATTGAAAACTTAAAAGGGAAAGCAAACGGTTACTAAGAACTATATAATAGTTGCTGGTATTTCTGGAGTGTTTAAAGCCATTGATATTTCAGATGAAAATGTGGAAGTTACTTCATTCAAACACTTAAAAACACATGAAATATTAAAAATTATGTAATATTTAAATATAATTTTATATTTAATATTTATTTTATTATAATAAAATATTTTGCTAATATAGGTTATTAAAATCCAAAAATTAATTGGCTATGGTAACTAGTGAGCAAAATATTATTATTTATGATTTCCTTTAAGGGCCCAAGCTTTCAGTAAACAATGTAATTATAGGATATAATGATGAAATAACTGATGCAAAGTTTAGAAAAGTTAAAAAAGCAAGCACCAAGCCATTTTAATATGAAAATGAATATGTATTTTTATCATCTAATAGTAATATGCTGAGGTATAAAAATCTAATTTTTAAAATTTTTTTACAATAAAAACAAAATTCACCAAAATAAACAAACTACTTAATTTTAACAGAGCAGTAAACTTAAAAACTAAAAATACTTAGCTCTTATAAGGTCATTCAGATTTGATCTTAACCCTCGATGTTTTTGAAAATATGATTGTATCAGGAGGAAAAGACAAAACAGTTAGATTGTATAAGTAGCTTGATGAGGAGTAAAAAGAATATATTAATAAAGCTTAATAGGACGGATCTATAAATGCAAACTAAATTACCAATCACTATTCTTAAGATTTTATTTAAGTCGCTGTGTATCATGGACACACTGAAGGAATTACTTCTTTGTCATTTTCCCCTAAAACAGGTCGTTTCGTAGCCTCGTGTTCTTCTGATAAAAATGTTAAATTATGGGATACATAATCTATCATTAATACCTTTGATATGAGTAATTATATAAAATCGACTCCATTTTAAAAAATTTTTTTAAATTAATCTTTTATTAACAGAATCAATGCAAGCTTAAAAAGTCACTAATTCGATACAAACTGTTTATGCCCATGATAAAGATATCAATGTGGTAAAAGTTGCTCCTAATGAAAAATTGTGGCCTCTGCTTCACTAGATAGATCTATCAAGGTATAAAGAAATAAAATGTTTTTTTGGGCCGATGGACTCACCTATATTATAATTATTTTATTATAAATTAGCTCTGGAAAACTGAAAACATGAACAATTACATGACTTTGAAAGGACATAAAAGAGGTATATGGGATATAGCCTTTTCTCCTGTAGAATAAGTTTTAGCATCAGCTTGTGGAGATTAAATGATTAAATTATGGAATTTATAAGATGGATAGTGTATGCACACTTTGGAAGGACATATAGGTTCTGTTTTGAAAATTTAATGGATTAATTATGGGTTATAATTAATGTCAGGTATTAAATAATAAAATAAATAATGCAGTGCGAAACATTCATATTAAATCTAATTTTATTTAACCTATAGCTGGAGGTGATTCCTTGGTAAAAATATGGAACACAAAGAAATAAATATGTGTAAATACTTTTGAAAATCATGAAGGAAAAATATGGGCCTTAGATGCTTCTAATTATGATTCAAAAGGTTTGAAATTCATTATAATAATTATAAATATATATCTTATAATATTTGCCTATACATTATTTAATAAATTATAATTAGGAAAACAATATTACATGACTGGAGCCAATGATTCTGATCTCTTCATTTATGAAGATGTCACCCTAGAAGAAGATAAAAAGAAAAAATAAGAAGAACATCAAATAATGATAGAGTAGTAGACTTTTAACTCATTTATAAGAGAAAAAGATTATATAGCAGCTGCCAAACTTGCCTTTAAATAAAATTTCACATAAAACTTTTACAAGTCTTTGTCATTATTATTTTCCACTTTAGATTTCCAAAATTCTATCATTTTCCAAGTAAAATTAAATTTAAAAGTTATTGCTTGTTTATATATTTCGAAATTTTAAATAAATTATTATCTGTTTTAGGATTTGGAAATGAAGGTCAAGGTAAACAAGGAACACTGTGATGAATAAGAAGGAAAAATTCAAGAAATGATTGAGTTCTTCGTCGAAACTGATTTGAGTAGACTTATGGTTTTCATAAGAGATATGAATATTTCTCAAAAGCATTCGAAGGTCTCCTAAAAGCTACTGAATTACTTGCTTTAGGTGGTTCACTTAGATGATATGGTGCAATTACAAAAGAAATTCACAATTCAAAACAAAAAGAAACAAATAGAAAAAGGAGATTTTGAATAATTGCTCAAAGCTATTGAAGTGTTTTCTCTTAAACATTTAGAAAGACAAGATAGATTTATTAAAAAAGCTTTTATCTGGATTTCGTAATCAAAAAGATAGATGCTATGGCTCTATACGACTAAGAAACGGATGCTAACAATAATAATTAGTAATAATAATAATTAATTTAGTAGTGATTGATTAAATGATTGATAGATTAAATTATCTTAAAAATTTTAAAAATGATTGGTTTTATAATATATTAAAAATAAAATTATTTTGTATCATTAATATGAAAAATTTTTTGAACAAAAACAGTTCCAAAAATATAATAAAGTTTATACTATTTTTTATTGAATATATCATATCTTATCGTTTGTTTCTTCATTCAAAATTCGAAACTCTTTATTTGTACATAGAGAAATCTTATAATTATGGATAGAATAAGGAACTTCTGGCCAACCATTAACCGATTATATTGAAATTTTATTTCAAGTATTACTCTGTGAGGACTTCTCCCTATTCCAATTTTAATAGTCGTATTCTTTTATCTTAGTAATTTTAAGCTTTGATGTTTTTATTTATTTTTTTAACAATGTCTTCCAAAAAGAATTTACATACGTCTAATTCATTTAATTTTAAATGGCAATAAGCCTAAATAAGATCTACCAATACGATATCTCTGTTAATTTCATGTTGCTAACTTCCCATAAGTTTTTTCAGTCTTTCAATATCATTATTCATTGTGTAATACTCATCCAAAACCTTTTTATAGTTCTTATCTCGTTCCTACTCGTGCAAAAATTGCCTGAAATAGTAAGATAAGTAGCTAGGAATGAACTGCAAATCATGTAATATTTCCTTTTATTATTATTTTAACTTTTATAAATATTTATATTTAATCAATTTATTTTATTAGTATTTACTTCAGGAGCATTTATCAATCGAATCATATTTCGTTTAAATTTTTCTAAGTGAGTGTTGGAGGCTTGTGTCAAATTCGCTGTTGATTTCGGGCGGTTGTTGCTATCTTAATTGTTTTGAATTGCAGCCTTTAGTTTGTCTTGCATCTCTTCGATTTATTCTACAATCTCGATTTGCTTGCAAAAGGGGTGGTTGATTAACTTATAAACAAAGCTTGAATACCCCTTTGAGTTTGATTTTACGTTGGATTTGTACAAATCCGCCATTTATCCATATCTCTTCATTAAATTGATTTCATGTAAAGCCTTTGAAATATGGCGCTTTCTAAATTCGAAAAGGGCCTGGAATAGAAACATATAAAGGAAATAGTCCAGTCTCTTCCCCTCCATGAAATCCTTTCCAAAAGCATCAATATTTTGCACCAAACGCAAATGCTATTTTTCGAATTCCTGATGTTGGATGCCGACTGGCTGGTTATAAAACCCGATTTCTTGTGCGTTCACATAATTGATCAATCTGTTAGTAATTTCCCACACGTCTTTCAACTTGCTTTTCATATAAACGTCTCTTTTTTCCGAACATTCGTTTATAATTTATTGAATGCTCCATTGGTACAGGAAATCTTCTTTCCCTAAAAACGATTTTATACGCCCTGTGAGAGCCGAAAGTCTCTTGACCTATTCCCTCAGTATTTTTTGTTGAATTCCGCTTAAAATGTTGTTTTTAGCCTCCATTCTTTATACTTCTTTCGTATACTATATGAAGAAATACTCCAATAATAAATAGGTTTTGTTTTTTACTAATTTTTTGTCTTTTAAAACTTAATTTATTTGGATTAAAATCTCTAGTTAAGATTTGTAAGCTTGTTTTTCTAATTTAAAACCCATGGTGAGGCAGCAACAGAGGATTCCGTTTGCAAAAAATAGAGGGTCATTTATGATGTAATTTTTCTGTGAAAGTGTTTTTGCAAAATTTTATTGAATAGTATTTCCCAAATCTGAAACTATATTTTTAGAACTTCCTTATAGCAATACTTCATTGGCTTTTTCAGGACTGTAGATATAAGATAATAAGTATAAACAATATTCTAGTTTTTTTTCTAAAAGAAATTGCTGATTTTCCTGATGTTAACTTTCTAAAAATTAAATTTTTTCAAGGAAAAATTGCTGCACTTCTTAGCTAGAACCCTCCTAATATTTCCCTCTCATATATTGAATGTGAATTTTTTCATAAAGACCTTCATCTTCTTATTTGATATCTTCCAAAGACTTTTTTATGATTTAAAAAATAAAATAAATGTTAACAAATTTATTTAATAATCAATTGCTTAATTACTGATTCTATTTCTTATAGGTACTCTTCGAGGGCCTCTTTTTTACACATATAGTTAAGAGATTTGAGCTTCCACAATGTGAGTTCTGAGTGGTAGGGACTAATTTTGTTTTCTGAAATGCATTTTTCTATGTACTCGACCGTTTTTTCGTGAAGTTCTAATTCTCCTAGCTCTCTTATGGTATGGACTATTTTCTCTTCAGATGAAGACTGTTGTTTGCTTTCTTCAATTGTTTTCAAAATTTTTAGAAGAATATTTTCCTGCCCAACCCTTGAAAATCATATATTTAAAAGACCTTTACTTCTTTAGCATTTTCCAAGTCGTGCATCATTTTTCTTACCACTTTCATATCATTTCCCAGCAGCAGAACATTCAATAGATCTATGTTAAATGGCTCATAATATTGGGATAATTTTTTAATTATTTTTTCATTATTGCTCTTTTCGTTCGGGGTGAATTCGCAGTCTGGCGTATAATTCAGCTCCAATATTTCGTAATCCGTGAAATTAGCTTTTTCATATGCTTGAACTGAATCCTTTTATTTTAAATGATTTTGCGTTAATTATTCATTGCTAAATGAATTTTATTTCATAATTACCAACATTATTTTGGCTAAGGTTCTTCCCCACTGATATGCTTCGTAAAATTCTCTTTGCTCCTTATCTAAATTGAAATCCAATAATTCTTCTTTATTTGGCTCCACTGTTAATTAGCAATAATTCAAACTTCTCCCCGTAATTCGACGACAATTAGCAATGGAGGCTAAGGCGAAATCTATTAGTCTCAATTCTAGTCCATAGTCAATTAAAGATTAAGTTAAAATAATGTTCTCTGGCTACAAATAAATAAATAAATAAATATGTAATTTAATGTAATTTCATATACACCTATTAAAAATAAATTTAATTTTTTTTATTTTCATTACTTTCAAGTCTGAATGGTAAATCTAAAACAATAAAATTTAATTTTTAACAAAAAATAATTTTCATTTCCAAAATAAATAAATATAATATTTACTTCTAAATTGAATAGAGGTTGCAGTATTTGCCATATTTAGTAAATGAGACTGTTGAGTTGTTAAGGTTACTAAAACCAATACAATCCTTGTCTGTGCATTTCTTAACTAAAATCATTTAAAGTTCCCAGTCCACATTAATATACCAAAGTTTAAAATTCTTCGTGTCTTTGGTCCGCCATAACGATGAGTTCATGAAGTTTGAGTTTGAGTCTGTGTTTCTTACCTATTTAGTCCAATTTATGCATGATTTCTCTCTCTTCATTATAAGCATCGAAATAGTTGAATACTTTCACTATATACTATTTCTTAGTTTTCGTTTCCAATGCTTTATAAGATGTAAAGAATTTTTCTTAATTTAATGTTTCCAATATTTTAAAGCCCAATTCTTATTCTATTATGTAATTGGCTTCATAATGGTTTGTTTTGTCAGTTTTATTGAAATTATAAGTTTCATATAAAGTCTGATCGCCATTAAATTAATTCTCCTAATATGTCGTTTCATTTTATTGCTGCTACTCACCTTATTAATATGTTTGATTAAGTGTCTAATCTCCATTGATTTAAGAAGTCTGGAGGTAGTTTTCGTGTTCAGTTATTTGATTTATAGAATTTTAATTTTCTTCAGTCACAGTATTATTATTATTGTTGGCTAAATCTAAATCTTCATCTTCTTCTCTTATTGAAATTCCAGATTACATTGAAATGGTAATTGAACAGTATTGCACTAAATTACAAAGTTTTATTTATTATTGTTTTATTGGCGTTTTATATTTATAAAAAATATTCTAGTGTAATATTCAGGTTTATTGTTTTCTTTTTATTTTTTAGGAATTATAATTTTCCGAGTAATTATTATAGTACACAAATGGCTCTCAATTCCAAGAATTAGTTTTCAGAGAAAAATTAATGCAAAAAATAATAAAATAAAATAGTAATAAAGTTTTAAAAATCCTCTATTATAAAGATTGATTTATATATTAGTTATAAAGAGTTTTGAAAAATTAAGTGTTCGAAAATTAAAAGCAAAAACTATAAAAAAACATTAAAATAGAGAATGAATGAGTATTTAAAATAATTTAAAGAAAATGTTTTTTAATATTTTTATAATTTAAATTAAAGTTTATTTTATTATAAAAAAATATACTTTAATAATAATAATTAAAAAAGAAAGTATATAGTTTCAATTTATTTAAAGAATTTGCATATAATATACGTTTTTAAATAAATTAGATACCAAATAATTAATAATAAATTAGCAAAGTGTATTTCACATTAAATTTAAAATAAGTAAAATAAAATAAAATAAATTTATAATTATAAATAGTAACTCATAAATCCAAATCTTTCATATAATTTAGATTTGTATATTTTAAATAAAACTGCAAGATTTAATGCTTTACTAATAATAAGTTCTATATAGGAATAAGATAAAATTTATTTCTTATAAATTTTTTATACAATTAATTCTATTAATTATGATTATAAGCATGTCTAAGCAGTCAAAAAATAATTCAGAAAAGTAAAATTAATAGTCACAACAATATTAAGATAATCTCTCATTATACTCATCTCAACATAAGCATGATTCTACTAAGATAAGTGTAGATAAAAATATATTAATAAATGATTATATTGACTAAATAACAAATATATTAAAAAGTGATTCAAGTCGACAGGCTGTCGGTAGCAATCGTAATACTAATAAAGATGATTTAAATAAATAGAAAAACTTAAAAAGTAATTAATATTAAATAACTTAAAAAAATAATAATAATAGTAATTTGGAAAAAAAACAAAATAATATTTTGGAAAACGATATTCTAGTTGATACGTTTTCAAATTTGTTGCAAAATGTAATTAAAAATCAGAATAAATCAAATGTAACAACAGATGATTTATGAAAAATATATATATATATTTTGCAGTTATTATAGAAAAAATATAGTTTTTAAATAATTAATAATAATATAATTATAATTAGTAATGATGAATTTTGTTTTTAATGATATTATAAATTTTTTAAATGGAGTTATTTATGTATATTTAAAAATCATAAATTGATTTATATACTTATATAAACTACAAACATATATTTACAAAAATAAATCAAAAACTAATCAATTTTCTTTATTTATATATTATAATAACTGACTGTAATATTATAATTTTCAATGAAATTATAATTTTAGCAAATTATACCTAGCTCATAAATTATTAATTATAAAAGAAAAATAATATATTCTAAGATATAATTAGAAAAATAACTATAAAAAAATATAAAGAAGCTTAACAGACCCTTTCATTTTATATAAACTTATATAAGTGGCAATGAGCATCTATATAGCATATCATTATCCTTGCATGGATGGGGCGTATTCTGCGATGGTTTCATTTTTGGCTTTGAAGTCCTAGATAAACTAGAAATATTCAATGGAGTAGGTGATTGAAATTGTATTGAGTAAATTAGAAATCACAAAATTTTATCAAAAAATATGCTAAATTTTAGAAAGTATAAATATCAATTTTAGGTAAAATAAAACAAAGGGAAACATAAGAGGAAGAAGAATTAACATTCGAGTAAAATAAAAGTTAATAAATGGAATAAGAGATGTGTGAAAAATCATCTATATAATCAACATTTTTTATTCCGAATAAAGAAGAAGAAATTTGTAAAAATGCAGAACAAATTTCAAAGATTGATAGTTAAGAATAAAATACCGAAATGAGTTAAGAGAAGCCAGATTCTTAATAAAATATTCCGTTCAAAATAGAAAGTGATGAAAATAAACCGTATTTTTACACAGATTAATTTTCGGGCATAAGATTTATTCCCTACGTACATTCCATAAAATCTGGAAATAATGGCAACAACAACGCAACGAAAAATAAAAAAGGCAAAAAGGCAAAGCAACACCACCAGCAATCTTAATAGCATTGTTCTGACTATAATGCAGAAAATCCCTTCATTTAAAAAATTAAGTAAATAAATTCAGGTCTAAACAACTAGAATCAGCAGAATGGACAGCAACAGTAGTACCCCAAATTGGATGAGTGCATTCTGTTTATTTTGGATTTTTCATTACCTCTTGCTGATTTATACTTTTTGGCTTAAAAATTTAAGAAAGTCATCGTTTTGGACCACCACATTCATTTCGAAAATACCATAGAAGAAATTTAATAAAAAAGAAAACTAATCCATACTGAAAAATCAGAAATTCCATCGAAAATAGACGCTTCTATTTAACCAAGTAAGTTAGAAAACCAGTGCAATGAAATTGCGAGTGAATAGACCCCGGTTGTTGAGAAGGAGGAAGTCGATTTGCTTAAAAAAATTTACTTTGAATATGATATAAGTTTGTCTGGGTGCACGATCACAGATAGATTTTTCGAAAATTGTTTGAATTATAAACTTAAATTGCCAGCCTCTATTGTAGAGAAAATAAACGAGTAGTGTATTTACATTCAGGATTATGATATCAAATCAAAAAGACACCAGGACTCAGAAGCCTTTGTGGCTGGACTTTATACTAAAAGTATTCAACTAAATGCGAAGAAAAATCCTTTGCTATTTTATGAGTTCCTATCTCTTTCCAGTTCTATGACCATAGAAAGAGGAAAAAAATATTGGAACAAAATAAAGTTGAAGTTTAGAGAATAATGAGCAAACATAAACAAATAGTGTATTTAGGAGGAAAGCACGGCCCAGTTGCCAAGTGTTATTGCATTTATACAAAAAGTAAAAAATGTTAATATGATATTAAATATATGGTTAAATTGAAATAAATTATATTATTTTAATTAAGATCATTCTATATATAATGAATTGGGAGCTCTCTTGTCATTAGCTTCGTTAGCTCAAGGATTGGATCACATGGGAATCGTATATACAGAAAGTAGTCAAGATAAAATTTTTTTAAAGTTTCTCTGAGGGCTTCACTAGAGCATGAGGGAAAGTGCAATGAAGTAGCTGGAAAATTTGGAGGAGGAGGGCATCAAAGAGCTGCTTCTTTCTTTATAAATAAAAACTAGTTTAAAAAGTGGCTATAATGAAAGCTGTTTTTTTAAATTTCTAAATTTCTAAATAATAACTTAATTAAATATTAAATAAGTTTAAAAAAATATAATATGATAGCTACATTTAATATTCCTTTTAATCTAAGCATGTACAAAGATTTTATTACTTAATTTGGGATTTTCTTATTTAAAACCATGATTTTTTTTTAACCTTAAATTAAAATAGTAAATTTTATCATTAATTAATTAATATTCTCTTATTAATATCACAAGAATGCCTTGACTTAGTAATTAAGCATTTATTATTTAAATTTATTAATTAAAAAATAACTAGTTTTATTTTTTGAAATTAAGTAAGAAATTTAAGTATTTCTAAACTGTTGGTTGTGTAGCATATTTGAAACAATATTTAAAAATCTATATTTTACATAAAAAAAGTTAAAAAATATTTAGAAAGTTAAAAAAAATGCCTAAACCTACATAAAACCTTATTATACCATAAAAGCAGAATTTTTTTTAAGAAGAATAGAATAATTCATGTAAAAATTTATAATAAAAGAATCATTAAAAAAATAGGAAAATTAAAGACAATTAATTTACATTTTAAAAGAAAATTAATAAAATGAGATAAAAAAAGACAATTCAGACAATCCTATGTAAAAGAGTTAATAAAATTAGCGCAAAGGCAGTAAAAAATTGTCTAAAATATAGATACAGGAAACTAAGCGAATGTCGGGGAGACAACAAAAATTACCAGAATTGAGTGAAAATGAAATATTGTTAAAAATGAGTTTAGATAAAAAGTTCAATTACGATAAGGTTATTCATGAAATTGTTGAAGAACTGGAAAAAGAAATATTTACTCGGTATAAAAAGATTATTGTATTTTAATTGCATTTTATAGAAAATTAGTGTAAAAATATTAGTTTGACATTAAAAAATAAGTAAATTCTTTTAAAATTTTAATTTGAAAAGTATAGCAAATTATAGTGAATATAGCTCAGTCAGATCTGGCTAAAGTTTACTATTAACACATTATCAACTACATTTTCCAAGGCCTTAAATTAAGAAGGCTGAAAATCAAAAATATTGAGTTTAAGTATATTTAGAGACTGGAAATAGAAGAAGAGCAGGAAGGAAGTGAAAATGAAGAGGATTAATTGCAAAATCAGGAGCAAAATTAGGGACAAAATTTTTAAAGAAATTATTAAAAGTACATCTTAACTAATTTTGCCTTTTTTAAAAAATATTAATAATATAAAAAATTTTAAATAGAGAAGGGGATGAAGGGCATAGAAATGATAATAAAAAATTCATTTAACCCATTTTATAAGATTATTTCTACATTGAACCTGTTTTTTGCTGCGAAACTGAATCTGAATTAAACTCCAAACAAGAGAAAAGAGGCTTGATTTATTGGTTTAAACAAATTTTTTCTCCAGGATCTATGTTATAATATTGATAATCATAGGGTAACTATACATAATTTAATTTAAAATTTGCCTTACAATTTGTTTCTATCTTATTAAGGGAGTCAGGTAGTGGAAAAACTAAATTTTAGAAAAATTCACATTGCCCATAAAAAATCAATCAGGTTTTCTGATGCTGAGAAATACCTTTAAACTTGTAGCATCTATAAATTTTTAATTTAGCAATATACGATTACCAGCAGAAGAAGAAATTGATCAGGTACTACATGTTAAAATTGAGTACCTTTTAGAAGTGGGAGATATAGAAATGAAGGTAAACTAATTTATGAAGATATTTCAGATCCGGAAAAGTAAAGAAATTTATATTATTTCAATTGAAAATGGGTAATCAATAATTTTTTATTGACAAAAAAAAAACAGAGACACCATTGTATTTTTGGTAGACGGATATGAAGAATTTCAGAGAGAAAAATTCGATGTGGCGGATGTCTTTTAGTTGGAAAAATTTCCCCAAAATAAAGTTATTTTAACCAGTCAAACGAAATACCTAAGTGAAAGCCAGGTGCCGATTCTTTTCACGTTTGAAAACCAAGTGCAAGTCAGTTTAAAAAAAATCCAAAACTTACTTAGATCGATTTCAGCCGCATCAAATCACGAAATTTATTTAGGAATACGTGAAAGCCGTCTTCAAATTAAAACTGAAAGACTATGAGCAAGAAGTTGAATTCATCAAACAAGAAATCAATTAAATAAACTAATAAGATATAAAATTCAAACCCCTTTTATTTGCGAATTTACTTGGAAATGTTCGAAGAAATCTATAAAGACATAACGCATTTAAGGTAAATATTAACAAAAAATCGTATTTAAGAATTTAATTAAAAAATTTCGTTGTAAAATACTTTTATTTTTGTAATTTTAAGAGAAGTCAACTTGAAAGAAAAAAAGATAGAAAATCTGGGGAAATAACTGAAACTAGCCAAAAAGAGGCTGGGGAAGTTAATTCGATGCTGGCTAACAAGGAAATCGTTGAAGATAATGTGAAAGAAAATGAAGAAAAAATAGCAGAAGCACGAGATGTCGATTCGAAGTTCTACAAAGAAATCATTTTACCCTCTCTCAATATAAATGGCAAGCAATTTGGAGAAGAAAATAATTGGGACGGTGCACGTTCTGAACATCTACAAACTGAGGAAAACTAGAACTAGTAATAGCTGGAGGGGAGATAATCAGTGCTTTAAAATGATTCTCAGATATTATAGGAAACAAGACTTCATAAATAGATATAGTGGGAAGTTCAGTTGTAAATAACAAATAAAAAAATAATAAAATAAGTCAATTTTAATTAAAAATTATATTTCGAAGAGGAAAAATTAAAAAGTTCAGTTGCTGATTTAATGAGACAGAAAAGGAAATCAACAATTATAAGATCCCAGATATTATAAGGGAGTCAGGAAGGAGGCAAAGAAAAATAATTAAAGGCAAATTATGAAAACGACTTGGCAGATGATATTGAGTCTAACTACGACCAATCTTCAGTCAGCAACTTTTCGCTAGCCGGTCCCGTGAAAAATAAACTTCGGTTTTTGAATGGAGGCGCGACGCCTTTGTAATCAAACAACCCCACTCAGACGCAAATAATTTAAGAAATGTTGCAAAAAAAAAACTAAGAAGGAAAGAAGAAGAAGAAAATAAAAAAGAAGAATAAATTGGTATTGTACAGCAAGAGTAATAGGAGGCAAAAGAGCAAGAAGAAGGTAAAAAAGCAACTTTTTTGTTTCTTTTTTTTAATTTAATTTTTTTAAATGCAGATGAGCAGTAACCAGGGAAATGCCTCAAAATATAGAAATAAACGTATAAAAATTAAAAATAATATGAATTAATAATATAATATAATGTTATTTTTGTTATATATCCATTCGTTCGTACACTAGGACATCGCAACTCGAACTCTTGCATGCTTAAAAGCAGAGAAGGGACTTGGAAATAAGAGAGCAGGAACGTTAGAATAGCAAATGATGGAAAAGACGAAGGAAGCTGAGGGGAAGAAGATGGATGAAATTTAAGAAGAAAAGAAAAAAATAAGGCGAACAATGAACAGAAGATGCTGAGGGCTCTGCGAAATGATTTAAAGGAGGAAAAAAGTTTTTGCAGTAAGAAATTTCGCAATTGGAGGTCGAATTGAGTCAGGAAAATGAAAAAATTAACCATTTGAAAAACCCAGCAAGCACTCAAAATATTTAAAAACT
Organism: Miamiensis avidus; assembly: GCA_037039885.1. Taxonomy (NCBI): domain Eukaryota; phylum Ciliophora; class Oligohymenophorea; order Philasterida; family Glauconematidae; genus Miamiensis; species Miamiensis avidus. The sequence goes on along the minus strand of JAWVGU010000186.1, from coordinate 1,562,985 downwards.
TGAAAAGCGGAGATTTACGAGATATCAACTGTATGGGCAGTTTATTCACAAATGGTTTAAAAAGAAACTGCACAAGTTGAGTGTGGAGTAGTTGCAAATAATAAAATAAAATTTAAACAAATAACGAGGCAATCAAAAACTGGGAAAGAAAGAAGACGGAGAAGAACAACAGCAATAATAAGTCAAAAAGAAAGGGAACTTAAAGAAAAGGCAAAGTGAACTGGGAAATCCGGAGGTGGGCGACGAATAATAATAGCATGCATCTCAGGAAGCTTAATAGTAGTAAAAATAAAAGGAAGAAGTGTTTCGGTTCGGCTTTCTCGCTTTAAAGGAATTTAATAAACGAATTTCGTCCGCGTTTTTTGAAAATGAAGAATATGCTTGTGATTTGCAGTTTATAGAGGTAAACAAATATATTCGATGAATTGAATAGATAGATGGATTCATTCATTCATTCGTCTGTCAGAATTTAAATATTTTTTAATTTTATTTATTAATTAAAACTACCACCCCCATTTCAAAGGAACTGTATCAAGAAAATTATATTAAAAAACAACAAAAAGAAGGAAAAGTTCAAAAAATTAACACAACGATAATCTACCCGTTCCCTCGCGGCCATTACTGAGTCATAACAATAAGAATAGCAGCAGTAAAATTAGACTGGTGAAAAAGAGGATGAACACAACAATGGCAAAACCTAGGTTTCAGCTCTGACTCAAATAAAAACAGAATCAAGCGATTAGGGAGAAGAAATAAAAAGATAGTAGCAATAGTAACTAGAACAGCAGCAATTTAGTTTAAACAGACTTTCTCAATTGAACTGTCCCGAGGAGTTGGCGTTGCTGATTCAATCTAGTCCCTTTATCGAAGTGGCGCCTGATGATATGAAAGACAGAGTGTTGGAAAAACTGACTGAACAGGACCGCGAAACGCAGCAAAAGCTGCTTTTTTTGACGGAGAACGAACGGCAGTGCATTGTTGATTTGCAGGCATTGAACGAGTATTTGGAAGAATTGAAGCAACGGAGAAGGGATCGGATTTATGAAAGGCAATTGCAAAATGTTGATGAAAGCGAAAAGGATGACTTTTTAGACCAAGTTGTAGAGCAAATTATAGACACAGAGGAAAACAAAAATAACTTAAAGTAGAAATTTAAAAATTAGGTGAAGAGTTGGAAATTTATCAGGAGCACCACTTTTCCCTTTCGAAAAGCATTAAAGAAAAGCAGCTACTGATTCATTAATTTTGCGAAAAGTAATCATCGAATATATTTTGTTTTGCATCTGAAATAGCATTTGTTTAATATTATAAACCTAATAGAGATTTACTATACACCTATGTGCACAAAGAATTGATTGACTACTTCGTGGTGGAAGATTTTTTACATTTCGCTCATAAAATGAGTGTGGATACTCTCAAATCAATTAATGTAAGAAGTTTATAAATTAGTGTTAAGATTTATTTTACTTTATTATTTTTTATTTATACAATAAACATATATGGTATTAGTACCTAGAGGTGGAAAAACTGATTCTAAACAAGAAATTGCTTACTTTAGAAGACTTCAATATAATTTCTATTATTGTGGAGTTCTATTAACACATTTCTTAGCAAGAACTAATTAGTGTGAAGAAGTTACTAATCGGTAAAAATTTTTTAAGAAAAGCCAAAATTTTTTTTCAATAAATAATCTTCTTTTTTAGACCTCATGAGACTCTCTAAAACTCACCGCAAAACAGTTTCAATAATGTCTGCAAATGCTGCCACGCTTTTTAATGCTTTGAATTTTTCCTTTTCAGGTTTGAATTTGGAACGGGTCACCCTAGAGGGAGCGATGTTGCAGTAAGCTTTCATGATAAGTTGCAATTTTACGGACGCTGATTTGGACTCCGTTTACTTTTACGATGCCAACATGAATAATGCCGTTTTGGAGGGCACTCATATGGAAAATGTACGTTTTGGCCGCCCGTTCGAATTCATAGGCCACAAACGGGCTGTTTCTATGGCTGTTTTCAATTCCACTTGTAATTGTTTTTGTAGGATAGTAAATAGAATTTTGATTATTATAAAATTATTTTTTTAAAGGTGAATTCATCGCCTCTGCAAGTTTTGATAAAACCGTGCGAGTATGGAGTACCAGTACGGGAGAAGTTTTATCAGTTCTGTAAGGACACTCAGCAGAAGTACTGTCACTGACTTTTTCCAAAGATGACAATTATATAGCTTCAGGGGGGTAAAAAAAAGCTATTAATTAATATTTATCTACAAATTCGTTCCATTAAATTCAATCATAAAAAAAAGAGCCGATCGAAGAATAATCTTATGGAATGCGTATACTGGAGATATTGAAAGAAATATGTGGGCCCACTGTTATAATGTGTGGAGTGTTGATTTCTCAGGTAACTTCGCATACTTGGCATCAGGAAGCAAAGAAGATTTCGTAAGAATATGGAAACTGCCATAAAATTAGATCATTGCAGAAATCAAGAATGCTAAAGAATAAGAGCACACAGAAACTGAAGGTGCGGATCAATTAAGTGAACAAGGAGGAGTAGGCAAAAAAAAGAAGAAAAAAAAGAAAAAATAAGCAAAAAAATCAGGCAAAACTCCGAGAAATAGTGAATTAAGTTCTACAAAAAGGAAAAATCGGAGTAAGTATATGGTAGTAGAGAATAAACCCCAAAACAAAGAAATCTAAAAGATAAATATAATTCTAACAGTGAAAATTCTGAATAATAAGAGAAAATGGAAAAATATTAAATTAGTCCTGATAAAATAAAAGAAAAATAAAGTATGCAATAAGAAAACTAGCTAAATGGAGGACCTGTGAATTTTAGCGACGCTGTGGCTAATGTCGGGTAAAAATTAGTTGAAGATCGGAAAATTAAAACTGAAGAAAACAAGAAGATTTCTGTTGAAGTAAAATTTTATTAATTTTATATACTATATATGTAGATCTAAAAAATAATTATTACTACAAGGAATAACTAGAAAAATTAGAAGAAGAAATAGAGGTCTAAAAAAAAAAACTGTATGAAGAGTATCCGCATTTGGAACCCGAAGAAATAGATCAGTATATGGATTTTGAGTTCCAAAGACAAGAGCAGGCCCTGAGAGAAGAGAAAAAACAGCAGTTATTAAAGTAAAATGATCAAATAAAATATTAAATTGTTTATAAATATATATATATAATTCAAAGAGAAAGATAGCTGAAAAAACATGACGGAATTCATCTTTTGCACACTCTAAAGCACTCACTAACAGTTCGCTGCGTCGTTTTTTCCTCTGATAGTTTGAGACTGGCGAGTGCCTCTGAAGATAATACAGTGAGTCTATGGTATGATATAAATAGATTATATTAGTATATTTATATAAACGCGCAATAGGGATGTCCAAACAGGAGAAAGGATATTGAACTTGAAGGGACACCTAGACTGGGTAATGAGTGTCAAATTTTCTCCAAATGATCAGCAATTGGCATCAGGAGGTGAGGACTGTTTGATAAAAATTTGGGATATCGAGGAGGGGTAAGCTTTTTAAACCATTGATTTGAAGCAGTTTCACAAAGATTAGTACTGCAAAATAAGATGTCTCGGTAAAATATTTAATTAAAATATTAACATAACTTTATGTATAAATATTTAATAGATTATTCCAAGGATTTCAGATTTTTGGCTTCGGGGGAATAGATAAAATTATTCGTTTGTGGAATGCGTAAACGTGGGAATTGGTGGCGAGTTTAAAAGGCCACAAAAACATTATAAATTCTGTTCAATTTTCCAGAGACTCTGGAAAATTGCTTAGTTGTTCAGGAGAAAACTATGGCCTCAGAGACTTTTCGATTAAAATTTGGGACGTGGAGGCCGAAGTTGGGTAAATTAGATAATATTTATTTCAAATCAAGTTTAAATTTTATTTATCAACCATTTTTAGCTCTCACTTTTTCAAAGACCATTAAAATGGACACTTGCAGCCTATAATAGCTGTATAGTTTTCACCAAACAATGAAGTTTTAGCTTCGGTGAGTTAGGACTACATGATTAAGTTATGGAATCCGATATCAGGGAATCTAATAAGGGAAATAGACTATTCTCAATCCCACAAGGGTAAAATTAAAATAAGTATAAAATTTTACTATCAGCATATATATAATTTATTAGGTTTTATTTCTTCTATTACTTTTTCTCCGGACTCAAACACCCTTTTCACTGGTGGAAACTCCGAAGAAGGTATAATAAATGTGTGGAATATTGCAGATGAAACCTCTGAAACGCCGTAATCCGTGCTTGTTTCTTCGGTTTTAAAAAAATTTAAACAAGATTTATTAAAATAACAATAAGAAGAAGAGGAAGAGCAAAAAGAAAAGGAAAAAAAAAACAAAAAAATAATAATTTTAAAAGTATTAAAAAAAACTGAACACGCACACCATTAATCAAAATAATGACTTTTCAATACGAAAACTCGTTACATCTTCTTCGTTTGGAAGTACGGGGAAGTCCATTCTGCTTAGCTGTCAAAAGGATTTCTTAATACTCTGGGACTTGGAAAAACAGAAAGAAATCAAGGCTATAAACTGCTTTTCGGGAATCGTCACCTGTTGCACCTTTGATGCAGATGAGTTCCATGTGGTAACGGGAGGGAGTAAAATTATTAAAATATTTAATATAAAAATTAGAGAAATAAAAATAACAATCAATAAATAAATAAATAAATAAAATAGCGGAGGGAAGAGTTAAGTTTTGGTCTGTGAACACTTTTAAATGTGTTTGGGAATTGGATCAAATTTTCCATGCCATTTCTGACATCGTTATAACTCAGAATTTTAAACATGTTTATGCAGCTTGTTTTGATGGAAAAATTCGGAAAATCTCCGTGAGAGCCAAATCTGTCCTTAATGTGTTTGAAGGTCACAGAGGACCCATTGTATAATTGGGTTGCTTTTAATAGCAAGAAGAAAGTGTATTAAAATGAAGTATTAACAAATTATTTAATAAATAAAATATATGTAAAATTTAGGAAAAATTCTAAATCTTTGGAGGCCAAAAACCTTAAATTTATTTATATTCTGCTGGAAAGGACGGCACTGTCAAATTTTGGGAAAGTAACCGTAAAACATGTTCGTTTTCATTTGAAGACCACAAGTAAATAAACATATTTAAAAAAAGTAATAAATTAATTCATTATTTTGTTATATTTAATAAGAGCTTCCGTCACTTGTCTTGCAATTTCTCAAGACGGAAGCTAATTGGCTTCAGGAAGTTAAGATTCCGATGTTTTGTTGTATAATATCGATAAAAAGCACACTCCTGTTTAGGAAAGGAGAATCACAAGTGATGATATTGACTTTACATGTGTGGGCGCAAAATTCTAATTTGCCTAAAAATTACATCCCTTTAATAAATAGGTGCTGTAAATCGCCAATTTAGATATCGATTCTGATGAAGAAGACCAACTTATAATTATACCTGTGGAGCAGAAAAAGAGGTGCAAATGCTCTATTTTTTGAGAAATTAGTAATTTATTTGAGTCAAAATATGGTTTATATCATATTTATATAACGAAACCCATTTATTATATTTAAAAAAAAGCAGTACATTTTAGTAAATATTATTTTTAAAATGTATAAAAATATTATATTATAAAATTATAGATACTTGCATATATTTATAATTTAATAAATTATTCTTACCTAAACATTAATATTATTTTAAGTATAATCATAAATGATTTTCTGTAATCATTATTATATGTGATTATAAGCCATTGAAAAAAAAAAAAATAAATTATTCCAAGAAAAATAATATTTTAAGTCATTTATACTTATTTTAATTTACAATTATACAAAATTTAAATTTATCAAAACATTTTATTATCTTTTAGCTAGATAATCATCATTCTATAAATAATAAATATAATTAGTATAAAATTATAAAGAAATGATAGATTAATACGTAAAAATAATGAAAATATAATTAATACCAAAAAATTATTTCTTTATCTGTAGTTTCAAGTTAATAAAGCTTTCGAAGTGATTATTTAAATTAGTAGATTTCTGTTGGGTTTAAATTATTTTCGCTATTAAAAATAATTAATATAGTTTCCATTTAAAATTAAATTAAATAATATTAAGAGATGGAATGTATGAATGAATAAAGTGATTGTAAAAGTAAAACAAATGTTTAATTATTATGAATGTCTGTAATTAATAAAAAAATTTTAATATTTAAATTGTAAAAAAATTAATATGAGAGAAATTTAAAAAAAAAAAAAAAAAATTTCACACAATATTTAAGAAACATCATATGTTTATAATTAAAACAATAAAATAAATTAATAAAAATTTAATATTTCTTTGATAGTAAAAATTACTTTTATTATTATTATAATAATAGTAGTACCTTAAATCAATTTTTAATTGGGTTAGGTTGGTTAGTTTTTCAAGTGATTTTCCAAATTCGCTGCATTTATACTGACTACAATTATTCCTATTATAAATAATTTTAAGTAAAAATTTAATTTAATATTTATAATGGAATTTATTTAAATAGTTTTATTTTTAAATTTAAAAAAAAAAAATATGAATGCAGTAATTATTAATTCACACATATTAAACAACTTTTTTTTCTCTCAAATTAAGAGATATTAAAAATTTACTATTAAAATAAATAACAAATTATAATAAATTTTATAATATTTTAATATACCAAAATAAATTTTAATTTTTTTTATTATATTATAGTACCTTAAATTTATATTTAATGAAGTTAGGCTAGTTAGTTTTTCAAGTAATTTTCCTAATTCATTGCATCCGTTCCCACAAATATCATTTTCTCTATTCGAAATAATTAATTTAAGTTATTTTTCATTTTTAAACATTTAAAAAAAAAAATAGTATTTGCTATTAAAATAATTTAGTAATATATGTCTGATTCTTTGTTTATCAAGAAGCAATTTTATTATTATTTTATCTCATATAATAAAGAAACTGGTACCGTAAATTTAAGTGTAATGAAGTTAGATTGGTTAATTTTTAAAGTGATTTTCCAAATTCAGTACATCCGTTCTTTCTTATACAATTCCATCTATTAAAAATAATTAATTTAAGTAAGTTTTAAAATTAAATTATAATAATATTAATATTGGTCGATGAAGAAAATTATTTTTAAAATTTATTTATTATTTGCATTTAAATCTGAAATTTATTTATTTTTGGAATTTTATATAGTAAATAATATTGGAAATGGGGAATAGAGTAAGTTATTTTAAAATATTATGTGATCAATTATTTATTTCTATTTATGTAGAGATAAATTATTAAATCACAAATGTTTAACAATTTATACCTCATAAATTGAAAAATATTAAATGTTTATTATTATAATAATAAAATAATTTAATAATAACTCTCTGATTCTTTGTTTGTCAAAATGTATTTTTATTATTATTTTCTCACATATTACATTGAAACAATGCTTAATGAAGTTAGATCAGTAAGTTTTTCAAGTGATTTTCCAAATTAAACGTATCCATCACCAGTAATATCATTTTAACTATTAAAAATAATATAGTTAAGATTGATAATTTTAGAAAAATGAAATGAGGATAAAGATTTAAAAGTGTAAAAATATTATTAAAATTTGTTGGGTATGTAAATTATTTATTAGTATTGAATTGTAAATAATATATATATATATGAGAAGATAAATTAGTAATTCATAAATATTTATTAAATATTTCCTCACAAATAGAAAAATATTTATTATATAATTTAAAATAATAAAATTATTATTTTATTTTCCTATATAATAATAAAAGTAGCACCTTATATCTAAGTTTAAAGAAGTTAGATTGGTTAATTTTTCAAGTGATTTTCCAAATTAAATGCATCCATTGTTTTAAATACTATTTTATCTATTAAAAATATTTAATAATCGTGGAAAGGATGAATAAAAAAGTGTTACAAATATGAATTTTTCAATAGTAAAAAATTTTATGTAGAGATAAATTGATAATTTTTAAATTTTCAACTTTAATTTCCTTGAAAATTGAGAAATTATTAATATTTACTGTTAAAGATATTAAATAAATTAATAATAATTAGCTGTTTTTTTATTTATTTTATAAATTAATTTTAATTATAATTTTCATATAAAATAAAGTAATACTAGATATTTATGTTGATAGAAGTTAGGTTTGCTAGTTTTTCAAGCGATTTTCCTAAATTAATGCATCCTTCTTTCATTATATCATTACAGCTATTAAAAATTATTAAGTTTGAATTATTTAAGTTTAGTTAATTTTAAAATTAAAAAAATATTATTATTTGAATATTTATAATTATATATATTATTTTAATTTTAAAATTGTTAGATATAGTAGTACCTTAAATCCAAGTATAGTGAAGTTAGATTGGTTAGTTTTTCAAGGGCTATTCCTAATTCAGTACATTGTTTCTGTTCTATTTTATTCTATCTATAAAAATAATTAAGCTAAGTTATAATAACAATAAATAAAATTTTTAATTTTTTGTGAATATCTATAATTTATTAATTTTTAAAAGTTTTGAATTGAAAAAAAAAAAATATATGAAAGGATTAATTATTAATTCATAAGTATTTAAATGGCTTGCATTAATATATATTATTAAAAAAATAATGAAAAATAGTTAATAAAAAATTAGCTGTTTTATTTGTTAAGATGTATTTTTATTATTAATTTCTCCCATATAATAATCATTGTACCCTAAATCTAAGGATAGTTAAGTTAGATTGGTTAGATTTTAAGTGATTTTCCAAATTCTGTCCATCCCTTATCATTAATTTTATTAGACCTATTAAAAATAATTGATTTAAATAATAAAGTGATTATAAAGGTAAATAAAAAAATTATTATTTCTATGTCTTTAATTCATATATATTTAATCACTTTTTCCTCAACAAATGAAAAATATTAAATATTTATTACTAACATAATTTATTATAAATTAACTGTTGATTTGATTGTCATATTTATTTTTATTATAATTTTATTATATATAACTTTCTTCAAAAAAAAATGATTAAAAAAAAATGTTATGCTAGATATTTTAAGAATTAAATTTGTATATATACTATATTGTTTAATTTTCTTGAATTTATTTTTCTTTTTTGGTAAATGAAATTTGAGTATCAATGAATCAAAAAAAACTTATTTTTCAAAAAAATAGATTGAAAATAACATTTAGTTTATATATATTTAGTAAAATAATCATTTTTTTTTCAAATAAATCATTAATTTTCTAAAAAAAATAAACTATGTGTTCAAAAAATAATAATATCACTAATCAATATATACAGAAAAATGTGAAAAAAACAAAATAAAATAAAACAAAATTAAATTTTTTGAAAGTTTATTTTTATTCATTTTTATTTTGAAGAAAGTTATAAATTAAAAGTAGTACCTTAAAGCTAATTATAAAGAAGTTAGGCTGGTTAATTTTTATAGAGATTTTCCAAATTTAGTGCATCCCTATTCATCAATTGAACTAGACCTATAAAAAAATATTAAATATTTTATTATTAACATAATTTAATAAAATTAGCTGTTTCTCTGAGTGTCAAAATTTCATTTTATATTAATTTTCTCTTATTGAATAAATATAGTACGTTAAAACTACTTATAATTAAGTTAGGTTAGTTAGTTTTTCAAGCGATAACCCTAATTGAATGCATACTTCTTAAAAAATAGAACTAAACCTATTAAAAATAATTGATTTAAGTAATAATTAAATAATGATCAAAATATTTAATGAAGAAAGTAATATTAAAAGTAAAAAAATATTATTAATTATTTATTATTTACTCTTAAATGATTAAATACTCAATATTTATTATTAAAGTCATGATAAAATAAATCTAAAAATAGGCTTTTTCTTTGTTTGCCAAGATTAATTTTATATATATATTTTTTTTTTTCTATATAATAAAAGTATTACCCAAAATTTAAATGTAAAGAAGTTAGGTTGGTTAGTTTTTCAACTGATATTCCAAATTAAATGAATCCTTTCTCACTAATTTTATTCTTACTAATAAAAATAATTAAACTAGAATTTATTTTAAATTAAATACAAGTTTTGGTCCTAATACTTTTTGAAGAAAGCGATTTTTAAAAGTAAACAAAATTTAATATTTATTTAATATATATCTGTAATTTGTTTATTTTTTGAATTTTTTAATAGTAAAAAAAATATTTGAAGAGAGAAATTATTTTTAAATAAGTATTAAACAATTTTTCCAAAAAGAAATATTATTATTATTCCCATTCAATAAATTTAGTACCTTAAATTTACATCTAAAGAAGTTAGATTGGTTAGTTTTTCAAGTGATTTTCCAAATAAAATGCATACATCCTCATTAATATCATTTTAACTATTAAAAATAATAAAGTAAGTTTAATACTAAATAATACACTTATAATAGTCAAAATATTTAAGGAAGATATAATTTTAAATGCTAAAACATGTTATAATTATTGTGTGCTTGTGTAATTTATTGATTTTTAATAGTAAAAAAATATATGAAGATAGGTATTTAAAAACTTTTTCCTCAAAAATTATAATCTTATTAATTTTTTTAAAAAAAAATAAAAATATTTTTTGATGCATTAATACAATAATTTCATTTATCAATAAGGACTAATAAGTTTCATGAATTAAAAATATAATATAGATGCATAATTAAATCATAAAGTACCTAGCATAAAATAGTTTTTTAATAATTTTTTTTTTATGGAAATAATAATAAAATAAGTTAAAATAAATAGGATAATTCTTTGTTGCCAAAAATTTTTAAAAATATTTTTTCCCATATTATAAACTAGTACCTTAAATCTACTTTAAGAAATTTTAGGTGGATTAGTGTTTCAAGCTATTTTCCAAATTCTTAGCATCGTTTATCACTAATATAGCTTTTTCTATTATATATTATATTATAATACTTGATATATTATTTATTATATTTTTTACCCACATACGATAATTAATTTTGTTTTATTTTAAATTTGGTTTATATCATTTTAAAATTAATTTAGGTTATAATATTATTCTTATCCTCTTTAATCTTATTTTATTTCAATTATTTAATCTTTATTTTATTATTATTTTTGCTCACTTTAATCTTATTTTATTTAATCTTTCTAATTTTTTAATATATTATCCTATTTATCTCTTTATTATTAATTCTATTCATCATTTATAAATGATTATATATTTTAATTTAAATCTTTTAAGCTTTCTTAAATTTCTTTTATAAATTTATAATTTATTTCTATTTATTATTTTTAAAATTCTTTATTTTATTTTATATTGGTATTCAAATTTTTTTCAAAATTATTTTTTTATATTTCATTTATTATTTATTCTATGCCCTTTTTATTCCAGTATTCTTTTTCTGTACATTTTATCAATAATTCGAAATATTTATCATTTTAGTTATGTATCTCTTCTTTATAATATTACTTATTATTATTTTCATAATCATTTAAAACGTTTTACATATTTTTTAATGTGGCACGTACTTATTTTATTAAGTTATTATTTTATATGAATTATTTATAGTTTATTTCTCTTTAATCTTATTAATATAAATACTATTCATATTTTTAAATTAGGAATTATTTGATATTTTCATATTCTTTCAAATCTGAGATTTAGTGACCATGTACATTATCATAAAAATCCATTAAGCAAATTAGTTAATTTTTTTATTAGCAATAATCTTAGTTGCACATATATTCTAAGGGGTATAATTCATTATCCTCATCATCAATATGTTTCTATTTTTAAATTTATAATTTTAAAAATATTATATAATAAATAAAATATAGCAAAATCAACAATAAAATTTTCAAATTATATTTTATATATAATTAATAAATTGTATTGAATTTTCAAGGTATCCAAATAGTTTTCAACAATTGAGTCTATTATTTAAAAATTAGCTTGATTTCTCAACAATTAATAATAAAATTAAACAATTGCTCACAATTTTAAATTATTATGGCGCCAAATTAGAATTAAATTAATTTCAAAATTTTTTTTGTAACTTTGCTATATATTTTTATTTTTATACCTCACACTTTAATCTTTATCTAGTTATAATATTTCTATATTCTTTAAAACTTATTTAAATAGTTGATTTACTATTATTAATATCTTACATATCTAATTAATAATTAATTAATTTAATCTTTAATTATATTTTAATTTATAAAATTATATTATTTATAATAGATATATTTTATTTTAATGATATAAAATTTAAATTCCAATATTTATTTTATTATTTTTCTTAATTAAAATATTTAATTAAGGTGAAATTATATAAAGTGAATTAATAATAATTGCAAAAAATATCATATATTTAGAATTACGTATTAATTTTTAAAAGAAATAATATTGTAATTTTAATAGATAAAATTAAAATTAATTTTCTATTATTAGCTAATTTCCAAAAATTCATTATTCTTGATTTATAATTAATCCTATAGGAATTATGTTAATTCTTTGGTAAATAATTAGTAATTAACTAATAAAAAAAAACTAGTATATACACAGGAATTTATTTCAAAAAAGTAGATAAATCAAATTCAAAATCATTTTATTTATTATAATTAAACTAAAAACTAATTTATTGTTTATTATAAAATTTTATTATTGTCTCTCTATTACCTTTTAAATATTCTTTTTTATCTAAAAATTGCAATAAGCTTTCTAACATATTGTTTTATTTCTATTTCTATTGATTATTATTTATTTATTTATTATTACTAAGAAAAATGTAATATTTATTATTAATAAATACTATAATATTGACTTATTATACACGTTTATAATATATATTTACTATTTTAATATATGCCATTAAGCAATATTAATAAATTTACAAATTTATTTCATTAATTTTTTATTTATGAGTATATATTATATTTCATCCTAATACTTTTTAATTATTTAATAGATGTATATATAATTTTCTGATTAATTTTTTAAATATTTATATTAATAATTAAGTATTATATTTATATAATATATATTTGTATAATTTCTTTTTATAATTAGATGTGTATGTATTGAAAATCCTAAAAAATAATTTCAAAAATATTTGATTTTAAATTTAACTCTGTTTTTTTATTAATTTAATTTGTAATGGAAATTAATAATTTTTATATTTATATCTTAGATTATTTGGTTATAAATAAATATAATAATTTATATAGTATATTTAATATAAGGATTATTATAAAATTAAAAGTTAAATAATTAACTAAATAACTGTTTATGTTATATATGCTTTATTGAGTTATATATCGTTTTGACATTGTCCAATAATGTTCAACGAAGTATCCAGAATTGTCCAAAATTGGCCAGTGGATTTTAGCATAGGCATAAATATCTAAAAAGATACTTTTATTAAAAAAGATTTTTATTAATATCAAAAAGGCTAAAATTAATTGCTAAATAAAAAAAAGCAACAAAATTTCTTAAAATCAAAATTTTTTAAACCTAACTGTTAAAAAAAATATAACTGCATCATTTAAGATTCTTTAATTTAATAGATGTCAAATTAACCACAATAAAATCAAATTTAAACAGAGTATCAATAAGACAATTAGTCATAAAATTAAGCAAATAATATAGCATTTGACCAAAATGTAACATACTAATAGTGTGTAGATCTTATTAAATAAGCAATGTAAGCTTACAATGTTGATAAATTATAAGACTTCGATGTTAATTCTATATCAGTTTTATAGTTATAAGTTGAGCACTTAACAAATGAAAATGCTAAATTATAAGATGAAATAATTTAAGCAAAAAGCTCAATTAATTAAAAAGATACAACATTAGAATATCTTTAATAAGAAATTAAACAATGCTAAAATTAAATAATTTAATTATAAATGGATAAATAATAATAAAATATTTTATCTATCTAATAACAAAACTAAAAAACGCTCTAAAAATAATAAGACATCATAAGTCAAATTATTGAAGGAATTAATTCACTTGATGGATAAGTAAAGCTATGCTTATAAAATAATAGTAATTAAAATAATAAAAATGAAGATATTAATAAGAATAAATTAGATTAAATATAAAAATAAGTGTATGATAAGGTTTTAGAAACTCTTATATAAAATAGCAATGAATTAATTGACTCTAAAACCGAAAAATCCTTAGAACAAGTTTAAAAACTTAATAAGCAAATAAAAATGAATAAGGATGAATTCTTTTAGCTAAAAAGAAAACACAATAAGAAAATAAAAAACTAAATTATGTAAATATTTTAGTAAAAATTAAAATTGCAAATTTGGGATAAAATGCTATTATGCTCATGGAAAATCCTAATTAAAAACCATTAAAACTAATTTAAAACCTAGCGAATAAGCTCTTAAAATGAGTATTAAAGCACCAACTTCTTTTACTTTAAGATAGAACTTGATTTTAAATAATGAGAATATCAATTCCTACATTAAAAAGGATAATTCTATTATTGTAAATGTCAAAGGAGATGGGAACTGTCTATATAGAGCATTAGCTATAGGATTATAAAATGATCCAAGTCCAGAAGTAGAAAACGAATATGGACAAATTAAGAAAATTATAGGAGACTACTATAAAGATAACTGGAACAAATACCTAGAGATGAACTGTTTCAAAGATAGTTATAATTTACTTTCTCATATCACCAAGGATTATGAAGCAGCTGATTTCATAGTATTATTCATTGCCAGTAATGCTTTAGGAACTCCAATTGAGGTTACTATTAACCATTAATAAACATTAACTTTCAATCCAGAATTTGAAGAATAGAAGAGTGAAACACCTATTTACATACATTTCATAGGTGACTACAAATTAGGACACTTTTAAGTAGAACTCAAAAACTATTTTTCCAAAAATGAAAGTAATACTACCTTTGAAAAATTGAAGGAGAGACAATTACCCTAATCAGAACTATTATGGAACTGTAAATTAGGGAAAAAACCTTATTTAGGGAAAAAAGTTTTCAATAAGAATCAACCTAAATAATCATTTACTTCGACAATCTCTACCAAAAAAGAAAAAGAAGTAAATAATTAATCTTAAAAATAAAAAACCTCGTAGGAAAAATAAAACTCATTAAACAAAATGAACGAGGAATTTCTCCCTGAAAATCCTGTCAAATGCGAAAATTGTGGAAAACAATGCGTATCTTAGAAAGGTTTAAACATTCACTAATCAAAAAATAATGTGGATAAAAAGACCAAGACAATAGTCAAAAGTAAGGGAGTAATGACTAATAATGATTAAGAATTACAAAATAGTAATAATAACTAAGA
Source organism: Miamiensis avidus (assembly GCA_037039885.1). Lineage (NCBI taxonomy): Eukaryota > Ciliophora > Oligohymenophorea > Philasterida > Glauconematidae > Miamiensis > Miamiensis avidus. The sequence continues at coordinate 1,547,625 of JAWVGU010000186.1, read as the reverse complement.
ATCTGAAAAAGATTCAAATTAAGATAATGATTCTGAACAAGATCATTATCTAAAATAATAATAATATATAATAATAAATAACATACCATACTAAGAATAATGCAATGGAATATTTGCACTGTTAAAAATGAAACTTTTAATGAAATAAGAAACATATAACCACATATAATTTGCTTTTAGGAAATAAGAAAATTCTAATTTAATAATAACTCTTCCTATAATTTTATCAATAATAATAGAGATCATAGTAATAATGAAGATAATAAATATATAGGAGGTGGAGTGTGCATCGGGATAAGTAAATAATTCACATATAGAGACTTATCCGACTAAATAAATGAATAATTAAAAAATGTAATGGAATTCATATTTGTTCAAGCCATTAATCCTGTAGTGGAGATTTTTGTGCTATGCTGTTATATACCTAGAAAATAATTATTCACAAAGAGGTATTAACAATTATTGAATCTATAATTATAAGCTTTACTTTAGAGAAGACCCCATTCCTTCTTTATTGTTTCAGGGGACTTTAATTAAAATAGGCAAATCATATAAGGATTTATTCCTTTAACAAAAAACATCCTCACGTTCTAAAGAGGAAAATAATAATCCTAAACTGATTGGATACTTGTAAATAAGAATATAGATCATACACTAGACAGCAAATTCTTAAGGGATTAAAATGATAATCTAATATCTGATCATGCAAGGATTTATGCAGATTTAAAAATCCCAGCATAAAACTAGTCATAATAACATGTATATTTACCAAGTTCAAAACAAAGCTATAATCTATGTAAAAGTGCAGAAGAAAATAATTAAAATAGTTATAATTTTATAAAGTTTATAAATAATAATAAATATAACTTTAGAATTAAATCTAAACATAGAATAAGACTCTTATTAAAAGAACCTCCATAAAGTGACTTTGATCACTACAGAGACTAAATAAACAAATACTTAAGATCAAATTAAAGCCAAATCTCCTTCGATAAAATCAAAAATTTTACAGTACTTAATCCTAATAAAAGAGATGGCGATATTATGAAATGCTACATTGATGAAAAAGAATAAATCATTGTTAGCTAATAAGAAATAATAGATTCCTGTATTAATTAACTAATTACTTTATCACTAGAAAATAAGTTAAATCTAGCTGAACTTAAATTCCCTTCCTTACCGCCACTAAATCAATAGACAACTCATGAATTGTAGAAACGAATGAGTAAAAGAAAGGCAGTAACGTTTGATGGTTTTTCAGATAAATGGTTTACAGAATGTCAAAATTATAAACTAATTAATGATTGGTGGAACACGTAAACTATTAATACTCTGAGTAATGAAACTTTTGAATGCAGATTAATACCTTTAAATAAAGTTTGGCCAGATATACCAAAAAAAGAATAGTTTCGTCCTATAGCCGTACTTAGTCATGCATATAAATGGCTAGAATTAAGATTTTTAGCTCAATTACAGCAATACTTATAGTGCTCAATGGATTAAAACTAAACAGGGTTCGTAAAGTACTGTGGAACTCATATAAACATATAACTTATTATAGATGAAATCAGCTAGATAAAGAAAAAGGAAAACAAATCTATTTTATATATTGATCTTAAAAGTGCATATAATACTGTTAATAGAGATATCTTATTTAAAATTATAAGAAAAAAGAAAATCCTATCTAATGATGAAGCAGTATTTTTATAATCACTATTAAATAAACTTTACTTCAAAAAAAGTAATTAAAAATTTATCTCAAAAATGGAGTACACCAAGGTTCAACATTAAGTCCTGCACTTTTTAACATTTACATGGAAGAAGCTATAACTTAACTAAAAAACTAATTTAAAAGAGAGTTTTGGTACAAATTATATGCTGATGATATGGTTGTAATTATCAAACATAGATACCTAAAATAATTTACCAAATTTATACTGAAAATTTTCTAAGATTACGATTTAATATTCAACTCTAAAAAAAGTGCCATAGTTAATATCAAAAATCATCAAAAATTTCATGAAGCTGAAGATATACTTAATATCCCATATTAACAAGAATATAAATTTTTAGGAGTTACAATTGATGGTTTTGGTAAATTAAAATAGCACTTAAATTTTATAAAATCAAGGGAAACTTATCTAAGAAAAAACTTTTTCATGTATGTTAAACTCTTAACTGGGAAAATAAACATTTAATATGGAATGCATATATTAGACCCTATTTTATATATTTAAGCCCAATTATAAATACATAATCTAAAAGTATTAGAAATTAATTCCACACTATTTGGAGATAATCTTACAAAAAATTCTAAATGCTCCCGTAAAATACTCCAAATGATATCCTTTTTGCAATTTTCGAAAATACTTAATGGACTTCTTAATACTTAGAAACAAAAAATAAGCTTAAAATTAATTATAGATTCACACAAATTTTCTAAAATTTGGAAGAAACAGACAAATAAGAACTAGCTAATATTAAACTAATTCCAAATAATTTCCATTCTCTTTTCCACTACTCCAAGTTTGTTTGTTCTTGTTGCAAAAAACATCTACACTTTAACACAATTATTCAGCACACAAACTTGAATAAAGAGGAATTTATATTCCGAATGACAAATGTTATAAATTAAAATTATCCTCAAAAAAAGCAAAAGAAATGAATACTAGAATGATATATAAATTAAATGATTATATATAATCTTTAATAAATAATTGATTTACTTTTATTCATTAATTAATTATAATAGTAATATAGTTTCATTAATATTATATAATAATAAAGTATGGTATATTTTCATTGATATGGTACATGTTATGTTATGTTACTTTTATTAAAATCTAGCAGTATAATAAAAAAATTCACTATTTACTACATTTAAAATTATGAGTACACATCTGGACAATTTTGGACAATCTGGACACTTCAGGCCAGCCAATATTACATTTCGTCACGTACATATTTGAAATCTGCAAATCCTTATTCTAACACATTACGAAGAAGTATACATCTACCTCCTAATCTTGAAAAATGTATATTTCCTAGAAAACTATATGTAAATTTGTACATTTAGTATATTTAATTAAAATTTAAAATATAAAAAAATTATGATTATTAAATAAAATTAAATTCATTTTTATATTTTTATTGTTAATTAATTTCTCTATATCCATTTTTAGCTTAATTTTACTTTCATATAATTTCATTTACAATTAATAAAGATAATTTTACCCCATTATCCTATTGTTTTATTTTTTCTCTTTTTGGGGAGCTGAATCTTATTTATTAACAATGAAAGTAGTTTTTAATTGTTTTATATCATTATATGCTTTAAGATTCATCTTTTCTTATTATTTGATAATAGAAGTTTATGGAATAATATTTTCTTAAAATATGAAAGCTTGTTATTTATAGTTTAATTTTGTTAAATGAAAAATGCAAATTATCTATATCAACTAAGAAATATTGGAGTCAAATAAATTAGTTTATTAAATATAGATTCTTAGCTTCTATGGTTGTTGATTAAATAATTTTATATAGTTTCTTCTAATGATAAAACACCATGTAATTAGTATATTATTTTTTTTAAATGATTATTAATAATTATGATAACTATATAGATATTTTTTATTTAATAAAAAAGGCTATATTTAATTTTATAAAAATTTATCAATATAACTATACGTTAACTTCATATTAATATATATTATATAAACTACTAATACTATATAGTAAACCTAACACTCTTTTTAATCGTTGAGTTATGGTATAGTTCAATTATTTTTTTATAATCTATATAACTTTAAATTAATTGATATAAATTTCATTTTAAAAAAAATGGAAAATAATATACTTTTTTTATTTAACTTTTCATGTTAATATCTCAAATCATATAGAAAATATTAAATAGACAGAAAAAATAAATTACTATACTTATAAATCATAATATATTATTTAAATTGCTCATTTTTTTATTATTTGTTGTAATTTTTCATTGCTTCAGAAAATTTTTCATTAATAATATCACAAGCAGCAGCGAGACTATTTAAACCATCTTGCAATACGGCATTAGAATCTCTGTCTATTATAAATTTATTATAAAAACAATTAATATAATTCTACCCATTAATTATAATACTATAAGCTATAGATTAAGCATATAATTATACTTAGATAAATTAATGTATAAGTATAAAATATATTTATTAAAGTTTTTTTAATAAATATTAAAATAAAAAAATTTTATATTTTTATTTTTACTTATTGTTTGTAATCTCAAATTCATCTTATTTTCAGAGGGGTGAGGAATACTATAACCACAAAAATCAACATCTTTTCTTTTGACTAACATATATCTTAAAGAATTTCCTAAAGTGTGATCTTCATTTAAAAATATATAAGTTCCGCAAGTTTTGTCAGTTTCGCTCTATTAAAAAATATGTGATTTATATAATTGTTATATAAAATATTCTGCTATTTAATAGTTTAGAAACTAAATTAAGGGTTCATATAAAAATATTATTGATATGAATATTTTACCTATTGTATAATGAAATCTTATTAATTTTTATTTTTCTTTTATTATTTATCTTCTTCTTCTTCGACTGAAATTTGGCTGTCTTCAAAGTTTGCCATTTCCTCAACTTCGTCGCTTAATGAATCTACGTCAGACATATTTTTTACTTAATTAACTTATTTCTTCTTTTTTTAATAAATTGTATATAATATTAAATTATTATTTTATTATTATTAGTTTGTGCTAACAATATTTTTATACGGTAATTTTTGTGTGTTTTGTTTATTTCTCTATTATTCTTTAATATTAAAGCTTACATAAACAATATAAAAGAAATGTAAATTAATAATTTCGACTAAATTCTTAGTCTGATATTTACTAAATTATCAATATTAAGAAGAGATTTATTTATACACAATTTTATATATATCTAAGAGATATTATAAGTTAAAATTTTATTATTAAAAGTAGAACAATAAAAAATAATAAAAAAAATATTATATATTACAAAATTTAATAATAAGTATAATTTGCATTAATAAGTATTGAGAAGATATTAATATATTTATTAACTAATTTTATTATTATTACTTAAAAGTTATGTACTTGTTTTTTACTTTCTTACTTCTTAATTATTCACACAGTCATTTACTTTCTAATTTAGATTCTATAGAGAGTTTTCACTCCTGCATAAGCTGCTAATCTGGTATAGAATTATTTTGATTTTAAGGCAAAGTTTTCATTAAATTTTATAATATGTGGCCCAAATCTTCTATTTCTTGGGAATTATTATTCGCTTTTGCACGATCAATTTTGATCATTAAATTATTAATAAGTTCTTTAGTGCTTAAATCCTTGGGTTCTTTGAATTCTGATTTAGCATATTCGTGGGAAGGTTTCCAAGATTTTTATGACCCACTTGAAATCGACTCGGACAATTTGAAAACAGGCTTTTTGAATTGGTTGGGTTGTGTATTAAAATTGGGTCTTGTTACTCCGAAGTACATGTGATCAGGATCGTCTTGTGAGTTTTTATTAGATAATTTATCATAACTTCCTAAAAGTCCATTTCCGCCTCCATTCCAGTCTGTCGGATTTCTATTTTAGGCCACAATGCTATTTAGATTGTGATTGCTTCCATTACTTAGGCCACTGAGTTGGAAATTGATATTTTATCCGTAATTTTATAGATGATTATCACCGCTGTTATAATTTCTGCTGTTTGTGCTGATATTGCTGTTAAGTTAAATGAAGTGGCCATTTCCATTGTGACCGATTTTACTATTTGCTCCATATGTTTAATCAAAATTCAAGTTGTCGTGATTCGTATTGACTCCATTTTAAAAAGCAATTTACTGATTTCCTATATCACTCTACTATCCTCCGAATTTAATGTCATCATTCTCTTCTAATTTTATGTCTCCGAAGTTATTTCTTTCATCTTGTCCATCAATTTCTTCTTCAAAATCTATGTCCCCCAAAAACTTGCTGTTTTTTTCTTGCACAGGCGGTAGATAGTCATTATTTATAGCTTAATTAAAATCTGCAGTATTATTATTATTGTTCTTGATGATATTTTCATCATTTTCTAAAATTTTCATATTGTTGTAGCCTCCTTATTGAAGCGAGTGATGATGATGTTATTATTGTTAGTGAGCATTGATATCGGGATTAGAGCTCAAAATGGCGTTACTTGTGTGTGCAGTTGATACAACGGGATCAATATACTATACATTTTATTGTTATTAGAGTTCTTGATTTTCTAAAATTTATAGTCTGATTTCCTCTTCATAATCTCTTTTGATATTTTAATTGAGTTCCTTTTTGATGTGACTATAGAATCTGTTTTTTACCATATTTTCGGGTCTGCCCTTCAAATGGGTGGAAATTTCGCTCCATTTGGGCCGATTTTGAAGAACTATTCAACCACGATAGCATCTTCTTCTTACGTCCATTTGCCCTTGTTTATACTCGTGTCCAGCACATTTAAGTATCGTTCTCGAACTTGCTTTCCAGTTCTTCCCTTTCCCAATAGGCCCGCTATGTGTCCCCATTGCCTTTCCTTTTCATCACCTTGCTGCACCATTCGTAAAACAATTTCGTCTTCTTCTTTCGTCCAAGGCTTTCGGTTTTTGTTTTCAGGCTGTATTCGACGCCACCTCTGTTGGCATTACTGTGAACTTCGCGTCTCCACCTATTCACTTATGAATTTCCAATTTCCTGGGGATTTTTCGTAGGCATTTCTCAAAATTAGATCTTCTTCTGTGTTCCAGTTCTTGACATTTTTTTTAGAACTTAGCTTTTGCCCTTCTTTTGTACTGGCTTGGTTGGCCATGGAAGACGAAGTGTTTCTACTCGATTCTCTCTTTTCTCTGAAAACCTCTTTGTATTTTTTCGGGGGAGCTTCGAGGTATTATTATTAATGGTTCTAATTATTGAGCTGTGGATAAATTTCACCTCTATTATTATTATAGTTAATAAAATTGTTGTTATCTGATGAATCGATAAATAGATCTACATCTTCCCTTTCTATTTAACTTTGAAACTCATCCTAATCTTAGAAATCTATATTTTGATTATAATAGGTCTAGTACTCTAAAGATTGCTTAGATCTCATCGGCTAGTTGGGCTAAAATTTATTAAATTATAAAAAATTAAATAAAAAAATGAGAGAATTCTAATGGTAATATTTAATATAAAGATGAAAATTGTTTATACTAAACATTTTATATATTTTTTAATAAAAATAATTTAACTAAATTTTATAATAAGAACAATAATTTTTTAATATTAAATTATAAATAAAATAAATAAATATAATTAATTAAAACTTTCATTTTACTTATTGAGACCCTGACAAAAGTATTTCATTGTTAAACGGAATGTAATTATTAGATTGCATTATAGAATTATGCTACTGCAGGTCATGTTCCTCTTCTTATTTATTCCTTACACAGCAATCACTTCCGAATATGCTAGCTACATTTTTGCAAACTAGCCCGAACATATTACTATTTATTATTAATTATGCTATGAGAATTGATTTGAAAAATTACTTTTTGCTGTAGAAAAAGTAGCTTATATTCGCTTACTTTAAATATTGTTATGCTATACTATTTTTATTTATTTTATAGATCGATTTTGTTTTATGTTTCTTTTAATATATTATAAGAATTCCTTATTTCAATAGTAATATATCAACTTTTTATATAATTTGGTTATTTTTTTTAATGTTATTAAATAATAATAACTTAATCACAAAATCTCATTATTTTTTTTTTTAAGTGATACGAAATATTAAAAAAAAAAAATGCAAAATCCTTATATAAACTTATCTATTAAATGTATTAGTTATTTATTTTGATTTTATATAATTTATTAATAAAAATAATTCGTTTTTATAATTTACTAAATCAAGTTAAGGTGTGACAATAACAAAAAAGAAAGTTAACAAAGGAAATTTATTTTATAAAAAGGATTTTAGTTATCGTTATATAAATAACTATTTTTTAAATTACTATAATTAGTATAAAAGGATTGGAATTAAAAGGTATAAATTATGAAATCAGTAATAATAAATATTTTAATTACACAGCTAAAAATTCTAATTCAAAAATACTGAGTGTTCTATTAATTTCTGAAAGTCATATATGTAATTAAAAAGGAGTTAATTTAATTTTTTGTAATTATTTTGTTAATTAGACGTCTATTTCATTTATATACTAACCCCCTTAAATCATATATTGTTATAAACGTTGATTTAAATTTTATGAAACGTTTTAAAATTTTCATTAAATCAAAGACTTTAATTTATAATATAGAAAATAATTTTAAATATATTGCTTATAATTCAACTTGAACGATTAAAATAATTAAACATTAAGAAATTGGATAATATAAAATAATTTATTTATTTTTTAACTTATTACAATAAAATAAATGAAGAAAAAAAGAAATATACAAAAAAAAATGGATATAATTGAAAGTAAAATAATCATATTTGCCAGTTTTAGTAACTTTTCACTTTCTTCTGTCATCATTTAAATCTCTTGACAAAATTTAATTAAATTAAGCTCTAGATACGACAGGATCATCATTTTTCTTTTCTCCTTTCGTTTTACCATCTTCCTAATTGTCATTTTTACTTTTATGTTTTCTAGCTTCTTCAATCAATTGCATAATTTGCTATTCCGTCATTTCTTCTTCTAAATCCATTACTACTTTTGTAAGACTTTCTTTTGTTATAACCTAAATTCGAATGTAAAAGGATCATTTAAATATAAAAAAATATAACATAAATTAAATAAATAAGCGAATCAACATATTATTGATTTCTATTTTATAAAATAACTTAAGATATGCAAATTACTTTTTTATCTTTATCCCAAAATAACTCATATGCCTTATCAATATCTTCTGGACTATCTTTTTGGCTCATTTTTTCAATCATAATTTCCAAAAATTCTTAAAAATCAATTTTGGTATTATCAAATTTAACATCTCCTTTTCCCAAATCTGTTATCAATTTAAATATTTCTTCTTTAGTAGGATCGAATCCAAGGGCCCTTAACACAACTTTAAGATTTTTTGCTTCAATTGTTCCAGAACCTAAAAATTATAGCAAAATATAATAGCAAAATTTGGAAATTTCTAAATAATTACCTGTGATATCAAAAAAGTCGAAAGCTTTCTTGATTTCATTTTTTTATGTATCATTTAAAACTTGCTAATTATTTAATAATTTTTTTCTAATTTAAGCTGAATGAGAAAGCTATTGTGGTTAATTTCCTCCTTTTTGCATATTTAAATTCTATTTTTTGATGAATTTATATATAATTGTAGTTATAATTATTTTAATGTTGAATTAATTTAAAAATTTTGTTGCTGAAAAAAAAAAAATTAATTTTCCAAAATTATAGCAAATTATTCTTTCTAAGAATAATTGAGTATTATTCCTAATAAATAAATTTATTTAATTCGTAAAATTTATTTAATTTATTAAGCAAAAATAAGAAAAAAAAAAACTGATCCTTTAATATTTAAATTATAAAATTTAAATTAAATGTAAATATTTCTTATAATCAAATAATTAATATAATTTTATATATAAATCAAGATTTTTATCAATTATGTATGGGAGAAACATGATTAAAATATTTACTATTCGTATTGTCTCTTAATTAAATAGAATCAGATGATAGATTAGTGAGTAATACTTGGCTAATTGGTTACTTTTAATTTTGACTCATAGCAAAAAATTCTTCTTAGAAAAACCCCTTAAGTTCTTCATTAGGATTAAACATAGAAAAAGTACTACTATTAAAGGAAGACTGCAAGTCTAAAAATAAAAATTGTTTATTTATTTGTTTGTTTATATATTTGTTTGTTTATTTATTTATTTAAAAGATTTTTTACCACATATTTCTTCTAAATCTTCTGTTCTTTCATTTTCAAGAGTCTTGTATCCCTAAAGTACTTAACCTTAGGGCTTCAGTGCTCTATTATTCAGCTATTAGCTATTTTAATATTACAACTAGTATGGAAACTATTATTATATTCCTGCTTATATTTCATATTGCTATGATAATTTTCTACTATTGAATTCCTAGTTATTATTGGTGTCATTATAGAAATCTCTAGACAATTTGGCTCCTTATTACCCATGTTAACTCAATTTGCTTACAGAACTAGGGGTTTTAGGGTCAAAGGCAGTTATATTGATTTTATTTTTATGAGAAGAGGTTTGGCAGCTTTACTAGTTGAGGTTGTTTTTATTGTTATTTTTATTTTTTGTATTCTAAAATTAAAACCCCTAAGAATGGGATTGAGAATAAGAAAGCTGATCATGCTTGCTTTTGTTACTTTCTGAATAATTAATTACATTCACATTGTTGTTGTTATTATTATTATTGCTATTAGATTTTTTGATGTTACTCTCAGCTATACAATTATTGCTGTTATTTTTCTTAATCTTTGATATGCTACTACTATTGGAACTCCCACTACCTGAATCATTAGTCAGTCTTTTTACAAATTTCTCCTAAAGACTTTTGCCTTAATTCGATATGAGACCCTGTCCCTATACATGACCCCCTTCTCTACCTTCAGAATTTATTTGATCTGGTGAATGTAAGTGACGCATAAGAGGGGAGTTTAAAAAACTGTTTGCAATGTCCAAAATGTTATTTTTTTCATAGTAATGAGAAAAACTATCACTTTCCTTAAATTATTAAAAATAAATAATTTTTGTCAATATTTACTATATATTTATTTTTATACCTTTTCAGGATGATCCCTGTTTCTTAAATTTATAGAAGAATTTGAGTCATTTAATTCAGTTGTCGTTATATCTCTTTTTGTAGCAATATCGAAATTGCAGAATCTGTTATTACTCAAATTATTATTACTATTTATTTGAGAAATACTATTATTATTGTTGTTATTGTTAAAATGTAAATGCTATTCCATTTATTACTATTATATATTATAGTCTTATTATCTGAAAAATTACTATTGTAATTACTATTATTATTACTGTTACTATAGTAATTGCTATTGCTATAAATTAGAACTATTACTATTCTTTCTAGTTTAATTATTACTATACTGCTAAGAACCAGCTTTTTCATTTTGAAACAGTTTCTAATCGTATGGGAGACTTTATTATTTTTTTGCAAAATCATACTAATTATATTAATTTTATTATAATTGCTATTTTTAATTTTATTAATATAAATTTGAACTTTTTAACTAAACTTTTTAATTATCTATTAAAGCTGGCTCTGTATTCATATATATATTAATATTTTATTAATTTTATGTAAAATCTTGTCCCCTCTAGTTATTATATTATTATAAATGATTCTACTACTACTACTGCATCTTTATTTATTCCTGCTCATACTAAGCTATTTGTTATTTTAAAGCTAATTTCTTTAATTCTTTCGGATTAAAAGAGCAGCTTTAAGAGGTTAACAATCTCATATCAGATTCGTTACCCTGTTACTATTATTCATTATCTTCAAAATGGGGCTGATATTGTTACTATTAAAACTATTTAAATTGCATTTATTATTACTGCTGTTGTTGTTATTATTATTATTAAAATTCCTATTCTCTTAATTAATTTTCAGCATTTTCCATTTCCAAGTTATATTGCTTTTATATTTATTTTTCCCTATTTTAGAGTTATTATTTTATATTAAGTTTCATTCCATTGGTTATCGTAGATTTTACTTTCTTTAAATAGTTAGGAACTTGATTTCTATCACCTTTATTTGTAGATTTACCATTGTTATTAGTTTTTAAAGACTAAGATTTCATTTTATGACAGGCCTAAACATCTAAACTTTTCCTTTACATATCTATCATTTTATACTCTTATTGCTATAAGGCTTGTAATTTTAATTATTATTTATTTGAACAGGAATGGGAAGGTTCTTTTTAACTTTTTGCATGAATTTGCTATTTAGAATTATTATTTGATAATGTAAAAGAACCCTTTTGAGGTAGTTTTTCTATTGACTATAGTTATGGTGTTCTTACTATTATGATTATAGTTTTTTTTATATAGCTATTCTTAGTAATTACTTTAAAAATAGATTTCTTATAATGGTTCACGACTTCTATGTTCCTTTTATAACTATTACTAAACAACATGGTGTTATTATTATAATTTCGGTTGAGGGATATTTTATTCTTCCAGTGTTAACATTTACTAGTATTGTTATTGATAGTCTAAATTATTTTACTAATTTTTAGTTCTTTTTGGAGAATTTTTTTTATTACCTTTTACTATTTATTTTATTTAGAATCAAATAATTTAAAATCTTCTTCATCTTAAAGGGTTTAAAAAGGATTATTGATATCTTCAAGACTAAAATGGTTTCTAGGATGTAATTGTTGGGTGCTCATTCTTATTTGGTATGTGTCTTTCAAGTGATAGTTATTATTGTTATCATTCTTTTTTTTCATTATATCTTCTTCACTCAAAACTCTTTTTCTAAAGAATTTTGTAAATGGATATACATTTATTATATTACTAAAATATAATGGCTATACAAATTAAATTACATATCATTATCATCCAAATGATGCTTTTGAATTTTTATTTACCCTGAAATTGGGGGCTTGGCAGGAATAACTTAAGTTACTTTTTCTGCTAATTTTCCTTCTTCGTTCGTTTTCTTTTGCGGCTATCTGTTTTTTATAATATAAGGCTCCGGATTATCAATATCTCTATTTACAATATCTTCTGGAACTTCTCTTTTATCAACTTTTTAAATTGTTACTTGGTGATAAGAATTTACATATAAAAAAAAAAATTCTCATAAAACAATAATTACCAAAATCCTATTTTAATGATTGAAAAGAAGAAGATCTTTCGCCCTATCTCCAACTTGAACTGGATTTTAAGTCTTTCAAAAATAAAATCTTTTTATTTATACTTATTATTTATAAAAAAGATAATAGCTAACAATTTATAATACATTTTTTTGGCTATTATTTTATTTTGCTTTAAAGACTATCATAGGAACCCCTTCTAGCTAACGGTTGTAGTTGTTCATTTTAATCTGCTTCTCTTTTGGAAAAGTCTAAATTGGGCTGAGAAACTACATTTTAATTTGTTTTTTTTTATTGTTATTATTTTATCCGTTTTTATCCTTTTTGGAAAGCTCTTAATTCTGCCCTGTTTTCGACAAATTTGTTTCAAATAAATTCTTGCTAGAATTGATTGCGCGGTTGCTATTATTTTTCTGCAAAGTATGTTGTTTTGACATTTCTAAATCGGGTGAGACTGAAAATGGAATTTAATTTAAATTTTGTTCAGTTGTTTGAATCACTTGCTGTTACAATTCGCTGGTATTACTGTGAAAGTACTGCAATTGTTCTTAAGTTTTCATTTTTTATTCCAATAGCCTTTCTTTGGCATTTAACTATTCAGTGAATTACATAATTTGCTAATTCAATTGAGAATCCGCTTAAATATTTTCATTTGCCATTTGTGTTTAGAGATGATCAATTTCCCGTTTTAAATTATTCAAATCATTCTTAAATTAATAATGCTCGCTAGCACTCATCTATTCTTAATCGAAAATAAAAAAAAAAATAAATTCAAACAATTGTATACTGTATTTCAAGCTTCAATATTACTTGCATAATTTTTTAAATATAGGTATTAATCCTCTGGAGGGTTCGATTTATATAAATTATCCAGTCCGTACAAAATCAAATAACTAAGGGCTTTTTGTTATCTTTTTTCTGGAAACTAATCTAAAAATGTCTAAATTCTATGATTTGTTGTTTTCATTATATTTTATTTCATTTCAAATTAAATTGTATTGAAAATTTGATATTTTTTTTTTAGTTTATTTTTCAACAATAATATTTGAATATTATGATAAACTTTTATTTTCACAATATTATTAAATTTTAATATTCAAATTAAGTTCACAATTAAAGCTTAGGAAAATTTGAAAATATGATTTAATTATTAGGTTGATTGCTTAATAAAAAGCACTTATTTAAATTTATGGTTTCTTTTTCAAAAATCAATTGATTTCTGTCCATTTCCGAAAAAGAGAGCAATCACATTAAATTTAATTAATAAATTATTTAGTTAATAACTAAAACAATTAATAATATAAAAAAAATATAAATTATAAATGGAAGAAGAAGAAGAAAAAGAAGAACTAAATTAAAATAAAACATCATAAATCGAATAAAATTTTGAAGCCCGATTGAGGGAAAGTTTCATAAATAAATTAAATGAACTAAATTTCAAAAAATCTTCAAATCCCTGCAATAAATATTCTCACTAAGAGAAATATTATTGGAAATCTTGGTAAGATTATTAAAATGAAGATAATAAATTTTAATAGGTAAGTATGTAAATAATTTAATTTTTAATACTCCTAAAATATCTTTTATTTTTGTTAGAAAATAATGTCTGCCATATATCTAAAAGAGTAGATTTTGATTAAATGAAATCTATTCATTATAAGGCTTCTGATTATAACCCTTTGAAAGGTTTGATTTCTTGGAACAATGTAAAATGGGTTAAGAAATATGGCTAACCATAGTATCAATATAAACTAAACAATTTTCTGATTAAAATAGCTTGCTTATCTTGCTACTAATCAGAAAAAATTGTAGTTTAATATATGGCAAAAATGAAATAATTAATTCTGCTTTATAGGGTTCTAAGAAAGAAATATCGGTATGAGAAATGCAATGAGATAATGTTTATGTTAACTGGAAAATATAATTGATAAAAAGATATTTATTTACTTATTTTTTTATGAAATATATCATTTTAACTTTAAAAATATGAAAAAAAGTCGTATATAAATTATCAAAATTATTTTTAAATATGTAATCATTTAAAATCTTTCTAAACCTAGGAATTTGCTTATAGTTTAAATTTTTAAGGAGATTGAGCTGATTTCCATAATTCTGGCTCCTCATCATCGTCTTTAACTACACAATCTATAATTTTAATTTATTTTTATAAATTATATATAAAATACGTACATTTTATAATTTGATAAAAATCAAAAGAAACTATTGACTTTACCTTCATTTGCCTCAATTTTTAAAGGATTTTTGGGTTATTATTATTATTTCTTTCTATCATCATTTTTGTCTTCCTGTTTTTCATCATTATCATTTTCTCCACTATCTATTATATAGACAGGACTTGGACTGTCAGCTACCATGTCTATATCTCCATCATTGTCTGTGTTATTTGAGAATTATTATTGCTATTATTGAGGCGAGCTATTAGATACAGTTTTGTATTTAATTTCTCCAGGTGTTACAGGTTTTTCCTCAGATCTTTGATTGCCACTTAGTGCCATATTCTCTTCTTCAACAATTTGGGAGTTCCAGTCTTCTGCTTCGTTTTCATTGGCTCCCATCACGTAGGTGACGTAGGTGTATTCAAAGAAGTAAACTATGTTCAAAATGGTAATGATGTAGAACCCAGCAGTGGCCAAAACTCGCATAACTTTCAATGCAGGCTCAGACTTGATTTGTTCCACCTGGTCTAATGTAGTACTTGACAATAGCATAGATCCTTCAAGTAGGTTGTTAATGGAAACCAGTTGGATTATACTTAAAATCTATTTTTTATAAATTTATTGAACACCGTACATAAATAATAGTTTTTTTTTAATTACCCATTTCAATGTTGACATCAGAGAGGTGGGGATAAAGTTTTCGACCCACGTTTCTTTCACTTGTGGAACAAGAGGAAGACGTTCTATTTTGAGAGGCAACAGTATCGTATAGGAGTAGACTGCAGCCTGAATGGGAAGTCCAAGAATTGTTTTAATAAGCACGAATATTTTCCATTTTAGGCCTTGGGCGTTTCTTAAAGCGATTCCCAGACTGATAATAAAGTAGGGCAAGCAGACTCCTAGAGCTACAATCAAAGTAAATAAGACATTAAATTTCAAAATGGTGTATCCTGAAAGAATCCACAAAACGGAGTAGCTGAACGTGTAAACTGTGAGGTAAGAAAAGATCCATATTTTCGTATTTGCAGACACTTGGACAACTTTCCTTTTAGATCCGTAAATGCTGCTTTCTTCCAACTGCTCTTTGCTGATAATTTTATCTTCATCTTCTTCATTCATATAGAATCTAAAATGGTAGTCGGCTAGCTGTCTTTAAATAGCTCTGGATAGTTGAACATTTCGTCTGTGTAAGCTCGGTGTATCCCCAAGGCGTAAGGATTGGAAATGAAGTTTCTTGTGGGAATGCTCAATGTATTAAACTCAATATCTTCTTTGTCAACCATGAATTGTTGCTGGAAAATTTTGTGCAGGTTCAATTATGTGAGGCTCTATTATTTTCATAATTTATTTAAAATAAGTAAGTGATTTTCTATTAAGTTTGAGATATTATTACGTAAATAACTTGCATGAAAGAAGTCATAAATCCAGCTACCAAGATAAAGTTAAACTCCATCTCGTAAGAATACATGTGGATAATGGTGGAGAGTTGGAGAAACATCATTGGGAAGTTTACGAGTGTTAGCTAGTGCATTCTCTATTGCATGTAATAGTTTTCCATTCTGGGGATTCTTTAATTCCAAATTTTTAGAGTATATCGCTAAAAGTAACAGTCATTACAATAACCAGCAATTTAGATGTAATTGGAAGTTGAATTTTTTTGACTTCTTCTCTTTCCTTTTTCAAAGCATTCTCCTAATTTTGTGTTGTAGAATCCTGCATATAATTTGATTGTTTTCCTTTAGGGCTACAATTTCCCTGTATATCAGGAAGCTGACTTGTATACAAACTGGTTTAAGCTGATTATTTTCTCTATTTTTTTTTGAAGTAAGCAATTCTTTTTGCTATATACAACATTTACCCTGCGGCTTGTCTATTAACAAAATAAAAAATAATTTTTCCAACTTATTCATACTTATTAAAATGCTTTACAAATGAAAATAAAAATTACATTCTTTCATATAGGAAAAGTACTAATACTATAATAGCCAAAGATATTTCTCCAAATTGTTAATCTTTTATCCAATACTTCACCAAAAATTGTATAATAAATAATATATTTGATTAAATCTATGTAGTGGTAAAGGAATCGCAAAACATTAAATATTAAATTCTATTTCAATTCAATTGTTATTTCTTGTCCTCCCAGTTCATATGGCAGCTGAGAAATCATTAATGTATTTGTTTTTTTTATGCCAATTTATGATATATTCATTTTTGTTATGGATTATTTTTTCTTTTTTTTCTTTCTCGATTTAATTATATTTTTACAATATTTATTATCAAATATTACTCAAGGAAATCTCTTATTTTTCCCATTTAATCAATTTTTATGGAGTGATTAATCTAATACGTAATAATTATTATTTTTGTTATAATTAATAAATTTACTGAATGCTATTTTATTAATTTTATTTCGAATTTTTTTATATATCAATGTAATAATATATATATTTAAATGTTAAGTATTTAAATTAATAATTATGAATTTACAAAATGCTACATTTAAAATAATAATTTAAAATTAAAATAATATCTTAAAATCTAAAAGAATAAAATATAATTATATATTAATTTTGATATTATAGTATAATGATATTAATATATAGTTTAATGTCGATTTAATATATTTATTTCTTTTTTATATAATAAATTGAAAAATAATATTAATTTGAATGGAAGACAACTTTTATTTATAAATGCAATTCATTTTTATTCATTAGCTTCCTAAGCATAAATACGCTTTACTTTTTAAATTAAATCATTTTTCTTTCTTATCTCTCTCTTTTTGATAAAATTTAGTCCATATTACATTTCTTTTAGGTAAAGCAGTCTAAAAAAAAAAAATGTTGCATAAATATTAATAAATAATTAAGTTTTAAATTTACTTTGAAAATTGAAGTTCATTTAGATTATTAAGACTATCATAACTTAGATTTTCTAAAAAGTTAACAGCTGCTTAAATTTGCGTCAAGCAGTACCCTTTTTCTGATTTCATTCTTTCAGATTTTGGAAATGCTCAATGAATCTGATTAGAAATTAAAAAGAAAATATAAATAAAAAATGATGAATTCTAAACAAAAGATGCCATGATTTTAATACTTTAATTGGTATAAAGTCTATTGGGCTAGGCCTTCAAAAGAATATAAATCAAAATTGGGAGAGTTTGGTCCGCTCCCTACGCCTCTTGCTTAATGGAAGTTAACTTTAAAACATCTGTCAAAATCTTGGTACTTTCTACAAAGCATTGCAGCTTTTCGCTAGGAGTTTTTTTGCTGTCAATTTGAAGTATTTCTATTGGAATAAAGATTTTATCAATGAGTTATTTACTCGATATGAAAATATTTACCATTTGCCGCTATTTTCCACATATCGTCGACTTAATTGATAGGATCAATTTAGATGGTTATAATTGACCCAGTCGTAAATTCTGAAAATAGTGAAGAGCGCTGTGTCCTTGTAAGTTTTTTTTTGGGGAAGATGCTTTTGATTAATTTAGATAATAAAATATGACTCCAAAAATTAACTTTATTTTAATAAAATTTACTGATCATAGATTCTTTTCGTTATGTATTTTTCTAAAGCCTCCATAATCCACAAAACTTCATTGTTACTATTGTTAATGGTATTATTATTGATGCTGTTGTTTAACATGATTTTAATTTCATTCACTTCCAATAATTTATTTTCCAAAAGATTTAAAAATTTGTTAAAGGAGTAATTAATGTCCACTTTGCTCTCTTCTTCCTGCAAAGAGGTCTTAACTTCCGGAAGACGGCAAAAATTGTTGATAAATTGCAAAATGTCGCAAGAGTGCGCCTTTTCAGTCAAGTGTTTGTAAGGATTGAAATTTTCATCGACTCCACTCAGATTTTTATAAATTCCAAGTTCCCGTCCACCTAATTATGGATGCACTCATCAATATTAGAAATCCAATTTCATCTTCGTTTAGAAACTAGTCATCACACTCACCTTCCTCTTGTTCTTTTTGAAATTTTTTTTTTATTAACAGATTTAATGACTAAAAAAACAAGTTTTAAATTTTTTAAAATAATTAAGTACGATTAATCTTTTGTTAGAGATGTTTGCGGGGGATATTTTCTCTGGTTTTCGGACTTGTGATGCATAAATTTAGCTTCGTATTTTGAAAAAATGATAAATAATTCTCCTTTTCTTTTCCTTTGGCACTTTTCTATGGTGTCGATGAGTATTTCTTGGAATTTGGAAATATTTTCCTTGGCTTTCAACACCTCAGATTTGGTTTCTTTGAAATCTTGAAAAAATCTTCCATTCTTTCTTCGTATTCTTGATTGAGCTCTTCGAACATAACTTTCATATTGTCTTATTGGTACTTCTAAGGAATCATTTAAATAGGTTCAAAGATATTTCGTCTTCAAAGTGATTGGAATGTTATCAATTTTAACTCCTGGCAAAATTGAGTCTTGATAGTAAGGCTAATGTTTTTATTTTTATAAAAAAAAAACTCATGCTGATTTTATAAAATAAAATTTAGTAAAAATTACATCTTCGAATATTCTTAGCAAATCTGTGAATAAATATTTTTGTAACCGGTAAATTATAACAGGTTGGGAATTTTTTCTATGGAAATTAAGACTTGCCTTATAATATTTTTGCACTTCACTAGCAACTAAGAAAAAAAAATTAACCTTAATTTAATTTAATTAAAATAATAATTATTTCTGCACCTTTTCTTCGTCAGACATGTGTTTGTTGATTTTGTAACTTTGCTTGTATAAATTTATGAAATCAGTTTATAAAATTTGAGAAAACTGGGTTTCCAAATATAACATAGATTTAACTTGGTTTCAAGGTGATGCCTTAAATTAAATCAGATCTATTTTGGAAGAAGCTGTCGTCTTCCGCATACATTAAAATTCTTTTTGCTCGTAATAATATAGATGGATCAAGCACTTCAAAATCTGACTTACATTGCATGATCATTTAGCATAAAGTGTGCACATTTCCACAGTCATGCATGCACAGTAGACTCGCATTCTTTGATTATTATAGTTGTTTTCATTGGCAACATTGCCTTTTTGTTATTTTCCCCATTCAAATTGCTGCTATTCAGTTTTGACTTATTAATTATTTCTTCTACTGTTTTCTCATTTATATTGAGCAATTCTTCGTAATAGTACACCATACTTTGAGCTACTTCTGTATAAAGTAATTGAAACCCAACTAAACAACTGAGTGGTGTTCGTAGTATTCGCATCTATTTTTAATTATATATTAACTTATTGATTTATTTATTTATTTATTTATTTTTCATATTATTTAATGTGAAATATTTACCTGTAAATTTTCATTATAATTTTCTTCAGTTCTTGCAAATTGTATTAGTGATCGTCTTTCACAAGTTCAAGTACTCGGTAATGGTGTGGAAATTAAAATTGAGGCATCAGATAGATCTGGAAAAGGAAATTTCCCATGATTTTGTACATTTCGATAGGAGTGATGTTGGAAATCGTTTTTTGAATAAATTTAATTATTTTGCATACTATTCTTATTCCGGTCGGCATATGTACAAATTGTTAAAAATAGACTCCAAGGTAATATTTGCCAAATGTTTCAATTTTTAAACATGATCGTTTATCTGCTCCTTAACGAAGGGGTTATTCAAAACATCTTCGGGACACTAGTATTGCGAGGACCCACTCGGTTCTCCTCGGATCTCAAAAATATTGTCCGGAGTTGAGTAGTCAATCTATTATTTTTATAGTTTGCTTCAAATTTCTAACTGCTTTTTTAGTGCAAATCGTCCTTACTATTGCAGCTACTTTTATGCTTATTAGTACTACTGCTACTGACGCCATTGTGTTAGATTTGATCAATTTTCCTGATTTCAAACTTGGCTTCCTCTAATTAATAAGAAATGTAAAAATAGAAAATATTTTAAAAATATTAATCTATTTAAAAAATATGAGGTACTTTAAAACTCTTCCATTCTGAGTTGACTATTCAACATATCACTAACAATTTCCTTATCTTTATTGGAAGATGAGTTCTGCATCAATTTTGAAACAGATCTATTGTTTTTGCTTCCGTGTTGGGCTAAAGAGTTTGACTGGCGCTGATAAGAGTCAAATTTCTTGAAATGCTACTCATATCGGTGGGTTAATTTCTGGAATTACTGCTGCAGTCCTGCAAAGGCATTCCACTGTTTACTTTGATCTCTAGAGGACATCTGGTGTTATTATTGCTGTTGATATGAACTATTCATGTCTGTGGCCTTTCTTTAGTATTGTTAATTCGCCTATTGCTGTTACTGTTGCTATGACTGCGACATTTGCGACTGCTATTGAGAACGCATTTTGTTGTGCATTGTCATCGTCTTTTATTTTATCAATTTTTTCTTTTCTTTTTCTTCTTGCTTTTTAGCTATCACCTTATGTCGCTGGAATATTTCCAGTGGATCCATATACAATCTTGTGTCTATTTTCGTCAAGTTCCACAACGCATTTTTGAACAGAAATTTAGTGTATTTTTGAAATTCAGGCCTTCGGCAGTACTCCTTCAAAAACTTTAAAGCGTACGAACTCCCTTCAAATACCACATCAGAAGGCTTATTTGCCCTTTCAATTTCAATCTAAAAAAATTAATTATATAAGTTTCTCTTAAGTAATAAAATCTTTCGTGATTACCTATATTAATTCGCAAAGAAAGTGCATAATTTCTTTGTCCCAAGGCTCATCGTCTATAATGTTGTCGAAAAAGGAATTCATTAAAGTTTTAACTAGATTTTTATATTCAGGACCAACATTGGCATTGTGTTTTCGCACCAGAAGAGCCAAGATTTATGGCTTTTGAATCAATTTAATTACCAATTCGTTAACAAATAACTGACCATTTTAAAATACTTTTTATTATTCTTCTATCAAATATCTCTTCTAAGATCGAATCGATGACACCATTTCCTTTAAAATAATTAAATGTAAAAAAAGCAATATAAATTATGAATTTATTCTGTTAAATAAATACCCCATCCTCAATTTCTAAAATGCTAATAAAATTTTTGTAATATTCAGTATGTAATTTGGTGAGTTCTTCCATAAGTTATCGCTTTATATTATTTTCTATAAATTAAAATATAATTAATGTGTTTCCTTTCTATTTTTAATTTTCTGATCTTTAAAAATACCCCAGTTGACCAAATTATATTCTTCCAATACTTTTAACTGTAATTCGCCCCACTTTCTTATGTCGAGGAAATTTCCACTTATTTTGGTGGGACTTTGAACTTCAGTTATTTTTTTAACTCTCAATTCGGTGGAATGTTAAGTTTCCAAAGTCAAATCAGAAGTCAAATTCCTTGTATTTTGTTGAATAAATAACGTGTTTTTGTTGCCTTTTCTGTCTTATTGTTCTTTTAATTCTTCTTCCTCATCAAGTCCCACCTTGTCGTTCGAAGAAGCCATTTTCCCTCCGCTGAATTAAATCGAACTTTTATTATTATTTTTTAGATTCAATAATTTAAGGTCTGGGGTTATTAGCTTTGAATCCACCAATTCATTTTCCGAAAACACTTACTCTATTTGTTACTCACTTTCTTCCTAATTAGGTTAAGTATTCTATATTATTTCGATATCATTTTCATTATCAATTCCTGATACTATGTCTGTAATGGATATTTCCGGCTCGTTTTACTCTTATTTTTGGGAATTTTCTTTATAAATATATATTTTAAAATGTTAATTTGATTTAATCGTGAATTAATAAGAATTTAACATAAAATAATAATAATTTTATATATTCTCTTTCTTTCTTTTTTAAAAAATTAGTAAATATCGTAATAATAGGAAAGTTCTCAGTATAAAATGATACAATCGTTAAAATTTTATCTTAAATATTTAATAATTTTATTATCTTCCTGTAATTTAATTTATAATCACTATAAATTAAAATAAAACATAAATTTTATGTTCTATTATTATATTTTTCATTGAAAAATTTGTAGTTTTTAATTCTATTATTAAATCTCTATTTTTAAATCCATTAAAATGAGAAACATATACAATTTAAATATTGTTTCTATTAAATGACTTTTAGATATTCTATTTATAAATGTGTAGAAAATCTACATTCATGGGTTTGATTATCAACAAAAATACCTGCTATATATTCGACATCATTCATCTAGTGATGAATGCCGACATCTCTTTCTCTGATTTGTTCAGCTTCTTTTTGCTAATGTTCCATGGTTTTGAGTAATTTATTTTAAATTAAAATTTATTTGCGAAATTTTATGTTATTTTTTGATTTATTTATTTACAAATAATTTTTCGCGTTTTGCTTTTATTTTATTAATTCTTTTTTTCTCTTGCTGATTATAATTTTTACTTAGTAATTTCTAATTCTTTTTTTCAGTCAAATCATTAATCTATCATCCCATGACACCAACCACTTTCTATTAAATAAATCAATATAATAAAACTGGTTATATTGAAATTAGTATAATATTCCTTTCTTTATTTATATAATTTGTAAATTATATATATATAGTATTAATGGTAATAATATGGAATAATTAATAAAAAGAAATATTTATTAAAATTTATTTTTTATTATAAAATTATTTGTTTTTTTCTTTAAAATTATTCATTTTTTCATAAAAATTAATATTAAAACCTTATTTTTATTTATTTCTAACAAATTATATTAGTAATATATTAAATAGTTAGAATCTTATATACATTTTTACTGTATTTACTAGATATATCATACTTATTAAAAAAATGAGAAAATATCACTTTGTATCATTTAAAATTATACAAATAAATAAAATATTAAACGAAAGAGTATTGATATGATAATTAAATATAAAAAGAAGAAAAAAAAATACATAATTTTGGTAGATTAAATGTATAAATAATTATTTTATTTATTATTTGTAATTTGTAATCACCTGAAAAAATTCAAATAAATAAAATTGAAATTAAAGAAAGCCATCTAACAATTAAATTGTTAATTACTAATAAATTCCCATATAAGTAAGATTAATAATATTCAACCAACTTAAAAAAAGCTAACACAAAAAAATAATTAAAACTCACAAATAAAATATTTCCAAATTAAAATAAAATATTAAATAAACAAAAAGCTTTAATTAGCTTGCCTTTAAACGTTTCAATAATGAATAATTCCCACACTTCTTTGCGTTAATATTCAGACATAAAACCTGATATTACCAGCAGTAACAACTTTAATTAGGGGTCCGCAGCACCCGTATAGCAATAACTTCATTAGTCTCTCTTTACTCCCAAGGGTCAAGGATCTCCATAGAGGTACGAAAGCAATGTAAGACAAGAGTATGAATAATTAATGAGCAATAGACTATCTTAGTTAAAGAGTCTTTATGACATGAAATACAATTCTCTTTAAGATTCTATAAAAGATATCTACCAAAAGGTGTTAAATGATGACTTAATTAACACGATGAAAAAGGACCCTATTTCCTCTGAATATTTAAACCAAAGGGTCAAGGAACTTTTCGAGGAAATCATCTTTTCAGAGCGAGAAGTCATAATTGAAAAACTTTCCAACCAATATAGTTATTTGAAGGCCGAATTTTAGAAGTTAGAAGGCGAGAAGAGAAAGGTAAATTGTTTACTTACTTACCTTCATTTATTTATTTATAAGCACTTAATTTAATTTACATAATAAATAATTTTTAATGTTATTTTTGTTTGTTTCACTTTTAGTCTACCCTATACTATGAAGAATAAGTTGAAGAGTCGGCCAGCTTGCTCCAATTATTAAAAGATGAATTGTCTAAAGAATAGTAGCAGAGAAAGTATTTTGAATAAGAATACAATTCAGTTTTTGAAAAACTGAAAAATACTCAAAGCGATTTAGAGAGTCAAATAAAATAAAAAGACCATTAATTATCTACCCAGCAAGAAAAGGAAAGATTCGATTAGTTTCAGTATAATCGCCAAGTAACTGATTTAGAAAAAGAACTTGATTCTTTAAAAAAACAAAACGATGAATACGACTAAAAACTCAACTCTATAAGTTCTGAATACGAAATAATAAAGGCTGACAGTAGGTAAGTTGCTTTATTCAATCAAAATCAACTTAATAACAATTAAATTTACTATTTTTTAAGAGATAAAGACTTAGAATTAAGTTAATTGAAAATAGAAAAGAATCAAACTCAATAAGATTTATATAAAACATAAAGCGACTGTGAAA
Source organism: Miamiensis avidus (assembly GCA_037039885.1). Classification (NCBI taxonomy): domain Eukaryota; phylum Ciliophora; class Oligohymenophorea; order Philasterida; family Glauconematidae; genus Miamiensis; species Miamiensis avidus. Next base: position 1,522,374 of record JAWVGU010000186.1, on the reverse strand, counting down.
ATGAAATAAAATAATGCTAAAAGGAAATTTCAAAATACTAAGAACATAACAATAATTTATAAAACGAACTTACTTAGGCTAAATTATAATTGTAAGATACTTTTAGAAGCAAGTAAAGCGCCGAAGACCATTTGTCTCTTAAATTAGAAGCAGCCAATGAAGTAAATATATATAAAAATAGGGAAATTTGAGCTTTTTTTGTAAATAAAATGATTAAAATTTAAATTAAATATAAATTATAAATATAGAAAGTATAAAGTTTACAAGAAAACGAAAATAGACTTAAGTTGAAAAACAAAGATAAATAGGAAAAATTTAAGAACAAAATTTTAGACTACAAGTAAAGAAATTTAGAACTTGAGTCTTAGTTGGAGGAAGTACGAAAATGTTTGACTCTGAAATTAAACAGGCTCAAAGACATGTGGAGCTAATGTAAAAACAAGCAAACGAAAGTAAAAACGAGTATGAGTAATAGATTGATTAAATCGAAGGAGAATATTAAAGAAAAATTGTAATTATGATGATAATAATATTTATTTTGCTATATTTACTTATTTATAAAATATAATTGTTTAATTTAAATAACTTTTTATCAACTTAACTTTCAGAGCGAAATGTAAGTATCTCAAGAGCAATACATTAACGAATTACAAAATCATTACAAAAATTTGCAGAAAACACAATAGGATGATTTTTAATAATAAATAACTTCTGGCGAATAACAGAAAAAAGCCAGCGAAAAAGAAATAAAATAACGATTTCAGGAAAAAATTGCCGTGTACGAAAGAGACTACATCAAAAAATCTTTCCACGAATAGCTAATAAATGAATAAAAGCAAGCACTTGATAAAATGATTGAAGATAAAACCAAATGTTCTAGTAGCACGCCAAAGAAAAGAAAAACAAAATAGAAGAATTGGAAGAAAGAAGGGAAAGAGAAGTAAAAAATCTATAAAATAAATACCAAGGTAAAATACTTATATTTAATACAAATATACATTAATTTATTTAAATCTACGACACAACAAATATTTTATTAAAAAAAAGCTGAAATTAAAGAAAAAGAAAATGAATTGACTGGATTAGATAACCTTAATATTAACTTGTAATAAAATATTTAAAATTTGAAAGATGAGCTTTAAGTTTTTAAGGCCTCATCCCAAGAATATGAAACTCAATTAAAGACGTAATTTAAATATATAAAAAATATATAATTGTTGAATTTATAATAATATATTATTAGAGTATAAAAAGAATTAGAAATCAGTAAAAAGCAACTTAACAAGCATATGAAAAAACATAAGATTTAACTTAAACTATTGAGCAATTAGACCACTTAAACCAGGGATAAAATTAGGAATTATCAAATTACAGGGAGTTAATGTAGCGATTTGAACAGCTTTAGTAATAGTTTGATGAAGTTAAAGCATAAAATTATGAATATAATGAGGAACTAGAAGAGAAATCTCAAGAACTTAATAATTTAAAGTAATTGATTAATTGAATTTTTAATTGTTTTGATTTTTTTTTTTCAACTTGAATTTAATGCTTCATTAATAAAAATTTAGATAACAAAATTCAGAAAATAAAATTAGCTATGACTAACAGATAATGCTAAAAGAGTAAATGCTTCAATCTTTCAAAGAAAATTAGCAAGAATAGAAAAAAGAAGTTAATTAATATAGAGAAGACTACAATGCTCTAAAAAGAGAAATGGAAGCGCTATCAAAAGAGTACAATAAAGAAATTGAGAAATATAAGTTGCAAATCGATAGTTTAGAATCTAATTAAAATTATAATAATGAACAACTAAGAAACTAAAAACAAGATTTTGAGTAATTAGAATACGAATACAATAAAATGGCTTCGCAATGCGAGCAGCAATTAGAATAAATTCAGAAAATAGAAATTATTCAAAGTGGTAATAATTATTTGTTTTGTTTTATTTTGTTGGATTTTATTTTTTTTAAATCAAATTAAAGAAAAAAAGAACTCAAAGAAAGAAATGCAGCTCTTGTAAGAAATATCAAACATCTTTAATATGCCGTAAGGGAAAGAAGTCAATAAGAATTCAAAAGAGTAAAATTGGAGTACAACAATTTGAAAGACTTAGTCAAGCAATAGATCTAGCTGAAAATTAACGAAGAAAAGCACAATGTGTTATGCATGTAAAACAAATTTTAAGAAATTTTAAACAGAAAAGAAAAATTATAACTTGCTGATATTGAAAATTTAAAAGAGATCCAAAATTAAGAAATTTACAATAAACTTGTAATAAATATAAAAAAAAATAAAATGAAGAAAAAAAAATTCACCATTATAAATTAAAATATTAATTTAGGAAGAGTAGAAGAATCAATTTCTTTAGAAGGAAAGAGAGATTTATGAACAAAATCAGAGAGATATTAATTAATTAAAAGATTATTCATCAGAACTATCAAAAAATAATGAAGATCTTATTTGCGAACTTAATAAACTTAAAAACGACTATGAAATGGTTTAAGAAAAATTAAAACTTTCTTAGCTGTAAAGTGAAGAATATCAAAAAACAGTAGAAAATTCTCTCTAGCAAATCGAACTTTATAAATCTAGTAACCTATCTTACCAAAATGAAAATGAAAATAAAATATAATAATTGGAGTAAATGTATTAATAGAAGCTCTAAAAAGTTAATTAGAAAAAAGATAAGAAATTACACGATTTAAAAGACTAACTCATTGATTTTTCTCGGATAATCGAAGATTTGAGATAAGAATTTATATAGGTAATGGAAAGATCATAGGAAAAAATTGGGGATTTAGAAAATGAATAGGTAAGCTAAATATAAATTAACTGTTTTATTTTTTTCAATATGTATTCTTATTCATTTCTCAATTAGATAAAGGAAATTAGAAATGTAAAAGAAAACTAAAATCAAAAATATAATGTTTTAAATATTTAATTGAAGTAATCTTAAGACTCTGATAATCAATTTAAGAACAAATTTTAAGAATAGTAAATAATAAAAATTGATTTTATAAAAAAAAAATTAATATACCATTTTAATTCTTTTAATTAATTCAATCTAAAAGATACAAAATAGCTTTACATCAAAGTGAAGAATTAGAAACACTATAAAAGCATTTGGATCAGGCCAAAGACTAATCTGAAACTTATAAGGGAAAAATTTCTTAACTTTAAAAAGAAATACTAGAAAAGCAACTCTAGTGTGACAGCTAACAAAGTAGGTATTCCAAAGAAATCGAAGGATTAAAAATAAACATAGCCCACAAAAATCAAGAACTTGAAAGTACAAAATCCACGCAAGATCAGTTAAAAGCTTAAATAAAGGAACTTGATATGCAAAATAATATAAAATCATAGTAACTTGAACAGGTAAGTCATCATCAAAATTTTTAAAAAATCACTTTCTTAATTAAGTAATATTTCTTTTAAATAATTACAAAGCATGGAGACATATAGAACAAGCAAAATAATGAGCTATAAGAAATGCACAATTTGCTTAAAAAAACATTTTAATAGTCTGTTTCAAATTGTATGTCTACCAACGAGGTAAACTTATCTCGTAAACTGGATATAGAAACTAGAGAACTAACCAAAAAAGTCAGAGAGTTGAAAAACATAAACAAATACCTTAACACTCATACTCGATCTCCATCAAATCCTTAAATGCTAAATTAATTCAGCAACAAACATAGTAATAACAATATGAGTCTCAATGATATTAATAGCTTCAATAATAATACTACCAACAATAATGTAAATGCCACATACAGCTATCACAATTTGCCATTCTAAAAATCAGATAATGGGTCGGCATCTAAACTAACTTAAAATGTGGGCACAGCCTAATTTTCACATTCCAGATCGACATCGGCTTTTGTTGGAGAGGAAAAACTTAATTCACATTTAAATTCTCTAAAAAATTTCTAATAGGAAAGATAGAAATCATATTTATTTGGAGGGCAAAATGAATGATTAAATTAATAATTATTATCTAGACTGAATTATATAAAAACTAATATGATATGTATTACATAAAATTATACAAAATTTAAATAACTTTATATTTTATTATTAAGATAAAATTTTCCAAATCTTTTGGTATGTTATCAGATTAAATATAAATTAAATAAATAATAGTGGATTTTATATTTTTTATAACAAAAATTTAAAAATAGAATTATATATTTTATAAAATAGAACTAAAAAAATTAGATTTTATGAAAGGAAAAAATAAAAAAATAACAACAAAAAAAATATAGTATCTACAAATTGAATTTATAATGTGATTATTTGATTAATTAATATAAACAAAAAATTAAGGTATTTCAGTTATTTATTGGACTTTTTATGCTTTGATAATTCTCTTAAAATAATAGTTTTTTGTATTTGCTAAAAAATGAGGGAAAAATGTGATATCCACTCACATTTAATTAGACTTATATGTACTAAATTTAAATGGATTATATTAAATTTTGTTATTAATTTATACAAAGCAGTTTAGATGAGAGAGAAGGAATAAACATATATAAAGTAAACTTACTTATCATATTGCAAAATTAGTTTATTAATTGTTTAATTAATATTAAGTATATTAATTATAATATCAAAAAACAAAAACACTCAAAATTAAGAAAAATAATTAATCAATCAATAAAAGCATTTAGTTAAATAAATATACAAATAAGTGTAAAAGGTAAAATTAAAAATTCAAAAAATTGCAAAAATAATCATTAAAAACTAGCTACAATGGATTTCAGTTAACTTCCTTCAGATATTTAATATTTAGTCAATTCCTAATAACCTTTTGATTCAAAAAATTAAGTACTTTGGATGGGCTCACTTCTAATTTAATGAGCGGTAGATCATCACCTCAAGAGGTAATTAAAATAAAAAACTAATTTTTACACAACTGAAGTTTGATTATTAAGTAATTTTAGATATCATCGCTATTAAACTAAATAAAGTTAGAATTAGTAGCGATTGAGTTATTATTTGAAGCTACTTATACAATAATTGTGTAGCTTTAGAAGAGTTAAATATCGTTTTTTGACTTATTATTTAGACACAATATTAAATAATTAAAATAGAAAAATAAAGTATTAGATTTTATTTTTAAGAAAAGCAATTACAAAATTTCGTATTTAAAAATCTTATTAAACAATTTATTTTCCTTTTATAGATGCATTTAATAAATAAAATATGGGAATCTTTTAAGGAAGACTAAGGATTTTGGTTAAATACAGATTTCATTTTAACAAATTCTCAATAGGAATATACTAAATTTTACGCACTTATTACATTGGAAGATGCTATTTAAGTAAAATAAAAAAAACGCATTATAATATAGATAAAATTAATTGAAATTAAATATACAAAAATTTAAACTTTTATTCATATAAATATTTATATCTATAAAAAGAAAAGATGGAACACATTTCCCGATTAGTAAAAAGAAGGACTAAAAAAATATATGATAGATTTGGTAATTAAGCAAGGGTCATTTGGTAACCTCACTAAGGAATAATTAAATTCTTTATCAAAATGCAATTCTATTCTGATTGCTATTTTAAAGTACGAATGGAACACAACCTGGCAAACATTTATTCCTGATATTTGTGCAGCTTCAAAGGCAAATGAGCATTTGTGCAAAAACAATTTGAAGCTTTTGCGAATGTTGAGGTAATTTTAATTTTTTATTTTGTTAATGAATTAAAAGAAAAAATTGAATATTATAAAATAATTAATTATTTACCACATTTTTTAGTGAAGAAATATTCGATTACAGTAAAAACTCGTTAACTTCTTAAAAGAAATAAGAAATGAAAAAGAACTTCGAAAATCAATTTTAAGAAGTATTCCAATTGTGTTCTTTTATTGCGAAAACCTTTATGAGCACTCCAGAAGTGGTAAGACCTGACCTCATTTCTTCAAATTTGGAAACTTTACACTCCTTTTTGTCTTGGATTCCCTTGGGATACATATTTTTCACCGACATTTTAGACATTTTATGTGGAATAATGTAGTACCCCAGTCTTAGAGGATTGGCCATAAAGTGCTTGTACGAAGTAGTGTTGATCCCCATTGATGAGTCAGACTCTGACAAATAAAAAGTCCAATAAAAGCTATTTTCCATGTACCAAAACTCCTTACAAAAGATCCAGTCCTTCATTCCCTGCGACGTCAGCTTGCACATCGAAAGAGAAAAAATGAAATCAAACCCCAACCAAATTAACCAATTTGACGATCTTTGCACACAATTGTCTCTTTATTTGACTGGATTTTTCAATACCCACCTCAGTTGGATTTAGCAAATGATCAATACCTGCAATAACGAAAGCAAAATGTCTCTTATGGAGGAAATTAGAAAGGGGCTCGTTTATATTGTCATGTTTAATGAATTGCAAGAAGACAACATCTTCAAAATTTGCTCCGAATTTTGGATGGTTTTCACTGACAAATTGGTTCAAGACCCTGAATCTTAGAACAATCAACACCAATCCTCCATACTCAATATGGGATATTCGGGGTAAAATGCCACCTTATAACAGAATATTTATCCCGCAGTTCTCACTTAGGTCAGAAAAATCATCATTTCAAGAATGGCCAGACCAAATGAAGTGCTAATTAAAGTAGAGGATGACGAAGTTGTAAAAGAAGAAGTTAAAGATACAGAAAACTAGGCTCTTTATCAAACCCTCAGACAATTATTAATCAATTTATCTAAACTGGACTGGGAAGTCATGAAATAAATCATGTCTAACAAACTAGATAAATAGGTACACAAATAAAACAAAAAAATTATCAATTAATTAAGTTTTTTAATTTAAAAGCTTGATGGAAGTGAATGGAGCTGGGACAATATTAATAGTATTAGTTGGGCCATTGGAAGTATCAGCGGAACCTTACCTGACCAAGAAGAAAAACAATTTTTAATTTCAGCCATAAGAGTAAAGTGAATTAATAATTAATTAGAAATATTCAAATATATAATGTAAAAATGTTTAATTTAATATAAATTTTTTAGACTTTATTGAACTTATGTGAAATGAGAAAAGGAAAAAATAACAAAGCAGTCGTCGCCTCAAATATTATGTACGTTGTTGGATAATATCCTAAATTCTTAAAAGCCAATTGGAATTTCTTGAAAACAGTTGTTAAAAAGCTATTTGAATTTATGAAGGAGACTTTCCCAGGAGTTATGGTAAAAATAGGCAAAACTCTATTATTCGTAAATATATTTATTTATTTTTCTTCTTAAGGAAATGGCCGTCAACACCTTTTTGACAATTGCCCAGAAATGTAAAGACGAATTTGTTAAGAAATAAGGAGCCAGAGATGATATGAGAGGAAATGGAACCGAAACTGAGCCTTACATTTATGAATTGATTAGAAAAATACCTGAAGAGACAAGCATGCTATCCAATCAAGATAAATACACCTTTTACGAAGCCATTGGACATATGATTTCTGCTGAACCCAACTAAGAAACTCAAACCATTTTAATAAACTCTACTTGCAGTCATATGTTTGAAGAATTGCAAATGATAATCAACACTGCTCAGTCTTAGGGTCAAGAAAAAATGACCGAAAAAGAAGTAGTGGATAGACTTCTTTATATTTTAAAAGTTCAAGAAAAATTAGCATTTTCCACCGGGTACTGCTATGCCGCCGTCTTATGTAAATAAAATTATATTAATTTAATAAATTGTCTTAAATTATATACCTTTTTTTTATAATTATTATTTACATATATTTAGTGAAAATCTTTGATACCTTGATGAAAATTTACTAATTTTACTCTGGACAAATTTCCATTAAATTGCAAAATGAGGGAATCAAGGTACTTAACTTTTTCGTAGTTAAGCAAATGAGAAATGTGAAGAGACAAATCCTCAAATTAATGCAAACTTTCTTCTAACACTGTAACAGCAGCAATACTATTGTGAACCAAGATATGATTATCTCAACCTTGGTAATTCCTTTCCAACACACATGCTTAGCTGACTATATGCAAATCAACAATGAGTTAAAAGATCCTGAATTGCTTATCATATATACAATATTATTCGAAAATATGTCTGTAAAGATAGGCCAGAGTGGGCTTGTCCCCTAAATACTCAAAGGAATATTTGACCCTACTCTTCCTATGATTTAACTCGACTTTAATTCCTTCCCTGAAGTCAGAGAAAAATTCTTTTACTTTTTAAAAGCTGTGGTTAATAATTCAATGGAAGGTAAATAGATTTTTAAATCTAATTCAAATTATACACATATTTATCACAAATTTAATAATCATTTTCAATTTTACTTTTTATTTTGTATATAGCACTATTCAATATTCCTCCCGATTAATTTAAAACTATGATTGATTGCGTTATTTGGGCTGCTAAACATCACTTACCCAATTTGTTTATGGTAGGATTAGAAGTTTTACTATTTATTTTCAAGGTAAATTAATTCATTTTATAAATTCTTTTGTACATTAAATAATTATTAATTAAACAATATAGAATGTAAATACCAACCCTCAAATCGCTAATTCTTTCTATTCCATATATTACATGAGCGTATTAAAAGATTTATTAGAAATTATTACAGACGGATATCACAAATCTGGATTCAGCGTTCAATATTAAATTTTAGCTTTACTTCTCTAAATAGTTGATGGATCATTCGTAAAAATAAAATACCATGAGAAAAAATTTAAAATAATTAATTAAATTAAAAATTCTTTTTTATTTTACTAGTTATCGTGTCAAATTGATCCTCAAAATTAAGGATCTATGAACAATTAATAATATATCTATGAATTTTTAGTAAATGCATTAAGTAATGCCTTTAAAACCATATCTAAACAATAAACTCAATAACACATTTAAAATATGTTTTAAAGTTGTGGAAATCCTAATGCTTTCAAAGTAAATTTTATTATTTATTACCAAAAAATTAAAAATCATATATTAAAATTTTAAACTTATTAGGTACATTTAAGGGATTATTTAATAAATTTATAATAATATTCTGATGATAGTGATCATATGTATGACGACAAAGAAAGAGAATAATAAAAATAGTAGCAAAATAATTAAACCGCATAATAGTAGTGAAATTACAAATAATTTTGAATTAATAATGCAAATAAAAAATCATTTATTAATTGAATATACCAAACTGTATTATAAAGTTATAAATAACTAACAATATAAATATAACCTTAAATAAATATATGAAATTTTATAAATAAAAAAAAAAATTAGTTCTTTGAGTTTCTAGCACATGTTTTTAATGTAATTATTGATATATTGATTTAATTTTTAATAATCTTATTTATAGTAAAATATAATTTAATTTTAATATCTCTATTTTTAGCACAAAAAATTTTTTATTATCTAGTAGAAATAATTTAATGTCTTGATAATAAATATTAGTATCATTTAAATAATTCAATTTATGAGGGGGAATTATATATAGCACTAATTCTATATACGATAACTTTAAATTTATCAGGTTTATATATACGCAAATGGTGTTTTAATATGAATAAATATAGAATTAAATGTCTAATTTATTATAAAAATACTATACAAATAAAAGGAAAATACTGCATACAAAATATGTATATATTCTTATTATGAAGAATAAGTCATAATCTTATAAAAATTATGGTGATAAATTATACAATTAAACCTATTTTTAATTATAAAATGCGAATTTTAATTTTATGTTTACAAATAAAACAATTACTTTACTAAAAATATCAATTTTAATATAACTAATAAATAAAAATGAAAAATCTGCAAGAATAAGTACGATAAACAGAATTCTTAACTAAAAGTTTATCATAAGATATAAAAGAACTCGAAACTATATATCAAATTGTTTAAGCTAGGATAGAAATTGAAAAAAATTACTAAAAAGCATTGAACAAATTATAAAATAGCTATCAATTTTAGTATTGCTAAACTAGTGCGCATTTTAATACACTTTTTGATATTATAAAAATTAAATAACTCATAGAGTATAATCTTGTTAACAAATTATTCAAAATAACAAATAATACTTTGATGATTTTGATAATTTTCTAAGAAAGTAAAATGAGCACATTAAAATGCATTCTGATGAATTAAAATAGGTCGATAAAGAATTAACAGGTTATTTTAATAAAATGAGCAAAACAAAAGATAAATATTTTAAAGAAAATAGAGATTTTGAATAAGGTTTTATTCACTATTCTTGCTTAGAAATTAATAAGGAAAGCAATTTAAATGTAATTTAAAAATAACTCACTAAAAATCTCACTCTATCAGATGAGAAAGAAGAAACAGGTAGACAGTATCATCAGAATTTAAATCAACATTCCCAAGCTGCTTCCAGTTACATTTAATTCTTTAAAGATAAAAATGTTTAGCTTGAAGATATTTTTAATACAATGTATTATTGTTATAAAAATTATTAATCTGTCAAATATTTATATTATGTAATTAGAAAAAACAGATTTTAATTTTTTTTTATTTAGTATTTATAAAATTTCAAATGCAGTTCATCAAACTACTGAAAAAAACTATTCAATTGTATTTTCTGAAGGGAAATAGTTAGATCTATAGCTAAAAATGTTTTCCGAATATACAAAAAATGTGTACCACGTTTTCGAAGATTAGAAAAAAAAATAGTAGCTATTGAATGAGTAACTAAATGATAAAGGTCAATTTTTGATTTATCAGTGGCAACCATATAAAACGTTTTTGTCAAATTGTGTTACACAAATTATTTTAAAATTAGAAAAAAAAACTGAATCAAAACATTAAAATCCAGAATTAAATGGTATGGTTTCATAAGAATTTAAAGATGAACTTTTCAATTATTTTAAGCTATGTTTAGATGAATTTAAAAATGACTCCTAAGCTATCAAAAATTTTTATTAGTTGCTGAATCATAATGATTAATTAAATAATATATAAAATGAAGGAGAAGAAGGAGAACAGAAGAAAAAAATAGTAGAAGAAAATGAAGAAAAAGAAAACAATAAAAACGATTAGGAAAATGAAGAAGAAAAATAGCAAAATGAAAAAGTATTTGATGAAGAAGAAAAATAGAATACATCTCATTAAAGTGAAGAAGAATAACAAAGTATTTCTCATTAAAATGAAGAAGTTTAAAGAATCAATTTATTTTAAGAAAAAGCTACTTAAATTGCATAAAAATTATCTTAGTACTATTAAAAGGAAAATAAACAAATCATTAAAAATGTTATTTAAATAACAACTATTTTATTTATGTACTCTCATCCAGAATGCTCTTAGAAAATAACCATTCAAGAAATTGAACTTATAGAAGAACTTACAGAAAAAATATTATATAGGGAGGCGATTGTGTGTGCAATATAAAGCTATCGAAATTTTGGGAAGATGAATTTTTAATAAATCCCATTTTTTAATTTAAATTCTATTTTTATGGCGATTTTTAATTCGTGTAGAAAGGTACTTTATAAAATAATTATATTAAATAATATCATTTATAATATGTCACAGGAATACGACTCTCTTAGTACCACCAAGTTAATGGTAATGAGTTGTACCCTTTCAACGAAAAAATAATAGAATGGTCAAATTGAAAGATTAAAGTCCTAATAGCAAGAAGGAGAATAAGTATTTTTATAAGAATGGATCATGTCACATTAAATATGGAATTATCTAGACCTGTGGGAAAGTATAGTTTATAACAGTATAAGACTTGATTTAGAAAAATCCTTATTGAAGGATTAGCAAATGGAAAAATAAGAATGGCTATTTCAATATAAAAATTTAATATAGTCAAATTTGCTCACAATTGGAGTAACCATTTAAAACCTCATATATTTTATATATTAAATATTTAATAAATTATTAATTTATTTAAGTTGAATATGGTAAAGTTTAATATATCTAAGGATGGAATTAAAAATATGTTAAGTAAATGTGGTCAAGAATATGGACTTTTCGAATTGTAGATTTAAGAGATTATCAAATTTATTGACCATGATCCCAAAAAAAATGGACCATCTCCCTTCGGCGATGGACCTAATATTTTATCTCTTTTGAATTTATACTATCACACCATCACAACAGGAGAAGGAATGAAAACGAATGAATCAGAATTAAGAATAGGAGGGAATAAAAAAGGAAAGTAAGATATCGAGTAAATTACTCCTAGAATTTTTTCTTTCGGCGGAAGCAAAGTTAAATAAGAATAAAAGTGATTTAAAAAATAATTTAAGATTTAATATATTAATTATAGTTAACAATAAATTTATAATAAATTGTTTAGTATGTCAATTATTTATTTTATATATTGATCAACTTATTAATTTTTTAATTTATAATAATATATGTGAAAATATATATTTTCTTAATATTCTAGATTATTTTTCTCATAACCAAACAGAATTGAATAGAAAAACAATAACAAAAAAAGATGGAATAATAAACTAAAAATAACAACTATAATTATTTTTAAAACTAAGCTGATTATAATGGGAAAAAGTCTATTTAATAAAGAGAGGAGCCGAATAACTACGATTATGAGCCTGATACTAACAATCAAATAAAAGAATAAAACGAAAACATAATGAATATAAATCCATAAGCCAATAGATTTCCCTTATCTATTGTATGGACAACATTACCCTGTATAAGTTGCTGCTGTCCTTGTATAGGCCATACAGGTATTATAATACGAAATACAATAGTATAATATTAATAAATTAATGCTAACATTTGGCTTAAATTATAGGAATTGGAGACTCAAATGGAATCATTTCAGATTTTGCAGGATCTTAATATGTTGGAAGAGACGATTTTGCATTTGGAAAACCTTTGAAATATGTTCGACTAGATGAAACTTAGTTTGATATATAATAATATGACAAAAGTATCTAAATAGCAGATGATTCTTATTGTAAATAAAATCATAATCTATTTTTCAATAATTGTCATTCTCACGTAGCTAAAGCATTAAATGTAATGAAATACTAGTAAATATATTTTAACATTGAATTATTTATATATTAAAACATACTATACCAAATAATAAATTAATAATTAATATTCATTTGATAGGGGTAAATCCGATTGGACTATGGTAGGAGTTTGCTGCTTAACTGCTTTTAAAAGCAACTATGTAAATTTTAAATCTATTGCTAGGGTATATGGACCATTTTTTTTTTATTTCAATTCTTGCTTTAATTATATTTATTATATATTATTTTTCTTGAAAAATTATATAATATTGACATTTTTACCTATATTATATTTGTAAATTAGAATGTTTATAAAAGAATTAATGTATTAAATGATAGATTTTTTTTATATACTTTTATATCTAATCAAACAACCTTTAATTAAAAATATATTAACCCATAATTAAATAAAACAATTGGGCAGTAGCCAATAAAGTAATTAAACTTATTATAAAATAGAAAGATTTTCTCTTTTCTAAAATTAAAAATATATATATTGATGAAACGTTATACACCATCTTTCGAGGCTGATTAATGATTATTCAAACCAACTGAATTTATAAAATTATATATTTTTTTTAAATGTAAATTAGAATTAAAAGGTAGAATATTTTCTTGATCTTGTTTTGTATACATTAAAAACATAATATTGAGGAATGCTATACAATATATAAATAGATTATTATAATTTCTATGATAGAATAATTATGACTAAAATGAATAAATTTCATATTTTTAATGCCATTTATGATATAATATTTCATTACCATATTTCAAACTAATGAAATTAATAATCATAAAGAGGAACATATATATAACAAATAATAAAAAAAATAAAATTAGAATCAAATATTGAAAATCATGGAGAATAACATTAAATAATAAGTTAAAATGAAAGCAAAGAAATTCGGAAGCTTTTTTAATTTTTAGCCCGAGTAGTGTATCACTATTTTGATGTTGTAACTGATTTTCTTCTTATTAAAATATCCTATAACATCTCAGTAAATTAACAATATGATATAGAATTGTAAATGGCATGGACCAATATAGTTATTTTTAATACTAACTATACTTGTCGAACGCTATTTAACCATTAAATTCATGCTTGATTTATAAAATAAAGTTGAAATAAAGCTTGTATAATAGAAGATTGATGGTATTTAATAAAAGAATGACTGGAATACTGAATTAATTCAGAATAATGTATAAAGTGATTCTAAATTCAAAAATACTGCTATTTAATAGTAAAATGAATAAAAGTAAAATGAATTGCAATAATAAAATTAATTCCCAATTTAGTCTAATTCGTAATTAGATATTAAAAGTTTATAAACTCTGATATAACCAAGTAGATTTAAAAATGAGAAAATTGAAGACTCTTAATAGCTATAATTAGAAAAACATTAAAAATATAAATAAATTAAAAGAATGACACTTGCAATTGTTTGCTCATTAACATATTCAGAATTTTTATATATTGTATATTTTTACAAGTTTTTAAGAAAAGAAAAATCAGTTTTTAGAAAATAATTAGTAGAAATGTTTTGCGAAAATATGATTTTCAATTTAGTGGGATTTGAAGTAGTAACGAGAAATATAGTAGATGGAGTAAATATTAATAAAATAGCAATTCTTAGTTTTGTTTTTTCTATGTGCTCATTTGCCTATGTAATATTACTTTATTATTAATTATAGCTGAGTTATTATTATCAACTAATTATAATTAAAATAATTTTTTTAACTTCTAGATAACCTACAATTTCTATGTATATAGATCTTAATAACTGCAATATCTTTAATGCAAATAAAAACTAGATTTTTTGACTTTTCAAACTAGCACAAAACTCTTTATAACAAATCCTTTTGTTCTTGGGCCTCTAAAAGAATCATCAAATGAAATTTTTAAGTATTCTGATTTATTTAAATCTGAATACTAATAGGCTTTGAAAAATAAAAGCACCCTTAGACCCATTAATAATCAGATAAAAAAACTATCATATTTAAAAAGAATATACTTATTCTTATATATAGTTATATCATATTTAACTCAAACTATATTGCTTATTTTTCTTCTCATTAGCAATTTTCAGATTAAAATCAGAGAATTGGCATTATATACTACTGTTTTATAGCTACCCTAAATAATAGCTCATCTGTGTAAGAAATAATAATTTATCAAAATAAAATATTAAATTAATATTTGATTATTAATGATAAAGATCTTAGTATCAAGAATCAAAAAAGCAAAAGAAAAATTGCGTTTTCAATTATTAAAACTATTTTAGGACTTCCAATATATGGAATATATGGGTTTATAATATATATATCAGGGTTAAAAACAGAGAGACTGCCGCTTTTACCTGAAGTTTAAGAAACATGGAATAATAATTTTTATCCTTCTATAGTTATTGTATTAGTAAAACAGTTTTTAATGACATATTAAGTAATATTAATAGGCTAAGTTTTAGATTCTGGATATAATGCACAAATAATTTAATTTATATCTCAAAAAAACATAAATATGATAAGATAAAATGATTCTCTTTTCAGAACTATATTTAATACTGCTACTTATGGATTTTATTTTTTAACATTTATGAATATAATTTATGTTATCGAATATGTAAAAGAAATATTATTGACTTAATAAAAGAAAGAGAAAGTTAATAATGATGAAGAGGAATTAGAATAGTAAATTTAAAACTTGTCTTCTCCCACGAAATAAATAATAAAAAAATACTCTAGCCATTATAAATTGCAATAAAAGGCTTTAGAAATGGAAAATTTAAGGAAATTAGTAGAGATGTCGAAAGGACTAGAATAAGAAAACTCCACCTCGAAAAATTTAAAACAAAAATCTATTGAAAATAATGATTATTAAAATAAAATTAAAAGTATTAATAAATTAGAAAGTGAAAGTAATCTGTTCTATAGAAGACAGCAACGAAACTTATAACTTTGCTTATAAATATATGATATTGATATATTAAATAATATTTTTACTGAAAATAATGTTATTATAAATTAAAATTAGGAATAGCCATTAAGTCCATTTGATTTATAAATATCAAATAATATCCTTTAAGAGTATGAAAGTAATAATTCTACAATGAATGATTTGAAATCTCCATTGTTCTAATAGATTTTACTTTCTCCATCCAGAAAAACTATGTTGAGTCCAAGAGTAAGCTAAATAAATAATATCATTGATAAAGGTAATATGAATATAATGGTGAATTATTTTCCTTCTGAAAGCAAACTGAAGCAATAGTAATTGTAATAGTAATAGGAGCTATAAGTAGATGACCCCTTGTAGTCAATTTAAGTTATGTAGTAGATGCAGGGAACAAATAATATAAATATAAATATGAATATAAAATAAATTAACTCAACATGCGAAAGTAAGTATAGTCTGTATGAACATGAAAAAAAAATTTTAGAATTACTTGACAATAATTAATAGCCCTGGCAATCTTAATAAACTACGGTTAGAAATAAAAAAATATCATTATTTCATAATAAATAAACAACTTCATAATTTTGAACTAACAATATAATATAAAATTGTATATATTTTCTACAGGTAAATTAAAACTAATTCGTTTTTTTTGTTAGACAATTTTCCAAAAATATTTTTATTCTTATATTAAGGTTTAAAAAATCAATTAGCAAAATAATTAATAATAATCAAGTTAAATAATAAAAACAATAAATTCACAGATTAAAAATTATTCATTATATATATATAAAATATATAATTTTACTCATTTAGCCTTTTTAATTGAATTATTATTTTTTATTTATAAAATAATCTTGATATTTTGTTTATTTAAATTAATTTATATTTTAATAAAATATATGATTGTTGATAAAGTATTGTATCTTAACATCTATTAATTAAAAATTTTTCAACAAAAAATATTTTCGAACTATTTTATATTTATAATCAATAAATTATTTTAATTTTTTAAGGTTGCCTAAATATTTCAATAATTGAGTCTATTTTTCAAATCGATACAATTATTAAATTTATAATTTTGATGATAATCTTTATATATAATATAATATACTAAATCAAATATATTATAATCATTTAAAAATTAGCTAAAATTCTCAGAAATAAATAATAAAATTTAACATTTTAATAAAAAATCTGTTAAATTTTAAAGTTTTTTCCTACAATGAATATGACATATGTAAGGTTAAAATTAATAAAAAATATATTATACCAAATTAAATATTGTTTTTTTTATATTAATCAATTAGCAATATAAAAATTCGAAAATAAATAATATTAATACACTATTAAAAATAAATTAGACTCAAAAAATATATATAACAATTATTATATAAATAGTAATATTTTTAGTATAGAATCAGTAATATATTAATTAATTTTATAATAATTAAAGTTAAGTGAAGAAAAAAAATTATATAAAGCTGAAAAGAAAAAACAAAAAACTAAATTATAATAATCTTAAAAATGCAAAAATAACAATCCAAATTAAAAATAATAACTGAAAATGCTTATTTGTTAATTCGAATTATTTTCCATTACCTTGATGTTATAACAGACATTTTGTTAACTTTAGTTGCTTACTAAACTTCTATAAATCCAATTTATTAATAAGATCTACAGTAGGCCTGGTAATTTGTAATGTATTTTTGATACTTACTTTAGTGATGGAAAGAATCTTAACTTTAGGATTCATTATGGATACTATGATTAAAATAAAATATCATAACGTGTATCATTAAAATTAACCGATTGAAAAATAATAATCTTAAAACATTTAGGTGTAAAATAATATAAAAAATTAACATAATATGTTCCTAAGCTAATAATCTTTTTGCTCATACCCTTAACTAAACATTGATCATATTATTGAAGATAATGAATAAAATGAAAATAAATTAAATTTGAATTTGATGGAAAAAATTAAAGCATTTTTAATAATAATATTTTATGGAGATTTTCTTTTTATATCATATTATTATAAAATTTTAAAGCATGAAAGAACCATACTAAGAAAATAATTAATATAAATGTTTTCTGAAAACATGATTTTCAATTTAATAGGATTGGAAGTAGTAACAAGAAATTTGATTGATGGGCATCCTATTAATAAAGTTGCCTTAATTTCAATTTTTTTTCTATGTGCTCATTTTCTATGGTATAACTAGAATTATTAAATTGTTTTAATAAATTAAATTAATAATTTGTCTATCATTTATATATATATAGATTACTTGCAGGTATTATTAATATAGAGCTGAGAGATAACATATAATAAAATAAAAAAACCGTATTTTATTTAATGAGTTATCAATAGAAGCAAAATTATTTATAACAAATCCATTTTCGCTGGGTCCACTAAAAGAAGTATCAAACAGATTCTATATGTTTGAAGAGTTTAAAGAATAGGAGAAAATAAATAAAGATGATACTGGTTTTCCTTAATAAAAATCACAAAAAATATGGAATATGGTTACGTCTCTCTTTCTTTTTTTATATATAACAATTTCGTACTTAACTTAATCAATTTTAATTGTTTTTATGATGATAAGTAAATACTAATTAAGAATAGCTCATATTATGTCATTGGGATATCTTTTTTAGATTCCTATAATGTTCATATACATATGTAATTTTTTTATATTTTATATATAATTTCATCAGTTAATTGACAATATATATATATTTTTAGGTAATTTTAATTAAAAAGAAAAATCTATAAAAAAAAGGATAAGTGAGTATTTTAAACTATTAATCTATTAACCAATTTAATGTATATTTGGGAGTATAGTCTTTTATTCAGGACTAAAGACTGAAAGACTTCCCTTTTTTCCTTAAGTTTAAGAAAATTGGGTCACAAACTTTTATCCTTCTATTTTTGTTGTTGCAGTCAAATAGGTTATAACTAGCTTTTAAGTTTATTCAATATAATAAGTTTTAGACGATAATATTAATTATAATAAAATGCAATTTTCTAACTATCCTGAAGATCTTGATAGAATTAGATCTGAAAATTCAATTTTCAGGATTCTTACTAATTATGCAGTATACGGATATTATTTAAATTCAGTAATTAACTTAATATTTGTATTTGTATGGTTAAAATCTGAATATGTTAGCCCAACAAGTAAGAAAAATATAATTTCTTGTTAGCAGTAAGTCAATAACTAAGTTATCAGTTTACCATGTAGTGCTCGAAATCTATAATCAAACTAGCATATTTAAAACAATTAAATTATGAGTTATAATGAAAGTAGTACTTAAAATGAATTAATGATTACATCGCCTGTGCATCTAAAGAAAAACAATCTTCTTGATATTAATAAAATAAGAATGTCAGTATTTTCCTCCTTTAATCAATGCAATTCTCCCAGAAATCAAATAAATAATTAATTGGGTAGCTCTTAAAATATAAATCATAGATATAATATGGCAAATTCAAATTTTCTTTCTTATCAAACTCTATAAGAAGTATCTATAAACCCGAATCAAGTTGAAAATTAGAAAAATTAATCTCCTTGTGATTTAGCTAAGAACAATGAAAATAAACATATTATATAGGCCATTCCTAATTCTAATAGTTTTAAAAATTTTTACAGTCCTAGAGTAAAGCAAACCAATTTAGTAATAATAACTATATTATAATATACTTTAAAATTACATATATTATTTTATCCTATTTTTATATTAAATTCATAGAAAGTTATATTAAAAGACCAATCTGGGTGCGATATTGAAGGAGGAAATATGGCTTTATATAAACCAGATGAAAACATTGATTCAATAAGATTTCTTTCTTCTAACCTATTAAATTCTACTAAAACCAATAAATACGATGAAAATAATAATAATATGTATTAAGAAAGTGTAAGAGATAAATTATAATATTAAGAAAGCTTGTGATACCATTTTATATTTGATTAAATAAATAAAATAAAAAATACACAGTAAATTGTTGATTATGTATTCTATATATATTAATTAAGAAAATGATTATTCATTCGTCTCCTTCTTCCTCTATTTTTTACCCATTATTATCTTCCTTATCAATTTAATCGTCTGTCATACCCATAAAATGATTAATAAATTCATCAAATACATTTCCAGAATTTAAAATAACTTCATTTTATAAATATTGTCTAAATATTTCTACATCAGCTTCTTCCTCGTCTTCAAGTAATAAAGGAGCAGGAACATCTCCTTTTTTATTATATCCACAGAACATAATTCTATTAAGGAATAGACCCTAATTTAATTTATGTACTTTAAGAATTATCATAGCTAAATGCAATATAAATAATAAATAAATACTTCAGCGGGAGCCAACCAAACAGATACATGATTTTAGAAGAAAGCGTGTTCCAAATATTAATTGGGCAAATCCTTTTAGAATATTAATGATACCATTCCAACCATTTTTCTAATCTAATGATAAACAAAAGAAGCTCCATGCAATTAAATTCTAACCCAAGTTTCCTAATTTTCTGGATTTTGACATAAACTTGCTTTCATTGATAATATGTATCTCATACTAATAGTTAATTTTATTTATTATTATAAAAAAATTTAATTGTAATAAAATTTCATACGCTTCTGGATCTTTAGGCTTGATTTTAATTGTAAAATTGTGGAAATTTTTAGTTCCTTCATACATAGAAATAAGTTCTTATACTCTAGCTAATGTTTGCTATTCTTCTTCTTTGTTTTGTACTTTGTTGTTTTTAAAATCTGAATATTTTTAAAATACCTTAATGGGTATGTAATATTCCTATAAATAATAAAATAAAAACATTATAATTAGCATATAAGAAAATAAAATATTTAAAAAGTACATATTTTCTAGATCTGGCAGCATGTCTTACATTAAATCCTGTAGTAACTGGCTTTACAGAATAAACTTTCATATCTTTAGGAATATTAGAATTTAGAATATTAACAATTTTTTTATAGTTGATATTTTTTTTTTATCAACAGACTTCAAATTGATGACATCTTGCAATTTTTTATTTCTTTTTTTATGGTTTTAAATTTCCTAAGCTCTTTTTTCTAAATCTTCATAAACTGCTATTTATGCTTCTGATACGGGGGTGCAGAATTCATCTTCATCTAAATTCATTCTTAAAGCAACAACATTGCATAAAGCATGAACACCTTTTTTAATATAAATCAATTAATAATCGTAATAATTATATCTAAAAATGAATCAAAATATTATACCTTTATCAGTTCTGGCTCCTCTACTCCATGAAACATCTTTTACATCTCCCATATGTTGGGGTAATACAAACCCTCCGTCAATCAATGCTTTAAATACTTGTTTTTCTACAGTTTCTATTCCTTCTTAATCAGAATATTGTAAACCTCTATATTCTTTTCCATTATATCCAAAGAATATTCCCAATCTAATTTTTAATGCTTTTCTGTGTTTAGCTAATCTTTGTTCAATTTCTTCCATTTTGTTTAATATAATATTGTATAGTAACTTTTATTTTATTATTCAAATTAATTTATAATTATATATGGTAATTAAAAACTAAAAATTAGTGAAAAATAACAAAAGTAGTTTTGTCTAAGGCGCATTTATAAAATTATAATTTTGCAAACTATTTAATACTAATTTGTTATAATATATTTTCTTTTAGTGTTGGGTTATTAATTTAATATTAATTATAATTAATATAGATGTTTCAAGAAAACATAATATGATTTAAATTATAAAAATTTTTATAAAATTAATTTAAATAATTCAAAATTTTATCAGAATTCTACATTTGAAATGAAAGTCTACTGATTTTAATCAGGATTTTATGTAATATGAGATATGTTAAAAATATTTGATATGTTATTTGCGTTTTGAGACTGACTTATTTACTAGTACTTATCGCTACTCTTTTTAACTTTTTGATTATGAATTTTATTAATTTAAGGAAGGTGATATCTTCCATCATTAAAAGTGTTTTTTTCAATATATTACGATAAATTTCCAGATGACTTAAATCCAGTTTTAATTAAAAACTACTGCATTTCTTGTTACTTTTCTTTGTTTTATGTATTCATGTATTGCTTTAATACATTTATTCCTGTCGTACTTAGTGAAACTGGACTGATACAGTTCAATACAGTTTTATTTTTATGATTATTTGGTGTAGAATTTCCACTAACAAAACTTCTAATATTATTAATTTATTAGTTTTAAGGAATATCCATACTTGATTAAGTTATCCCATTGCCTTGCTGAGTAGTGTTTTTAATTTTATAAGTTGTAGTTTAATTCTCATTATATGTTGTATTATATATATCTAAATCATTGTTGGACAAATACTACTGTATATCATGTTTTAAGCTTTTTCTAACAGAAGAGTGTTTGATTGGACTGACTATTGACTAGGCCATACTTGAATTGTTGACAGATATTTCTCTAGAATTTCTTAATGAAGTCAAAAAGGAATTCATATCATGTTTGTTATTTCTAAACATTTTCTAAGCAGTTTTATTTGATGAATTTATTTTACTCAAAACTGAACTTAGCCGTTGTTGGCTTTCTCTCATTCTTTTTTAAAGATTTTGTTTAAATTCTTATTCGTTTTGAATTCTTTATTTACTTTCCTATATTTTTTTTGCAGATAGTTTTCATCAGAAGCATCATAATCAATAATAAGAGAATTGTATTTTTTATGCTTAGTCTTAATTGATTTTGATTTTTAGGTTTTCAAATTATAATTATCTGAAATTTCTGTTTCATTTCCTTCTGTATTATTTGAATGAATTGTGGTAGATTTATTATCCTTGATATCATTTTATTTACTTCTTGTTAATTATTCTAATTTATGGTGAAATAATTGACTTTAAGAAACTCTCATTTATTTATTATCAACTGAATCTACACTTTTTTTTTTAATTATAAAATATTGTATCTATTATTAGAATTTTCCAGTTCTTCATTTACTTTATCTTAATAATACTAAAAAAATTTTATCATTAATTGTATAAATATTATTAATATTTGAAAATAAATAAATACTGATTATCCTTTTGCTTTTTTTATATTTATTTATTTTTCTTATTATTTCTTGATTCAAGAATGCCAGGATTATCAATCTTATAGAATAAAATAAAAATATGCATATTATTATGTATATATTAGTTTAATTTAAAATTTACTAAATCTAATCTAGTTTTGAGTCTGTGATATGATTTTGATTTTTTATCATCCACATCAAACTCATGGCCTAATACTTTTGATTTATAATTTATATCTACAAGGTGAGCAAATTAATTGTTTTATTCTTTTATATAAATTTAATCAAATTATCTAGTAGGTTCCTTATCTTTTTCTTTTAAAAATAAGATTTAATTTATTTTTATAGTGCAGTGTCACCATCTTTTATTGTAGTTAATTCATCAATTTTCTATGATTCAGCTTGGGTTTTTTAAATTCTTTTTGTAGTATTCATTCTATATTTAAATTTTATTACATATGTTAATTTTATTATATTTTTTATTACATTTTCAAACTTGGTCCTTATAATTCTTCTTTAAAAATATTTTTAACTTCCTTATATCTAATATCTCTAGGTTCATATTCATCCTTTAATAAAATGACATTTTTTTTAAATTTCGTTTATAATGTTTTTCTGAGGTCCTTTTCTTTGTCTTGAGTTTTAATATCATATTACTATATTCTTTCTAAAATAGAACTTATGTTAGTTTTTAATTAATCTTATAATTAATCATGTTCTTAATATTTCCTATTATCATTAAAAAATTAATTAAATAATATAAAAATATAAAGAAAAATATATTTTTAACCTTGACAATACATCTAGTACTCTTAATCCTTTATAGATCCTCTTTTTAACTACTTTCATATTAAGTGAGGAAATTTCCCATTTTATAGGCAAAGGATGATTTATATTAGCAATAGCCTTGCATTCTAGAGTACGATAATTGAAAAATTTCATATAGCAATCAATTGATGTTGTTAATATATATTTTTCTTCAAGTTGAATAAATTAAATAGATGTGAGTTCATCCTAATTATTAAAAATAATGATAATTCTAATTACGCAAGCCAAAATTATATATTTACCTTATGTCCTTAAACCTATCCAATTTACATTAATTATATATTAGCTAATTTTTATTTTTATTCTAATATTTGGGTTTCTGTGTAGTGAGAATTTAGCTTTTTAATAGAAGATTCTATTGGATTATCGAATTTCATTACATTTGTAAATGAAGTTAAGGTCATTTTTTGTGTTTATAGCAAATTTTTAATATCATTTGCGAAATCACTTTTTTTTTTTCTATACGGATTGTAACTTACTTTATCAACTTCTTATTTGCAATGATTGATATTATATACCTAACAGAGTAAATCTAGGTTATAGCTATGGATAACCCCTGTATTCGTAGCCCCGACTACCCTAAATTTATGTAACTTGTCTTTTTCCAATTCTGTATCTACCAACAATTTTGAAATAAAAGTTGTCTATTATAATTAGATATATAAAATGATGATAATTGAAAAATATAAATTTATAATAATACTTTTTTAATGGATTAACTATCATGTAAGCTTTCATTATTATACTATGAAATATTTTGCTATAAATTCTAATTTATTGCTTCAAAATTTAAATTCTGTTTAGATTTTATAGGAGACATAAGAGATTATTATGATTAAAGGATTTACAAATTATTTTCTCTAGCATTATTTTCATTCTATTTTTCTTAAATAAATTTTACAGATTTTTAATTATATTTTATTGGAGATTAGCTACCACTGGCATAATGTTCTGCTGAAAAACGATTGAAATTTTAATTTTTTTTGGGACTAGTACATCTAATTTATTAAAAGTCTTTTTTAAATTTTGTATTATTGATGAACAGGCTTTTAGATTTATTATCTGTTTAATCTTAATTTCCAATAGTTAAAGCATTTTAAGGGATAGATTTATCGTTTATATTAAAAGATTATATTAACTGAAAATAGATAGAGCCCCCTAACTTTTTATGAAACAATGATAAAATATTAATATAATATATTTTAATTAATTTTTACATTTTTGTAAAATTATAGTAAAAAAACTTCTCCATCATTTGTACATATTATCAGCATAGAAAATCCATTTATAAATTTGAAAGCAGTCGGTATAATTCCTTTTTCTAGAGTTATGCAGAAATTTATAACAAGGTGTTCATAATCCCACACATAAATTTTGTTGGAATGAGATGAGGTTATTAATAAATTATGATAAACAGATAGTTCTAATAGTCTAAAGAATAAAAAAAATATAACCAATGACATTAAATTAATATTTGATCAATAATATTTACTCTATTTTTTATTAGGAAAACAATTTTTCAATTCTCTAAGTACATTTTTTTCATTAGAATCAATTTTTTAAATAAGTAGTTAATTATCCCAAGCCGATGTTATCAACAAATTGTTATGAAAATCTACTTTGAGTTAATTGATTTCTTGATTATGGTTATACTAATTAAAGTATATTTTATATCATTTATAATAATATTTATTTTAATATTTTACAAATTATTTTAGCTTTTCCCCATTTTCTGCCGAATGAAGAGTAAGTTATCCTTTTTAATTACCAATAATAAACTATGTATTAAATTAAACAGATTTAAATGCTGTAATTTCATCTTTATCATCATCAAGTATTCCCTTGTAACTCTTTAATATTCGACCTGTATTTAAATCATAAATATATATTTGATTTCTAGTAGATACAATGAGCTTATCAAATGAAGAATTAAGTTCTGCCTTTAGTGGGTATTACAAATCATTTAATTTATTATACTTTCCATTTTAAAATTTATTTTCAAATTAAATTATATTAACTCTTGCTCCTTATTAAAATTAAATACAATTGTATTGAAATTATATATTTATATATAATTTTTCTTTTTATCTAAAATTACCTGTAAAAGCTAGGTATCCATACATGTTTATATTTAAAATTTTATTTATTATGCATTTATCACCAAAATCTATGGTTTAAAGACAGGACAAACTTCTAATATCCCACAGTTTCATAATTCCTTATTCATCTGCAGATACAACCATGGGGGTGTTATCAATAATTTAAAAAGCACTGACAAAGTATTGATGGCCTTCTAAGGAGCCCTTTAAAGTTGAATCTCTATATATATGATCAATTTCATATAAATTAATTTTCGTTTCATATCCTGCAGAAAGCAAAACTTAAAAATTTTAACTAAATGCTATACTATGAACTCCAGGTATTCCACACTCGATTGCAAATACAAATTAGGATTAGTGAAAATTCCAAATGGTAATCAACTTGTCCATGGAAGAAACTGCTTGCAGATTATGTTGAATTAGTTCTACAATTTGCAAAATCACCTATTTGATTCTTTTGTTGTGCAGTTATTTTGTGAGTCTTTCTTATTTCAAATTCCAAAAATTAATATTGTGCTAATTGTCAGTAGTAACCCACTCATCTAGGTTTTCTAAATACCATATATTGGTTTGATAATCTACATTTGATGGAAGTACACTAAAATTTTTTTAACCTTTGAAGCCTTCTTGAGCATCCAAAAATGAAGAGAATAATCCTTTAAAGCAGCTCCTACCTATTAAATTAACCCAGAGTCTTTAAAAAGGTATTTTATTGATACAATTTATTTACCCTTTGCTACCTTTCTGACCAAGAAAATCCCATAATTAAACCGCTCTATTTAGCTTATCCGTTCATATCCTCACTATTAATATATGATTCTTCAATTTTTAATTAATTTAATAATTTGCAATTAAAATCATAAAATAGGATTTATTTAGCCACTGAATCTATAACCATTATCTCTTTTCTTTATTCAGATACTTCAGAGCTTTATATTGATAAAATAAAGTTATATTACTCAGTTTTGTTTAGGGCTAATTTTTTAATTATTTTTACTGTTTTATTGTATTGTTATTATGTTTTTTAGAATCTGATTTAAGCTTTGAATGCGATATTAATTATATACCTTCAGAATTTCCTCCGTATAATGTTGGGGCATTAATGTCAATTTCTCTAAGTCTACTTTTATCACAATTAAACTATTTCTTTAAAGGAATCATTTTTCTTTAGATTGTATTAATATCACCCACATGATTTTTTCTTGATTGATACTTTGAAAATTTGTGTGAGATTTAGTATTAAAAGGGCAAAAAATAATAAATAAAATGATTTCTTAGTTACATCGCATACATAATCAGTTATTTATCTAAATTAAACTTCACATATTTCTTATTTTGGAAAATATTACTACTTTATATTTTAAAACATATCTATTAGACCCTAAAAATACAATTTTTTATTGCTAAAGTAAGCATAATTAAATTCATAAGGTAATTAATATTTTTAAATACCATAGCTAAATATAATGTCTCATCTTCTCGATGGATAATTAAATCCAACATAGTTTTAACAAACTAAATAACATCAAGTGAACTAGATAAATCAGAATTCATTCGATTTTAATATTTGACTTCTAACTAGGATATTAATTCCTTGTCAAAATACTTTACTATCTCATCACAACAAAAATGATCAAATAAAGTTATATTGTCCCTATTTTAATACGTAACTATACTGTTAATCTATTTATCCATATATTCTTCTTAATCTTAACCCTATTTTTAATTGTCTTTAGTTGTTTGAGAGTACATTTTAAATTACAATAGTTATAATAAATATAATGAAAAAGAATAAAGTTTTATTTTATTAATTTTCTATATGTTTTGGGGAATTGTATTAAATTTATTTATTTACATTATTAATACCAATAATTTTCATTTCGTCTTTAATTCATAGATTAACAATTATTTTAAATAGAAATTATTCAATAATTAAGCAATACTTTTTTAGAATTGTTCTACTTATATATTAAAACTAAATTTTTACAAATATTCTAAAATAATATAATTTGTAATTTAAAATTATATTTTTAAATAACTTTAAAAAATTTCAAACTTATCTAATATAAATTAAATTGTGTTTAAAATAAATCCAAAATTAAAAATTTAAAGATTAAAAGATTAAATATATTCATCTTAACGATTCAAATATTCATTAATAATATTTTCGATTTGAAAACAAGACTAGTCTTGAGCATTAAGTAATTTAGTAATAATCAATTTTTTTTTATAATAAGATGTTGTTATTTACTAATTAATATTTATATTGAACAAATACTTGTGAATGAAAATTGTATATCAAATATATTAAAATAAGTTAATACATTAAATAAAAAAACAACAAATAAAATAAATGAAAAATTTCACTTAGGTTTAAGAATAATTAGTTATAATAAATCTATTAAACTATACAAATGAAAACGATGAAGAGATATTATATATTATTTGTTGTTTAGTTTGTATTAATATTTTTGGTTTTATCTATTACATGCTTTATTAATAATTTATGGTATTTCGGAATTGCTTCTTTGGGAGGAATTTGTTTGTAAATATTATTTTACTATGCAGCTAAAAGATATACAATATTAATAATTTGCAGTAAACTACTTATTTTTAAAATATATATATTGTTAGCTAATCAAAATTCCTAATTACAATTATAAATTTAGGTTTAGTGTGTATGCCTCTTTATTATCTGATCATAGTGAGTAAAATAAAATAACCAATGTATTTTTAATAAACAAACTAAAATAAAACTGATGAAAGTGCTTTAATTCTTTTAATTCCAATAATATCAGTTTTATTAATACTAAATGAATGGTATTTAAAAACTATTAATCTTTTAATATTTTCTGGTAACAATCTATTTCCAAAAATATATAAAAAAGTAAAAGCTTAAATATTTTTATATTAAATAGCTTATATAAATTATAATGGAAGATAGAAATACAAAGTGGAAACATATTTAGTAAATGCCATAGCAACAGTAGTTCTAATTGTTTTATTTTATCTTATAGAAAAAAATAAAAGAGTAGAATTTCTATCTTAAGAAAAATTGAAAAATAATTTGACAGGCTGGAAAGTAAATTAAAAATTTATAAAAAAAAAATAATAAAATTACATTTAAAATAATAATTTTTTTACAAGCTTTTGATTGATTAACTAATTCCTAGCTCTGTTATGGTAATAAATGAAAGAAGTAATTTAATGAAATAAATAAATTTTGCAAATAAGAAATGTAGAGAAATATTCACATTATCTCAATATTATGAGGATGAATAAGTTGGAACTTAACTTTATAATAAACTCAAAGATGTAAAAGGATTCAAAAAATAGGAGACATATTAAAATAATAATAATAATCTTAATAAGAAATTGTATTAACTTTATAAGAAATAATAGAAAATTCATTTTAAAAAATTAGAAAAACTCCTTAAATAGAATAAAATATGTCGAATATTTTAAATCTATCAAGCAGAGAAGTAGGTTAAGAAAATAATTAATAAACTGTTAATTAACCTGCTCCAATTTAACCAATTATAAGTATAATCAATTAAAGTAATAATAATAATGATAAATCAATTAATGATACGCTGGTAAAGGGAAAGCGCAAAATTATTTTTCAGAGTTAAAATGATTTAAGAATGAGATAACATTCTATTTAATAAAGCAAATTAAGCTAAATTACATTAAACAATTAATAATTAAAAAATAAGATCAATAAATTTAATATAATATTGCCCAATCTATGAATTTTGACTTAATAAAAGGAAATTTGGATCAATATTTATTAGGAGAAGAGAGTTCATATTTTAATTTTTAATTTATAAATGATGGAAAATTCCTTCTACCAATGATAACTATTATGATATAAAAATAGTTGAATGCATATGGTAAAATTAAATATATAAAAATCTTTGTATATTAAGCATATATATAATACCTATAGGGATGGGATGCCAAGTGTAATGGTTATGATGACTGATGTTACTTAAAAAGTATACTTATAGTGGTTAAAAGATGTTTAAGGATATAAAGACTAAATGGTATTTTATTGATAATTAATATTGTAATATAAAATATATATTTTACATAAATATAGCTAGCTCAAATAACTCATGAATTAAGAACGCCATTAAATGGAATGATATGTTAGTTATAAGCAGTTGACTCATTTTAAACTATATAAGAATATAAAAATTGCATTGAAGTATCCCTAAATAATGCTTTTTTACTATAAAGTTTCATTAATGATATTCTTGATCATTCTTAAATGGTAATTATATTTATAATTAATATCTACTATGTTTTACTATAAAATTATTATAATTATAAATTATATAGTTAAAAGGTTAATTACGGATAAATCCAGAATATTTTGATATAATTTAATTAGTTTAAGAAGTTATTGAATTACTTAAACCCCAGTCCTAAAGAAAAAACATTGATCTTAGACATATTCATTCTTTCAAAACCGATTCATATGAAATATATAATGATAAAAATAGATTAAAATAAATTCTTCTTAACTTGATTGGGAATTCTTTAAAATTTACATTTGAAGGTTCTATCTCAATTCACATTGAACTGTATAAACTCAAAAGAATGAACAATTAAATATCAAAATATTGTAAAATCACAGTTAAAGATACAGGAGTTGGTGTTCCAAAAGAAATATAAGATTAAATATTCCAACCATATGGCACGTTTGACCATTGTAAGGGAACTAACACAAATGGTAAATAGTTATTTAATTTATTTTTCTAATTATAAAACCTTTTTAAATAATTAAACCAGGAATAGGACTGGGCTTATCAATATGTAAATAATTAGTGTCACTGATTGGACCTCACGATTAGATATAAGTTTAATCTAAAGAAAATGAAGGATCCAGCTTTTCGTTCGATATTTATTGTTAGCTTAATCTATAAAAAGTAGAGTCTATTACACGTAATAGTATAAAAGGCATTGGGGGGAAATTTTATGATAATTCTTAATAGATTTATGATAGTATTATTTATGGAATCTCAGATGAAATATAAGATGATAGTAAAATTAGACGATGCTAAGATAAAATAAGCAATTTTTCTGATTAAAAATACTTATAATCTTAAGTTAGGTAACCATCAGGTAGTTAAAGGGAAAACTTCATTTTAATAGAAAGTTAAGAATTTAATGAATTAGGATCTTCATTAAATTCTTCTCAACTATCTCCTTGTTTTGAATAAGATAATTAATCCAAATGCAGATAAGATATAAAATAATCAAGAATATAATCTAACATTTTAACAGAAAAAGGTATAGATAAAAGTTTAGTAACTTGCCAACCTTCTCCACCTATAACCGAAAGAAGAACTTTATTATCTACTTCGTTTTCCAATGTTTAATCTCCAAGGAAGTGTTCGTTTTAAAATATTGAAAGCCAAAAAAATTTATTAAAAGAATTATTACCCAAGGAAAAGCTGAATATCTTAGTTGTAGATGATAATCCTTATAATATTTTAGGTAAATTAATTTTATTATAATATTTAACTACTTTTGAAATGATTGAATTAATGATATATGTTAAATACAATATTTTTAAATTGGAAATACAAATTAATATTCTAAAAAAGATAAAATATTTATATATATTTAAAATTAAATTCAAATTTATTATTTAGGAATAGAAACCTTGTTTAAGTTTTTACCTAATATTAAAATTGATTAGGCATTTAATGGAAGATAAGGAGTTTAAAAAGTAGTAGAAAATTATAAAAATGAAGGAGAAGATAAATATTATATAATCTTTATGGATGTAAATATGCCGATTATGAATGGAAACGAAGCTATTTCTTAAATTAGAAAACAAACCTAATCATTTCATTTTATAATAATTTCTCTCACTGCTTAAGAATAGGAAAATGACAAATAGCAAAGTTTAAAGGCTGGTGCTGATTATTTTATGAGTAAACCAGTTACTTATAGCTCAATTATTTAAATGGTGAAGGAAATATAAAAAGGGGGGAAAATGGGGAAAATTATATACTGATATATTTTGTTTTTATTCTCATCAAATACTTATTATAATATCTTAAATTAATATTTAACCAAATTTATATATATTTTTTTATATAAAGTATATTACATATTATTTATTAAAATTTTATAGTTAGTTAGCCAATTCTAATAGTAATATATATTAAGGTTATAAATTGATAAATTAATAAAATAATTTATAACCAATAATCATTATAAAAGTAAAATTATATCTATAATTTCTTTACTTTTATATTTAAAACTATTAATTAACTTTAATCATTAAAATGTTTATTTTTTATTACTTATTACATTTAATAATTGTTAATGAATTCCTTCTTAATTGCTCTCGTATTATAAAAATAAAAAATAAAAAATAAAAATATTTTTCTTAAAAATATATTAAGATGTACTGTTTATCTTTAAAGTTTATAGATAATAAACTGAATTAAAGTTACACCAATTCAACAAATAATATATAATTAAAAATCTTTTATATAACTAATAGTTATTTAGCATTCGTAAATATCATATTGGGATTGTTTAATACTGTCGTTTTCGAAAATTAAATTAATGCTGGTATTTTAAGATTCATAGCAGCATTAATATGTGGTTTAAGCATTTGCTTTGCAAAAAGATATTATTATGCAAGATATGTAGGTAAATAAAATGATATAAAATTATAGTTTTAAACATTAATAATATTACGTAATTTGTAATAATAAATGTTAATTCTAAATAATATATTATAGGATGGATCATAGGAATAGGATTTTATATATCCATAGCTTCAATTTTTATTAAAACAGAAATAGAAAATCCCGAATAACCTCGTAGTTTTATTTTTTTGATGAGTGTTGTTATGATAATGCCAGCTGTGTAAGTTTTATTTTGTTTGCAAGAATGGTACCTTAAAACGCTTTTAATATTAATATTAATAGGTAAATATTTTCAGTACTGCAATATATATTATAAATAAGAAGAATAATGTCCTTTATACCAAAATAATTTTTTACTTAGATATAAAAATAAATTAATGTAAAATAACTCATAAATTCATTTAGCATTATGAATAACTTGGTAGTAATATTTATTACAATATTTAATTCAATTTTTCTGCCTTTCTAAATATTCTTATTTTATATATTTAGTTTTAGTTAATTACAAAATATTCTAATAATTAAGCTTTTGTATATTATCAACAAAAAATTAAAACAGAATTGAGCTAAAAAATAATTTATTCAATATTTTAATTTTTTTTTTGGCTATATTTTATCTATGATGTATATATATTTATTATATAAGGATAATTTATTTATAAAAGATAAAAATTAACAAAGATTTAACTTAATCATCTTTTTTTTTATTTATTTAATATATTTTTTAGGTGAAATGATATATCTAGATGTATGCTTCAATCCAATATTTTGTTTATTAGCTATTTCAATGATGATAATACTTATACCTATGTTCTATATACTAGAAAAAGCTAAAAATAGGAATTCTTAATAAAAAATTAATAATAGCAAGATTTAGAAGTATGGAAATTGCTTTTAGATTAAGTAATACCTTGTTCAGTAATGGTTATAAGTTAAGATGGAATGAATTCAGAATAGAGAGATATTTAATTTATAAATTAAAAATGTAAAGAAACATTTGGAATTTAAAATAATAAGGAATAAAACCTGAATGTTTCTATAATTTAAAGTTTAAAAACCATAAAGGGAGTTAAAAAATAGGTTACCGGAAATATAATAAATACTACATTACATAATATAGTAAATAAGGTTTTTAATGCTATAATGTTAAAAACAGATAATTCATTTAGATAAAGTAATAGTACAAGTATTAATTAATGTTCTTAAAGAAAAGAAAGTATTGATAAGTAATAAAAGTTTTCTATTTTGAATAGTGATAGTGTAAAAACCCCACTAAATGTTGAAGGTGCACATTTTTCTATAAAAGGAATAAGAAATTTTATTATAGGAGATGAACACTCTTATTTTAATTTTTCATAATTTATATAAAATAATGATTATTTATCATAATAATAAAAATATTATGATATAAAAATTGTAGAGTGTTTATGGTATTAATATTCATTAAATATTATTATTATTGAATTAATTATTAGTGTATTTTATATTTAAACTTCAAATTGTTAGGGAAAAAAAACCGAGCGTTATGGTTATGCTAATAGATGTGTCATAAAAAGTTTATCTTGACTGGTTCAAAGAAATTTAGGAATATAAAGATTAAATGGTAAAATATATAGAAAATAATTATATATGTATATTCGAATTTTATTATTATTGTACTTAAATTTAATTGTATAGTTGGCTTAGATAACTCACGATTTGAGAACTCCTCTAAATGGAGTTATCTGTTAATTGCAAGCCTCAGGCAATTTTAAAATATTGATGATTATTAAAGTTGCATTGATATATCGTTAAAAAATTCATATTTATTGCTAAATGCTATTAATGATATATTAGATTATTCTTAATCAGTAAAATAAATATAATATCACGAAAATAATATTAGGAGCCTAATATTTATTTTATATATGTTAAGATTAAAGGAAAATTGAGAATAGTTCCGGAAGATTTTGATATGATATAACTTCTTTAAGATGTTATTGATTTGTTAAAGCCTCAAGCTCAAATGAAAAATATAGAATTAAGAATTTAATTAATAGGATAATTATAGGAAAAAACATGTTTAATTATATAAAATGATTAAAATAGAATAAGATAAATTGTGCTTAATTTAATAGGAAATGCTCTAAAATTCACATTTCAGGGATATATATAATTGACATTAGAATTAAAAAAATTTGTCTTCTATGGAAATGAAGAAGATATTTTGTAAATCTCTGTATAAGATACAGGAGTTGGTATTCCAGAAGAATAAAAAATAAGCTTTTTTAGGTTTATGGTACTTTTGATCATAAAAAGGGAACAAATACCCATGGTAATTTTTTAGTATTTAATATATTTATATATTTACTAAAAGATTCATAATAAATCAAAAGGATTAGGATTAGGCCTTACGATTTGTAAGTAATTAGTAAGTCTAACTGGACCAAGCGATTAAATTGAATTAAAATCTTAGGTTAATGTAGGTTCATGCTTTACATTCTCTATATTTCAAAATTTAACTTAAAATAAATAGGAAATATTAAAATAAATATAAAAATAATAAATTAGGCAAAGTTTTCAAATAATAGATTAAAATATATATATTAGTCCGTAATGCAAAGTTGCCAATGGATAAAAAGATGAGTTCAGTTCATAGAATTAAATGTAGTTGGAAAACCTAAATGATTTATGCAAATTAGATGATATATTGATAGCTTCTGACAACGATAACGATGAAGAATCTTAACTTTCTAGAAAAAAATTATATGAAATGAAATAAAATTTAACTATACCTAACATGAATTAATCAGACACATAATATAATTAAAAATGTAAATCAAAATAAAGAATGTCAAGCGATCTGTAATCCTGCTTAAATTTAGAATTATCTGAATGTGTGACAGTTCCCTTCCATAATGTATAAATAAATCAACTAGGCTCCCATAGCACTTCCAAAAGCTTTAAATTATCGTCCAGAAATGATTTTTAATTTTAAGCCAAGAGAAACTCTTCTTCTACCTATATTTAATTAATAAAATAACTTTTACCAATTGATAATTTTAAAATATTAGTAGTCGATGATAATCCCTATAATATACTAGGAATAGAAACTCTACTAAAATAAATTCCTAATATTACGATTGAAAAAGCATTTAATGGATAATAAGGAGTAGATAAAGTAAAATAGCAAATTACATTATAGTAATAATCCTATTTTTTAATTTTAATGGATGTAAATATGCCTGTTCTTGGAGGAAATGAGGCTATTTCTCAAATTAGATAATTAGAGCAATAATTCCATACTACAAATCATGAGATTGCCTCTCTTACAGCATACTAATAGGAAAAAGATAAATAAAAGTGTTATTAAGCTGGGAGTAATTACTTTTTAAACAAACCTTTAACATATTAGTAATTAATTTCTGTGTTAAAATAAATATAAAATAAAATGTTAATCAGGAAGAAAGAGCTTTAAAGTGAAGTTAAAAATTGAATTTATAAATTTCAAAACAATTTTTTTTTTGTTATATAATATAATCCTATATATATTCATATTTATAGATAATTTATTACAGATTTCATTGCTTATTAAAAAATTTGATAGTTAAAAATTAAATTATATAGATTTTATATTGTTTTGATTGTAAATTTATTAATATAATTACTATATATATTTATATCATGTAGATGGTATATAATTTATTTTACTAATCAAAATAAAATTTAATTTGCTTATTATTTTATAAGTACGTTGTTTTTTATTAATTCTCATTTTAATCAGTTTAGTGATTATAAACTATGATTATTGAAATCGTGTAATCACTATTTAAAAAATAAATAATCACTAAATTAACTAAATAATAATCACTCAAATTCTCCTGTAAAACACTCCAAATTATATAAGATGATTTCCAAATATATATTCACTATTTAATAAGTATGTTATAAATAAAATATAAATTTATATTAAATTTCACATAAAGCTTTAAAATGTTCAATACTAATCAAAAAACAAAATATAATTTTGCTTTTCTATTAATAAAAAGCTAAGTTTGCTTTAGTTTTTATAATAAAATTGATATTTTGTATTTTCTATATTAATTAATTTTATTTGCTTGTTATATAATTAGATTAATCAAAAAACAAAGAATTATAAGAAATTTTGCTTTTTTATTAATAAAAAGCTAAGTTGCTTTTGTTTTTTTAATTAGTTTGTCTTTTTTTATTTCTATGTTGATATTAAATAATATTAATCAAAACAAATATAAAAAAATAAAAGAAGCTTTGCTTTTTATTAGTAAAAAAGCTAATTTGATACTAATCAAAAAACAAATATAGCTTTGCTTTTTTATTAATAAAAAGCCAAGTTTGCTTTAGTTTTTATAATTGGATTAATATTTCATATTTTCTATATTAATTAATTTTATTTGCTTATTTTTATATAATTAGATTAATCAAAAAACCAAAAAAAATATAAGAAATTTTGCTTAAAAAAACAAAAAATTATCCAATAAGTATTTTTAATTTTTTAAAAATAAACGAAAATAAAGTTTTCTATGATTTATGTAAATAAAAAGACAATAAATAAAATAAATATCTAATAATTTGTTCATTATCTCAATTCCAGTTTTTTTAATCTTTCAGATAATTCTTCTAGGAGGGATTGTGTTTTATTAGTTCTTCTTCTTGAGTTTGACCTTGAGTGTTTTTTAGAGTTATTTTTGGATCTGAATGGGGTTCTTGCACCTTCGAAGTTATTACCTAGTCTTGAGGAGGCTTTGAATCTGAAACCGAGGTGTGAATCGAGTGGTGTCTTGGTTGCTAGTTCTTCGATAGCTAACCAAATATATCTGGCGATGGTAGGGATCCATTGTACACTGTTGTCGAGTTGTTACCATTTGAGGTAGTGAGTTATTTCATTCCAGGTTTCATAGTCGTCTCCTTCATGTATTAGTTTGAGTCTTTGGATTAGTATTGGGATCCACATTCGAATAAGACCTCTTCTTTTGATTAGTTTGTTGCCTTATCCGTCTAGGGCTTGACCTCGTTCGCAGCCTTCTATTTAGATTTAGGGGGTATCTTCAATCTATAGGTTGGCTAATTTTTCCGTTATACTAGCTAAAATTTTGTTATTGAAATCTATAGTAATATTTAAGAAGAGTTTATGATTTCCTTTCTCTTCTTCTTCGATACCTTCTACTTCTTTATTTTCGGTATTTGGTTTCATTTATGGGGTGGGTGTTTGGGGTTTTCTTTGTTGCTTACCTCTAGATTTTTGGGGAGTTTTATCTTTCTGGGGAGTTTTGTCTTTCGGGGGTCTACCTGCTTTTTTCTGTATTTGAGTTGCCAGGACTTGGTCCTGTTAGATTTGTTTTTCTATAATAACTCTTTTTCTTTTTTTTTCTGCTACAATAGCTTCCTTTATCTGTTCTTATTCTTCAGTTATAATACCTTTTCCGTGTTGATGGAAATCTCCTTTATGTAGTAGCTACCTTTAGGAGGTTTCCATCTCTGCTGCTAAATTTTCTTAGTCTTAAATATCTTGAGCTCGATCCCATCTATTTTGTTGGTTTTATAGATCGACCCCCATTCCAGTTTTGTATCTGGCATTGGGGTCGACATATTCTTCATTTTGCGCGGCTTGGCCGGTGAATGAAAGTTAGTTGTAGTGTTGAGGGAGGGGGGAGGAGTATCCTTGTGGGGGAGTGGAGGAGAATTCTTGTTGTTAGTTCATTTGAGAGAAAAAGTAAAATTTATAGAGTTGGAGTAAATCCTTTGTTGCGGATTTGAGGTGAGTTGTTCCTTTTTTTTTATTTTTCTTCTTTTTTTCTAAGGGTTTTTTTTTATTAATTTAGTCTAATAGGTTTAATTAATTAGTTTTCTGTTAAAATAAGAGGGATAAATTAAGCTAATCAGATTAGGGAGGATATGAGGTTAAATTAAGGTTTGGTTAAATTAAAGTTTGGAAGGTGGGGGGAAGTGGAGGAGGGGAGAGGGGGTGGAGGGTTGATGAAGAGAGAGAGTCTGAGTTGGAGGGATGAGGGGGAGAAGGGAGATATTATTTTATTTATTGAGTTTTTAGGGGGAGAGAATTTTCTACTCGTTCATGGTGGTGTTCTTATTATTTCAATCTTCTTGTTAAAACTTACTTTGTGGTTGTTCCATCCTTGGTTTAGGATTTTTGTAAGTTTTTATTGAGGATAGAAGTTTCATCATTGTCCTTGAGAATAGAGTATTTGGAGGTGGGTGGGATGGATTAGAGGTTGGAAATCGAATTTTTAATTAATTAACTTGCCCCCTCTAATTCGTTGAGTTTGCAGGCTTGGTGGAGGGGCCCAAATAGACCTGCTTTTTCTAATGCAAGGTTTTTTTTATTATCTTTTTTCAAATTTAGTTTTCCCTTGGTACCTTTTTGGATAAAGAAGGTGTCTCCATTTTCTTCAATGGCCCAGATTGGGTTTCTTATTGAGGATAGGGTTCTTTGTATCTCTTTCAAGGCTTCTTGTTCTGGACTATGGCTATTTTTTATTTTCTCTATTAGTTATTGTGAGGAGATTCCGTCTAGGATTAAGGTTTCTTGTTGAATTTTGTTGTAATTCTCATTAATGTTGTGGATAACTTCATTTACATTATCCAGTTATTCGTGAATTTCTTCTAGTAATGTATCCCTAGAGGGAGGGTCCAGGCTGTTGGTGCAAAATTTTATGATTCTTCTATCGAGATTATCAAGTCTTTTATTAATGTTAGACAGTTTGTTTTTTCCAGTTTGATGAAGTCTAAGATGATCTTCATGGCTGGGCAGTTGTGTGTGAGGCGGTAATTAGATTGAAGTTATTACATTGTAATTATGAGGGTATCTTGTTGCAGAATCGGGATTTTTTGCGGCCCTTTATTGTTTTTTTTAATTCTGCAATATATTTTTAATAAAAACAATGAGTGAACATTGCAGCAAAGCTCAAAAGTAAATTAGCTTTTTAATTAATAAAAAGCCAAGATTCTTTTATTTAATTAGCTTAGCTTTTTATTTAGGCATATAATTAATTAATAAATATAGAAAAATAAAAAAACTTATTAATAAAAAAACAAAAGCAAATTAGCTTTTTTATTAATAAAAAGCCAAGCTTCATTTATTTAATTAGCTTAGCTTTTTATTTAGGCATTATTATTTAGGCATATGATTAATTAATAAATATAGAAAAATTAAAAAACTTATTAATTAAAAAAACAAAAGCAAATTAGCTTCTTTTATTAATAAAAAGCCAAGTTACTTTTATTTTGCTTGCTATTAGCTTAGCTTTTTATTTAGGCATATAATTAATTAATAAATATAGAAAAATAAAAAAACTTATTAATTAAAAAAACAAAAGCAAATTAGCTTCTTTTATTAATAAAAAGCCAAGTTACTTTTATTTTGCTTGCTATT
Organism: Miamiensis avidus; assembly: GCA_037039885.1. Classification (NCBI taxonomy): domain Eukaryota; phylum Ciliophora; class Oligohymenophorea; order Philasterida; family Glauconematidae; genus Miamiensis; species Miamiensis avidus. The sequence continues at coordinate 1,482,330 of JAWVGU010000186.1, read as the reverse complement.
AGCTTAGCTTTTTATTTAGGCATATGATTAATTAATAAATATAGAAAAATAAAAAAACTTATTAATAAAAAGCCAAGATTCTTTTATTTAATTAGCTTAGCTTATTATTTAGGCATATGATTAATTAATAAATATAGAAAAATAAAAAAACTTATTAATTAAAAAAACAAAAGTAAATTAGCTTTTAATTAATAAAAAGCCAAGCTTCATTTATTTAATTAGCTTAGCTTATTATTTAGGCATATGATTAATTAATAAATATAGAAAAATAAAAAAACTTATTAATTAAAAAACAAAAGCAAATTAGCTTTTTTATTAATAAAAAGCCAAGCTTCTTTTATTTAATTAGCTTAGCTTTTTATTTAGGCATATAATTAATTAATAAATATAGAAAAATAAAAAAACTTATTAATTAAAAAAACAAAAGCAAATTAGCTTTTTTATTAATAAAAAGCCAAGTTACTTTTATTTTGCTTGCTATTAGCTTAGCTTTTTATTTAGGCATATAATTAATTAATAAATATAGAAAAATAAAAAAACTTATTAATTAAAAAAACAAAAGCAAATTAGCTTCTTTTATTAATAAAAAGCCAAGCTTCTTTTATTTAATTAGCTTAGCTTTTTATTTAGGCATATAATTAATTAATAAATATAGATTGAAGGACTGAAAAAAAAACAAATCCTCGCAAAAAAAGGCAGTCCTTCATGAACACACAAACACTAATCAACCAAATCGACCTAATTTACCAAGAAAACGCTAACACTCAAGTCTCTAGAGAGAGAGAAAACGAGAGAACCCAATTAAAATACAATATAACCAGCTCTATCTCCATAATCGAAAAAATATATTCGAACTGGAATCCCCCCATGGGAAATTAATAAAAAATTGTATTCACCACGCTTCAAATTAGACTAATCAGACAACTAAAACTCCTCAGAGTAATAAAACAGGAAGAGGAAGCAAAATTGAACTCTCTGATCCTCTCAATTTCCATGACCAATGAACCACACTTAATTGTAAAACTCCTACAAAATTACTCAAATAAATCTCAACTCCTCAAAAATAGAAAACAACACTTTAAGATAATAGGATGGAATCCATCATCCTTTGTTATGCAAAACTCATACAATTAAAACCATGGAAAAATCTAAGAAATCGAGAACACCAACCCAGATGTCATCCTTTTAACTGAAACAGATGCAAACAATAATAATGAAAAAAGGTAGTAAACAAACACTAAATTACAAATCTAATTGGCTAAAATAAAGAGTTAAATTAATTTGATAAAAACGAAAATTAAAGACCCCACCCAAAATCAAACATAAGGCACAAACCAAGCAGAAATAAACAAATTAAAATTAGAAAAAGAATTCACCAACTCACAAATTAAAAACAATAGAGAACCCTAAATTATCAAAAGATGGTAAAACACATAATTAATTACTCAATCCCCTATCGAAGGCCAATAAAAACTAAGAAACGGCACCGCCATCTATAGCAGAAACTCCCTCGGCCCATGTAATTCTAATCCATTCGATGAAATTAATCTTCCATTTCAAAGAGAACTCTCGTCCTGTGCAGAGTTAAAAACAGACGCCGGAAACATCACTTTCCTCACTACCAGGCTGAGAAGTTCGACCTGGTAGGACTGCGCAGATGACCTTATCAAAAATATAAAATTTTAAAATCAATGAACAAAGGAAGACACCTGATTATATATTGCGACGCAAACGTTAGAAATTCCAACCTAAATAACAACCAATATTCCACTCACTTTAAAACCCTCCAAGGAAAACTAGAGAAAAAATTAAAAAGAATAGGAATTCTTTCCCATTTCTATAATACTCCCACATGGTAAAGGAAAAGAAGAAAATAATCCATCACATCAGCACCAGACTGCTGGTTTTTTTCCCAAGAAATCAAGAAAGAATGCAAACTACAATTCTCCGCACACCCATTTTCAAAAACCTCAGATCACAGAATCATCGAACTGCAAATTACCATCCCTTATCAATTATCTCAATGCATTTGGAATTTACACAACCCCTTACAAGTAATCGAAAACTACGGAGCAAAGAAAGAGCTTATGAACTAAATAAAAAAGAATATTATGAATGACAACTGCAACTTAATACAAATCATGAACCACATAAAAGACAAGCTTCCACTATGGAAAGATGTCTCCAAGATAAGACCACTTAATGAGATTAGGGAAAACCTAATTCTAAAAGACAAAAAATTATGGCAACAAGGTACAGAAAGGAAGAAACTATTACAACTCCTCGTCAACAACCGTAACTCTAAACAGGCGGCTGAACTTTCCACATCAATATTAAAAAATGATACAAGATCACTGTACACCCAATTAAAAAAAATAGCGGGAATAACACAAATTGGCCAGTTCAATTTGATTACCGGCCCAATCATCACAAACTTAGCCCTAGGCCACCAGCTGGTCGAAAAAGGCAAAATCCACAATTACATACTTCAAGAAAAAATCCAAAAACAACAAGGACACGTCGGTATTACCATTCCCCAAAATCTACCCCCCCCTAACCCCCTAACTGATATGGAAATAGAAGTCGCTATTAGAAACTCCAAATCGAAACGAACCAATGGTTGGGACTAAATCCCTATGGCCCTCCTAAAAAGACCATTTACTTCTAGAAACTAAGCCCTATCTTAAAACTGGTAAATCCTGGAATTTGATATGTCCAGAAAAGAGGAAATCAAATTGAAAAAAAGAAAATGTCGTTAAATGACCATCTGGTTATAAAACGAGATTAATATCATTCAATAAGAAGCACTTGACATTTCTACATTTCAAAAACAAAAATTTCAACATCATTCTTTCTTTAAAAAAAAAAAATTCCCCAACGATTTTTCATAGCATAGAGAAATTGGTATATCCTCCTCTAGGAAAGCCATCTTAGAGCAAATTATAGAACGGTAAAGATAATCAGAGCAAATCCCCATTTAAACATTAACATAAGATAATGAAATTTCCCTTCTCTAATACTTAACTAACTCCAACTCACAATATGGATTTCGAACTGGAATAGGTTGCGATATCGCAATTTTAAAATCATTCATTAATTATAGAAAAAACTATATTGACGCCCAAACAACACAAAACATGGAAACTAGAAAAAGATAACTCCTAAACAGTAACCCAGTCCTGCTATCTATGGATAAAAAAGACGCGTTTGGCAGATATAAACACTCGGTACTCAAAAATAGACTCATCTATATTAATGAAAACAAAGATCTTTTCAACGAATGGACCAACACATGGTCGACCCGCCACCTTCACATGCTCTATAACACATAAATCGCAATAGGAAGAGACTTAGATAAAAAATATACAGTAAATTTAGGTACACCTCAAGGCTTCATAAGTGGCCCGAATGATTTCAAACTGTAAATCGCAATGTAATATAACAGAATTGCATAAGCTATAGGATCACAAAATATGAACGTTTACGCTGATGATGAGGACAACCTCATTCAAACGATAGACAATGCAAGAAATAGACATGCTGAATGGCTCGAAGAATGGGCTGCTAATGGAACAATAAATAATATATCCAAAACAGTACTCATGGAAATTAGAAATAGACACACCGCCTTTAACAAGTAAGAAGTCCTCAACTACCTAGAAGAAAACATTAATTATTCTAATAACTAACTCAATGCATACTTTGAAAAGACTGGACATTAATTCCCCGAAGAACATCTTATCAATAAAGATATAAAAACCCCCATAGTTGAAATTGCGAAATGCTTAGGGGTCCCTATTTCCCCAAATTACGACCTAAGCGCCTTCCAAAAGATGCTCTCACACAAATTAAAACATTCTAACAATATTATATGGAGCATCTCTAAATAATACTCACTTTCAACAAAGTGGAAAACAATAACTTTCAGGCAATTAGTAAGGTAAAAAATAGTTTACGCAAATATCCTCTTTAACGTAAGGAATTAAAAATCCAAATTGACATCACTATAAAATCAAGAAAGGTCCTTATTCAAATAAACCCTCCACATTAGAAAAAATGCACCCTTAATATTTTTGAATTAATATACGCAACTACCAGATATCAACCTCTACTGTAAAGCAAGAATCACCAACATAATCGTTACTACTAAGTTTTTCAACATTGACATATATAATTTTCTCATTAACAATTTTTAAGAAGAAGCAACATTAGCAGAATAAACATATGAAAATCACAGACACCTTCTTGAAGAATTTCTCCCCAGACAACAAATAAACCCATGGGGAAGTCTAACCAACATAAAAAAGAAAAATATAAAATATGTCTTATAACAAATGAAATAATAATAAATGACACTCTCATACCACCCAAAAGAAGACAATTTGACATCCTCAGCTCCAAAGAGGATGAATCCAAAATCAAGATGATAATAAATTGTCTCACCAAACACGCTACGAGAATTTACTATGGTAACCAATTAACGACCTACCAAAAAGACAACAGAACTTTCTCCACTGCTAAAGCCCTTGTCAGACACGTCAACAGAAACTTAGTAGATACACTCTTTACCCAAGACGAAACAACTCTATAACGAAGATCATTTGATGAATTATATAATTTATGCTATTAATTCCAATAAATATTAAATTAAAACTTATAAAATACATGAATTGTAATATTCCTCTATATTGAAAAAAAATAAATATAGAAAAATAAAAAAACTTATTAATTAAAAAACAAAAGCAAATTAGTTTCTTTTATTAATAAAAAGCCAAGCTTCATTTATTTAATTAGCTTAGCTTTTTATTTAGGCATATGATTAATTAATAAATATAGAAAAATTAAAAAACTTATTAATTAAAAAAACAAAAGCAAATTAGCTTCTTTTATTAATAAAAAGCCAAGTTACTTTTATTTTGCTTGCTATTAGCTTAGCTTTTTATTTAGGCATATGATTAATTAATAAATATAGAAAAATTAAAAAACTTATTAATTAAAAAAACAAAAGCAAATTAGCTTCTTTATTAATAAAAAGCCAAGTTACTTTTATTTTGCTTGCTATTAGCTTAGCTTTTTATTTAGGCATATAATTAATTAATAAATATAGAAAAATAAAAAAACTTATTAATAAAAAACAAAAGCAAATTAGCTTTTTTATTAATAAAAAGCCAAGCTTCATTTATTTAATTAGCTTAGCTTATTATTTAGGCATATGATTAATTAATAAATATAGAAAAATAAAAAAACTTATTAATTAAAAAACAAAAGCAAATTAGCTTTTTTATTAATAAAAAGCCAAGTTACTTTTATGTTTTCTTGGTATTAGCTTAGCTTTTAGTATATATATTTCTAATATATAATATAATTTTTATGTTTGTTTGTTTGTTTATTTTGTTTGTTTGTATGTATGATTAGTTTTTGAATTAATTGATCGTAATCACTAGAGTCATAATCATAATCACTATTGTTTGTAGCTTATGATCACGACCTTAGTGATTACATAATCATTGTAAAAACACAAATTAGGTATCATATTTAATATATAATAAATTATTTTATTTATACTTGAAACTTTTTCACTACAATTAAATACTAATATGAATTAATGTGTATATATATATTATTTATAATATAGAAAACTTAAGTTTTATAAGATTGCATTTAATATAATAAAATAAATAAAATAAAGCCATCAAATTTTTTAATAAGCAATAGAATCAGTAATATAAACCTACATTTATTTTTCCAGTATAAAATATGATAAAATTAAAATCAATTATTTCATTAATAACGTATTTTATTGTAAATATATACATAATAAAAATCTATTATACATTTTAAAATACTTATTATAGTTTGGAAATATTAAGAATCAAGTAATTTAAATACAAATATTGATATAAAATATAATTCATAATTTAATTATGTTTAAAAAATCAAAATAAATCAATCATCATATTAACAAGTTATTAATATGTTAGAGGTTTATTTAAAAATAATCTGCTCCTGCTTCTAAACATTCTTTTTTATCTTACTCTTATTAAAAGGCTGTTAATGAAATAATTTTATACCTGTAATTATTAAGTTAATTTCTTATTTTAGTAATACATTCATTTCCTGACATTATAGGCATATTTACATCCATTAAAATAAATAAATATTTATCTTTTTCTTATGAGTTCTCAATAATTTTGTCATAAGCTTATTTTCCATCCGAAGCAGTATCAATATAAATATTTGATATATGTTAAAATAGAGTTTTTATCCCTAAATAATAAGATATTAAGAATTAAAACGTGAATAAATATAATACAATACCAAGTAAGTTGAATTAATTATCATCTACCGCCAATATTTTAAATTATTACTTTGGAAGAATATCTTTTAGTAATTATTTATAATTTTAAGAATTTTGAGAGTTTTATTGTTTTATTTAATCGAATTATATACTTTAACTACTTTCTTAATCAAAACTTAACGTATTAAAAAAATTATATGGAACTTAAGGAACTGAAGATTAAGGAGAAAATATATTATGAGAAAAATATAAATCTTATTAAAATGTTTATGATTTAAAAATAGATAGTCTTTCTTTGTTATAGCCTGAATTTTTAATTATTTAACTCTACTATTTATCTGGTAAATATATATCAATAGAGGGTTATTTTAATTTTGTACTGCGCTAAAATTTATCACTTGATGCTTCTAATGGGGGATAAACTAAGGATTTAGGTAACGATATGCATTTTTGTGATATTACCCCCATTTATTATAACTATTTATCATAATGAGGATTTAAAGATGTGCATCTAGCTTTTGATAGATCAAGTTCTTCATATATTAAAAATCTAAAAGTTGACCCTTAACTTGGTTTGGATTCCAAATAAAATTCTTATTTCGGACCGAGCAGTTAAACTAACTATTTACATATTGTTAAGCCTAAACCTATTCCTAAAAAATTGCCGATTTAAAGTTATTATACTATATAATATTAAAATTAATCAAATATATTACCATTTCTGTTACTTCCCTTGGTTATTTCATAAGTTCCATACAACTAAAATAATTTAGATTGTATATCTTTTGGTATGCCTACTCCAGTATCCCTTACAGATATTTGGCAGAAATTTTATTTTATATAATCATCTGATTTCTCTTAGTTTAAATCTGAAAATTACTCATTAATACCTAGCTTTTATTCTATAATAATTTCTATAAATCCTTTTTAAGTAAACTTTAACGCATTTCCTATAAGATTCAATAAAATTTATTTAAGTCTATTATAATCATTATTAATTTCATAATAAGGAAAAGATCCTTGTATTTCCAAAGGTAACTATTTAATATTCTTGACTATTTATATTTTTCATTTATGCTTAAACGGAAAATAATTCTATTACTTCATCAACAAGTGATATAACATTAAATCTTTCGCTATTGAGTCTTAATTTTCCTTTTAGCTTTATTAAAATTTAATTTTGAAGATAAAATACATTATTTTAATTTTGAATTACCAATTAACAATGGTCTAATATATCACTAATTACACTATTTAATAAATCAGCACTTTTTAAAGTTATATTTATACAATTTTGAAACTCTTTTATTGTCGTAAAGGTGCTTGATGCTTGCAACTAACTCATAATTCCATTTAAAGGGGTTCTCAACTCATGAGTGATTTATGCTAGCATTAAATCTTTATATCCTTAAACTTCTTACATCCATTTAAAATAAACTTTTTAAGTCACATCAAGCATCATTATCATTACGCTCGGCACCCCATCCCTTTTTTTGTTAAAATAGACTGTATAATTTTACTGCAAAATTAAATATTATTTTACCATATGCATTCTACAATTTTTATATCATAATATTATTATAACTTATCATCTTCAATTAACTAATTTTAAAAATTAAAGTATGATTTTTCATTTCCAATATAAAAATTCCCAATATATTCGCTTTCCAAATTTTTTGTTTTATTTTATATTTTGTTAATCCTAACAATTTGAATAATTATCAGACTATAAGTCTTCTGAATATTTATTATCTTCATTTTACACTTAATTCAATTATTATAATATTGACGTTTTTTTGTTATTATTATAGCTTGGATTAGAATTTTACTATTATTATTCATTAATAACTTGATAGAAAAAAGGATTGATTGATCTGGTAGATTTAATTACTAGTTTTTCTAAGGCCTAGGTAATCAAAATATGCAAATTTGTTTCTTGCCTACTTTCTTCTAAAATAATATCATCATCCTTAGCTAACTCATCAAATCCTATATAATTCATAGTTTTCTAAATTATTTTCTCTTAATCTAAACTACCACTAGATTAAAATATTTCTTGACATTTATTATTAATAAATTTTAATTCTTTCTTATTATTTTTTTGGCTAATTATCATCACCGAACTTGGAATAATAGTTTCCAAAAGTATCTAAAAAATATAAAAGAATATCTAATAAAATTAATAATTAATTAAAATATAAATTACTTTCCAACCCTTTAAATCATTTTATTTTCTAAAGGAATCTAAAAATTCAATTCTAGTTGTTTTCTCCTTTATATAAAAATAGGAATTATTATTACTAAAGTTACAATAGTAGGAGCACAATATATTGCGCTAAAACATCCTCCAACATAATTTATAAAAACTAATTAATATAAAATTTTTTATTAGTAATTCTGGTTATTTTTTATAAAGGCTAGAAAATATTACAAAAAAAGTTAAATAAAATTACAAACTAACAAAAGAGTTAAGAAGGTTTTGGTATACCATTCATATATGCAATACTATATTTGAAATACAGGCAATATACTATTAAAGCAGATCAAATAAACAAATTCTATGTGCGTTTTAGATTTTTTAAATTCTATATTTATTAACAAAATCGCAGAAAGTATTGATAAAATCGATATAATTACCCAACCTATATGTTAAATTTTAATTATATTCATTAAATAAAAAAGTTAAAATTATTTCTTTATTGTTATTTTTTAAATTACTAATACTTCTAATTTTATTATATTTCTTATGAAAGCAAAGAGTTAGAAAAATGGTAATAGATATAGACCATCTAACCAAATAAATGTGAAATTTTTGAGGAAATATTATATATCCTGCTATTCCAAGCACTAAATTAAAAACCCCGATGTATGAGCCTAAAATATTGAAATAAATCATTGATTGTCGCTAACATTATTTTAAAATATATTTTCAATCTTTTTAGAACGATATTTTAATGTATAGGGATTCATTTTAAAGGTATTATATTTTTTTTTTTTACTTCTTATTCTTTAATTTGATTTTAGAGATTATAAAAATATAATAATAATAAAGTCAATTTTTTATATGATTGTATCACCATACTATCAAAGTAGATTAATAATTTATATTTTTTCATTTTCTTCCATATTTATGATGGTCATTTTTGTTATATTGTATATATAAAAATATATAGTAAGGAAAATAAATAATTAATATGTTATAGTATCAAAATCTTAATAATTATTTATTTATTTTTATTTTATATGCGAAATAGTAATATTATAGTTGTAATTTAAATATTTTGTATATAATACATAATTATACATAATTGTATATATTTGTATATTTTATAACTTATTCAAAGTTTAATATATCCAATAGAATATATAAAATTATTGTTTTCTCTTATAAATAATATTATTGTTTTTTTTTTTTGAGATAATTTAAGTCAATCAATATAAAATATATAACTTTTTTTATACTCAATTTTGCTTAATAATATAACTCTACATTGCATAGAAAGTATATTATTTTATAATAAACTATTTAATATCAATATTAATATTTAGTTAGAAGCTTAATAATCCTTATAATTAAATAAATATTGGCAAAAATATATATAATTTATCATTCTTGATAATTATATAAAAAATAAATTAACATAGTGTTAATTTAACTTTTATCGTTAATTATTAGTTTAATGCTTGAATAATATAATTATATATATTTTTATATCAACTTATTAATATTAGATTTATCAAAATTTTATTTTCTTTTTTTACCTAATATTTTGTTAATATATGATTAATAAGATCAAGAAATTAGGTTTAAATAGGCTTCTTCATTTTGATTTCATAATTATATTTTATTTTTATTTTCCTAAATTCATATATTATATCCTGGAATATATTTAAAATAATATTACAGAAATATAATTATTAAATATTCTATACTTTAATAATTATAAAAAAAAATCTCAAACCTGAAATTTTATAAGCTTTTAGTTTCAATAAATATAAAAAATGGACTAAAATAATTTGAATAAAGAAAGTTTTGATTATTCTTAATTTGATTGGAACAAAGTTAAAAAGCAATACAAACCCAAACAAAATAGTTATTATTGTTCTTATAATGAATCTCACTTTAAATGTGGATGCATCCCTACTACAGTAAAAATCGATAGAAATGATAATGATGGCCATAATATTTTATTTATAGCTAAGCTGGGCGATATGGAAGTTTATCCTATCATATACTCGATAATATAGTAAATTTCAATTTTTCATCTTTTTAATACTTTGCAAATAAATGCCACTGTTTATTTTTATAAGTCTACATATATTTAGGCTATATAAATATAATAGAAAAAAAAAAATAAAATAAATTAATTATTATTTATAACATTTAAAATAGTATTTATTTTAACGATAATAATGATTTTTATTTTAAAATTCCTTATTTCTTTATAGAGTGTTTAACTAAGAATCATAAAACTGTGTATTCTATGGATCTGAGTTAATTGTTAAGGAATTAAATAAAATAAATTAACATTGCAAATAAAAAAATGCGTTGAAGAACACACTTCAAGTTAAATTAATTATGATTCGATAGTTTAATTTGATTAAGAAAACATGAATAGAAAATCAATTTACTCATCACTATAGGTGGGGATGGAACCATATTATATGGAATGAGATTCTTTTAAAATAGAACTTCTCCTCCCATGATGTGTTTTGAAAAGGTATCATAAATTGAATACATACTATTATTTTCATTATTCGAGTTTAATGATTAGGATTTTTTTTATTATATTGATTTTTTTTTATATATAATTAAGTTATTGATTTCAATATATAGGGTACTTTGGGTTTTATGGCAATGAATGTGTTAGAACATTTTTAAAGAGATGTGATGTATGTATTAAAAAATGCGAAGGAAAATAGTGAAATATAAGTAGAAAATAAAATGAGATTATAAGGAGTACTAGTGTCCAAGGAAGGAAAATGTGATAATCATATATTTAAATACCATGCTTTAAATGAGTTTGTTATTGAGAGAGGAGTAATTAATAATAAAAAAAAGCATATTTTTAAATAAATAATAATATTTCTATAAAAAGAGTTACAGTTCTGTACTAAAAATCGACATTTTTGTTAATGAAATATACTTGACTACATTTTGGGGAGATGGAATTATTGTATCCACTCCCACTGGAAGTACAGCTTATAATCTTTCTGCAGGAGGACCTATCATGCAAAATGAAGTAAATTACCTTTTAAACCCATATTCTTATTATTATATTTAACTACTTTAGGTTGGTAGTATAGTTCTGACACCTATCTGCCCTTTTTCTCTATCATTTAGACCTTTAGTTATTCCTAGATGCTCCAAATTAAAATTTGTGGTAAAATATAGTTTTTTAGATTCTAATATATTCATCATATTAAATTTATTTAAAAGCTTGCTGATGATGTAAGAGGACATGGTTAAATAAATGCAGATGGATAAAAAACGTATGAATTTAAGCCTTGTGATTAGATTATTATCGAAGAAAGTGAATATAGTGTTAATTGTAATTTAATGTTAAATTTTAATGCAATAAATATTCTACGTGTAAAATTCAATTGGTAAATTTTATAATATATTCTTTATCTTTAACAGAAGTTAGATCGTCAGAAAACTTTTTTGAAGATTGGGTGGATAAATTAAAAAGATTATTAAATTGGAATAATACCTCTTTTACTAAAAAAGCACCATAATTACCAACAAAAACCCCAACTCCATAAAAAGAGGAAACATCTACTGCTGCAACTTAAGAAGGCAATAATCTTTAAAATAGTTAAAATTGATTATTTATATATTAAACACGAAAAAAAAAAAAAATATTAATTTTATTTTTAAGATTAATAATAATATATAAAGAAATGAAATTTTTCAATAAATAAATAATAATCTTAATATGTTATTTTTAGGGAGTACTTATAATCTTATATAAAATGAATAAAATAAATAGAAGAGTGATTTTAATAAAATATTACCTGTTAATATAGAACCATATAAATTAATATATAATAGTTAAGAATTATTAAATAAAAATCAGCAAAATATTAATTCTAATAAAAAAAATACAATATTAAAAAAATAGCAAGCGAGTATTTAACAATCTAGTCTAATAAATTGAAAGAGATAAACAAAAAAAATTTTACTCAGCTCCAGGTAGCAGCTAAAACATTGCATAGGATATAGAAAAGCAGCCTTTTCAAAGCAATAATTTAATACATTCTAATTTAATTATTAATTGTAATAAATAGGGTCATCAATATGAGAATATTGCATTACTATAATATAAAATTTAGAATTTATAAGATAAAATTACTTTAGAACCAGGATGCATTTTATGTCTATAATAAAATGAAAAAGAATAAACAAATATATAAGAGTCATTACCTTTAAAAAGCTCTTTAGTTAATCTTTATAATCAGCTCAATAATGATGATATGATTGCTTCAAACAAAATAGTGTTCAATTAAAATTCCAATAAACTATGTAATATTTGGACAGTTTAGAAAAATAATATGTATAAATATTATAATAGGTATAGTCATTTAAATAAAAACTAATAGATTAATAAGAAAAGATATAAAATGAGAAATAAAACTAAAATATTGAACAGATTTAATTAATTAATAACATATTTTCTTCATAGACTTACAGTGAATTGATATCTGGAATTCAATAGTTATAATAAATGATAAATATTGATCCAAAGTAGAACAATTTATAATGGAAACCAAGTCTATTGCAATCTTAATTTAATCAATATTAAAATTTGTAAATTTGTATTGATAAAGAATTAAAAATTCTATAAAAATAGGTTGAAGATAATTCCATATATAAGTAATACAATCTTCATTTTAATAATTAAAAAATATAAAGTATGATTGAGTTACCATTTAGTTAAAATAATAATAATAAATTTTAAAAAATAAAATATAATAACTAAGATTAAAATTTTATATAAAATAAAGTATCTATATATTGATTATAAATATATCTATAATAAAAGTAATTTATATGATAGAATAAAAATTGATATTTAATTATTAGTTAAAATTAAAAAAATTTTGATGGAAATTATTAATTATTATATCTATATATAATAGGTAGTTTATATTAATTATGAATTTTTGAATATATATTTTATTTAAAAACGTGTCATTCATTTAAATCAACTTCAGATATTTTATATTTTTAAGAAAATTCTTCAATTGATAATTTTAAGAAAATTTTTTTTCAAAATTTAATTCCCCAAAAGCTTAAATTTCTCTAGTAAGTTCAAATTCAAGCTATTTGAATAATTATATAGAAGGTTGATTTTCTTTTTTAATTTTCGCAATAAAAGTATCTTTGTTATAATATGCCCTTCCGAAATCCATCATAATATTTACACTTTCTTTCGCAATACCTAATTTTCTTAGACTTGGTTCCCCTATCATAACATCAATTTCCTATAAATAAATTGAGACAGATAGATTAAATAATTTTATTATAAGCTAATTTTTTGAATATATCTTACAGCTTCATTAGCTTCAATGTATTCATGGAAAAATAAATTAATATCTCCAGCTTAAATGCCATGCTTAGCATAATCAGGAAAAGAATCATGTTATTTTTCTATATCCTAATTTTTATAAAAAATAATAAAAGTGTACTTTCCTAAATCAAATAACCAAGAAGTGTGGTTTTCATATTCTTCTTATAATGATAAGGGTTCAGATCCTATATTTTATTGAAGGCCATTATAAAGAGATATTTTTTATTATTATTGATGTATACCTGTTAAATATAAAATTTCTTTATCTTGCATCCATTAATGGTAAATTGGAACAAATTCTTTTAAATAGGGAACTAAAAACAATTTATCAGTTTCTATCTTGTAAAATTTTTTCTATGTTTTGTTTTCTAAATTTTGGTTTTATATTTCTTATCCAAGTCCTTGATTCATTTTTACTTCTAATTTTCAACAAAATATTTTATATTAAAATATACTAAAAAATAGTAACCAACAAAATTTAATTTACATATAACTAAATTTTAGTAAGTATAATTATATGTAGATTATAAAGAATTAATTAAGAATAATATTTAATACAATTTAATTTATGTATATTTAGCTATAGCAGTTTAATAGAGTCAATTAGCCAGAAAATCCACTTGTAAACAAATTATAAGCAAATTTTATGTTATATTATATATTTAAATATATAATATGTTAAAGATTGATTTTTCTTTTTAATCATTGAGGTATCTACCAATAAATAAGTAAAATTTTTAAAAAATTAAAAAAAATATAAGTCATAATAAAAAAGAAGTAAATATAGAAATCAAATTAAAATGGAAAGTGTTTAATAAACCGAATCTACTTAAAAATAACCCAAGGAAATATAACTCAAAGAACCCTAATGTAACATAAAAGAAATTTTTAATAGGATTTTAAATTTTGTTTTATTTTAATATATAATAATTTTATTATATATTTATTATCACTATAATTAAATATTTAAAATATATCGCATTTTTTATTTAAATTTTTTTATTATTAATAGTCATTAAAATCAGATAAATAAAATTCTCCAAAACCAGATTCTGTTAAAATATTTATGCCAAGGTAAATCTATATATTTAAACAATTTATTAAATTATTTATCGGAATATCAATTATTTTTTAAGGTTATTGCCGTAACCCACTCCGAAAAATAATTAAATAATAAAAAGTAGTCTAAATTGCTGAAGGATGTGTTGCTGATGATTCTTACTATATTCCTTTCAGAATAGTTGGAGGTATTATTTTAAAATTATAATTTAAATAAGTTGAAAATAAAGTTTTAATGTTCTTTATTTTTTTATAGAATCAGCCAAGTTATTATAATAAGGAGCCGTAGTAGCTTTCAGAAATTTATAAGCTGAAATCTTCAAAGGAGTTAAAAGAATTTCTGTTGATATTTATGGAAAAATCACTGCTGAAGTAAAATTTATATATTATATTTTATATTATTCATCTATTAATTAAAAAAATCTTAAAGCCCGACGTAAAAGTTGAATCTGTCGTAAAACTAAGTAAATTAAATGAATTGAAACCAGGTGAAAATGGATTGCACATTGCTTTGAAAGTCATTAATATTTCTAGTTAAGAAAAAGAAGAAGACAAGAAAAACCCTGGTAAATAAATAATCAAAAGTGTCGAAGGAGTTTGTGGAGATGAAACAGCCATCATTAACTTCAGAGTTTTCGGAAGTAAATATTATAATTCATTTTGAATATTATATAATTATAATTTTAATATAAAATCTAGGAAACTCCCAACAAATTAAAGAAGGAAAAACTTATCTCTTCTTTAATTCTTTAAGTGAAGTTCCTGATGAAATCCATTAAATTGCTTCTGGACATAAAGGAGGAGTTTATGAATACTAAGTATTAATTTATTAATAATTATAGCTAAATATTTTTTAACTAAATAATTATCTTTAATTATAGGGAGACATCTAAACCACCACCACCAACAAAACCTCTCTGGTATTAAATACGAAAAAGTTGTTTTCAACTCTAACGATGAAGAAAAATAATAATCAGGAAATGAAAGAAAAATAATAACAGAAACTAAGTTGATGGAAAGAATTAATAAAGAAATAATGGTTACAACAATAATAATAGAGATGGATTCTAAAACAGAGGAGGAAGCAGAAACTACAACAATAATAGAGATAGAAACTATTAAAACAGAAATAGAAACAACAACTACGACAACAGAGATAGTAGCTACCAAAACAGAAACAGAAACAACGACTACGACAACAACGATAAAGATAGAAGCTACTAAATAGAAACAGAAACAACGACTATGACAACAACGATAAAGATAGAAGCTACTAAAACAGAAACAGAAACAGAAACAACGACAACGACTACAGTGATAGAGATAGAAACTACTAAAACAGAAACAAAAACAATTAAAGAGGAGAAAAATAATATAGAAATGATAAAAATAACCAACAATAATGAATCTATCATTCTGAAAAAATAAAACCAAAGATACTGAAATGCATAAAATAAGTTGAGAATAATATAAATTTTTGTTAGTTCCATTTAATATTACTAAGAATAAAACCCTAATTATTAAGTACCTAAAACCTAATTCAAATTGGTTTCTCTCTTTATTTTTTAAATATGTTTCATTATATATTTTATATTTCCAATATTTAAAAAAATTAAATATATGAATAAAAAAAATAATAATTTTATTTAGGCTTTATATTATATGAACTTAGCAAAGTATTGATAATAATATTAATATATTCCTAGGTCCTTGCTAAGGTCTCTTTACTGTAATTCACCTATCAATCTTAATTAAAAAATTATTTTCTTATTCTAAAAAAATAAAATTATACAAAAAATCATAAAAATCTAACAAAATTTTAAAAAATACAATATTAATGGGAATGATTAATAAAATTATTCATATTATTAGAAATAGTTCAACTTCTCAAAGGGATTTATTCGGATTCAAAAACTAAGGACATAACTACGAATAATTCCGTCCTAAATATCCTAAATAATTTATTCAGTAAATAATAGATTCAACATAAAATAAAGGAAATTATTTAGATATAGCCACAGGTACAGGGTAATTATTGTTCGAATTGGCTCCCTTTTTTAACGGCCCACTAATAATTGGAAATGATATTTCCGGAAAATAAATTTCAATTTGTTAGTAGATAGCAGACAAATATAATTAAAAAATAAAAAATGAAGAATAAAAGGTTCAGTTGATTCAGTGTAATTGGAATGATATTGAAGATAATGTAAAACCCAAAAATAATGACCATAAATATGATCTTATTACAATAGGATAAGCCTTGCATTGGCTTAATAAAGAAAAATTCCTTAGTAATGTTAAATCTCATTTATTAAAAGAAAATGGATAACTGGCTGTGTTAGGGTATTTTTTTCAGGAATTCACTTATAACTTTCCTAACTTCGAAGAATTTAATTAAGAAGGAGTAAAACATTACCATAGATATTATGATGTAGTATTTCCTTATTTTGAATTTAATAGAAAAGAACTAACATCGGGATATGTTGGGTATGAATTAGATTATCCCTTTTCAAAATATTTTAAAAATGTCAAATTGACTGAAAAAATACTCTATAAAGAGACCACAGTTGAATAATATCTTAATTATTGTAAAACTTTTTCAGCTTATAATACAATGGTAGCATAGCATATTAATGATGAAAGCTATGTAGATCCTATATAAGTTATGAAAGAAAATATTGAAAGAGAATTAAGTGATTTCTATTACAAAACAGGCCATTAGAAAATTGAAAACGAAATTAATCAATAATATTATTTTTTTGTATGGGAACTCTCAAATTGATAATTCACTATATAAAATCAAAAATATTTATTTTCAATAATTTAATTAACTTCTATTAATAGAACTAACATGGTCTAATTATATATATTTTAAAATTATTTCATAATTGTATTTTCTTACTTATATTTATTAAAATGCATATTTTTAATTATTTCACGTATAATATTATTCATATTTAATCATTTTAATTATAAATAATTAAAATTGCTGTTTTTTTCAATAAATATAGATAGATGTATATAAATTAATAAATTTCGATAAGGTAAATAATTATTATTAACTTTTCTATTACTATATTAAGTTTCTTTTTTTCCATTATTTATATTAATTTTTAAATAAAATTAATTATTCATTTAAGCAAATCATTATTAAATTAATACGAATTAAATTGAAATTATTTATATGCATATATTTATTATATAGTTATTAACTATATTTTAATATATATAATAATCTAATTATAATAAAAGAGCTTATAATATAGATATGATAGTTAATCAATAAATTAATTATTATAATATAATTAAATCAAATATCTACATCATCAAAATAAAAAAAAAAAAAAATATAAAAACAATTTGGAAAAAAATGGGGAAATTAAATCTTGAGTTAATTAGATTAATAGTTTTAGGAATAGGCTATGGTCTCTATGGTATTATATGGATTAGTATTCCTATCATATTTTATCGTCCACAATTTATATGCTTCAAAAAGAGTGAGGGAATGCCTGAATTTAGTGAATTCTAATGTAATGAATTTGAAGTGTGCAACTTAATAAGTATGTCTTTGACATAGACCAATAAGTAGATTGGAGATTTAAGATAAATTTATGCAGGCTAAGATGAAATATAGTACAAGTTTGGCTTTAAATAAGATTATCCGTTTTTGAAAAGTATTCCATTAGAATTTAATTTATTTTGTGAGAAGAAAATATAGGAAGCCAATATTTAATCCGTGGGTCTATTTGGATAAATTATTGGATCGATTTTCAGCTTGCTATATTAAGTTCCTGTCAAAAGATAGTAGGAATGGTTCATAGGAATTTTTTTTCTACTTTCTTTAGTATTTTACTCTTCCAGACTAGTCACAACTAGCTTTCAAATTAGTTTAATGTACCTGTTGATAATTTTTTAGGAGGAATATTAAAATGTACTATTTTTGGACATTTAAATTCTTTCAAAAATAAAAAATACAAAGAATTAGGACCTACATTATATAATATAATATGGTGTCTAGATGGTGCTATATACATAATTGTTACCCTTTTCTTGGGTAATTGGAGGACCAATATGGGATATTTCTTAGCTCCAATTTGTTTGATCCTCACTATAATTTTATTATTTTGTAAAGTAAAAGAACAATAGGAAGAATATACAAAAGAAGAAAACTAGGATTAAATAAGTTTTGCAAATAATAACAAGATGCAAACTCCGTAATACATT
Organism: Miamiensis avidus; assembly: GCA_037039885.1. Taxonomy (NCBI): domain Eukaryota; phylum Ciliophora; class Oligohymenophorea; order Philasterida; family Glauconematidae; genus Miamiensis; species Miamiensis avidus. Next base: position 1,463,175 of record JAWVGU010000186.1, on the reverse strand, counting down.
GCTACAAATTAGGAATGCTAATTAAATCAAAGAAAAACCTTTGCCTATATAATTTAAAATTTTTTGTAAAAGGTAATAATATTTAATATAATAAATAGCTAAAATATAATATACTAATATGGTCTCTATGCTTTTTAACTGGAGGAACCAGCTATTATGTATGTGCATTAGTATTAAATACTTTAGCTGGTGATCTATATTTCAATGTTTTAGGTATTTTCTTTATAATTTTATAATATTTTGTTGCATATGTTTATATTATTTATTTATCCTTAATTAAGGTAGTACAGGATTAGAATTAATAGCTTAGTTTTGCTCTGGTTACATTGTTTATTCTAAAACAAGTCTTAAAAACACTTTGACTTTTATATACTCGATTATGTTTGTTAGTTTTACAATAAGTATATTTTTATAAACTTAAAGAGGGTAGGATATATAAATTATGGAAGTAATAGTAAAATTAATTCCTATTATTGTTGGAAAAGGAGTTCATGAATTATTATGGACATTACTATTCACTTACTTATATAACATCGTCCCTGAGGATTATTAATAGCTTGCTACTTCATTTTCATAAATTGTTTCTATTGGAGCTTGCATGCTAATGCCATATTATAAGTAATTTATGGAATATATGGATCTGAATCGATTTATTTTACTAGGAATCATAAGTTGCATATCTGCAATATATACTAGAAAACTATAACCTATAACCAGTAATGATATTGTTATTAAAAATAAAAAGAATGACATCGAAATTCCTTTGATAGATATTTCTCTTCAAAAAATTTCCAAGATTAAAAAATACAAAAAATCTAGCAATGAATGATCAAACTCTATAACTTTTTATTATTTATAATATCTTGTATAAATTTGTACTTTTAAATAATTAAGTTTTAGATAATTTTATAATGGTACATGTTTGCTATGATATAGAAATATTATAAAAAATTAAAAATAATAATCAATATACATAAAATGAAATCAATAATTAATAGATGAATTAATAAGCACAATATAAGACTATTATTAATTTTAAAATGTAATAGAATTTAGGGGTAATATATAGGGATAAATTAAAATAGAGTATTACAAATAGTATAATAAAAGAATATTAAATTATTGGTAACTTAAAACGTAAATAAAAACAAGCCAATTAAAAATAAAAAATGATAAATAGTGAAACTTTAAGAATGATCGGAATGGGACTCGGATTTGGAATAAATGGAGTTGTTTGGTCTAGCATTCCTATGATATTTTATCGTCCCCATTTTGAATGTTCGGTGTTAAAGCCAGGTTAAGAGGAATATAAAATTTTTTAATGCCAAGAATACCATGCCTGTGATCTTCGAAATTCCTCCGAATTGATTGATTAGAATTCCAATACATATAAACATCCAAATGGAAATTTATACAGAATTAAATAGGAGTAAGAATATGAGCACTTAAAAAGTATTTCTACTGAATTCAATTTGTTTTGTGAAAATAAAATTCACGAAGCCAATATATAATCTTTGGGAATGGTGGGGCAACTTTTAGGATCATTTTTAGGAATATTTATATACATAAATAAGCACCAGTAGTAAAACGCTTTTGTACTCATATATTTCACACTTGGAGTAGTTCTTTTTTATTCTCTCTATGCATAATCGATTTACGAAACAGGAATCATATTCTTTATTTATAATTCTGTTTCTTCTTTCCACTAGTGTATTCTATTTAGTCATGTAGCAGCAAGCTTTTCTGGAAAATTGAAAGATTATGGCCCCACAATATTAAACATTTGTTGGAGCTTAGTTTCTATAAGTTATATAGTTGTTACAATATTTATTGGGAATTGGAGATATAATATGGGGCTCTACTTAGCCCCTTTAAGTGTTTTAGCATCTGTTTGTGTTTATTTTTCAAAAAATCAATAATATGAATGTCTTAATGATGATGTTGTTGAGCAATAATTAAATAGAATATAAGATTTCAAAAACAGAGTAAAAACCTTCAAATAAAATAAATAACTAAAATTAAATGCAATAATATGGGCAACTTGCTTTATAACAGGAACTATTTGTTATTATATTTGTGCTTTAGTTCTCAACACTTTAATTGGGGATCTATATTTCAACGTGTTAGGTACAAAAATTTACATTATTTTTCAATAAAAATAAGACTCTATAAATTAATACATTGCTTTTAGGATCGACAACTTTAGAATTGACAGCACAAATGTTATCTGGTTTACTTATTTTAGCTAATGTTGATTTCAAAAAAACTTTAATTATAATTTTTACTGTCATGGGAATGGGATATTCTATTGGAATATTTACTTAGTCTTAAAATGATATAGGTTCAGATGAAATGTCAGGATTCTAAATATTTGTAAGACTAATCCCTATTATTATTGGAAAAGGAACACATGAATTGATTTGGACTGTAGTGTATAGTTATATGGATAAGATTATTCCTCACGATTACCAATAAATTTCAATTTCCTGTTCATATTTTTCCAGTATTGTAACTTGTGTTATTCTACCCTATTATAAGCAGCTAATGGAATATTTATAAATCAACTCATTTGTCCTACTCGGATTTATTTCGATATTTACTGCAATTTATTGTTAAAATTTAAAAATTTTTCAGAAAAAGATTTAGTTAGTAATTAAAAATCTAGTGAAATTCCTTTAATTGATATGGAAATTAAATCCAACAAATCAAAAAAATATTCATATTGAATAGATCATATAAAAATCCTTATTTGATATTTTGAATATTTATTTAATTAATAATTTTATATGTATGATATTTATAGAAATTTTTTTTTAAAATTAGCATATTTTAATATCAAAATAAAATAAAATTAATAAAAGAAATCAAGCTTTTTCTAATTAAGCAGATTATATTTTTATTTCTTCAATGATATATTATATATTTATATTAATTTTGCCATATATATTTTTGAAACTATACATTATCTAAAGCAATATCTTCCATGTTTTTGATTAAGTTATGACAATTAATTTAAAATTATTTTATTTATATAATAAAATTATTTTTAAATGTAATTAGATTTAGAAAATTAAAAAAGCCTACCATTTTTAATATAGATATATTAGATAATACAAATTGAAATAATAATGTTAGCTTTTGTACTAAATTAACAATGAATAGAGGCCAAATATTTGAATTATATAATATTCTAATGATAGTATTTATAATGTTAAGGATTTTAAAAAAATAAAACAATAAGAAGTCTAGAATCAAATAAAAATTGGGAAATAATTATAGCCATGCTATAAATATTAAATAATTTCATTATATATAATGCGCTATTTGATACAGTTTAATTAAAATAAATAAAAGTATTATATTTAGAAAAAAAATATTTTAAAATAATAGTCATGATTATTTAAAAAATAGTATTTTATAAAATAAAATAAATTTTGAATTAGTATTCTATTTATTGTCAATAGAAAATTATCTCAATTTTATTTATATATTCAATATGATTAAAATAAAGGAAATAATTGGACAAAATTTAGAACAGTAAATATAAAAAGATCTGTTCAATTTGAATATCTCGAAAATAAAACTTAAATATTAAACCTTTATAAAAATATTTTAAATTATATGTTAATAAATATCAAAATTTTATAAAATTTAAATAGTAATATTTATAGTCAACTAAAACTATGTATAGTTTTTATATCATTATAAAAATAATATAAATTTAGAAAGGTATCAATTTTAAATCAAGTTATATGGAAATATCTCATAAAAAATATTAAAATTATATATAATAATTAAATCAATATAATTATCAAACACATATTAATAATATTTCTATATCAAAATTAATTAATAAAGTAATTATTGTTTATATTAATTTAAAGATTCTGATAGTTAATTGTATTGAATTTTTTCAACTCTATATCTTTAGTATTGAAATCTTAAAAAAAAGGAATTACATAATCAGAGAGGTAAATTATAATAAATAATAGTTAAAAGAATGATTATATAAGTATATAAACTTGATTACTACATAATATATAATATTATTATAAAATTTCTAAAAAAATACAAATAATAATAAAAAAAAAAAACTCAAAAAATAAAAAAATCTTTCTGAGCCTATTTTAAAAAGAAACAAACTTGTATATGACCGAAAAAGTGGTTCCAAAAAAGGAATATATTAGATTCTTCAGTTTGACTTTTGCTCTGGGTCTTATGGGTGTCGTATGGACATCTATCCCTATTATATTTTATCGACCTCAAACTAGATGCTTAGTTCAGCAACCAGGATAAAATGAATACACCTTTACAGGATGCTCAGATTTCGAAGCCTGTGAAATAATGAAGGACAGCTAAAAACAAAATCTAGACTCTCCCTTTGATTCTTATAAGGAATACTACTAACACCCTAGTGGGGATCGATATATAATTGAGTAATATTCTCCCTACAAAGGTCTAGTAAGTATATCGATGGAGTATGAATTGTACTGTGATAATAAAATTTTAGAAGCTAATATTCTTTCTTTTGGAATGATGGGTCAAATAGCTGGAACCATAATAGCTATGCTTATTCAAATTCCTCCCAATAAAATGACAAGCGTCTTCTTTTTTATACAATTTACTTGTGGAAGCATTTTGTTTTATATTAATTTCGCTTAGTCCTTAATTACCGTTTCTCTGATATATTTCGGCTGGAATTCT